>LR990936.1:14090790-14737746 GCA_905163415.1 Noctua fimbriata
TAATGCTATCAACCAATTTTGAAATTTCTTATGGAAATACTCAATACCTGACCTGATCAATATTAATTGTCGATTTACACCCACCCAGCAGAAGAGTTTCCACCCAATGAGGCAGTATTTTATACATATAAATAAGGTTTATCTTTTCATACACGAAATATTTTAAGAGTAACTTCTATAAGTCGTAAAGTCGCCATAGCAACGAAAAAAAAAATATGAGTGTTTTTTTTTACGAAATTATTATATTTCTAATTTTTTTTTTAACTTTTTGCATAAAACCTTTACTCCCATATTCTAACAATGACAATAGGTAAATACGACGTAGTAAATTAGCGTAATGGATGTTTAAAAATAAGGAGCCAGTATTTATTTTGTGGGTCAAGTAATTTTAAATTATTTATCTTTATAAAAAAATATACTCAGATAAAAAAAAATCCCTTAAAATGGCTTTATTATAGCCGTTAGATGATTCTCTGAAAATATTTTGTGTATGAGTAGTTAGACCTTATATAGAAGAGGTACTTTAAATACTCTGTAGACTCATTTGCCAGAACTTTTTTCATGCAGCAATTTAAATTAGTCTGTGTTCTTATTATGGAAGGAATGGGGGGAGGCCTTTGCCCAGGAGTGAGACAGACAAGGCTAACTAAAAATAAAAATATTCTTACAGCATATTAAAATGCCTATCTAATGACATATTTGTGTGGTTGTTATTGGGCATGTGTGTCACCAGTGTTGCTTAACCTGTGATCCGTGGACCCTTGGGGGTGGGTCTGCGCGTATTTGTATGTGGGTCCGATGCTCTGAAACATTTATTATTTTTCTCAGCCACATACCTCTGTGAAAAGGCATTCTCTGCGAAATACGAACATTGGATGTGGAGTTGTGGACACCAGCCGGTTATACAATATACAACGAAAACAAAATACGTTCTTTTTTATATTTGTAGAAATTTATTGGTGTTTTGGCATGATGGGGGTCCTTAATAATTGCGCTAGGGGTCCATGGCCGAAAAATATTAGGAAATGCTGATTTAGACTATTTTGAACAGTCTTCCTTTGGAACATTTTAAGCCAGTAATATCTCACTACTTACATTTTTTTTCAAACTTCTCGCTTTTTGTGCTATTGATTATAAGATTTTAGAAATTATTTATAGAAGATATTATTTTTAGCTTCAGCTATCAAGGTAAAAATAATATCTTTTATATCTTCTATATAATTAACTTTGTATAATGTTAACAATAAAATTAAAATATGATGTGACGCTGGCAATTAATATTTTACATTTTATCAATTTTTTTAGCACACTTTTCTTTGTTTAAAAACATATATTATTTTAATCCATGAGAATAAATAACTTACCAATCATTTCTTAGGAAAATTATACAGCTAAGTGTAGAGTAGCATGCTAAGGTAAAATAATTGTAAATAGTATGGGGTTTATTCATAAAAAATGCTTAATGTTGATTAATGACACCATCATCTTACATTTTTCGAAATTTACAACTGTCCTATGCTGCATTTATGAATAAACCCGTAACGGCGCTTTTCTCCATTTGACTGGGGACTTATGAATAAGCTCAATTTTACAGACATGCGGGATTTTAATCTAAATTATTATTGCACATTCCAGTTGCAGCAATATCATTCAGCAGAACAAGACCTGGACAAAGCTTATTAAATAAAAAGTGTTAGCATGACACCTACCAAGGTTATTTAAATGAAGCTCCTCGGATTGGAAGGTGAAGTGAGCGTCGGTGACATCCCTCATAACAGGATAGAACACAACAGAAACGGTGCGGTAACTTCTAAACATATATACATCGGTGGCAATCTGCCTGGTGACCAAATGGTAATCATCTAGTAACACTGTGCGGGTTCTTGTTAGCTGTTCAAGTATTCTCTTCCTGTTCGCATCATCTTCTATTTCGTCTTTTTCACCCAGAATAAGCCCGGTGCACACAAATAATAAAAGAAAAAATAGGCAAACTCTCATTTCGACGATTAACGCCTACCTGCCTACAACACGCCCCGATTACAAGCGCGAAACATGAACAGATGCTAAAAAGAATTCTATCTTAATTCAAAAGTATTTACATATATTTTACAATCATTTAAATATTTAGGAATACACTCGGTTTTATAAACGAACAGCGAATCGACCGCCACACGACCGTACATTAATCAATCAACAAACTATTTGTCAATGTCAAATTGTAATGTCAATAAACAACCCGTCTTCTGTCAGACTTGAAACTTTTTTATCAGTTTGGACACAAGTATTTTAAGTACCCTAATGCAACTTGAATCAAAATGTAAGCGCCGACTGACTCTTATGGAACGGGGATAGTGACGCTGTTTTTGAAAAAAGATGCGAAAAACTTGTCAAATTCAGAACATCCACCACACCACCACGTCACCTTTGTACTATTTTTTGTTCCTTTCTTCTATTCTGTATTAAGTGTGTACATAAACTGTTAAATAAATCATTAAACATTTCAAGTTTTCGGTTTGACCATGTTCATTCAAATTCCTGTCGAATGTCGGACTGTAAATCGATTTTTGTACCTCGGAAAAGAGATTAAGCTCACTAGATGGCGCCACTGGCGAGTAAGATCCTGTCATAAATTCTATTTCATACTTTAAAGTACCAATAACTTCACAATAAATTATTTTTATTACGTATGACAACATAGTGTCAACTTCAGTATGGATCTGAAGTCCAATTCTGTCCCTAAAATTAGCAAGCATGAAACATTAAAAAATCATTCTTCCTCCAAGTACTAACAAATTAGATCCTAAATCTTTAAGTCATAATTAATTAGGAATGGCTCAATCTTGTCCACAATCGCGAATATTAATAAAACTACGAGATAATTATATAAAAGCGCGCAACGCGCGAACACTATGACATTTGACCAGTGCTGCCAATAAAAAAATCTCGATTCCCCGCGACAGTGTTGTCAATGCCCCGAAATTCCCCGCTTCTTTTTTATTCTTTTTCCACAAAGTGCCTAAAATGATATTTTTTTGAATAAAAACGCTGTTTTATACAAAATTTGTTTAATAAACTACTAAAACTTTTATAAAAAACTATACCTTATAATCTTATTTCCGGCGGAACAAGAGCGGCTCTCAAGGAAACCGTATTGCACACCTCGAACGCGAAGCGGAGGTAGTGCTTTACTGTCGACAAACTCAAATTCTAGGTTCCGGTTAACTTATGCTGAACATGCAATTTAACTGTTTTTTTATAGTACCTAGTATAGTAGTTTTTTTTTATACTTTTTAACCACTTTTCCATAAATTTATTGAAAATTTCTACCGTTCGCACAACCATGTACAATTAGTTAATGATGTAGAAATGGATGCGTTCAGAAATACAAAATCATGTACAAATGAGAGTTGAGGAGGCATTTGAGTGATGTTGCTATTTAAAATTATGTTAGTAATGTCAAGCTGTTTCTGATAAGAAATCATTTATCTGCGAAAAAATTGGCCTGGATTCCCCGAAATTCCCCGATTTTTATCATTCCCCACGATCTCCCCGCGCTAACCCTCAATTCCCCGCAAATCGGGGATTTTCCCCGCGATTGGCAGGACTGCATCTGACATTACTGAAGACCTTATTCTACACGAACGCCTCTAGCGGCCAATTCATGCGCGATAGCCCCCATTCATTCAATGAATGAATGATTTTAAGATCAGTGTTGCTACCTTTCGAGTATACCTCGGAATGCGGGAAAACTTTATTCTGACATAGGTACAGGTTTTGATTGGCTTTTATAGTATAATAATGTTTTAACCAGAAAGCTTGATAACAGAATCCCTTAATTTATTTTACTCTGTGTTTTTTTTTCAATGCAAAAAATCACCCAAGTAACTAACTTTATATGAGATCAGCAGGAACGCGGGAGCAGTGTAGTTTTTTTTGTGAATTGTCTTCTTTTCAGCGGAAACCAGAAATAATTTGATTATTTTTTTATGATTATACTGATTTCTTGAACTTATTGGGGAATCCTCCAACAAACGCCAGCTTTACAAAGGTAGTTATACTGTTTGAGTATGGCAGCCCAGAAACTTTTTTGCAACTGCGAGCCCGGCGCGCGCATGTCTCGCTCTTTCCTATAAAATTCAGAAGTTTGCAATAAATAATGGCTTCGACTGTAAATTCGAAGCAAACAGCCGTAAACGGTGACGTATCGTCAAGGAGTCCGTGGAAAAAATCTAGAATGGAAAATAAAGTTGCCGTTGTTTTGGGTGCTCAATGGGGAGACGAGGGAAAAGGAAAAGTTGTGGATTTATTGGCTGTTAACTGTGACATCGTGTGCCGTTGTCAGGTTAGATATATCTTTATTGTTTTTCTTATTAGTGCTATAATATCATTGTATTCTAGTGTCGATATTCCTAACTGAGAACTGTCCAATACTTGGTCTCCACCGCTGTGTTTATAGATGACTTTTTGAGGTTATACTTGGCACGACAACTAACGCTATTAATTGATTTTATTGTCTTTTCATTACTTTCATCTATCTTATCATGTTTCGGGCTACGAAAACAGATATTTTGAAGTGTCTTTGGTGTTGGCGGGACGCCAGAATATGTTTGAAAACATGTGAACTGTGAACACAATGTTTTTGTATGAATTCGCGAATACACGGCGCGTGCCAAGTATATTAGCGGGAACTCAGAACTCCTGTACGCTAGTTCAATGTTGCGTAAACCCGCCAGTTCCGGTCATCATTATGTAACAATTAAATTCGTAGATTTTTACAAAATATATTC
The DNA here is from genome assembly GCA_905163415.1 of Noctua fimbriata. Classification (NCBI taxonomy): domain Eukaryota; kingdom Metazoa; phylum Arthropoda; class Insecta; order Lepidoptera; family Noctuidae; genus Noctua; species Noctua fimbriata. The sequence goes on from LR990936.1 coordinate 14,095,578, forward strand.
AATGGTCATGTGACAAGATGTAGTATTTTTATATTCGTAAATAGACCTTGTGCAGTGTGCTCTCTAATTGTGGATTATTGCCAAGGTCTGGGGCATTTATTGTTGTTACGCTATGAATATTTGTTAATTCTACACAGTGTAGGACTGTAGGCTAGGGCTCTGTCTAAATATAATTTTGATTGTTTTTTTTTTAAATTATGTTTGACAGTTCAAGGAACTACTGCTTAGCTTTGATATCTTGGCTTTTAATCTGTGTTTGAATGTGCAGAGTTCCCATTTTTAATCAGACATGATTGCCTCTTTTCAATAAGTAGTAATGTATGGTTTATGACTTCTTTTCATAATTAACTGATGGTGTTTTCGATACTGACACAGTCTTGTGTGTAACTTTTTAATTGATGACTAGCAGACTCCATTGATTACCTGAAATAATTCTGCCATTTATATGGCAGGATAAAAAAAAAGTTTTGTCTATTCTATTTCTCATTTGTCTACTTAAGCGGACTAATTATTATTTTGACAAACCCATTTATTCTGCAGATATTGATTCATTAAATTAGTTTATCACATGCAGAACTTAAATAGATGATATATCGTCATAATATCTCATTTACAATCTGGTTTGAACAGGAACCAGCTGCTATGATGACACTTATATTCATATAATGCTAATTATTCGCTCTGAACTTTATATTAGACCATGACACTGCCTGGATATTTTATCTATTTTAATACAAGGTTGCATGTTACATGCTTTGTATCATTTATTTGAAGTCATATAAATGTTTATTTTGTCTATTGGTGAATTTAAAAACAGAATTGATGAAAAGATAACTGTGGGTAGCAATTGAGGTGAATAACCTTTCAGTATAATTGAGTTGAAGAGTATTTAGCATTTGAGGAATATTTAGCAACTGAAGAATATTTTTTTTTGCAATGACAAAACTTTGGGTATTAACCCATTTAATTAAAAAATTAGTACACAACCAATTCATTATTTTTAATAAAATCTCATTTTAGTTATTGAAATAATGATTTTACATAATTTATTGTTTTATAGACATCCATCCATTTTTGTTGAATAAACAGTAGGAATATGTATCCACATTCTTTCCTATTTAATATTAAATAAATAGGTATAGGTATATTCTTTACAAAAGCTATTGAGGAAGTGGGTACAGTCACAATATTATATGCATTAATTGCAGGTCAAGTTCAGTACTGCAATAAATTACTATGAATATAAATTTTAGTTCAATAGTTCAAAATCCACAGTTTCTAATTAGACATCTGTAAACACTTAGTTCAAAACTGTTATGTGGCTCATTTTCGAATATATTTAGAGAAGGTCGCGATATAAAGCCCGCGTCACACGGAAGGCGACGCGAATCGGCGAGGGTGTGACCGACAGCGTTATTTTTGTTCAGTTTTTTAATACGTCAAGCAAATCTGTCCATACAAATTGGTACCAAGATGGTATCTCTAGTACCTACTGTATCAACATAGCATAAATACAACATCACGCCTGTAATCCCCGAAGGGTTAGGCGGAGGAGTACCTAATAGTACATCCACATTTCACCAGTTATGTTTTAGTACCCTGTAATAGGGGGTGTGCTTTTTGCCGTCAACTGAGCACAAATCCAGACTGCGTGGCTGCTATTGAGAGATTTAATAACACTGCCCTATCTGGGAATTGAACTATAGTACCTAATGCTCAGATGTCAAGCTTGCGACGACTAGACCGACGAGGTAGACTAAGAGCCAAAGCTGTAGGAAATCCCGCCTCTTTCAGACGCGCAGTCTTCATTTTACTTCACAAAGTTTAAATACGAGAATAGCTCACGTCGCCGTTGTGAAGATTACGTATGTAGACGGGAAAGTTGGTGTCATCGGGGCTCAATGCCAGGGTGCGCCGTCCGTAGTACTTATCGTAAAATACGAAAGCTTGTTTGCGATCTAAAAATATCGAAGTGTGGGTAAAGGATCATGTTCGAAACACAATACTGCACTCCAAAACAAATATTGCTGCCGTGGCTCGAAAGGCTGCCCAACTCAATTGGGACTGCACTGGTCATGTCTGCCGCATGCCAGACAAATGTGCGCCAGGAAACTGGTGCCCTGACCCAGTGAGAAGGGGTCGCGGTAGGCCACGAAGGAGATGCGAACTGGACAAGTTCCGTCCGAACTGGAAGGAGCATGCGCGGGTTCGCGAGAAGTGGAAGGAGTGGAGGGAGGCCTTCCCCCAGGAGTGGGAAAGAGCAGGATGGAAAAAAAGTAAATAATACAGAAAACATTTGTATGTTTTCTGTATTATTATTTTTTTTCCCATATCTTACCTACATATAAATTAAATAATGTTGTCATTATTTAATTTATATGTAGATATGAGATATTTGCAGTTATCACATTTTGCAGTTGTTATTAAAGATAATATTCGTAACCGAAGTACAGTAACTTCAGTTATCTTCAAAAATAAGGAAGTTGTGTTATCCAAAATAAACAACTGATTCATATGTCCTTCACAGTTCAATGATATTTTCATTAAACGAAAGAAAATGTAGTTTACATGTCGAGAATAATCAGTGTATTGTGTAATAACTAATAACCTATTGTATTGTGCGCAATAAAACGACGGAAGATCTACGTAACTTCTTGACAATTAGGTAAATTAAAATTATCGTATTCTTAAAATATAACACGCCTGTAATCCCCGAAGGGTTTTACGAGTTTTTTTGTCATAGACTGTGTTTTGAGAATTTAAGATACGCAGTGTAGCGCAGCTTTTTTAACTCGTAACAGACTATAGTTTGCAATTGCATTATAATCGGTACAGACGTTTCCAAGAAAAAAAAATGTTAGTATGGAAATATCACTTTTCAAGAAGTCGTCGAGTCCCTAATAAACTGAACAATCCACAAACTTTGAATCCGCTTGAAAAGCATTTCAATACAGTTGTGATATAGGATCAAAATAAAATCCTAATTTGTCTATCCGATAATATGTGGATGTTTCATAGTTCCAATCATCTCTCGTGAGTTCGTGACTCCAGCTCATTCCCCGAACCTATTATCGTATAGGTTCGGGGTAGGACCTGAAATCTTACTGAATTGACTGTCTAAATTGCTGTCTGTAAGCCTCGTCATCATCAATCTATGAGGGGGATTAGCCAAGGTATCCCGCAGATTACATTTTTTTTGGGGCATCCGAATAATCTAGAGCCACATGAGTTTGAGCCATGTAGCCTTCTGTTATCATTGGCAGCCTGGCAGGTATATCTATGAAAGAATGTCTGTTTCCAAAGCAATCATTACCAAGTTAACAAGAATCTAGCGGTCAACCACAAAGACATTACGCGGTTGTCGATAAACCCTGTCTGAATCAACAGCCTACATACAGGAGCCGTAAGTAAAATACAACAAAAGAGCTTCTGTGATTATTTAGGCTACCGCGTTTTTTATTGTAAACATACAACAATTTATTGCTAACATCAGCCGGAGTTTACACGAACACAACATGCGTTATTAATAAAGATTAAACGTATGTTTGTGGGTTGGAGAACTGCTGACTTTATCACAATGCCACTTTAATTCGCTCATCGCGTTCGGTTTATGACACAAACGAATAGTGATTGTTCATTATTCTGAGCTCCCGATATTTAGGCGCTGTTGTAAGCGCCATGATCGCGGGTTGAATAATGAACAATCACGGAAGATATCCCGTAAGTGACAGTAAAAGTTTAGTTGGAAACCGTGAAAGCTTGCAAGCAGCAGCAGCAGTAGTAGCAGCACGCGGTGTAGTGGCGGCGGTGGTGGTGGTGTTGCTGCTTGTAGCAGTGTTTGAAACGAATAGAGGCCTTATTATACCCTGTCGCTGGGTGAAGACGTGTTGCGTATGATGTTCGGTATGAATTAGCAGTTCTTGTCTACTACTCCATCTCAATAACGTAACATACTTTGAATCAAATACGAAGGATTTTGAAGGAAACTCCGAATCTTTTGCTTCGTTCGGGTTTGAGAAATTCAGCTGCTCATCAACGTAGCTAACGCATTAAAGGTTATTGAACTGTCAAAACGAAAGGTTTTGCCATTGTAAGTGTGTTACAGGATTATTTTCCATCATTCCCATGCCATCGACGATCTTTTGAAGATCGAGTAATAGCATTAAGTGGAGAGATTTTCAAGAGACCTATACTCAGCATTGGGACCTCCAATGGGCCAAAGGTTGAAGGAGAATAGAATTATCCAAGCCGGTCTAAGTAATTGTTGTACAAGCTTTAGCTCTTCATAAACTTATTGCGTCTCTAGAAATGCTGTTTTTCAATATTTTGAAAAAAAAACAGAAAAAAGCCGTTACAAAACTTTTCAGTATAAATTGCAATTGGCAAAGGCCTGCTTTCTCTCTTTCCTACGCTTATCTCTGTCAAAACATTTAAAGTTATCTTTTAGATAGTCTAGCTTATGTCCACATCTTAGGTTAGGTAAGGTCGGGTGATTTCAGCAGGTACTTCGCCGACATCCACGTTGTCATTAACTGTTACTATTATTGCTGTTTGATACCCAGTGCCATCGTATTCATCTATAGCATCCACCAGTTCGTATCCATGTGAGCTTGAACCGTTGCTACGCTGTTCGTGTTTTCAAAGAATAAAAAATAAAACAAACGCAAGCCATACCCTTGAAATTCACCATAAAATAATTGGAAAAGAATGAAATGGTAATGTAATTGCGAACGTAAAGTTTCGTATTTAATCAGTTGTTCACTGTTGACAAAGCAAAGATTTTGCAACGTTGAACAGACTAGATTGTTTGTGTTTCACAATGTTGTGTCACTTTGTTTATTTGACGCGAACGCCAGGCAATTATAGAACTCTGTACCTTATTTATCGCAAGGCTGCAAACTTTCGTTATTTGATTGAAAATCCAATACAAAGTACATTATTAATTATATCTAGTAAATTGTTTTCGGCGATAGAATATATAAAAAATAGGCAGCACCTACTTAAAGTACCCTTATTATAATATAATAATAATATAATATTCCACAACTATCACACAACGCCATGCGCCATGCCATGCATTATGTTACTGAAATAGCTAGTAAACTCCTGATTGCTAATGTCTTTAATCTATGGTAACCTAGTGGCGACAGTAAATCTATATTCAGTCGGCTCAAACTTCAGCTATGAGTTTGACGCTATCAGTAGCGTCCGTCAATACCTGTAGCGTGCAGGCAGCAGGGTGGTCGGCGCTATTAGGTATCGTTTGTGGAACAGCCCCAGATCTGCACTCTAGGTTAGAATCATCTACAACATTATTTTTAGTATATGCGAAACCTGAATATAGTTTGTTCAGAATAAGTAACTCAATCGATTCCAATAATTTTTAAATCATGTTATATTTTTTCCCAAAAATATTTAAAAAAGTTAAGTTGGACACCGAGCGACTTTAAGTACTTATCGCAATAATTTAGGTACCTACTGCCAAATTATTATTATCAATGAGCTCAAGATGACGCTGAAGGCGCGCGCTGCGTGGCGACCACGATTTTGTGCGGACAACTAGGTAACAGAACAAGCTTATAACTTTGTGATTTTTCATGAAACAGTTTTGAAATTTTGTACATAGATTCTTTATATAAAAATACTAGACACGTGAATCAGGTTTCGCATATTATACTAAAACTAATGTGGTATAAATCCTATGAGAAGATTCATCTGAATAATCACGTGTAAATATGTACAATAGCATCATGTTTGAAAGAAACCCTCAATCTGACAGAGAAATTAAGGACGCCTTTGTTCGCTAGTTCAACGTGAGTATTGATCGAGGGACCTTAAAATTAACCAACTCACGTTTCTGTTTTTCTTACGCAGTTTATGAAAAACACGTGATTATTATTTATTCAACAGCTCAGAGTTGGTTATACATGGATGAACTCAAAGTATAGACATAAATATGTACGGACAGTTATTAGTAACAATCGTATGAGTAACGCGACCTTGACAAAACCTTGAGTGAACTAATCTGGAAAATAATGACTTCATACCCATCCTAGCGTCTTAGAGTCATCTCAATTAACAGCCACTTATATTACTAAGTAAGCATTTCTACCAAACAGTTTTCACACCGTAGTGATCAAATCTAGGCTCTTTGTAGCAAATGCAATATTGAAGACATAACTTTTGAGATTATCACAGCTTAGCATATGCATAATCTGGCTATTCATAACTCTCCCACTTCTGGGACTCCCACATCCTCTTAGTGAGCGGCGGAATAGTCTAGATTTCTAGAGACATTTTGAATTTCCTTTAAAGATCTTAATAATCATAAAAAAAAAAAAACAAGTTTTATCGCCTAGACTCCATAAAACAGCGAGATTACGCGATACGCCCGTATTTAGTATAATCTGACTAACAACTATTTATGAAGTGCAAACAAAGGTAAATCTAGTTATTTTGAAGGCTATAAATAACAATTGCAATGAAAAAGTCGATGGTCACGTATATTTTAAATGCCGCATCATCTTAATTACAAAGGCTAGTGCTGAGGAGGTGGTACTGCCAGCGAAGCACAAAAAAATCCGGAACATTACTGGCGACATCTGGGTGTACTATGTCTAACTCTTCGCAGAATAAAGGCGCCTTGAAGACCAACAAAACTCCTTATTCTGAGCAGGCCTGTATGCAGCTGCTACTTAATTTATGTTTACTTAGCTGTGACGAAACTGGCCAAAAACATCATAATGAGTCAATTAGACTTTAAGATGGCAAGGTCTTTGTCCAACTTTACGTTACATTAAAATCATGTGACCACAGTAACTCGATAGTCCCCTACGATCTTTCATTGTCTTGTCGAGATCTATCTGGTCTGGACTGGGTTATAGGAATTTCTTCTTGAATCAATGATTCATTATGGTGCTCCCAAACTGCCGTTAAAAATGTTTACAAACATTTTCTAAACAAACATTTGATCATAATGTTAAGAAAATGTTTTGATGTTAGGTAATGTTAGTAAAAAAAATTCAAAACAAAATTGTTAGTTAACAAATAAAACATTTGTTAGACAGCAGGGTATGCGGAGAGTGCGGGGCCGTTCTAGCGTCCGCCGCGCCGCGTCGGGCCATTCCGTGTCATATTTTCAAATGTTATAAATGTTTGTCAACATTTTCCATCAATGTAGGAGCACACAAACACCTTACAATTTCCAACAGAATGTAATAATTCCTAACATTTGTTAGTAAATGTATTACATATTAGTGTTAGAAAATGTTTGTAAACATTTTTAACAGCAGTGTGGGAGCACCTTTACAGCCGAATGGATGGAGATAATACGTATATGCCTGACTTGACTGAGCTTGTTATCTCATCTCTCTCCACATTTATTTTCTCTGTGCCCATGACCTATATGTCCTGGCAGAAATAGCAGCGTTACAAAAATGACAGATTCGTGTTTTTTGAATGAACACATACACACTCAAGATCACCTCCACAATGTCATGCCAGCGGAAGCTATGTGCCAAAAATCGTGAAATATGTGTTACTGGCAGCTCAGTTATGTAGTAGAGATTTTTTCATCTAATTGCGGGTGTAAAGCCAGCTGCACAAAGTGATTTAATGACGAGATTCCTTTTTACACTATTGAATATGCCAGAGCTACTTTTTCATATGGAGTTTCTTCTCCATAGAGATCTACGCTTTGGAATGGGCCTGTGGGCCATGGGCCTTTCACAAGTTATCAGGCTGAGACTGTAGCTTCATCCTTTTGTTTTTGACATTCAAAACTGTCTGTAATTAAAATAAATACTTAGTAAGCTAGGCTTGGTAAAATATATGACCAAGGCAAAGTACGGTAGCCAACATTTATTATATTTAAAATGGAAATTCAGCTATAGGTTAAGCGCACTTGTCAAAATCCTGCTGAACTGCGCAGCTATGAGGCACACAGTATTACCTACATTTTTTGTTTAGTTTTACGTTTTTTTTTCTTGTATTATTTTTGTTTTATATTGTGTGCACATGTGGCTTGTGCCAAATAAATGTATTTTCTTTCTTTTCTTCTTTCTATCCTTAAAAATAACTTTGCCTTTATAAAGCCTTTTAAAGACCTGTAATTCTTTTTACCACTAGATTTTATCATCACAAGCTGTTGCCCGCGACCTTCGCGTGAAATTATTTTAAAAAAATAAATGACTTTTTCTTTTTGTTCGAATCGTATTTTGTTAACAATTTCAAGGGTTTTAATTTAATTGCACGGAACCCTAAAATTTTTTCTAAAATAAAAGTGGCCTATGTTAGACCTTATAAAATTAGCTATCTGCCAGTAAAAGTCCCGAAAAAATCGGCCTAGCCGTTTCGGAGATTAGCCTGAACAAACAAACAACAGACAAAAATTAAAAAATTTTGTTATAAGTGCCGATATTTTCATATTATGCATTCAGTAAAAATCTGTTATTTTGATATTACAAACAGGCACTTCAATTTTATTTATTTTTATAAATGTATAGATAGATAATGAGACATACATTTTATAGAAAAACTTTCTCTAAATTGCTACAGGCGTTCACATCGAAACCGATTGTGAAAACCTGAAGATAAAAATGGTGTTGGCGTTATAAATGTCACATTGTATTCATAAAAGGTTATGTACTAATTTTATGTTAGTTTTCTATTGTTGAAAGTACTGCCGAGTTCACTGTCGGGATGCTACTCTTCACCCTTATGCCCTAAGTAATAAGGTTGAAAGTAGTCTACTTCGTATACTTTTGTTGTCTTATAGTTACATGTATTAATCTTGATCGACTGGCTATAATGTTGTAGGTACTAAAAGAAAATTTGCATACAACTCCGTATTTTATGACTGTATGCCATTGTAAAATCTTTATGTCTGTGAAAAGTCTTGAAATTGCTGTTTACTGTTTAACGAAACGAATATGGAAAACTTCAAACCGAATTTCCACCGATTTGTTTCGCAATCGGCGTATTGTCAAATTGCATATAATTTAGGTTACATATCTATTCATAACTTAACAGGTGTACCTAATTAATAGTGTACCCACATTTCGTCTGTTGTCATGTTTTGGGGGGCGAGCCTATTGCGATCTACCGGGCTCAAATCTGAACTCCAAGGCTACTACTAAAAAAATCCTTATGGGAAAACCCTATTAACATTTTGCCCGACCTGGAATTCGAACCCAGGACCTCATGCTAACCATATGTCGCATCGAATGAATAAATAAAGGAAAACCTGCTCAGGTGGAGATTCATTAATGACTCTGCCCTGCAGTGTAAATGTGGTGCTGTTCTACATACGATGGGGCACTTAATATCGTGTCCTGCGTGTCCCGTTGTTTGTTCACTACAGGAACTGATGGACGCTACCGAAAGCCACCAAACTTGTAGCTCAGTTCTGGGCTGACACAATTTAGATTGCCATCGACACGCTAAGAAGAAGAAGAATAAATGCTTAGCAGCTGCGCTTGCGACCACTAGATCAACGAGGCCAGCACATCGTATTGAGTTAGAGTGAGAGAGCACGATTTACCGTAAAACGTGATATTTCACCCAAAAAAAAAGTCGTTTCCTAGCAATAATTTTTGCGTAGGGTTACTTACTTTGATGTACAGCTACATAATGCTTGGTTGCCGGCTTCGTGAAGGGTCCGTTTACATCATTAAATGTAGAGAAGACCCTGACAAAAGACAATCGTTACATCCAGTCAACGGCCTGAAAGCCTAACCTACATTTAAATATCAATGACTTACAAAGGTCACAGAGCCATCCCTTCGTATAAAACACGAGCGTGTATGTATTCATTACGTATGGACTGGTTTTTCTCGCGGTTTCGCTCGCCTACATCCCAACTTCAACTCTTTATAATATTAGTAGTATACATGGATTATGGTCAACGCCCATTACATACCGAGCTTCTTCCGTGCCTCGGAAAGCACGCTAAGCCGTTGGTCCCGGCTGTCATTTGTAGATCTTTGACAGTCGTTAAGTAGTCAGTGGCCCAAAAAGTCTGACAACCAGTCTTACCAAGGGGTATCGTATTACCCAGTACTAACTGGGTTGTGGAGGTCAGATAGGCAGTCGCTCCATGTAAAATACTGGTATTCAGCTGCATCCGGTTAGACTGGAAGCCGACCCCAATATAGTTGGGAAAAAGGCTAGGCAGATGATGATGACATGGATTATGGTCAACTTTATATTTATTTCCTCAGGGTGGCAACAACGCCGGGCACACAGTGGTCGTCGATGGCAAGGAGTTTGACTTCCACTTGCTACCCAGCGGTATTATAAACCAGAAATGCATCTCTGTTATTGGTAAGTAACCTTTCAATGTTAAACCATACAATATTTGTGTCACTTGTTTAATTAATTTTGTATTTTACAATATTTTTTTTTACCTTTGTATAGATTCTTTTTTATCGATTGTTTGTGAATGTGTGAACATTGTAGGCTTTTTAGATTCCCAGCTGCTTGTTAACTTTTCATTTTGTTCTACATTTTTTGTGTAGTAAGCAACGACTTATTTGTCGGGCCTACGCTGTCCCACCATACTTAAGTACAAATGCTGTATCCATGATAATATTGTAATACCAAATGATTTGAAAAGAGTAACCATGGAGTTTCTCGCCGGTTCTTCTCCATAGGAAACGAGCAACCTGAACCCTGCACCTTTTTTATAAGTGCCCATCTAGGCCTATGTGAAACAAAAAAAATTTTGATTTTTGATTTTGACTATAGTTTTATGGCGCATCTTGGGACATGTCTATGGCCAGCAATAGACTTTTCAATGAGCTGAGTTGTTTGACTGTTTAGCGTCATCGTATTTGATAACCCGTTGGTGGACCCGTTGGTCTCGTGGTCGCAAACGCGACTGCTGAACGTGGGGTCCCGGGTTCGGCTCCCGGGTCGGAAAAAAAAAGCTGCTTTTTTTCAACAGTAATTTCTCAGTCGTAGCCCCGAGTTTGGAAGTTGGCGGTATGATACACCCGTGCCTCGGAAAGCACGTTTAGTCTTTGGTCCTACGCCGGATTCCTCTCCAGTCGTGTCGGATTGTCGTCCCATCAGACTATGAGAGTAAAAAAGGAACAGAGAGAGAGAGTGTCCCTGTGTCTGCACTCACACTTGTGCTCTATAATATCTCCTTCGCCGATGGCTAATCTCCGCTAAGATGGGCCGCTGTGACCGAAAACGTTCAGGACTATACTTGATAGCCTTGTTCCACCCACTGTTGTGTATAGGTCACTTTCCCTTTGGGCCATGTTTCCCTGGTATGTAAGAGTCCCAAATTTCCCCGTGATCTTCTGTAGATATTTAATCCATCTAGCTGTTGGTCCACCTTGGCTCCTCTTAACATCTCTCGGCAACCACGTTGCATACAGTTTTGCACTACTGCAGAAAATAATTCATCGCCATGCTAAAATGATGTCGGAGGTTCTGATCCTGCCATTATACCACTTTATTTGGAGTTGGCGCAGCATGTAAACTTCCTTCCATACATCTCATAGTTGTCATCTCAGATTTCAACTTTTTATAGCCTCTTCATCTTTCACACAGTCCAGCCATTGTTTATTTTGGAGATGGAGACATCATTTTTGCAACTTAACCCAGCCCCCGTAGCATGACCACCGTAGACTAGGATTTCTTTGACGGAAGAATCGACAAAATGACAGATTATGTCGACACAATGACAGAGTTCTTTGCACTATCTGTCATTTTGTCGATTCTTCCGTCAAAGAAATCCTTGTCTACGGTGGTCATGCTACGGGGGCTGGACTTTTGCCGCATTCAATTCATAGTATTGATAAAGATTCTTAGCTCGTGTATTGGTAGGCTGTTTAAGTCGAGTTATCTTGTAATGTATTGCCAATTCATACCTCTGTTAATTCACCACAGCCAGCTGCGCGTAAATAGAGCAATAAAACTCCTTTGCGATTACAAACAAGTACTTATCGCATGAAATTTAAAACACAAAATTCAAAATTATTCGAAGCTACGTCTATTTCAATGAGAAAAACATGTTATTTAATACAGAACAATATCGCATCGGAGCCAGTTTATTCGAAAATAGCATTTGAAATAATTATGTATTTCCTTTATGAATAAGCAATGCCAATATTTTCCATGGCTGTGACCTAGAACAGTTTGATAAAGAAATTATAATAAACAAGCATTAGTGTTCAAAATGCCATGATGTTTCGCGTGCACAGACTTTTCTTGGAGTTTAGAAATGCAGGATCACAGCACGGCATTATAGGATTAGTATTATCAGAGACAGACACAATTACAGTATTCATTACATAACCTTCGCCTCTAGCAGTGGCGAAGCTTCCATAGAACCCGATTCCTACCGGATTCTCTTTGAAAAATGGCACAGTCAGTATTCTATAGCCAATAAAATTCTATACAGTAATGATATGTACTCCGGCTTACCTCTTACAAAAATTGACCCTTCGCTACTGGCCTCTAGACATAATATTCTTTATTATGACCATAGAGCAAATTCTTTTAACAGAGTTTCCTCTACTTTGTTTTCTAGCTCTGTGAATCTACACTCAGATGCTCCCTGCTACACCCACATGGATTCGAATCATCGAAAACCAGACTAGAATACCATAATGAAACCCGCGAACTAATTGCGTAACACGCTTTCAATGTCAATGCCATTCATTTTGAGATTTCAACAACATTCATTGCTTTATTTATTTTGATGAGCAGGAGTTTTTCAAATACAAAAAAGCAATGGATTAGGTGTTTCTTACAAAATCCTTAGGATTGTAATAGACAGTGTGTTACGATTGTGGGGTGATCTTAGTAAAGTTTATCGAGTTCACTCCACTGACAGTCGACCACTTTTCAACCTTATTACTTAAGGCATAAGGGTGATAAGTGGCAGACCGTCAGTGAATTGACTAGTACGCATGGCGGCACATGAAACTGTACATTTCCAGTATAACTTGGCCTCGCTTTGTCGCTTTGCTTTGATTTCCGATACAATGAGAGATCCGCATAAACTGGTTTAGTAGAGCTTGTCCGTCGTGCGTACCTAGTAGTAAGATAAGTACTCCAACATATAAGTAAGAACTTACCAAAATGAAGGGCTCAAAACTGAAGCTGGACTGTCTGTCTATTTGCCCCTTTAAGTCCGGTAGGATGTATCTGACAAGCTGCTCACTCCGACTTATCGCTAAAAATTTGGATAAAAATCTTTAAGATGTATGTATAAACGTGGACGAGGCAAAAGGAGCATGCAAGGGTCGTAGCAGGTGGCTTCTGCCTACCACCATGGGAAAAAGGCGTGAGTTTATGTATGTAAAACTTTTGATTTCAATGACGTCAGCATACTACTGTGATAATTGACCGATAACACTGCTATCTACCCTTGAACGGTTGCCAAAAGCTTGCATCATTACAGCACATCTCTACATATCGCCTGTAGTGTCTACCTCGGCTTTAGTATGTAGCAGAAGAAAGAAGCAGCTATATTTAAGCCACACAGTCCTTTTATCCACAATTTCCTAATAATAGTGTGCCAAAGTAACTTTGTCTTTATATCTTTTAACTGTTCACACTTCACACCTCAACGGCTGAACCTTCGATGTTTGGCACGCGCCCAGACCATGACCTGTGTTAGGACATACTTTTATCCCCGAAAAACGCTCTCGAGGGTTAATTCCCGACCTTCGAAGCCGCGGAGAAAGGCTAGTAGTGACTCTGATCACACAACGGCATATCATCTTCTTCCTGCCCTTGTCTCATTCTATTTGGGGTCGGCGCAACATGTATTTTTCTTCCATTCTCGTCACACTATCATTTACTCCATTTTCCTTCATATCATTCCTCACACAATTCATCCATCTTTTATTTGGTATTCCTCTACCTCTGGATCCGTCAATTTTTATATTCATCACTGTTTTAGTCAAATGCGATTCATCCCTCCTCATCACATGCCCATACCAAGACAGTCGATTTCCTTTCATATAATATTTATTCTTTTATTCAGAAATACATTCTAAGCTAAGTTTTTTTACCAAAACGCTTAACAGCTAACAATAATCATATTACAATGTCAAATGCATAATTAGCCTATAATGTTCCCACTGCTGGGACACAGGCCTCCTCTCTATGAGAGGGAATGGGCTATAATCCACCACGCGGGCCCAGTGCGGGTTGACAATGTCAAATATCATCTTATAATTCAATAATATATGATGTCTTAAAATACTTTTCGAACAAAGATCACTGCACCTGAATTTAAGGCTTCTTGTCAACAACTTTCATTCCTGTCAAACACGTTATCTCAGTGTTCAATTCCTTTCTAAGCATATCATCTTTAACACAGTCTATCCATCTGTTCTTCGGTCTTCTCCTACTCTTATAGCCATCCAAATCTACACTGAAGACTTTCCCAACGATATTTCTCCTCAACACATACTTTTGAAGAATTTATGAAAGTGTTGTTAACCTTCTTTTATTTTCACTTCAAATGTTGTTGTACTTTGTTATTTTGTATATTTTAATTTGTGTTATAATTGTCTGTTTTATTCTTATAATTTTAGTTACTGTAATTGGTTGTATACACAGCCGTTGTAATTAAATAAATAAACATAGTAGCATACAAACAGAAGGTATTATCTTCTATCATAACCTGTATATTCGTCGGCACGGTTGGCGCAGTGGCTGAGCGATTGACTGCTGCGCTCCGTGTCGCGGGTTCGATTCCCGCACGGAACAAATATTTGTATGGCCTACAAGTCTGGCTGTTTGTGTGAGTTTAAATGTTTGTAAACGCACCCACGACACAGGACAAATTCCTAGTGTGGGGGCAACGTTTTAAAAAAAAAAGAAAAAAATTAAAAAGACAAAAAGGAAAAAGTATAGCCATCACAATCACATACTATGACAACCGATTACCAAACTTCTCTAAACCATATCTTACCCATCATTAACTGTCCTCCACTATAAAGTATTTAACCTTCGGTAAAGTTCCAAAGTCACCGCGTCCATTACCGCGCTATCGCCTAAAATGGTTTCAGTAATTTAATGGATCAGGCGGATCAAAATATATAATCTAACGTCAATCCATCAATGTGTTATGATCATTCGATGGGATTAGCGACGTGTGCCGCACCATTATGACCAAAATGTATTTTATTGTCCCACGTTATAAGTGTGGTGTGCAAATAGACAGAAAAAACAGAACTATCACTTTTAAGACTACTTTTATTGGAATAACTAACTTTTGCTCGCGACTTCGCTCCCGTTCTGCACGGAAATTAACCCAAGGGAACGTTTTAAATTAGCGTATGGCATTAGGAGATAATGTAGCTTCCCGATACTAAAAGAATTTTCGGAATCAGATCAGTAGTTCTGAAGATTACACCCCCTACTTGCAAACTTACAAATTTTACCTCTTTATAATATAAGTATACATTTATTCATTGTTTAATCAGCTTTACTCAATTTATGCCACAAACATGGATTTCTAATTTACTCATATTCGTAAAAATATAAATGTCACCCAATGTCTGCTCCAGCGAATGCTGCCAGCATTGCCTCCGATATAAAAATAAATTCATTCAAATTCATTCATTCATTCATTCATTGCCGAGTAAAAAACTAAAAAAAATATGATTCAATAGCAAACCACACTTACGTACATAGTTAGTTATCAAAATACACAAGAACGGGTTTCTTATCCTCCTTTATGGCTGAATAAGCAACAATACCATGCCTGATTATAATTATCATTATCAATTATTATGGGACTTAAACATTATTATTAGCTTTATACTTAATGTCGGTGTACTATCGGTAGAGGCAACTACAGGTCTTTCACAGTCATAAGTCTTGTGACTGGACTGTAACATTTGAAATAAATGCTTTGAGTTTGGGGTACACCTCTGCCTAATCCTTTCCAGAATTACAGGTTTATACAGGGTGAAATTGAATAGATGCGACAAATTTACATATACAATAATACGTGTTGTCAAGAAAATGTAGAAAATATCAAATGTAAATTTAAAAAATAATTGATCAGTCTTACACTAGAAAATAGGCAAAATTAGGTAAATGACCGCTATGAACGGCAACGTCGATTATTGAGTATTGCGATGAGTCGGACGAGATTTTTTGATACTTTAATTTTTCTTATTTATTTTGCATATTAAATATTTTGCTGGAATACCGATAATTCGTACTTAAATAAAGATAATAACATCAATGGACCTTTTGAAAACGATAATCGCGTAATTTTTTTTAACGTTTTAGATTGTAGAAAAAACAGTTTATAATTACTATGTTACTGAAACTGAAGCTCCCATTTTTTTTTGTCGCATTTATTCAAATTCACCCTGTATATTACTAGCTGTTGCCCGCGGCCTTCGTTCACTTGAAATTATTACAATATGACTTCCCTTTTTGGATCGAATTTTGTTACCAATTCAAAGGTTTTATTTTTTTTGCATGGAACCCTAATTCTTATTCTAAAATAAAAGTAGCCTATTTTAGCTTTGAGCTTATAACATCAGCTATCTGCCAGTAAAAGTCCTGTCAAAATCGGTCCAGCCGTTTCGGAGAATAGCCGGAACAAACAGATAGAAAGACAGACAAAATTAAAAAAAAAAATGTGTTTTTGTTATATTTGCCGTAATTATTTTCATATGCATTCAGTAAAAAGCTGTTATTTTGACATTACAAATAGATACTTCAATTTTATTATTCGTATAGATGTATGGTAACGTCCCTAATTTGAACAAACAAAGACATCATTATAAAGAAACAAAAACCTGCTGTTAGCATGTCAAATGATCAACAAACTGAATAGCTTGTTGTAACCGGAGCACGCTAATCTAACATGCAAAAAAACAACTGAAATTCGTGACATTGGTAATCGGGCTCTGTACCTGGTACGGTTAACAAAATCACTGTAGTATTAATAGGTTTATATAACGAGTTATTTATTTTCAAGGTTAAGGTATGCACGAAGATGTTCTAAGGTTTATTTTGCTGACGTTACTACGTTAACGCAAGGCACTTCTCATGGCATGTCTTGGCGGAACGCGGTGGTAGTTATCGAGGACTTGTTTGCGAATACATAGAATAGAATAGACGACATTTATTTCAGACGTCATCCATATACTGTTACTGTTAGCCTGCGTCATCCCACTGCTGGGCAAAGGCCTCTCCCATGACTTCCAGTTGCTACGATCCAGGGCTAATGTGGGCCACTGGTCCAGCTCGTCCCGCCATCTTTTACGAGGTCTGCCGCGACGCCTTCTGGCTATGTCAGGGCTCCAGAAAGTGGTTATTTTGGCCCGCAGCTCATTGGGCATGCGGCAGACGTGGCCAGTCCAGTCCCACTTCAGCTTTGCGGCTTTTTGAGCAACTTCAGTAATTTGTGTACAAATTACTGATGCGTACATGGTCGGTGAGTTTGACGCCTAGAATGCTGCGCTCCATTGCACGTTGGCAGACCTTGAGTTTGGACTTTTGAATGTTTGTCAAAGACCAAGTCTGGGATCCATAGGTCAAAATGGGAAGAATGCACATGTCCATGATTTTTCGCTTTAGTGACAAAGGAAGGTTTCCCTTCACAAGCTCTTTCATGGACCAGTAGCTCTTCCAGGCATTTTCGGTTCTTCTGGTTACTTCCTTATCTGACCTGAACTGGAGACTAACTGGCAAGTAGATGTATTCATGGACATATTGCAATTCTTCACCATTCACTCTGATCCTATGCTTAGTGGTGTTTGACATCAGTTTGGTCTTCGACTGTTAGTAACACAAAAAACCTTACAAATCTATTGTTAGTACATACAAAAATAAACCCACAGAAAAAAGCGGCGTTGCACAAAAAAAAAAAATTAAAAATGAAAATTAGAAAACGAAATGATTTGATGTGTTGTTATGTATGTCAGGAAATAATGTGACTGTTTTGATTAGAGAATTGCTGTTCTCCTGTGTTCAGGGTGTGATTTCAAGCACGTGTTACAATTTTAATAAATTACAACTTCATTAAAGATTACATCAATGTGGTCTCGACCTCTGAACTAGGACGTCCTGGGGGCCTAAAATGGCGGCTTTATCAGAATCATACTAGGATAATAATATGAATTACATTACAATTCGTAAAATCGTCACTAAGTGACAATTCATTATATTAACTGCGTCTGTGACCATGTTAAAAATTTTAACGTATATTATATTATCCTAATAAGATTCTGCCAAAGCGACCATTTTAGACCCCCTGTATGACAGGGGTCGAGGTTCGGTTTCAGCTTGGTGTTAGGTTTATAGCCTTCTTTACAGAAGAAGGAATTTAAAATCCATTTCATCCTGCTTTACATCCTTCATCCAGATGGATTTTGACGAATAGCAATAACTTTGCCTGGTGTTTCGAAGTACTTATATACCTATTTTAGCTAATTTCTGTACCTTTTTTTGACTGATCTCAAACATTGATGCATAGACGAATAAAATGTGATGTCTTCTACATTCTACTCTAACTTGCTTTATATTTTTGTCTAGGAAACGGTGTGGTGATCCATCTCCCGGGACTGTTCGAGGAGCTGAAGAAGAACGAGCTGAAAGGCATGGAGGGCTGGCAGGACAGACTCATCATATCAGACAGAGCGCATCTCGTCTTCGATATGCAGCAACAGGTAACTATCATTTCAATCAAATCGGTCCACTGCGGCTACGCCACGACACCTTAAAATTAAAAATACTCGTTTCAGATATAATATTTTCATAATTTATTCTTATCTATGGATGAGAGCAGCGGTGGCCCAGTGGTCGAGGCCCCGACTTACAAGCATTAAGTCGTAGGTACGAACCCAGTCAAACGCATTACTTTGTGTAATTTATTTCATCACCACTGCTCTCAAAACGGTGAAGGAAAACATCGTGTGGAAACCGGCATGTCCTAGAGCCAAAAATTTGAAGACATTTTTGACATCTATCATCCCGCACTGGGCCCGCGTGGTGGATTATAACCCATTCCCTCTCATAGAGAGAAAGAAAGAAAGAAAAAATATAGCAGGAGGCCTGCGTCCCAGCAATGGGAACATTAATAGGCCGATTATGCTTATTATGCTATGGATGATACTGATTGTGCTTGTTGGGGAAAAAAAAATACTAAAATGCTATAGGATAATTATATTTTCGGTTAAGCTGGAAGCGTCATGGTAGCCCGCGAAATTCAAATTTACTCACTTTTTTTTTTTGCAATTTGCAGGTCAGTGTCAGGTTTTATGTTTATGAAAAATGAGTCGCGCAAGTAACACGTATGTAGTTATAGAATTACAATCATTAAAATCATCAATACAACCCTCTAAGTTCATTTAACCCCATTGAATGAAATAGTTATTGAATGGGTTTACATGAACTGACGTAAAAAGCAGTGTAACCTTGCATAGTTTTAAAAAAAGACTTGAGGAATTCTTGATACGTTACGTACACCTACGTTTACCTACACCGCGCGCTCGTGCTAAGGCTTCTGGTCTTCACCTTCCGCTTCTAGTCTGACACGGCAACTTTTTGAACTCGTCAGCCCATCTAACAGATAGCTGGTTCCAACGCTGTGCTTGCCGATAAGCGATGATTCGTTCGAATTATCATTTGGGAACAAAAAATTCTAAGGCATCCGAATTCCGCTGGACCCGCGAGTAAGATTACAGCCCATTCCCTCTTATAGAGAGGAGTACCTCCTTATTGGGAGACTGGTATCAGCACTAGGACGAACCTGTAACATAGATTAGCAGCAAAACAGGACAGTGGAGACGTTATGAGCTGATTATGTAATTTCCAAGCAAATCGAGCTTTGAATTGTGTTTCACAAAGCAAACACAATTACATTGTACCGGTTATCACAATCAAGCTTCACAAAGATTTATTGTACACCACAGGATATTTACAGTTTGCTCTCAACAATTCTGGATAATTCTAGCCTGTACCCAGTATTAATTAATAATCACATAGCGCGGGGCAGTCTATACAAGTATACAGTATCATATATTTATACTGTGACAGTATGATTAGAAAAGAGTATTTCTGTGTGTACTTAATGTGTAAGGGCTCTACCACACTTACTAGAGCCCGCATATTCAATTCGGTGTATTTTTTGAACGACAAAGTTGACCCGAAGCAATTTACTCCGCTTATTCGCATTTCCTTCAGTCCGTGCCGATCAGCAAATTCCTTTCAACATCTGCCCTCGCTGAAACAGTCTGGTCAGTTCGCCACCATTCCTTTGTTTTCCGTTTGTTTCGTTTTATTTGTATGCCGCCGATAACAAAGACAAATTAGTAATCGCATAACGCGGGGAAGTCCATACAAGTATGTACATACTTGTATGGACTTCCCCGCGTTATGCGTGTTATTATATAATACAATAAATATGATTAGAATAATGGCTTTTTTTTATGTACTATCGCGCTCACTGACGGTCGGTCGACCACTACGTAATACGATTCTAAATCGCCTAGGGTTATTTATAGTAATGCGATATGTATTAACTTTTAAATATTTCCTTTATTCTTGGTTGTTTAAATTATATCAGCCCAGAGCTAACTTTTTACTAAGAATCTTCATTTTTATGCACATGCGGTAATAAATTAAATAATAGTATGAAATATTACGCTCGCGTATCCTCGGGTACGCGCGAGGAGAGTCAGATGCTGAATGCGAGAATATCTGTGTGGAATTTTATACTTAAAGGCAATATTCGGCAGTAAGGCCTCACTGAAAATGCAACCGCGTGACGAGTCGCGTGCGCACATAATTGCGCGAGAACGCTGTGACGTCAGCAGCGGTCAAGGAGGCGTGGGAGATGTTACGTAGCGCGCAGTTTATAAATAATTATGATAATATAATAAAATCATATCACATTATAGTTGACATATTGCAGGGCAAATGCGACTTCTTATATGGAGAAGCAATGAGCAGTGATCACGCTGTATCAAGACGGATTAGTGATTTCAGACTTAAAAAATCCAACAGTACGTTGTTTTGACGCACTGAGATATGCTCTGTTGGAAACTGAATCCTCGGCTCCATATCGAAAGTAAAAAATCCAGTGCGTGATAAAAAAACTCCCTGTCATGTAAGTGCTTATTCCAAATATGTCTTCCCTTCGATCACCTATTTTTTTAATTTTTTTGAAATATTATTAGGGCCTCCTCTTGACCTCAATCTAGTCCTGAGGGCAGAGATGAGAGATGAAACGAGCCAACCTAAAAGTAGCCTATTAACTCGCGACTTAAATAGACTAGGGTCATATGAACTTAGGGACACCGACGCAGGCAGGAATTCCATTCCTTGACTGTGCACATAATAAAAGATGTAGCAAAGCGCTTCGTTCGAATGTTTGGAACATCTACATGGTATGGGTGATAACCTCCATTACGTCTGGAATCCCGATGGAAGAATGGGGATGGTGGAAAGAGCTCTTGGGCACGCTCACTGATGTGGTCTGTAAAAGACCGACAAACAAGCAACTTTTTGTTTTAGATTACAGAGCATCTTACATTAAAAACCACTCCTACATAGATTACCTTATCATAATGTGATCTCAAAATTACCTATACAAGCAAGTCACGCCCAACATTATATACTTAGCACACATAGGTAACTTCATCTGTGGAACATTAAAGTACATACAGGGTGTAAACAGACCCTTCACATAGCCGTCAACCAAGCAATCTGTACATCAAAATAAGTAACTTTACGCAAAAATTATTGCTGGGAATCGACTTTTTTTTTGGGGTGTAAAATCACGTTTTACGGTAGGACTCGATTGAAAGCACTCAAAGCATTGTGCTGATGATTCATTGTAAACAGGTCATGGAGGCATTTAAAGTAAAAATCTTATATTAAAAACATGTATTTAAAAAAAACTTGAAAAAGTTGGAACTTTGACCCCTAATATCTCCGTAACTAGAAGGTTCCCAGGTATGGTCTAGAACAAAAAAATGATCGCAAAGACGGGGAGAACATGTGCCTTTCGGATATGTTAAGGGTCTATTTACACCCTTTATACGGAGTGGAAGGGACACCGACGCGAAAACAGTTACCACGTACCTATTCAGTACATCATTCTGTTCTTCCCCCCACATAGAATGTTTTTATCGATTATTAAAAAAAAAAACAGCTGTTCCATATATTTTGACCGTGTAGGTATTGCACTTTTGTAGGAAACAGCTGTTTTTTTTTTTAATAACCGATGAAAAATTTCTATGTAGCTCAGAATGATGTACTGAATACGTGGTAACTGTTTTCGCGTCGGTGTCGCATCCACCCTGTATACTGTGTTAGCACACATAGATACCTTCATCTGTGGTAGGGTCGTTTCGCCGGTATCGCGACCACCTTCAGTAGGCGACCATTTGACGGACTAAGTTTCTTTAAATCAAGATAATATTATTTGTAGAGGTAATATAAATAAAGAAAAAATCTTACGTGCTTCAGAAATAATTATGAAATAAGAATTTACACAGTTTAAAACAAATGGGTTAACCCAGAGCCGAAAAAAAATTGCTCAGTGCGCGTCTTGATTCAGTGGTGAGTGGAAGTACCGCGAGTTAGAAAAAAAATAGCACGGCGCGCGGCGCTCAAAGCTAAGTTTTATTACTTATTTCATGTTTTACACACAAGTTAGATGTTAAATTGAACAATCGATAAGTTTTGGTCATTATCTTGTTGTATTTTGCTATTTTTAAACTTATTATTAAGATAAAATCAAGTGGTCGGTAATCGAAATGCTTATTTATCAAAAACGTTAGATAGCGACCACATGGTCGCAAACCGACGAGAACCGCGTTATTCTATTTTGATTAATATGATCCTAATGCTTCATAAAGGACTGTTACAATTTTGAATGTAGCATTGTAAAGGTTTTTCTTTGTAGTTCTTTAGTAAGCGACCACCAGTTTCTTTGAAAGAACTTTGTTTAATTTACGTACAAAATTGGATGCTAAACAGGTGGTCGTAAACCAAAATAATCGAAATAAAGACATTGGTTTCCGGCCACCACAATTTAGTATGAGAGAAATAACGGCCGCTAACAGAAATAAGTATGAAAGTTCATTGAGTATGCGACCAAAAAAAAGACTGTCCAGTACACTGAAGAAGCCCTGAAAAAGCTCTCGATGATATCCAAAAAGAAGGGAAGGAAATAAAAAAAAAAAGAGAAACATGTAGACTGTTTCAGATCCCAAGGACCACGATATAAGATCGGCTTAATTATGAATAAGAAACGCGGAATATCATCATCGTCTTCCTGCCCTTGTCCCATGTTACTTGGGGTCGGCGCAACACTTTTTTTTCTTCCAATCTCCTCTGTCAACCGTCACGCTATCATTTACTCCTTTAGCTTTCATATCGTTCCTCACACAATCCATCCATCGTTTCTTTGGCCTTCCTCTCCCTCTCCATCCATCAACGTTTATATTCATCACTCTTTTAGTCACATGCGATTCGTCCTCATCAAACGTCCATACCAAGACAGTCGATTCCCTTTCAACATTTCCGTAACTGGCGCAACTTTTAAACTTCCTCTAATATTCTCGTTCCTTACCTTATCCATTCTTGTCACACCACACATCCACCTCAACATTCTCATCTCCGCTACATGCAATCTTATTTCATCCATCTTCTTCACAGCCCAGCATTCCGATCCATACAGTACGACAGGTCTAATCATGGATTTGTATATTTTCCCCTTTAACTTGAGAGGCATCCGTGGATCACAAGTTGTTCCAGTGACCTGTCGCCATTTCATCCATCCTGAGTTGATCCGCTGCTTTACGTCTCGGTCTACTTCAACATCCCCTTGGACAAGCGACCCGAGGTACCGAAAATCGCAACAGATCGATATGGGCGTTCCAGCAAGTGTTATGGGTACAGGACTGGAGAGACCGCCGAAATCACAGAATAAGTATTCTGTTTTGGTCCTACTGACTTTCAGGTCAATATTCTCCAGTCTTTGCCAATTGTCTTTGCAATCTGCTCTGGACCTCTAGGCCACTCTCGGCAAACAACACAATGTCGTCGACAAACAGCATACACCAGGGAGGGAGCCTCTTCCTGGATGTCCGACGTAAGTGCGTCCATTATAACAAGGAAGAGGTAAGGGCTTAGAGCCAGCCCTTGGTGCAAGCCGACAGCCACATTGAAGCTGCCGGTAGTGCCCGCTGTAGACCGGACTTGGGTATCGACTGTACATCGCTCGGACCAACTGCACATACTTCCCAGGCATACCTTTCTCTTTCAGGGCCCACCACAAAACCTCACGAGGTACCCGGTCGTATGCCTTTTCGAGGTCGATGAACACCTTGTGCAAGTTTTTGTGCGCACTTCTGTATTTCTCCCACAGCTGGCGGATGGCAAAAATGGCATCCATCTTTCCCCGACCAGGCATAAAACCGAATTGGTTTGGTGAAATTTCACTCTCTTCTCAGTCTCTCTTCTCTTTCAGTCGTCTTTCAATAACTTTCTCCCAAACTTTCATACTGTGCGCCATTAGCTTTATTCCTCAATAGTTATTGCACTCCAGCACATCGCCTTTATTTTTGAAGATGGGGGGCACCAGCGAACTGTTGCACTACTCGTCAGGTATGGCTTCTTGCAGCAACAACTTATTACGCGGAATATATTTCCTAAAATAATTTTAAATTGACTAATGATTGTTAATTCTATTACAACTATGACAAGTTCCTACGAAATCTAAGATTTTTATTTTTTAATTATAAGAAAACATTACACCAAAGGATTACCATATTTGTTTTTATTAAGAGGCAAATATTAAAATATTTTTAAAGCGATTATAATTGTTTTAATGACATATTTTTCATATTAAAATAGCGGTCGCATACTAGCTCACTGGTGGTCGTAAACTGATAAAAATGGTCGCATACCGGCGTTTTCGCTATATTTTCACTTTTTCAGCATTTTATAAATATTTTTGTTTTAATGTATTTTATTTTATGTTTTGAATCCAAACTAGACTATATTTGGGACAAATTCACATTAACATATACTATTTTGCGCGTAGACAACATTTTTTTTTCCTCATCTTAAGTGGGCAACTCAGCTAACTGGCCGCTAACCGGCGAAATGACCCTACATTAAAGTACAAATATACTTTATTATCTAAACACGTGGTGACGTGGCGTGGTAATGATCGTTTTATACGTCTATTTCCTGTAAGATACGGTCTGATAATGACTCAGTAAAGTAAACTAATTGACACGCTAATGTAAAAGTTATTAAGTCGGGTTTAAACCAAAGTAATTTGTGGTTTATTGTATACTTAAAAACATATTTTAGTCACAATACTTAAATGTTCTTATTTATTTACTCAAGTCATGTGAGCTCAGTCCCATTGTTTTCAAATGTATAGAATAGAATGCATTATTGAAATGTAATAGCAACAGTGTTTAAAGCAAACAAACACTGAACAAAAATTACAATGAAAACGATTTTTTTTAAACTAGTTTTTGCCTGCGGGTTCCCTCGCGTTATGGGATGAAAATTATCCCACGGAAACGTCCCTATTTTGTTATAGCCTAAGACGCTCGGGGATAATGTAGGTTCCCATTAGTGAAAGACTTTTTGGAATTGGATCAGCAGTTCTGAAGATTACCCTCTACATTCAAACTCATTGGTCGAGAGGTCGCAAGCGCGAATGCTGACCTTGAGGTCCTGGGCTCGATTCCCGTGTAAGACAAAGAGTTGTTGAGTTTTTCCATCAGGAATTTCTCAGTAGCAACCACGGACTCTGGATTTGTGCCCGGTTGATGGCAATAAGCTCGCCCCCTATTACATGGGACTTAATTAAACATAACTGGCGAAATGTGGGTGTACTATTAGGTACTCCTCTACATAACCCTTAGGGAGTTACAGGCGTGATGTTTCTTTTATCACTAATTAAATGAAATAGAGAGAGTGCTATCTAACCTCCGTAACCCAATTAGGGAGGAAAACCGATATCCTGATATTGGCTCGCCAGAATAACGGACGAAGACATATATATGATTATATAAGAGTAGATAGTACCTATCTTTAGTACCTACAGGGTGTAAACAGACCCTTCACATAGCCGTCAACCAAGCATTCTGTACATCAAACTAAGTATCTTTACGCAAAAAAAATGTCGGGAATCGACTTTTTTTTGGGGTGGATAATCACGTTTTACGGTAGGACTCGATTGAAAGCGCTCAAAGCATTGTGCTGATGGATGGATTGAATAGTACGGGGGTCGTGGAGGTGTCTAAAGTAAAAACAAGTATTTAAAAAAAAAAGTTGTGAAAAAGTTGTAACTTTGACCCCCAAATATCTCCGTAACTAGAAGGTTCCCAGGTATGGTCTAGAACAAAAAAAATATCACAAAGACGGGGAGAACAAGTGCCTTTCGGCTATGTTAAGGGTCTATTGACACCCTTTATATAATATAGGGTTGTCCTACTTTCTAGCTTCTGGAATACCTATCATATGTCATGTGACAACCGGGACTTATATGACTTAGCACTGAGTAATGTATGTCGTCTGCTATCAAAGTCCATAGTTTATTCTTGCCTATACACACATATATATAGGTGTTTGGACATGATAATGTTACAGTTATGACTGGTGTGCTAATGAGGATATATGTTTATGTGATATTTATGTACGTCTACATATTTATATACGACTGCCTCGTTGGTATAGTGGTCGCAAGCGTGATTGTTGAACATGGGGTCCCGGGTTCGGTATCCAGGTCGGCCTAAGTGTTATTGGGTTTTTTCATCATGAATTTCTCAGTAGCAGCCACGGAGTCTGGATTTGCGCCCGGTCGATGGCAATAGGCTTGCTCCCACGTTATGTGCGACTTAAAAAACCTAACTGGCGGAATGTGGGTGTACTATCAGGTACACCTCTGCCTAACCCTTCGGGGTTTACAGGCGTGATGTTGTGTTAGTCTAAACGTGGGCTATGATAAAAGAGTATGGAACAGCTAGTGATCGAATTAATTAAATGTAGCAGGGGAATATTGTCTTTAACTGGGCATAAATTCAGACTACAGTAGTCCAGGCCTCTCGCGAGAATTTTCAAGTTATTTGAACTTGAAAATTCTTAGGAGTTCAATATAGGACTGCCTGATTTGGGGAATCGAACTCAGAACTGTTTAATAGTTATTTGCAACCGAAGATTGTTAAGTAACGAGCCATAATTCCTAACCTGGTGTCTGATTTTATGCCGCCTCTGGCTTTACATGCCGTCGGAAATATCTTTCAGGAAGCATTGGTTTCCTCACGAAGTTTTCCTTCACCGAAACAAGTAATAATTATACAATACGCATATGAATCCGAAAAATCAGAGGTGCGTGCCTTGGGTTCCAACTCGAGAGACCTATGACTTGGCAGTCAGACGGTCACACCACTAGGCTATCACTGCCATTCATTCACTGGCACCTCTAAATATTCACTCAACATATTCCAGGTGGATGGTCTTCAAGAGGCTGAGAAGGGCAAGAACTCGCTGGGCACCACAAAGAAGGGCATCGGCCCGACGTACTCGTCCAAGGCGACTCGCAACGGACTGAGGATTGGAGACCTACTCGGAGATTTCGCTATGTTTGAAGAGAAGTAAGTTTTAAATTGTTTTAATCATCTGTCTAGCCTTTTCCCAACTATGTTGGGGTCGGCTTCCAGTATAACCGGATGCAGCTGAATACCAGTATTTTACATGAAGCGACTGCCAATCTGACCTCCACAAGCCAGGTAGTATTGAGCAATACGATACCCCTTGGTAAGTCTGTTTGTCATACTTTTTGGGCCACTGACTACCTAACGACTGTGAAAGATCTACAAATGACACCAGGGACCAACGGCTTAACGTGCTTTCCGTGGCACGGAGGAAACTCTATATGTAATGGGTAGTCACCCAACCTCGAGAGTCAGACGAACCTAGGCAAGCACGGCTTAACACAAAGATCGACCCGAGCGACTATGTTATTATGAAGCCATGAGTTTTAATCAATCATTTATATCCGTGCAGGATTGTTCAGTGCTCCAACTTAGTTATGTCCGAATTATGCCTTTAATACTTACAAGAAACAGCACCGAGAGCGGCTCGTGACGTAATAATAACAGCCGTACGTCTCGATTTTTAAGGTTAAGCAATGCTTGCCGCGGTTGGTCGTGGATTGGTAACCATCCATACAAATAGGGGCAGTTGTTCCTGACTATCATTCATAAGTAATCTTGCCATGGGGTATCGTTTTCCCCAATAGAGCAGTCACGACGTGCAAGCTGTCAACTTTTTGTTCAGTCCTGGAAGAATCGACAAAATTATAGATCAACAAAAGAAATCTGTCATTTTGTCGATTCTTCCGTCGACAAAACCCGTTTCTACGGTAGTCTGCTACGCGTGCTGTTGTATTTATAAATATTCGTTGTGCGTTGTTCGTTTATTGTTATTTTTTTTGACATTTTTTATTTGTACGCACGTTCATGTCCTGGCGACAAATAAATATTTTTTCTTTCAATAAATGGGTTGTGGAGTTCATCTAAGCAGTCGCACCATGTGAAATACTGAGGTTGAAATCCGACTTCAACATATTTCGGAATCTTTACGTCACCATATTACTTTTAGTTCGAAGAATTAACTTTTGTTTCTGTGAACTGTTAGTGCAATCCACAGCCCTATCAACAGTATGATTTCATATAAGTAGGTACCACCGCGCTCACTGACAGTCGATCAGTTTTCAACCTTATCACTCTGGGTATAAGGGTGAAAAGTGGTCGACAGCAGTGAGCGCGGTAGAATGTAGTACATTATGCGTATCATTTATATCGCATGCTAAGTGCCCATCTCGAGTGCATATCATTCAACATAACAACTTCCTATATTGTGAAATGGAAAACAAATTGTTTGTTCATAATGATAAAGATCTTCTCTTTGCGTATAGATAGAGTTGGTTTTAGTTTCTTATCGACTTTGCTTTTGTTTATGAGATTCTTCAAGTCGCCACTCGCTGAGTACCATGTGTAAAATAGGCCTTTCATACTAATATCAACATTACTCGTAGAAGATTAAGGTTCGTTTTAGAATAAAACTATTCTTCGCATACGATTCCTTTCAAATTAAATGAGATTCAACCAGAATACTGCCATCTCGACTGGTCATTGGAAAATGGACATTGTTTGCAATAATAAGGTTCTAATTCGTGTGAATCTTATTCTTAGTACTGTTGGTGAATTTTACCATTTGTTCCACGCCATATCCAAAAAGCTAACAAGAACATATATTCGGCCTCGTTGGTCTAGTGGTCGCAAACATGACTGCTGAGCTGGCTGAGCATTTATTTATTTATTTACCACCATACAATCATCTTTACAGGTTTAACACCTAATGCGATAATGTATACAGCTATTATAATTACATATACTTATTGCTACTACAGACAACATAACTATGTCACAGTAGGACCATAATTTATTTCAAATAGAGCCCGCACTGTGAACCCACCCAGAGTACAACAAAAAATATCTATATCTTCCGCGCAGCATGACGTCCTGGGTTCGATTTCCGCGTCGGGCAAAGTGTTATTGGGTTTTTCCATCAGGAACTTCACAGTAGCTGTCACAGGGTCTGGTGCCTGCTTTCTGCTCGCTTGATGGCAGTAAGCCCGCCCTCTATTATATGAGATTAAAAACTTAACTGTCGAAATTTGGCTGTAAGGTACTCCTCTGCCTAACCAATCGGGCTTTATGTTTGGTTATGGAAATAACGTTCTGACGCATTAAGTTTCACACCATATCATATTGAACACAATTCCAGACTACACTCCAAAAGATGCTGGTGGAAAACATAACCTCCTCCTTTCTTGAAGTCGGTTAATTATACAGGAGTACTCCTGAAGGCCAGGGAACTAAAACAACTTCCTTCATCTTCCAGGTTCCGCACCCTAGCAGCGAACTACAAGCGCATGTTCCCCTCCCTTGAGGTAGATATTGACGGAGAGCTGGGCCGCTACCAGGAGTACGCCACGAGGATCAGGCCCATGGTCAGAGACACTGTGTCTTACCTCCACAAGGCCATCGGAGACGGGAAGAAGGTGCTGGTGGAGGGAGCTAATGCTGCGATGCTGGATATTGATTTTGGTAAGTGAAGAGACACCCCAGCTCGTTCAATCTAACGGAGCGCATACGTAACTATACTTCACTCCAAGACATAGCAGTAGCGAAGGGTCAAATTTAAGCCGGAGAACATATCTTTAATGTGATTACATTATTTGTACATAGAATACTGACTGTGCCATTTTTCAAAGCCGGTAGGTATCGAGTTGTATGGAACCTTCGCCACTGATAGCTAATGCTCGTCTTACAGCTGCAAGTCAACATGGAACTGGGATGGTACAAATAGGAATGGAAGGAGATGGCAGGATGAACTAGACTCATTCCGCTTGGCCTAGTTCAGTATGTTGTTTCAGTAGAACGCGAGGCCAGTTTATTCTGGTTTTGGTACCACGGACATCCGGCTACATTTTTATTATAATTTGTAAGACTGTCTGCATAGTGCGCACAATAGGAGTCTAAAAAAATCTAACTACACCTCTGCCTGTATCACCTAAGAATACAAGCGCTATGATACAACAGTGTCAAACCACAAGTGGACCATATTGACGATCAATCTTATCTTATCTAAATCGACAAAGTTAATCGCTTTTATCCACGTGCTTTACTTTAGAAACAGTTAACGGGGTTCGTCAGATGATAACAGTGTTATCATTCAACTGATAAGTGCAGGCGTACGGAATACACGTATCTGGGAATGACGTGATGTATGTAGTGGATATTTTGTGTAATATCAATCATTTTTTCCATACATTGCCTGTTACTTTGAAAAACAAAAAAGATTGCTAGTATCAGAATGTTTCGCAGCGATTTTGCTTTCATTTAATATTAACTTTTGCCCGCGGATTCGCTTGCATCAATTAAGAATTTGACAATTGAACTCTTAACACGCTACTAAAGTTTCTATAATAATATATTCAATCATGATTCGAAAGACACGTGGCGCCATCTACACTCACCGGCACGGAAACTTGGCCACTCGGGATTTTGCTGATTATTTGCATTCAAAAATTTGCATTTGCATTTTTGTCAATAAATAAAGGGTAGGTGGATTCAATAAGTGTCTCTTATGCTTTAAGAACTTAGAAATGAAAAGATTATCTCACTAACAAACCAGTTTTTAAAATCACGCACTTTCATTGAAATAAAGAATTTTCCACTATCAATTTTAAAACACTACAAAATTAACAATAAGGTCTTTTTCTTTATTGTCTATATGTTTTAATATCGGGTGTTTCCTCCTCTAGCCCTTATAACTGCCTACATTCGTTCTGGCATAATTTGGATGATGTTTCTGACATCAACTTGCAGTATACTGCCCCTAGCGGCCAGCGCTGCAGTACGGAGCTGGTTTAGAGTTTGCGGCGGGTTGGAGCTGGACTTTATCTTTCTTTTTAGCATGTCCCAGATATGCTCAATTGGGTTTAAGTCTGGGCTACGAGCTGGCCACTGCAATTTTTGTATGCCAACCTCTTTTAGATATTCTTCTACGCAATGTGCAACGTGTGGGCGTGCATTATCGTGCATTAGGAGGAATTGGTCGTGTCCAATGAACCCCGAATAAGGCATTACGTGTTCCTGAAGAACTTCCTCGATGTATCGAACAGCTGTTAGCCGATTATCGACGATAACCAACTCTGTACTTGCGTCGGAACTTATACCTCCCCATACCATTATTGAGCCTCCATGGAAACTCATTGTTTGCGTGGTGGTAATGGGTAAAAGCCGCTCTCCTCTTCTTCTCCACACTGGTTCCCGACCATCTGGAGCACGTAAAGCTATTCGACACTCATCTGTGAAAAGTACTCTAGCCCATTGCTCGTGGGTCCAGTTGACGTGTTCTCGTGCGAACTGAAGTCGAGCTACTCGGTGCTGTCTGAGAAGTTCTGGACCTCGTGCTGGTCTACAAGCTTTTAAATTTACTTCCTCCATTCGTCTTCTCACCGTACGCTAGCTAACATTAACGCCTCTCGCGATTTGAAGCCGCTAGCGTATCTCAACAGCGGCCAGGTAGCGGTTTCTCAAAATCTCCAGGACAATAAAGCGGTCGTCTCGGGCCGATGTGCACCTTACACCTCCACTGCCTGGCCTGCGGGTGTACTGGTCTGTCTGCTGGTATCGTTTAAGGGCATACTGCAACGATGACCGTGGTATGTTAAGTGCAATTGCAACTTCACGCTGTGTCAGCCCTTGGTCAATTAATGCTACGGCTTGTGCAACCTGTGCTGGTGTTAGTGGTATTTTTATTGGTTTTAAAGCACCTTTATTTATTGAATTAAAAGCACAAAACCACAATAATTCAATAACAGAACAGTAAACTTTTCACAACACACAAATTTAAAACGTGAACTTAGTTGCTGAAATGACCCAATTAAACTAAACATTAAAAGTTTCGTCGTGGTGCACTTAAACATAATGAATTACCCTCTTCAACTAAGGGTAAACATTTTTTGACATAACTGCATAACAAACATTCATCAAAAAGACTTAAAGCTTTTGCTATCGCGAGATAAGCGCATGGCCAAGATTCCGTGCCGCTGAGTGTATTATCATAAGAACGTTATTGTTGTTTTCCTCGGGAATATGGATGAAAGGTGGGTGTAGGCAACATCTTCAAATTGAACAAGCCCCTTTAAATAAAGAAAGATGGGTGTCCGTTTCTGTACACCTGAAAAATTATAGGCAACATTTCAGTATGATCGGTTCAGTGGTTTAGGCATGACAAGGTAACAAATAAACTTACTTTCGCATTTATAATATTAGTTAGGTTGGTTTAGGATGCTTGGGAGACGGGATTGATGATGGTAAAAAGTAATTACATATTTCGTTAGATTTTCAGAATAATAACAAAAAAATACAAGCTCATGTTGTTAACATACACGGCGAATCAAGACTTCGCTAAAATATAATTAGCAAAACTGAAAGTGAAACCATTGTTATCGCATCAAACACACCTTTGATAAAATAGCAATGTATTGTACTATAGACCGACCGCTTTAAAGAGTCCTCGCGAAGGTATCAATTTAAATGGAATATTCTGAAGGTTCTGTATGGTGTCCGGACGTAAAGAATAGCACCATCCCATATCTTCCCGTGGGTGTCGTAAGAGGCGACTAAGGGACTTACCAGAGAATGGGCAGCAGCGTTCTCTGTGTTTTATAACAACCATACTGCGATCGCCAACCCGCCTGCCAAGCGTGGCGATTATGGCAAAACCCCCCTTCTTGGGGGAGGCCTATGTCCAGCAGTGGACGTCTTTCGGCTGAAATGATGATGATGATGATTCTGAAGGTTGATCACGTATTGGTTCAATTAGTATCGTAATACCTGCGTGGATTATGGTTATTTTAAAGCAAATAACCTGTGGGATGTTGGTAGGACTTTGTGGACGCTTAATGTACCTTTGATGGGCCAAGGCGGAGGATTCATTAAAGCGGTCGGTCTACATATAATTGTGATTATAATGTTGCTTATATGCTTATTATGTTGTTTTTGACGGTCGACGAGCTTTCAACTTTATTACTTAGGGCATAAGAGTGAAAATTCTCCCTGAAAAGCTCCACCGGTTTTTCCTACATTACAGCCTAACTTCCTATACCTAACATGTCACCCTTATGCTTCAGGTACTTACCCGTACGTGACGTCATCAAACTGCAGCATCGGCGGCGTGTGCACGGGCCTGGGGCTCCCCCCGCTGGTGATCGGCGAGGTGCTCGGCGTCGTGAAGGCCTACACCACGCGCGTCGGCGACGGACCCTTCCCTACTGAGCTGCATGATGTTAGTAATGAACTGAATTGCGTATTTATTCTAGGTAGATGTGTGCGGAAAACGCCGGGAGAGGACTCCATAGAAGGATATACACTGATCTTTCTTTTCTTTTTTTATTAAACGTTGCCCCACACTAGGAATTTCTCCTGTATCGTGGGTGCGTTTACAAACATTTAAATTCACATACACAAACAGCCAGACCCGGAACAACTACCTGTAGGCCATACAAATATTTGTTCCGTGCGGGAATCGAACCCGCGACACGAAGCGCAGCAGTCAATCGCTCAGCCACTGCGCCAACCGTGCCGTCAAGATCCCAATAGTGATGTTCTTCTGAGAGAGCAGGTGTGTAGTACTCGCTACCGGCGTGCGCGCATGATCAGAAGGCCTAAAATGGCCGTTTTAGCAGAATCATAATCTATGCAAATAAATAAAATTGAAATGTCTGTTTGTAATATCAAAATAGCAGCTTTTTACTTAATGCATATGAAAATCACATATTTTTTCAATTTCTGTCTGTTTGTTCCGGCTAATCTCCGAAACGACTGGACCGATTTTGACGGGACTTTTAATGGCAGATAGCTGATGTTATAAGGTCTAACATAGGCTACTTTTTACTTACTTACTTTTTTTTAAATAATTAGGGTTGCGTGCAAAAAAAAAAACAATAAATTAAAAAAAAAATAATAAATTGGTAACAAAATTTGATTCAAAAAGGAAAGTCATATTTTTTATAAAAAAATCACATGAACGAAGGTCGCGGGCAACAGCTGGTAGAGTAATAATAGGAATCACGTTCGAATTCTTAAAATGCTTACAGTCGCAGTTTATTTCATGAATTTGCACTTTGTGACCATTTTACGAATTGTAACGTAATTCATATTAATATCCTAGTATGATTCTGCTAAAGCCCCCATTTTAGGCTCCCAGATGTATGAACGTGGATGAAGCAAGAGGTGTTAGTAAGGATCATTGCTGGTGCCGTTCTGTAATTTCTACCTGAAAACGGCGTGAATTTATGTACATATGTTTGTATAGTAATCTGCTGACTGAAGTCCGGTCATGGCGGACAATCTCAGCAGAGACTAGAAATAGCTACTGCTGAACATAAGGTCCTGGACTCCTGGTTTAGATTGAGAAAATAAAAACATTTGGAATTCTTCAGTACCAGCCCTGAGAGCAATAGGCTCGGCCCCTATTACATGGAACTAGGGTGTGCTATAAGTACTCCTCTGCCCAACTCTTCGGGTAAAACAAGCGTGATATTATACTGTAAGTTGACGTTCGCAGGAGACAGGCCAGCTGCTGCAGGAGCGCGGGCACGAGGTGGGCGTGACGACCCGGCGCGTGCGGCGCTGCGGCTGGCTCGACCTGGTCGTCGTGCGGTACACCGCCATGGTGAACGGATACACCTCGTGAGTTATACCTTATTAAACTAGCTGTGTAGGCAACACCAATCTAACTCGTAGGCGGCAAAAGGATACACGCTTCAAGACAATGCTAAGTAGCATATTTCCAGGAATTGAATGGCCCATGTTTATCAGTTCATGATGATAGACCAAGGAATAAATTATAGACGTGCTCATTAGCTAACAGATGCCGAAAGTATATATATACCAAGAAAAACGGGTTTGATTGTAAGAAAAAATAAACTAGGGGAAGAGAAGACCCCGTTTAGTCAATGAGTAATGCTGATTTTAATATTTATATTGAAATTAATAAGTAAATGATTGTTCCAGAATATGCCTCACAAAGATGGACATCCTAGACACATTGGATGAGATCAAGGTCGGCATAGCATATAAGTTGAACGGCAAGAAGATCGAGTACTTCCCCTCGTCCATGACCGAGCTCAGCAGTGTCGAGGTGAATATTTATTACTCTTTTTACTAGCGACCCGCTCATTAAAAAGTTGAATGAAAACATCGTGAAGAAACCGGCATACCATAGTTTTTTTTTTCTACTATTTGCAAGCATCGGTCGTCAGACCATAAGCGAATGTGTTCCTGTAGCAGCCAGTGCTGCGCTCCCACTTATAGAAGGTGGTTCCACTTCAGCCTTTTAACCACCGCTGTCGGGTTGAACCGTTCCTTGTGGGTTTGGGTGCATGGTTAGGCGTGCCTTGTGTTGACGTTTGGACCTCTCTATATCAGAGTTCACCTACGGCATTTGTAAGTAGTCGTGGATATCGTCGTTACTAGCAAACCAAAATGCACTTAGGATACTATTTTGATTTTTGTTTTTTTTTTTAATTAGGTGCACGTCAACTTTCCAGAATAAATTGTTTTTATGACGTATCACGTAGATATCGCGTGATGTAACCACTAGCGCGCTTGCGATTCATTTTATTTCCGTACCAATGGCCGGATCAGACATACGTAATAATAACGGCATTCTTGTCTCGTGTGATGCGCGTACCTGTTGTGACACTATAGTAAATACCTTTCCCTCCCCAGGTGGAGTACTTAACCCTGCCCGGCTGGGCGTGCAACATTGAAGATGTGCGGCAGCTGGACAAGCTGCCCGAGCAGGCGCGGAACTACGTGAAGGCCATCGAGGACTTCTTACAAATACCTGGTGAGATTCATTACAACAAGCGTTGTTTACTTTTATATTAACTTTTTCAACCACTTGCTTCAGGGGAGATATTGTTATACATAAAAGTCCACAATGAACCCACAAATATTCACTATTCACCTTATATTTACCTTTTGATCTATTTACTGCATCAGCGAGCGGGGTTCACGTGGCTGAGAATTGGGCTAAACAGATTTGAACGTTTTGCCGATACGCTAAGAACTATTCACCTGCCTATCACAAAAACACTCATTGATAAACCATCCATTAATACCACTCATTTCTCTTACAGTTAAGTACATCGGCGTCGGCCAAGGCCGGGAGTCGATCATCAGCACGGAAGCTTAACGTCGGAGCGTTTCCGCAACCTAGTGTCACTTTCTTATGTAATGTTGTTACTTGTAAGTGAAGGTATAGCTGCCCGGCTAGTCGCCTCTTTCGTGTTTATTATACTGGCTGAAGATACAATGAAAAAGTCCGTGACAAGGAGCTTTGCTCTCGTTGAAGATGAAGAAAAGATTTTGAGGAGTGAGTACGGCTATCGACTTGAGCCAGTCAAAAGAGGTTCTATGTCCATGCAAGAAAAGCGATCAAGACGTCTTTCGCCTTTTTGTTCAAACGAGGTTTTACGCTGTGTAGATTCACTTTTACTGTATGGATATAAGCTCTCGCGTGGTCACTTCCTTATTCTAGAATTTAAAAAAAGAAAGAAATACAGTCATAGATCACAGACAAAATATTTCGAAGGAGATCGTAACAGTATGTCAATACTCTTTGGTTTGTGTAATGAGCACAAAAGAGGCACTGATCTTCAAAGCAGCTTTCTGCTGGCTTATTTACCTAACAGATGTTTTGAGAAGAAATACATTTTAAAATAGTCGAGGCCACAGTTAATACACATTTTTATATGTTTAGGGCTTACGTATACCAATTGCCTATCACAACTGGAATTGAATGTATATATATGTAACATTTTAACAACAATTTTTATGACAATATACACCATAATATAATGTGTTAAAAACCATTTTGAGCCTCATACCTGATTTGTAACTGTCAATTTGTGCCCTTCGATACGATCACGACATATTGTATACAGACTATGCAGTAAGGCCGGAGTCTATAAATGTTACTTTGCACGTGCAGAAAGAAAAAATAATAGATATATTTGGCACAACCACAAGTGCACACAACAATAAAAAAAAATAACGAAAAAGTTTAACACAAACACGAAAAGAAAAAGATATTGTGTGTCTCATGGCTGCGCCAAATACGCCCAGTTCAGCAAAATAACAACTAGTGCCCAACGCTGGTTTTGAACTGGACCTGAGACATGCTTAGACATGTTCCCGTCTGTCTTGAACGTGTCGTTTGACACTTGTGCGAGAATAACAGTAATAAAGTTAAAACAGAGTGCTAAGTAACGTATATATATCTCTGCCTGAGTGACGTCATATAATTTATAGCTATTACTTTAATAATAGTATGCCTCCGTGTACTTATAGTTTCAACTACGTTAATTTGGGTGCTGTTATAAAAAAAACGTTTTATATTGTACTTATTGCATTGTAGTACTTAACGGTGCTACACTTATATTCGGGTCGGGTTCATTCGGCAGGATTCTACACAGACCGAGCGCAAAGTCTGGTGGTTGTTTCGCCGGCCTAGGTCAACCGGAACATGAGTATTTAGTGGTTAATGTACACTATGATCGCCACAAATATACATGGTGTAAGGGGCTGCAGACTGATGGGGTGACATCAGTATATCATACTAGATACAAGAAATTATTTTAGGAACGTTATGGAAATCCAATAAATTTTATTTGTTTTATTTCCTCATACGCAATGTATCATTACCGTGGACAAAATGGACGTAGCGAACGGCAAGCGCGACGACGAGTTTCGATGAACTCTGTAGATGGGCAGGAAATGAACAACTGATTTCGCGCGTCGTTCGTTAGAACATTTCAATATCATTTGTTGGTTTTTTTTTTTTCAAAGTCCTGAGAAAATTTCCTGTGAAATATGATTCAAATTAAGGAGCTGAATGCACCCCGTCTATTTGCGGCGGGCTGTCCCTTAAACCCTGTAGTAACTCCTTATTGATAGAAAACTACGCAGACATAATTTAAAAAGTGCCCAACATTGAGATGTCTACCTATCTCGAATACACCAATCTCAACAATACACTATTAAGTAGTTGGAACACAAAATATTTTATATACAAGCTTACATCACTAGTCAATAATTGAAACTGAAGGTGCCGGTTTTATACAAGAAATTTAATTCAGTATTGTTCATTGAAACTACAGTACCTTGGCGTAAATACGATAAATGGAATTTTAAAAAAATCGTATAACGCCGTCTCTGTCGCTCATACTTGTCTGGCAGTCTTTTTCTAAAGGCCGATGTGTCATTTTTAGGTGGTGCATTCTTAAAGTTGGCAACGTCAAATATTCCACTGTTTTAATTATTTTATCAATGTTACTGAACTAAATGATGAAATAGCGCTCTGTCTTGCAAAATATTGACTAAGTATTGCAATAATAAGTGCTGGTGTTGTAACAGTTTTAAATGTAAAACAGCATCTGGAAGATTTTCAAAAGATATTTTGCGCCGAGTATACGAGTTATTGCAATTTATAATCAATATTTTAGTGCAACACAGCGATTTCCAGTTTCATTTAGTAATATTAAAGAAACTCACCAAAACAGCGATATATTTGACAGACAATTGCGACGTTGCCAACCGTCAGAATGCACTTAATTTCCGGGGACTGTACCTATAACGTATCGGCTAAGTGTTAATAGATTATCTTGCCTCCGTACTTCTATAGACATGTGTCGTGTACGTGAATTTATTAAATTGATATTGTATCGGAATTGTCGAACTTTTGTGGAAGTATTTAGAACTAAATAAATGTCTTTATCGGGAAGTATAGCTTGAGGTGTACTTGGTAGGGTTGCGTTTTGCAATGCTATGATTAACGTGCTCTTCTGTAGGCAACTGCGGTTCCAAATCGGCCAAATCTATGTAAATAGCGTATTGCCGTCTCTCACCGTTTATATACTGGGTGTAGACAGACCCTTCACGAAGCCGTCAAACAAACTTTCTGAACATCAAATTAAGTAACTCAATCAAAAATTATTGCTGAAAAATTACTTTTATTTGGGATAAAAATCACGTTTTACGGTGGGACTCAATGTAACGCACTTAAAACATTGTGCTGATGTATGCGTTGAGTAGTAGGGGGTCCTGGAGGTGTTTAAAGTTATAACATTAAAAAAAAAGAAGTTGTGACTTTGACCCCCAATATCTCCGTAACGAGAAGGTTCCTAGAGACGTTCCCGTAAAAAAAAATGATCACAATGACTGGGAGAACAAGTGACTTTCGGCTCCGTTAAGGGTACTTTTACACCCATTAGAGTTACAAAGAAATCAGTCGTGTCGTTGCGATCTGAAATTGCGATTAGACGGCGTTGCCGCTATGGTTAGTAGCTTTCGGAAGAGCACCTTTAGTCGAACTATTCGCAATCGATTTCTCATTTTGAATATCGATTCTTTTGGTGAAGACTCGTTGCATCGCATTACGGAATTTTCTACCAATAGTAAAATAATTTAGCTAATTTTAAATGGACGTATCAACAGAGCTATCTGTAATCTTAAAGTTTATAGAATATATTCACAACAGAGTTAGTACAAAATAACTGTTGACGGTATTTATTGGCCGCGCATTGCCAACTTTCCTTTCGCAGCAATAATAGGCTAATTATAATGTTTAAACAATCTGTTAAGGAGACACGTTATGGCGGAGTTATGTACTTTTGAAGTATTATTATAAAGACACCAAGGCTTAATTATTCCTAAAGTTTATTTTTAGTTCACTCGTTCTAAGGTGTCAATTTTAGTTCCAGGATGGCAAGACAAATGTTAGCATTTTGCTAATAATAAAGTACTATAGATAGCACGCAATCACAAGAATATCCTGGGACGACCAAGTCTTTTTTTTTTGTTAATTTTTATGTTTTATAAATTGACTGTCGGTTTTTTGCACAAACGAAATAGCAGTACTATTGATATTGAATCAAGACCTTTTTAGTGTTAATATTATGTATTAACTTTTGTTTAAAATCAATACTTTTCTACTAACTTTTTCATTCAGGGCTACTTTACGGCTTTTAGTAATCATGAAAAGCGTTGAGACAATTTAGACTTTATTTTACTAATCTAATAAAATTTTACAAAGGCCCATTCCAAAGATCTATTCAAATTAAATATTTTATGTACTTATTATTAACGAATCATCGTTTTGCTTCTACATTCTGTGAGTCGTGTTTTTTATGTGATATAATTGTGTATAATTAATACAAATATTTAGATTGATGTAATATTTGTGTATTACGTTAATATAAGTATTTAATTACAGTTAATATGCCAATAAAACGGTTTATTCTTTTATGAGTTTGTTTTATTCAACCATTTAATACCCACCCTCACTGGGCCCATCTGCTGGATAATGGCAGTGGGAACGATACAGGCTGATTATGTTTTTATTCAAAGTGGTACCACAATTTATTTAAAAACTACCAAGTTGGTCTAGTGGTCGCAAGCGCGACTGCTGAGCATGAGTTCTCGGATTCGATTCAAGGATTGTTGGGTTTTCCCATCCCGAATGCCTCAGCACCAGCCACGTAGTCTGGATTCGTGCCTGGTGGTTAATGGCAAAAGGCTCGCCCCCTATTACATGGGACCTCAATATAACTGGCGAGGATGGTGTACTATTAAAGGTGCCTCTGCTCTCAGGGATTACAGGCGTGATGTTGTTTTATGAACCCCATTGCGTGCCAATAATGATATTAGAATATCAAACAAATTTTCAAATTATAAATTCATGTCTCGACCAACTTTGTATGAGAATCCTACCAGTCACCTATGCTAACGACATTGGGATCAATACGAGTCCCGCAGTAAACAGGTTAAAATCTATAAAACTAGCTAGATAGGTCCTAGCAACAGTAGCCTGTCATACTAGAGCATGGTAACAGGTGGGACCAACAGGTTGCTGCGTCTGAAGGTCAACCTGTTGGAACAGATCGAACTGCTACCATGGGCGTACCCACGGTGGGGCAGGGTGGGGAACTTGCCCCACCTTGCTCTGACCCGAAGCTAAGAAATTTTAGGCGAAATTAATATAATGACAAAATTAAATATTCATTTGGGTACTTCTTTTAACATTAAAATAATAACTTGGTCAACACTGACAGAAAACCGTCTTGTCGGCCTCTGTATGAAGAGTGTGCATAGAAAGAGGGTTCTGGAAGCACAACTACATTTGAAAACAATTTTATGTGATTTAGCTTGAACCCTCGCAGGTTATTATTGAAATAAGATGTAGTGCAGTCAATAAAACGTATCAGTCTGTACATAAAAAGCATTTTTAATTTCCTACTACTTAGTTTATTTACTTCTGCCCCACTCCTTAAAAATGCTGGGTGCGCCCATGCATGACTGCTACGCTAGGGGCTTGTAAGTCTGATTGTGTTTAATGCAGTTTGTGTAGGTAGCGATGTTTTTAACACGGATGTTACGAAGGTGCGAGATATCTTTGAAAATCATTGTTGTTAATTAATATGGGAAGTTTAGAGTGCTTCTAAGAAGGTTTTGACCAGTATCCTGGCTAGTAATGGGCCCTTTTACCATAAGCGCT
This sequence comes from Noctua fimbriata, assembly GCA_905163415.1. NCBI lineage: Eukaryota > Metazoa > Arthropoda > Insecta > Lepidoptera > Noctuidae > Noctua > Noctua fimbriata. The sequence goes on from LR990936.1 coordinate 14,137,755, forward strand.
TAAGATCAACTTTAAACCTTTTAAACGAGTATAAACGCACGCACGTGCTGGAAGCACGTGCGTGCGCAAAGCCACAATTTCACTTACCATTTGTGTGGTTTGGCGTACAAGGCACGCGCTTACTTGTCACGTATATGTGACAATGGCGTTCAAAAGGTTAAGGCTCTTTGCTATACGTAAAGGCCTACACATTATGCCGCCTCAGCATTATGTAGATTTTCTTCTGTTGTTATTGTTTTGTTCTATTGTGTTGTACAAAACCCAGCGGCCATGCTGGTGCCGTAGTTTTTGGGGGCCTTTATTATCCTAAGTTATGATAAGATTACTTACTCTGTGGTTCCCTTTATGGGCTAAGAATGAAGTAAAGAGTAGGCTGTTTATGTAGGTTATGTGCTAGGTTTCAGAGATATTATGGATATGATATTTCGGATCTGGATACGGATATGGATATAAGAATAAAATTATATCGGTTTCGGATATGTAACTATTTCGGATTATCCGTTATTTTCGGTTACGGATATTAGATTGAAGTACAAACTAATAAGTTATGAAAGAGGTTATGTTATGACTAGAAATAACAAAGAAACTGCAAGATTCAGGTGGCGCGCGAGCGGTGAAACAAAAACCTGTCGAAACATGTCGTTTTATTTAGACTCCGCCCTTATACAAAACTATCCGAAACTTGTGAAACGGATACGGTTACGGATATATTTTTATTTCGGATATCCGGTAGTTTCGGTTACGGTTACGGAGCTCCATAACATCCCTGGTTTTAACCAATAGGAAGGAAACTGAAAAATGCTGTATCCATGAGGAAATATGTAACACTCCACTGCTATAATTAGAGTTTGGGACAAATAAACGCAAGGAAAATGAAACATTATAATTTGTATCGCAATACATGTCTTTATTTAATATTATTAAATAGCTACTTCAGTCAAATAGGTAATAATAAAATAATAGTATACATTTAAATGATGAATATTTACATGAACACCCTATATAGTAGGTATATACATGACGATTTCTAATACATTAATACATTGTAATTTCAATAATAATATGTTTATAATTATACATCAAATTCAGATTGACACGTTCGTCACGTCTATAACCTAAAATATAATATGGGGATGGCTCAGGAGTGCTACACACTTTTTCAGCTCGGCATGAATCTATCTTTATTATATGTATAGGGTGACTGGTAATTAGTGACCGATACTTAAACACGTGATTGTACTTAGATAACAAACAACTTTCCCAAAGATTTTTTTTTTTATATACTCATTTACTTTTATCACAATAACACAACAGCCGTATGAAACTCGCGCGCGCGCCTTTGACCTATCAGCTGTTAGCCGCGTGACGCCGTTCTGTCTCATCTCTCACTATCGTACCGTGCAACAGTGGGTAGGCAGAGCACCCGCGCGGCTCGTAAGCCCGCTCCGTAAGTTTTATTGTGATAAAAATGATTGAGTATAAAAAAAATGTTTCTTTGGGAAAGTTGTTTGTTATCATGAGTACAATCACGTGTTTAAGTTTCGATCACTAATTACCAGTCACCCTATATGTTATCTTTATTAGGTATTCTATGTGGAATTTATGTGAAGACTATCACAAGATTTGTTCGTTGCCATATCGGCAACTAGCATGACTGGCCAAAAGTGTTGCGCATGCGCGAGATAAGGTGTAACACCTCACGCGGTGGAATCGAGCCAATTTGAAATTGTAATTCCTACCTATCCTAAATTATATCATTTTCTAAACTATCTAGAATAAATAGGGTGCATTCTGAAAGTTGGCAACGTCGCAAATATCTGTCAAATATATCGCGACGTTGCCAACTTTCAGAATGCGCTCTCTCAAAGACAAGCTCTATATTTTTGAAAGATAAATCTTATCTATCAGGTCATAAGATTTCAGACGCACTATTACATGAATTGAAAAGGAAGTACGTACTTATTTCAGTATTAGCATTAATCTAATTTACTTTTTCGAGCAAGTTTGTGGGCTCGACATTTACGACCACTAGCACCACAAATCAATGTACTTAACGCTAAACGTTTTTATAGCATCATTCTGTCTGTGTCTTCTTTATAATTTATGCATTTTCTTTTAACTTCGTTTTGTGGTAAATGCATTTACTGATTTGTGAGGAGCTCGTGGTTAAATAATAACAGCCGCTCGGGCCGATCTTTAGGTTAAGCCGTGCTTGCCTAGGTTGGTCTGTGGATGGGTGACCGCCCATTACATACCGAGTTTCCTCCGTGCCTCGGAAAGCACGTTAAGCCGTTGGTCCCGGCTGTCATTTGTAGATCTTTGACAGTCGTTAGGTAGTCAGAGGCCCAAAAAGTCTGACAACCAGTCTTACCAAGGGGTATCGTATTACCCAGTATTAACTGGGTTGTGGAGGTCAGATAGGCAGTCGCTCCATGTAAAATACCGGTATTCAGCTGCATCCGGTTAGACTGGAAGCTGACCCCAATATAGTTAGGAAAAGGCTAGGCAGATGATGATGATGCATTTACTGATTTGTGGTACAGAGTAGAAATCGTTCTTAATGGGACAGTAAAGGACTGGTGAGGCGCGGTTTCGCTTCGGTTTTCGCGGATTTTTTTAAAGTCCGGTTCATTTATTTTTTACTTTAATTTGTCTGACGCAATGTTGATATTTGTTTAACAGTGAAAACCGCGTTTCGCAAGGCCTGTACCTTACATCTATTTGCATTTATGAATCATATTAATATAGATAAGTGTTTACCAGTGTCAATACGATTGAATTCGTACAAACTTTTGGAATAACGAGTCCATTATTTATTTACCTATTATTATATAATAAACAAGCTTAACCAATTTAAGCTTACAGATCATTCTTTGAAATAATGTAGGATGCATTTTAGGGTCAGTCCAAAAAGAAATTTAAGTTAGAAAACTGAGTAATCTAAGATAGCAATACTGAATACTTATATAAGATCTAACTATTCATACACGAAATATTTTCAGGGAATCATCTAACCTCATGGTGACATGGAGAGAGCGACTGTCGCAACCCCGTGCAGGGCACGCCACCATAGTGGCGATAAGTCCCCTCTTTGAGGAGTGGCTAGAGAGGCGCCACGGCGCCCTCACCTTCCGCCTGACGCAGGTCCTCACCGGACACGGTTGTTTCGGGAGGTTCCTGCACCGAATCGGGCGGGAGGAAACGCCCGGGTGTTTCCATTGTGAGGATCGTCCGGAGGACACGGTGCAGCACACTGTGGAGGCCTGCCCTGCTTGGGCGGAGCAGCGCCGTGTCCTCGTAGAGGCGATTGGCGGCAGCGACCTCTCGCGCCCGGCCCTGGTTCAAGCCATGGTCCGGAGCGAGAGGGAATGGGAAGCCGTCACCTCCTTCTGCGAAGCAGTCATGCTAGTGAAGGAGGTGGCGGAACGTGAGAGGGAAAGAGCCTCACGTCCCAGCCGCCGCAGGAGACGCCCTGGGCGTCGGGGGTCACGTGGTGGCCCCCGGCCACCGTAGGCGCGGGCCTGTGGACGGCGAGTTATGGGCTAGCTCGCCGTCCGGCCGTCTTATGACGACAGGCCGTGTCGACGGCGCGTTCGTGTTCCACGCGCGCCTCAAAGAGATGTCAGCAACCACGTAGGGGTCCGCACGGGCCGATGCCTGCCAGGGCTGCGGGACTGTTCGAAAGAGATACCGCGGCCCTGGAACACAAAGGGCAAGGAAGGAACATGGATGGGTTTTAGTCAGTACAAGTCTGACACTCCCTTCCGCTCCGCCCAGAGCGGGGGTGGTCATTTGATGATTTCCCATACCAAGGGAATCATCTAACGGCTATAATAAAGCCATTTCTAGGGATTTTTTTTTATCTGAGTATATTTTTATAAAAAATAAATAATTTAATATTACTTGACCCACAAAATAAATACTAGCTCCTTATCTTTTAACATTCATTACGCTAGTTTACTACGTCATATTTACCTACTGTCATTGTTAGAATATGGGAGTAAAGGTTTTATGTCTCAAAATTTTTTTGAATTATAATAATTTCTTAAAAAAAAAACACCCAGATATTTTTTTTTTCGTTGCTCTGGCGACTTTACGACTTATAGAAGTTACTCTTAAAATATTTCGTGTATGAAAAGATAGACCTTATATAGTAAAATATGCATCGTCCTAAAGCGCGCAATTTGCCAAGCTTGGTGTTTTCTACAAGGATATACAATGCGCAAAAACCACCAACCGCCTACAAAAATCATTAAAATAGAAACTAAAAACATCAACATCATTGAATATTATCATATAAAAATTAAAAATATTGCAGGTAGTATTTTGAGGAACTTAGTACTTAAGTCTCCCATTCAAGTCATCACTTAATACATTTCAACTCAAATGGCTTTAAAAACGAAAACTTTTTTACATGAACATAAAGAAAATGTGTACACGCAAGATACAAAGTTACGAATATTCAACCGCCTGTGAGTGGTAACACAAGAAAAAAAGCACGGCTGAGTAATTAATGCTCTAGTTAGTATGTCAGCACTAAGGTATAGTAACGAAGGCGACAGTAACTTAACCGCACACCGCAGCGGCATAGTCGCCTAATCGCAACGACAGAACGCAACGTAAAACCATTTTCTAAGTAACTAACTCTATAAACGCTTCCGTATATGAAATCGCTGTTTTCATGGCCACATAGTCATAGCATTAAAGTGTCCTTTTCGCACGTCAACTAAGGTGACCGTTCAGAATCGTTGAATGTACGGTTTTTTTATTAAAAACAAAATTTAAATCGAATTTTTCGACAAATGGGAATTGCTTTTAGATAAAAACAAAGTTTAAGAAAATAAATAAGTACTTTTTGAAATGATAACTTGCAAATTGATATTATCAGACCTCTCAGTAGGAGGCACTGTCATATCGTTGGCTGTGTAATATTATAATTGAAGCAGTTAGGAAACATTGTTGAACAAAACACAAACCAGTAACACATCATCAATAATATCTTGAAACGAATGGAAACCTCATGGAACGCCTTCGTTAACAATTGTCAACTAATGAAATAAATTGAAATAGTTTTAAATATCGAACTAAAAGTGGAAGTGAAAAAATAATTTAATTTTGCATAATATTGAACTTCTAGTGGAATACGCACTTGGTATCTTTTAAAACAGAGAAAAACGTTTACGAAGTAATAAATTAAGTTTCTTGTATACATATTTATGGAAAAAAAAATTGTAAACATACAAGAAAAAATATGGAAATTGATTGAAATAATTAATGTCTGTTCTTGTGTGAATTAAGACACTAGAATAGTTTCGATAGAAATCTGCTATCAGTGTTCAGGCCTATTACATAATTACGAAGACATACAATAGCCAAGTAATAAAACGAAAACGTTGACGTAATAATAAAATATGTTTACTGTAAATTTTTAAGAAAGAAAATAATTTAAACACGCAGATAATCATTTTCTGTTTTTGTGTCGATCTAGACACAGTTTTCTATGAAATCTGCCGAGACGCAACGGAAAATCATTATGAAGAAATTCAATAGCCAGAAAATAAGACAAAAAAGTTTAAGAAATAATAAAATATGTTTACTATAAACTTTTAAGACTGAAAAAGATTTTAAATACGCAGATAATCATTATCTGTTTTTGTGTCGATCTAGACACAGTTTACTACGAAATTTGCCGAGACGCAACGGAAAATCATTATGAAGAAATTCAATAGCCAGAAAATAAGACAAAAACGTTTAAGAAATAATAAAATATGTTTACTGTAAACTTATAAGACTGAAAAATATTTTAAATACGCAGATAATCATTATCTGTTTTTGTGTCGATCCAGATACAGTTTACTACGAAATCTGCCGAGACGCAACGGAAAATCATTATGAAGAAATTCAATAGCCAGAAAATAAGACAAAAACGTTTAAGAAATAATAAAATATGTTTCTGTATACTTTTAAGAAAGAAAAAGATTTTAAATACGCAGATAATCATTATCTGTTTTTGTGTCGATCCCGACACAGTTTTCTACGAAATCTGCCGAGACGCAACGGAAAATCATTATGAAGAAATTCAATAGCCAGAAAATAAGACAAAAACGTTTAAGAAATAATAAAATATGTTTACTGTAAACTTTTAAGACAGAAAAAGATTTTTAATACGCAGATAATCATTTTCTGTTTTTGTATCGATCCAGACACAGTTTACTACGAAATCTGCCGAGACGCAACGGAAAATCATTATGAAGAAATTCAATAGCCAGAAAATAAGACAAAAACGTTTAAGAAATAATAAAATATGTTTACTGTAAACTTTTAAGACAGAAAAAGATTTTAAATACGCAGATAATCATTATCTGTTTTTGTGTCGATCCAGACACAGTTTACTACGAAATCTGCCAAGACGCAACGGAAAATCATTATGAAGAAATTCAATAGCCAGAAAATAAGACAAAAACGTTTAAGAAATAATAAAATATGTTTACTGTAAACTTTTAAGACAGAAAAAGATTTTAAATACGCAGATAATCATTATCTGTTTTTGTGTCGATCCAGACACAGTTTACTACGAAATCTGCCGAGACGCAACGGAAAATCATTATGAAGAAATTCAATAGCCAGAAAATAAGACAAAAACGTTTAAGAAATAATAAAATATGTTTACTGTAAACTTTTAAGACAGAAAAAGAACGCAGATAATCAATATCTGTTTTTGTGTCGATCCAGAAACAGTTTACTACGAAATCTGCCGAGACGCAACGGAAAATCATTACGAAGAAATTCAATAGCCAGAAAATAAGACAAAAACGTTTAAGAAATAATAAAATATGTTTACTGTAAACTTTTAAGACAGAAAAAGATTTTTAATACGAAGATAATCATTTTCTGTTTTTGTGTCGATCCAGACACAGTTTACTACGAAATCTGCCGAGACGCAACGGAAAATCATTATGAAGAAATTCAATAGCCAGAAAATAAGACAAAAACGTTTAAGAAATAATAAAATATGTTTACTGTAAACTTTTAAGACAGAAAAAGATTTTAAATACGCAGATAATCATTATCTGTTTTTGTGTCGATCCAGACACAGTTTACTACGAAATCTGCCGAGACGCAACGGAAAATCATTATGAAGAAATTAAATAGCCAGGTAATAAGACAAAAACGTTTAAGAAATAATAAAATATGTTTCTGTATACTTTTAAGACAGAAAAAGATTTTAAATACGCAGATAATCAATATCTGTTTTTGTGTCGATCCAGACACAGTTTACTACGAAATTTGCCGAGACGCAACGGAAAATCATTATGAAGAAATTCAATAGCCAGAAAATAAGACAAAAACGTTTAAGAAATAATACAATATGTTTACTGTAAACTTTTAAGACAGAAAAAGATTTTAAATACGCAGATAATCATTATCTGTTTTGGTGTCGATCCAGACACAGTTTACTACGAAATCTGCCGAGACGCAACGGAAAATCATTATGAAGAAATTAAATAGCCAGGTAATAAGACAAAAACGTTTAAGAAATAATAAAATATGTTTACTGTAAACTTTTAAGACAGAAAAAGATTTTAAATACGCAGATAATCATTATCTGTTTTTGTGTCGATCCAGACACAGTTTACTACGAAATCTGCCGAGACGCAACGGAAAATCATTATGAAGAAATTAAATAGCCAGGTAATAAGACAAAAACGTTTAAGAAATAATAAAATATGTTTCTGTATACTTTTAAGACAGAAAAAGATTTTAAATAGGCAGATAATCATTATCTGTTTTTGTGTCGATCCAGACAGTTTACTACGAAAATCTGCCGAGACGCAACGGAAAATCATTATGAAGAAATTAAATAGCCAGGTAATAAGACAAAAACGTTTAAGAAATAATAAAATATGTTTACTGTAAACTTTTAAGACAGAAAAAGATTTTAAATACGCAGATAATCATTTCCTGTTTTTGTGTCGATCCAGACACAGTTTTCTATGAAATCTGCCGAGACGCAACGGAAAATCATTATGAAGAAATTCAATAGCCAGAAAATAAGACAAAAACGTTTAAGAAATAATAAAATATGTTTACTGTAAATTTTTAAGAAACAAAAGAATTTAAACACGCAGATAATCATTATCTGTTTTTGTGTCGATCCAGACACAGTTTACTACGAAATCTGCCGAGACGAATCGGAAAATAATTACGAAGAAATTCAATAGCCAGTTAGTAAGACAAAAACGTTTAAGAAATAATAAAATACGTTTAGTGTAAACTTTTAAGACAGAAAAAGATTTTAAATACGCAGATAATCATTATCTGTTTTTGTGTCGATCCAGACACAGTTTACTACGAAATCTGCCGAGACGCAACGGAAAATCATTATGAAGAAATTCAATAGCCAGAAAATAAGACAAAAACGTTTAAGAAATAATAAAATATGTTTACTGTAAACTTTTAAGACAGAAAAAGATTTTAAATACGCAGATAATCAATATCTGTTTTTAAGTCGATCCAGACACAGTTTACTACGAAATCTGCCGAGACGCAACGGAAAATCATTATGAAGAAATTCAATAGCCAGAAAATAAGACAAAAATGTTTAAGAAATAATAAAATATGTTTACTGTAAATTTTTAAGAAAGAAAAGAATTTAAACACGCAGATAATCATTATCTGTTATTGTGTCGATCCAGACACAGTTTACTACGAAATCTGCCGAGACGCAACGGAAAATCATTATGAAGAAATTAAATAGCCAGGTAATAAGACAAACGTTTAAGAAATAATAAAATATATTTCTGTATACTTTTAAGAAAGAAAAAGATGTTTATACCTTCAAGAAAAAGCATGCAGATAATGAATATCTGTTTTTGTGTCGACCCAGACACAGTTTTCTACGAAATCTGCCGAGATGAAACGGAAAATCATTACGAAGAAATTCAATAGCCAAGAATTAAAACAAAAACATTGACGTAATGATAAAATATGTTTACTGTAAACTTTTAAAAAAGAAAAAGATTTTAAACACGCAGATAATCATTATCTGTTTTTGTGTCGATCCAGACACAGTTTACTACGAAATCTGCCGAGACGCAACGGAAAATCATTATGAAGAAATTAAATAGCCAGGTAATAAGACAAACGTTTAAGAAATAATAAAATATGTTTCTGTATACTTTTAAGAAAGAAAAAGATTTTAAATACGCAGATAATCAATATCTGTTTTTGAGTCGATCCAGACACAGTTTACTACGAAATCTGCCGAGACGCAACGGAAAATCATTATGAAGAAATTCAATAGCCAGAAAATAAGACAAAAACGTTTAAGAAATAATAATATATGTTTACTGTAAATTTTTAAGAAAGAAAAGAATTTAAACACGCAGATAATCAATATCTGTTTTTGTGTCGATCCAGACACAGTTTTCTACGAAATCTGCCGAGACGCAACGGAAAATCATTATGAAGAAATTAAATAGCCAGGTAATAAGACAAACGTTTAAGAAATAATAAAATATGTTTCTGTATACTTTTAAGAAAGAAAAAAATTTAAATACGCAGATAATCAATATCTGTTTTTGAGTCGATCCAGACACAGTTTACTAAGAAATCTGCCGAGACGCAACGGAAAATCATTATGAAGAAATTCAATAGCCAGAAAATAAGACAAAAACGTTTAAGAAATAATAAAATATGTTTACTGTAAACTTTTAAGACAGAAGAAGATTTTAAATACGCAGATAATCATTATCTGTTTTTGTGTCGATCCAGACACAGTTTACTACGAAATCTGCCGAGACGCAACGGAAAATCATTATGAAGAAATTCAATAGCCAGAAAATAAGACAAAAACGTTTAAGAAATAATAAAATATGTTTACTGTATACTTTTATGAAAAAAAAAAGATGTTTATACCTACAAGAAAAAATATGCAGATAATCATTATCTGTTTTTGTGTCGATCCAGACACAGTTTACTACGAAATCTGCCGAGACGCAACGGAAAATCATTATGAAGAAACTCAATAGCCAGAAAATAAGACAAAAACGTTTAAGAAATAATAAAATATGTTTACTGTATACTTTTATGAAAAAAAAAAGATGTTTATACCTACAAGAAAAAATATGCAGATAATTAATATCTGTTTTTGTGTCGACCCAGAAAAAGTTTTTTACGAAATCTGCCGAGACGAATCGGAAAATAATTATGAAGAAATTTAAAAGTCAATTAATGAGAGAAAATTGTTTACGAAGTTATAAATTATGTTTACTGTATACATCTATGAAAACAAATTGTAATCATTCATGCAGATAATGAATACCTGTTTTTGTCTAGACACATCCAATGAAATACGTAATCTTCCAATGATAAACGAATTCCACAGAAAATACGTACAAATTATATAGTCAAGATGGTAGAAGGCACAACTTCGAAGAAAAAAGAAAAAAACATTAACCGTTCTCAGGCTTAGTCTAAATCAGGTTAAAAATTACAAGCGTATTCTTGCTTTATACGACATACAATGATGTAACAACTAATGTCATTAATAATTTTGGAAATATAATAAAAAAAAAAAATGAAATTAGCAGTGTCAACCTTGCGACGATAGAATTTTTTAAGGCGCGAATTACACAGAAACGGCGTAAGGTGACGGTGCGGCGCAGGCGAAGTGTAGGCGTGAAATTTATAAGGAAATGAAAGAACGGCGTGCCTGCGCTGCGCCGATTGAGTGTAATTCACGACACGTCGCCTACGTACATTTTGTATGAAAACGATTTGAAGCGGCATCATGCCTGCGTCGCGCCTTCACCTTACGCCGTTTCTGTGTTATTCGCGCCTAAGACTCATCGTCTAAGACGCAATGAATTACAAACTAGTTAATAACGCGTTAGTAAGTCGCGTCGTGTACGGACCGCCATTGAAATAATAGCGATGTGGTATTCTGGCTGCTCATTGGTTATGAGTTTATAACAATTACTTTTGAGTAGTAGTGTGAGGAACTAGCAGCGTGCTTATTGCTACTTCATAAAGGCGCGATTTCAAATGGCTGCCACAGACAAGCGGTTGACTGTACCAGTAACCAACTTTTACACCATAAAGCAAAATAAAATTAGTTCCTACAAAGTTCATCTTACGCAATTCAGTCCTTAATCCCTTGTATTAGGGGATATATTACGATCTCTCTTGTTCTTTGTCTTGGGTGGGGCCCGGTGGCGGTCCCTCTTGCGGCTAGATGATGAGCATGAGGAAGAGGGGCTGGAGTCAGGAGGGGAGCCGGCCTCCTCGGCGGTGATGCCCATAGACTGGGACTCTGGGGTCGAAGGTTCTAGAACACTGTTGCGGAGGGCGCGGCGTTGCTCTTCAGTGTGTTGGGGACAGCGAGTAGATCTGTGAAATTAAGTTTTTCATTTAGTATAAAATAACATCACGCCTGTAAACCCTGAAGTGTTAGGCAGAACTGTTGGTACACCTCACTATATATAATAGCCAAATGTGGATGTACTAGACTTATTTTACCGAGTTTCCACCGCGCCTCGGAAAGCACGTTATAGCGTTGGTCCCGGCTGTCATTTGTAGATCTTTGACAGTCGTTACAGGTCGTCAGTGGCCCGAAAGTCTGGCAACCACTCTTACCAAGGGGTATCGTAGTACCCAGTACTAACTGGGGTGTGGGGGGTAAGATAGGCAGTCGCTCCATGTAAAATACTGATATTCAGCTGCACCCAGTAAGACTAAAGACTAGAAGCCGACCTTAACAAAGTTGGGAAAAGGCTACGCGGATGATGATGTAATACATAGTGAGCGAGTCTATTGACATCAATCAGTATTTAATTTAAATAAAAATGTAAATATTATAGTCGCTTTAAAATTTAATTATTTTGTATGTCACTTGGATTTGGCACAGGGAACAAGTAGGCATGTTAGGTAATACGAGGGTGTTTTTCCTTAAGGAAAATATATAAAAGATCACGTTGCTAGAAGCCTTATCAATTCTCTGGCTAGTGAGCTCATTGTAGAACATTATCGTGGATGGAAATAAAGGGTGTAAATAGACCCTTAACATATCCGAAAGGCACTTGTTCTCCCCGTCTTTGCAATCATTTTTTTGTTCTAGACCATACCTGGGAACCTTCTAGTTACGGAGATATTAGGGGTCAAAGTTCCAACGTTTGTAACATGTTTTAATGTAAGATTTACTTTACACACCTCCACGACCCCCGTACTATTCAATCCATCCATCAGCACAATGCTTTGAGTGCTTTCCATCGAGTCCTACCGTAAAACGTGATTTTTCACCCCAAAAAAAAGTCGATTCCTATATTGCAATAATTTTTGCGTAAAGTTACTTAGTTTGATATACAGAATGCTTGGTTGACGGCTATGTGAAGGGTCTGTTTATACCCTGTATAATGTACCTAATATCATGCCTGGAACTCCCGAAGGTTTAGGCAGAAGAGTACCTAGAATAACCACACCTAAATTTCAACAGTTATCATGATAAATGATGTTTATTTTGCAAATAGGTTTTTACAAACACTTTATACGTCTTTTTTATCGTTATGTTTAAGTCACATGTAATAGGGGGCGACAAGACGGTCATACATTCACGATCTTCACCACTGAGGAACAGAGTATAAAGAAAAAATCGAGAGTGACCCTATTGCGATCAATCGAGCAAAAATCCCGAAACCGACCTGCGACTGAGAAATTCATCAGCCAAAAACTATTTGCTTGACCTGAGAATCGAACTCAGGACTTCATACTCATTAAGGAGCACAACAACTAACCAACCCATTCTAATATTGTAATTTAAAACTTTGTAAAATAAAAAAATTGTATTTTTTGTTATTATTTATGTACATTCAATTCTAATTCTTGCATGCCGTTAGGTAAAATATCTTGAGCAAAATTCTATCTTACTACTGTTATAAATGCGAATGTTTGTGAATTGAAGAAAGAACGGAAGTGGCAAAAAATAACATAGGATATATTTTTTTTGTCACTGGCTAAGTATGGTATACCTCTGCCTAACCCTTCATGGATTACAGCCGTGGTGTTATGGAGGATAATTTTTAAGCCGATAGTGCGATCCTGTGGGACAATCGATCAAATTTGACGGCACGGTTGGCGCAGTGGCTGAGCGATTGACTGCTGCGCTCCGTGTCGCGGGTTCGATTCCCGCACGGAACAAATATTTGTATGGCCTACAAGTAGTTGTTCCGGGTCTGGCTGTTTGTGTATGTGAGTTTAAATGTTTGTAAACGCACCTACGATACAGGAGAAATTCCTAGTGTGGGGCAACGTTTTTACACACATCTTAAATAAATTCTGATTTTTCTTACCTAGTGCATAATTTCTTAGTGTGCTCTGACACGACGCCGCAGATCTGCTGCAGCAAATTCTTCTTCTCATTGGCGGTCATCGTTTCGTAGGTGGCGCCACCGTCGTTCGCGTCCGAGTTCGTCGTCCCGTTGTTGTGCCTGTTGGAACCATACATTGTTTACGAACTTTCAGAAGAGAAATTATGTGCTTGTGCATTGGGGTCTTTATAAAGAGAGCTTAGAAGTCACCGGTGCAATGGCGGATCGAAAAAAGAATGGGAGAGGAGTCTTTCACATTTATTTAACCTCTGATTTTGAATGACTGGCAAACACATAGATCTTTATGTATACTCGTTAAAATCAGACTGAAGTCTGATTTGGGCGAGAAATGATGAACTCGTTAAAACGTTGTTGGTTGGATTGCAGGGACACCACCGTCAATAATCACAGTGATCTCTGTTTACGTTGGGGATAGGTTGCTGCTGTCAAGGGGCCATCCTTTGATCATGACGTGAGGTTTATAGGCTACGTTTATAGTCCCCCCTCTCCCTTGGCGAGCTCCCGTGGCTTTAGGGCTACCCCACCGGCCAGCATCACGTGTTTTTTTTTATTATTGAAAATATCGTAGTTTTAGAATTCGGTTTAATAAAAAAAACATCGGGTTTTTAGACACAAATTCGTTTGCTCGGGTTTTTAATTGATTTGGTGAAAAAGAAATACACGTCACTCATTAAATATTCTTTTTTCGTTCCATGAAAAAATACACCCGATTTTCACATGAACCCCTCACGTAATTAAAGGACGACCCCCAAGAGGTTAAATAACTGTGGAACGACTCTAAATCAACCCGTCTAAGAGTATATTAAAATAGAGTGGATATTACATTTTGTAATTTATAATTGGGGGGGACTGGGGTTAGCCTTTTGGTACCTCCCATGGTTAAATACTGCACTGGTGTATCTGGGGGTCAACCAACACCTTTTACAGCAGTATTGGATACTTTAATTTTACTACAGTGTGTGAAAGAGAGGACCAGATCACCAGACGTATGCATCTCTTTCCCACACTAAAGAAGATTAAAATAATACGCTATCAGAGGTGGTAGTAGCACATTTTACCAAGTAGGTATGGTTTTAATTCGAGAATATATAAGTATTAAGACATTTCAAATGCACAAACACATTTCAAATTATAACACACAATTATGACATTTAATAGGTAAATAACATAAGAGTATATTTTCAAAATGCATGCAAGTGCTAGCTAGATTTTATATTAAAAAAAAATGCGTATCTATATTTTTGTTTTCATTCTAAAAGCTGATTCTTGGAACATATGAACGTACCATGAATACTGTAGCCAGCCAGGGCATAAGTTGTTTGAAACAAAGAACAATTCAGTCTTTATTACATTCAATTGCTTATATATTATGTTCCTTAAGACTTTGATTATAAGTAATGTATTACTAAATCTAAATTCAACTAAGTATACACCCTCGTTTTGCATGATAACTAAATGTATTGCAAGTGTCTACTGCTCCTATTATTTGCCTTTCCTTCGCACACATACTAAGTGAGCGGGACGTAAATAGTTGACCGGCCACGCCTTATCTCACAAGGATCACTTACACTGATGTGGAAAAAAGTTGAACAGCAAACCTCCACTGGCTACCTGGTCAAAGTATACCCATGGAACACATTGAGTTGGAAATCTTCAATGGATGACCTCTGCCCTGGGGAGAGCGGAGGGTCTGGCAGACTTATTCTGATTAAAACCACACCGTTGTTCTCTGACTTGCACTGCTCCCCTAGACCTGCAGGCCTTGTCGTGTATGGTGAGTAAGGTACCCATGGAACACCTGGTCCAAGCATTCGGCTTATCTTAGTCTAAACACTGTTAGTACTATATCTAAAGTATACATACTTATGCATCTTGTTCGGCTTCCTATTATTGTTGTTCTTGATCCTGCGCTTCCGCCGCTCGTTGTGGACGGAGCCTCCAGACCAGTCGACGTCATCTTCATCATCGCTCAGGAGTCCTGCGTAAGAGGTCGGCTCGCGGCTGTTCGATGCGATACGACGCGACGCTATGCGCGAACTGTTTCGGCCCATACCTAGAATGAAGTATTTATACTGTTATTAAGCCTGTTTTTTCCTTAGTCGTATGGCGTCACAAGTACAAATATTTATATGTCGCAGGATTATTCGAAAATTAGATTGTTTGCGAGGCAATCGTTTTTGAAAGATTTTCGTAAGACCGACTGCCTTGTTGATCTAGTGGTGGCAAGCACGACTGGTGAGCATGTGGTCCTGGGTTCGATTCCCGGGTCGGGCAGTGTTTTTGGGATTTTCCATCAGGAATTTCTCAGCCACGGAGTCTGAATTTGCGCCCGGTTGATGGCAATTGGCTCGCCCCCTATTACATGGGACTTAAACATAACTAGCGAAATGTGTGTGTACTATTAGATTTAACTCTGCCTTACCCTTCGGGAATTACAGGCGTGTTACGTTTCGTAAGAATACGAGCAAATATCAGCATTATTGATTTTCTAGTGGACTATAACAATTGCAACTTAGACCTATTTTATGTAAAGTTACCAAAATCAACAAGTGTGTGTGTGTGTGTGTTTATCATAAGTGCAACAAAAAAGATACAATAAATATAGTAGAAGAAGATCTCTCTTCTGTAATCTCTCTCTTTTAAAAAATATTGCCCCACACTAGTAATTTCTCCTGTATCGTGGATGCGTTTATAAACATTTAAATGCGCATTTTTTTTATATTAGGAACATATTATCCTAATTAAATATTTTAATTTCCTGCCTAGCCTTTTTATTTAATAACTACTCTACAAAGTTAGCTTGTTTTGTTCTCAAAGTTATTTTTATTACATACAAAGCATTTAATTACTAGGAAAATAACAATGTAAATCAATTAACTTGTACAGGATAAGTTACTAATATTGAGGAATGAACTAAAATAGGTTTGGTTGCAAGTTATAATTTAAATAACAGTGTTATTTGTAATATTTTCCTGTTTTGTACAACTCTTATTATTTAATATTACATACATAACATAACATCAACCCTGTAATCCACGAAGGGTTAGGCAGAGGTGTAAGTAATCGTATACACATTTCGCCTGTAATAGGGGGTGAGCTTATTGCCATCAACTGGCACAAATCCAGACTCGTAGCTGCTACTGAGAACATTGATTGAAAATCCCAATAACACTTTGCCCGGCCCGGGAATCGGACCCATGACCTTATGCTCAAAAGTCGCGATTGCGAGCACTCGACTAACAAGGCAGTTATATTAAGGCGACATTAAGTGCCAGCGACCTTGAGCGAGTATTCGAGCCATCGCCCGCAAGGGCTCCCGCTTCAACGCGCACCAAGTTTTTTCGAAAAAACAACCCTCCTTGATTTATCAAACACAATACAAATAAAAGTCGTATACTAAAATATGGCTCATTAATTGTCTTTTAGATGGTCAAATTATCATGCAAATACGCCCGATAGTTTTTGCGTGATTATCGTTTTTTTGCCCGCGTTAGACATTACTTTACAAATTAATTACACTATGTTGTAAAAATATAATTTCACATTTTCACATATCAAATTATGAAGAAAATTGTCTAGTATAACATATATTTTTTTCAAAGAAATAAGACTACAAGTTTAGACGTGATGTTCAATTTAAAAACGTTAAAAGTCGTATATCTGCGCCTTAATAGACTATTATTAAGTAGGATTTCAGTGACAATACATCAATAAACAAAATATTTATACATAATTATAATCAATATGTTTTGTTTTGTACTAAAATTGCTTTATTTTGATAAGAATTGAGGAATATTTACTATAATATTATTATGACAATAGTAGTGGTATGATTATTTTGTACAGAAATTAATATATAAGTAGGTATTATCATTGTGGTTATGTCCCTATTAATATCGGAAGCCTTATTGAATCTATTAACTATATACAAAGAAGGGTTGTGTATTGTGAAAGAATGCATTCAAAGTCCAAGCATTCAGTTAAATTGGATCAAAATTACAAGAAAAAACCAAAATTTACAGGAAAGACCGTTGAATGTCCTTGTGATAGTTTTCTGTAACCAATCTCATAACTAAATTGCTATTAGCCAAATGTACAAAAAACAATCTAATGAAGAAAGAGCTTGGATATTGTAGTATTGGATCCTTTCCTTTAAACCACATCCAGTCATAAATAGTAAATGGCTGGATCAATATAAATGCCCTGTTTGTACTGTAAACTTCAAAGCAGAACAACATGGTGTAAGGTTGTCAGTCCGGGAAGAAGTGGCTCCATTGGAATCTTGTATATTACTGCCCGTAGAGTATATATGTATTGATTCTTAATATTAGAATACAGTGTGTAAGACATAAGTCTTACACACTACACACCCAAGGGCAAAAAAAAAAAAAATAAGTTACATTTATTTTTATTTTTCAGATAAATGAATAGCGCTACCTTATTATATTTTCTTACTTAAATGCAATACATAAGTTGGTTAAAATATTGAAGATCATTAAAAATTGGGTTTCACACTAATTCATTATTTCAACAAAAGTATAATCTAATTTAGTTACATACATGTGAACAGCTTACTTAATAGTCATTTTATATATGGTCTGGTTCTATTTTTATGTACTATTACTTCTTTACCTTTATACAGTATTTTTAAATTAGGATTACAATCTTCTATTACTTGGTATGGTCCTATATACAACATTATTTTTAGTATATGCGAAACCTGAATATAGTTTGTTCAGAATAAGTAACTGAATCAATTCCAATAATTTTTAAACCATGTTATATTTTTTCCCAAAAATATTTAAAAATGTTAAAAGTTGGATACCGAGCGATTTTGAGTACCTATCAAAATAATTTAGGTACCTACTGCCAAATTATTATTATCAATGAGCTCAAGACGACGACGCTGGAGGCGCGCGCTGCGTGGAGACCGCGTTTTTGTGCAGACAACTAGGTAACAGAACAAGCTTATAACTTTGTGATTTTTCATGATACAGTTTTGAAATTTTGTACATAGATTCTTTACATAAAACTACTAGACACGTGTATCAGGTTTCGCATATACTAAAAGTAATGATGTATAAAGGATCAAGTTTGTTTACAGCTTGTTCATTCTTAAGTAGTATCATGTCACCAGTACTTTATGTAACAGGGTTGGTAGGTTTGGTATACGAATCATATTTACTTTTTCTGACCTGTTTACTAACAACTAAATTTTGTCTTACATCATACTGTGATTTTTGAAGTCTATATCTGAGTTGTTGTGGATAATCGTAATAGTTATAAAGCGGTTCAATATCTGATGTTAAGTTACTTGGTAAATTGCAACATTTTCCAAATACGAGTTCATATGGTGTGTATTTAGTTTCTGTATTTACAGTCGTGTTAAAAGCAAAGCTCCAAAATGGAAGCCATGAACTCCAATTTAGGGGTTGGTTCTCTGTTTGCATACGTAAGAATGATAGTAAATTTTTATGTGTATTTTCTAGGCCTCCTATTGTTTGATGAGCAGTAGCTGTTTGTTGAGCTATTTTTAGTGTTTTACATATTTCGTTCATTACTTTCGAAACGAATTCGGTTCCGCGATCTGATATATGAATGCCATAGCGCAATACAAAGTTATTAATGAAAGCTGTCGCCACTGAAATTGTATCCTTATTTCTAAGCGGATAAGCTTCTACATACTTGGTAAGATCACACTGGAGTGTGACTACATACATATAATTATCACTATCCTTACTTAAGGGCCCAACTAAATCTAAAAATACTCTATCGAACGCCTCCTCCTTAGCTGCTCTTATAGTATCTTTTAAAGTATCATAATTACGCGCCGCCAAAATAGTGCGGACTTAGCGGTTTCGTAAAACCTGGCGGCACTCGTAACAGACACGAGTCTCCGGGTTTGGTAGTCGAAACGAATGTGCTAGGTTTTGTGCAAGAACCTCATTCCTTATCCACATTTTTGGTACAGTTTGTACACTGCGTAGAGTCCGGCAATTCCTGGTGCAGATGATGAACATCACAATACTAATGTTCGATAAGTGGTACACCTGCATAGAAGCCGAATTTGAACCACCCAATGCACTTTGTAATTTAAAAACGTCCTCTTTTTCTGTTTTTGACTGGCACATTTTAACCAATATTTAAATCCACTTTTAAAGACAAAAGAAAATCACTTGTACCATAGTCCAATAAAGTTTCTCAATAGTTAAGTCACGCGACCGAACTCTGCACCCGTGTAATCCTGGCAGGGTTGCCATGTAAAGTTGTCAGTCCGGGAAGATGAGTAAAACAAGTGCCTCCATTGGAATCTCGTATATTACTGACCATAGAGTATGTACCATTGTTAATATGTATTGATTCTTAATATTAGAATACAGATGAGTACACATACATAAGTCTTACACACTACAGTGGGAAGATTGCTGATTGCTGGCAATGAAACTATAGCATGCCAACAGCTTGGGCTATCTTCTTGGTTTTTATTTATCATGAACAATCATAAAAACATAACCAACTTACAAATGTTAAAAAATCCAGATCCAGAGAGCTGTTTTTACACTTAACTAATCAATCACTCTTCCATTGGACAGTAAAATTTAGAAATCCCTGCTCTTCGACTATCTGGATTTGTGCAATTGGGAATGGCTATTTTACAAAAATATGGGCCGTAAGATTGCAGTAAAATATTCCTTTGGTCCTAGGCTTCAGAATAGATTGAAAAGCCTCACAGCCTTAATTTTTAAATGATTCAACCTCTCGACTGTGTGTTCTTGACTGATTTGCCATAACAAATAAAACCAGATCACTGATCTGTTTTTTTTTTTAAATAGTGTAGTTAGGTCCCAACATTGTACCTATTGCAAATTACATAACCTTGATGAGAATCTAAATTTTTAATTTGTTGTGTAACATTTTGTGTTGCTAAGCAGAAAGAAAGGGTGAATAGAGGTTAAGTTTATGCAAACAAACTAACAAATAGAGAGTATCTTAATTTTTTCATTATAAGTCGTCACCTAGGCCAGTCTTATTGATACTGACTAACTTTTTCCAATCATCTATTATTTTATTGAGGAAGAGATTTCATTGTGTCATTTTAATGTCTATGATACTGTTTCAATACAAGACAGACCCAGATTTTTCTTATTTTTTTTTGTACCTATCACATTAATGGTTATGTTATGAAAAATGTTTAATTTATAGAGTAGCTTCCAATGAAAACAGGGCAGAGAATTCGCTAGTTATTGTTGGACAAATAACAAAATGACCGATTGTGAGTTACAAGAAAAATAATACAGGAATTATTATTTGAGTTACGAGGCAAGGTTATTGTTAGGTACTTTTCGGCAGACTTACCCATGCATTTTTCTAGATGAGGAGCGAACCTGGTAGCAGAAACTGGCCGCTCACAATTCGGACAGGAACAATTTGAATCAGGGGTCTTTTTCATCATGGAGAAGCCAAACACATCGCATTCTGGCGTGCTCACAATCTTGTAAGGCTCTTCTTCTTCCTTTTCTCCCTCTATCAAGTCCGTCAGACCGGTCTTCAGGCCGTGGTGGAACTCGAAGGCAAATCCAAGGGTCACATCGTCGCAAACAGCGTCATAGATGTAATTTGCAGCAGCTTCGGCGTTATTTTCATTTTGCATTATCTCAAAAAACCTAACGTTCAAATCGTGCATACTCAACTCGCTTGTTATAGTATTCATTTTCTTGGTTTTCTTAATTTTGACGCACACTTCACAATAAAAAATAATTCTTGAAAAATTGCTGTTGTGATTGATTGATTGCCTTTTCATTCATGGGGAAAGTGCTATCTCTATTTTTCCCCATAATAAATCAATCCATCTCTTTCTATACGATGTGTAACTGTCAAAAAATGGTTTTACAGAGTCAGTCACACATTTAATTAAAATAAAATTGTCAATAATTCAAAATGGACAGTCGTGTTTTCTTTGGCATTATATTTATCTAATGACTAAAGATTTATGTATTTATTTACATTACTTGATCTTATTGTCGAAATTGTAAAATCTTAATCCCACTACAAAAATAAAAGCTTAGCGGAAGAATGAACGAACAAATCTTGGGAGCGTTCCATTTCATTTTGGCATCTAGTTTTAGCTTTACCACTGACAGCAGAATGGCTTGATACATTTCGTTTGGTAGCAAAAGAGATAGCCATACACCATCCATCAAATCAAATCAAGCATTTATTTCAAATGGGCCAGTTACAGGCCCTTTTGAATTGTCGAAACAAAGAACAATGAAAAGTAGCTACAGTCCCAGTCACAAGGCATAAAAACTGTGAAAGTACTGTAGTTGCCCATTCCCTAACGTAGATCTCTATGGGGAAGAACGGGCAAGAAACTCCATGGACACTCTTTTAAATCAGAATACTTTTACAATAACTTGGTTACATCATTTATGTTGAGATGGTACATTATGTGAGAACGATGTAGCAAGATGTGTAGGTACGTTAAAAGTGTCCATAGTAAAAATAATTCAAGAATAAAATAATAAATTCAAATAAGCCGTGGCAACCAAGAGATGACCAGTTACAACTGACAGCGCCCGTTCACGAACATTACGCATGTATCGCCACCATTCAACTCAACCATTTTGAAGGGAACTAAATGATCTGACACACGCGCCACCATCAGCGAGACATTTGAGTGAGCATGACATACTCTTAACCGCCAGGGCACATTCAAGTCAAGAAAAGACGTAGGTTGCCAGCGAATGACAGCTTTCTAGTACAGAGTACTCACACATTATGGGCTATGCGGTTATATAATACTAAAGAGATTGAATTTATACAATGCAAAGATAGTTGTACAATCTTCAGCAGCTCCAACATACTATTTAATGCTATTCATTTATGCACCCCTGTCCTTGTGGAGCAGGACCGGCATTGAGCCAAGCATTTTTATCAGCGATATAATCGTATAACTTGTAATATGCTTGCTTACATAGTGTGCGTTTAATGCATGCTTTAAATTTAGTTTCATTCAGTTCAAGAATACTTTGTGGAATTTTATTATAGCATGTCAAACAGTACCCCATGAAAGATGAGTCTGCTTTAGCGAGTCTGAAGCCTGACTGAACTAATTGGTCTCTATTTCTAGTACCGTAATTGTGTGTCACCTCTTTTATTAAAAAGATGTAGATTTTTTCTTACATACATTATGTTTTCATAGATGTATTGATAATGGACCGTCATGACATTGTCATTGTCATTACATCTGACATTGACATTTCAATCAAAATCAAAACAAAAGTTTTTAAATTCAAATGTTGATAAGGTGAAGGGGTGATAAGAGAATTGTAAACAATCGACTGAGCTGGAATAATGATAAGATATATAACAAATGTCACGAAATAAACTTTTTAAAGTTTCTCATTGCTCGTCTGTCGTGCTAGCTGCGCGGTGTGGTGTATAGTAAAATATAAAATTAAAAACCATATAAAATGGTAAGTAAAGCTGTAGAGTTTTGTTTTATAGGATTTTAAGCAGGATACTGTCATGTGCTTTAAATAACTATCGTTTTCCCTTCGGATTTACTTATTATCAAGCAAATAACAATCTGTTTTTAAATGATTCCCAATACCTACCTACAATTTTACTAACAAACTCCAGTATCTTATCTCCCTTCATAAAACTTTTACCAAGTACTACCATTCCCAATAATTATCAAACGCAAACTCCTCTGATTTCTTTTATACATTACTTAATACATACAAGATAACTTTTTATTTAATATATTTCTTAAAGAGTAGAAGAATAATAATAAAAAAAATATATATTTCTTTATTTTTAAAACTACCTATTTTATTATCAACAGGTGTCCTTCACTCCCCGTGGTTTGATGCCCCCAGTCTTCACACCCCTTAATAATGACCTCACCGTCAATTATGCAGCCATCCCTGCCTATGCCAAGTACTTAGCTGATGCAGGAATTAAATCTGTTCTGGGTGAGTTCGACCTTTTCAAAATATACCTGTAGGTAATCACCAACACCTAAGGATACACAGAAGTTCCATGATAGGGGCGAGCCTATTGTCATTAATCAGACAGTCTCCGGTGATGTTTAGAAGTTTCTTATTTAAAACTCAACACAACTCAAATCACTATCAAAGCCAGGACCAACCCTATTCATTAGTAGTGCTGACCATTGCAGCAATTACGTATCTTAAACCTTTATGGTATTAAGCACCTGATTGCTTGGGGCTATGGAGTATCTACACCTAGTTTTAATTTATTTAAGAAGCAAATAATTTAAAACCAAACTACCAGCTCTGCTGGATTCCTGTGCTATATAGAAGTTAAATAAGCACATACTATGTAAATTCTATGTGTGTAGTGTACACAAATCATCCAAAATAATTAAATTCTTTAAATGATGCTGGACACTATACCAAAATCTGTTTTGTAGCATAAAATAACTACATGATCACGCAGACAACCACAAAAAGTGACTTTAATTAAAGCAAAAGTTATTAATTCAAATTAGGCTGATAGTCAGCACTTTTTGAATGTCAAAGTTTACAATAGACAGTCCCCCAAAACGACCGCTCTTTACCAGTTCCTAGTGTTTTAGCTGGGAAGATGAACTGGGGGAACAAACTCCCTAGCAACACATCTGTCTGTTAGATTAGTTAGAAGAACCAGATATTATACAATAGTGTGTACCTAAATTAATATAAACAAAGCATCCATTAAATTAAATTACCTATTGTTACATGTCAGCTTGCAGACACCAATAATAAAAAACAAAATATATACCTACTCAAGCACCAATAAAGCCTCCAGGCATAAAGGATGTACACATGCAATGTTGGGTTATACATACATATAGGTACCTACTTATAATTAAATAAATTATAGATTCTAAAAAAAGATTCCGTTTGGTCTCTTTGCAGTTGGAGGTACGACAGGCGAGCACATGTCTCTGGCAGTGGCAGACAGGAAGAAGGTGATAGACGTTTGGGTAGCCGTCGCTAAGAGTACTGGTCTTCACATACAGGTGCAAGTCGGTGGAGCTCCCCTCGCTGATGTCATTGAATTGGTGAGTTCATTAGATGCCATCATTGTTCATTAAGGAAGCCAGAACCTTTATGTAAATGTCTAAATGTAAAAAATCCAGGTTACAAACAATCTGTGTGCCAAATTTCATCCAAGTGAGGTAGTTGCTGCGTTAAAGTGTAAACATCCATTCATCCTCACAAACTTTCGCATTTATAG
Organism: Noctua fimbriata; assembly: GCA_905163415.1. Taxonomy (NCBI): domain Eukaryota; kingdom Metazoa; phylum Arthropoda; class Insecta; order Lepidoptera; family Noctuidae; genus Noctua; species Noctua fimbriata. The sequence continues at coordinate 14,162,387 of LR990936.1, forward strand.
TAGTAAAATTGATTTAGATTTAAAAATCGTAGTTTACAGTGGGTAATGAAAAATTCATTTTTACAATAAGTCAGTTTTTTTTTTATAATTTTCAATATTGAAAGCGAGAAACGAGTTCAGTCTTTGTCAATCATATTGCTTCTGATATTCGAAATGAAATTTAATTTCAAGCCTTAGGTAAGAATCTTATTAAGACAATACTTTACCTAGGTATAGCATCTGGTTTTTTTTTGTATTGGCACGGACATGGACACGGGAGAGAATGAATTGTTTTTTTCTGTTTAAAATAAATAATAACAGCCGCTCCGGTCGATCTTCAGGCTAAGCCGCGCTTGCCAAGGTTGGTCCGTGGATAGGTGACTACATACCGAGTTTCCTCCGTGCCTCGGAAAGCACGCTAAGCCGTTGGTCCCCACTGTAAATTCAAGTCAATTGTAGATCTTTGACAGTCGTTAAGACTACTTAACGTCAGTGTCAGTGGCCCGAAAGTCTGCCAACCAGTCTTACCAAGAGGTATCGTATTATCCGGAACTAACTGGGTTGTGGAAGTGAGATAGGCAGACGCTCCATGTAAAATAGTGGTATTCAGCTGCATCCGGTTAGACTGGAAGTCGACCCCTAAGTACATATTTAGTTGGGAAAAGGCTAGGCAGATGATTAGTTGAACTAAGACAGGGGGATCGTTGCTCCGGGACTCGTCGGGCTTCATTGCTTCGGAGCTCTTCTGGTGGTCGACACTATTGATTCTGGCTTTCAGGAGCTGCAGTGTTATAAATTTACGGGTAATCAGTAGGTACGAAATATAGTAGATAGGTAGGTATTTAAATTATCATACCCCACTTAACTTCTTATGTAATGCAGTCAAGCGATAAAATTATTATCTCGAAATGTTGTTTTTGTAAATAACATTCAAGGTACAATACAATGCTTACTTGTAATAATCAAGTAGCTTGTGCAAATAATATCGTCGTAGTGTAGGTATATCATAATGATATGACATTTCTGAACTGGGTTCTTCCACTGTGGAGTTACATTTCAACTGATTAGATATAGTTACCATTGCACGAGATGTAGATGCAATATTACGCCGTTAGATCATTGGAAAGTAGGGTTCAGATCAAGGTTTACTGAGATAATTCTGGACATTGGAAGAAAATTCCGGAATTTTCTTTCCGCAATATAAAATAGCGTTGTAAAAAAAATAGATGAATTCTTATTCTTCATTTTTTAATTTTTTTTTTTTTATATATGAGTATTGTTATTCTTTTACTTTTTTTTACAACGGTATAATAACAGAGAAATGTTTATTGCAGAACATTGCGGTGTGCTTAAAATATCAACCATAAAATCTACTTTTCATTACTTTCTCATAAATGGTTTTAAAATTATGATCTTTCGAAATTCTGGACGTTTTAAAATTCCCCCGTATTCCTGACACTAAGCTACAATGCTGGATTTGTCCGTGACAGATGTATGGCATTAGAAAGTATGTACACAAAACCTACGTTTCATCATATCACCACACCTAGAATGTTATCTCTTTCTTTTATCCTGAAAGATTTAATTACTTAAGTAATAAATACTTGTTATCAATTAAAAGTTTTCGTTGCCAAGGGGCATCGGGACCAGTTAAATAGATTTACCTACAGTTCCTATTATGATTACAGATATTTAGATTCTTGATAAGAGCAGATAGGGTACTGGGTTCGATTCCCAGGTCGGGCAAAGTGTTATTTGGTTTTTCTATAAGAAATTTCTCAGTAACAGCCACGGAATCAGTGCCCTGTTGGCAATAGGCTCGCTCCCTATTACTTGGGACTTAAATATAACTGGCGAAATGTGGGTGTATTTGTTAGGTACGCCGTATGCCTCTGCCTAACCCTTCGGGTATTACAAGGCATGGTGGATATGTTATGGTAGAAAACCTCTTTGAGGTATTAATCAACCACCATAATTCTTCACTTCTTTATCATCATCCTAATTTCTTCCACCAGGCCACTTATAGCCAAGAAGCTGGAGCTGACTCGCTGTTGACACTCCCCGAGCTGTACTTCAAGCCGGCTTCGGTTCAAGACCTGGTGTTCTACGTGTCGCTGGTCGCTAAGGCTGCTCCTAAGTTACCGGTCTTGTACTACCATATTCCTAGTATGAGCAAAGTTGAGAGTAAGTAACCATGTTTTTTTTTTATTAAGTGGAACAGGTGGCACGGGCCGATCTTAAGGTTAAGCCCCGATTGCCTTGGCCGATCCGTGGATGGGTGACCACCCAATACGTACCGAGTTTAATCCGTGCCTCGGAAAGCGCCTTAAACCTTTTGTCCCGGCTGTCAATTGTAGATCTTTGACGTCGTTCATCATCATCATTTCAGCCGAAAGACGTCCACTGCTGGACATAGGCCTCCCCCAAGTGTCGCCACATTGACCGGTCCCGTGCGACTCGCATCCAGCGGATCCCTGTAACCTTCACCAGATCATCGGTCCACCTAGTGGGAGGCCTTTTAACGCAGCGTCTTCCGGTTCGCGGTCGCCACTCCAGAACTTTTCGGCCCCATCGGTCATCCGTTCTGCGAGCAATGTGCCCACTGCCACTTAGGTTTGGCTATTCTTCGGGCTACGTCGGTAACCTTGGTTCTCTTGCGGATGACGTCGTTACAGGTAGTCAATGGCCCGAAAGTCTGAAAATCAGTCTCACCAAGGCTTATCGCATTACCCGGTACTATCTGGGTTGTGGAAGTCAGATAGACAGTCGCTCCATAAAATACTGGTTTTTAACGGCATCCGGTTAGACTGGAAGCCGATCCCAACATGGTCAGATAATGGCTAGGCATATGATGACGTGTTCGTTTTCTTAAAATTGCTCTCAAAACGTTCCAAGTTCCAAAAAATGGAATATGGTTACTCACTCTCACGGAGGCCTTGGCCATAGGTCTTATTGATGCTTAATCATAATCGTCCTTTATATTTACTCCTCAGTCCATATGCCGTCATTTGTGGCTGCGGCTACTGTCACCATCCCCAACTTCAGAGGCATCAAGTTCACGTCCAACGACCTGAGTGAAGGTGCTCAAGTCCTGAGGACACTGAAGGCAGGCCAGGAGATGTTCCTCGGAGCTGATACTGTGAGTTACTTCATATCGAAAAAAAATAACAGGTTTTGGAACAGCTAACTCAATGCTCATGACAAAGTTCAAATTCCATTGCAACTAATAAAAGCACACACACGATTCCAGCTGCTCGCGCCAGCTGCTCTCTTAGGCATCAAATCCAGCATCGGGACCAGCTTCAACCTGTTCCCAAGACTAGCGCAGGAGATCCTGGATGCCGTCGAAAAGAACGACGTAGCCAGAGCGAGGGCTTTGCAGGAGAAACTCAGCTTGGCTATTGAAGCTCACACTTGTGAAGGTAACGTGTTTTTTTTTGGGCAGATTATACTGCTTTGCCATATACTAGTTACGCGACGCGACGGTATCGGTAAAATGGGGTGAATAGGATTAGAGGCTTGGTGGGTGAATCGGGACAAAACTTTGAAAGGTATTTCCACGTTAATATTAATAGTAAATTTTTATATAAGTGGGGAACCTTTGTTATTGCATTTGAGGCGGAATTAATGTTATGGAGCCGAGAACTGCAGTAACAAATCCCCACGAGTATCAAACGAAAAATATTAAAAATTCACGCATGTGAAATATATTGCATGTTGAACCTTATCTACGTGCGATAAGGACCAGTTTTCGAGAAAGTGTATTGAAAATATTGGTAGCTTAAAACGACTATTTTTTATTAAATTTAAACTATATCAATTCAAAACTTTTTAGTTACAAATTATTTGTATTCAACGTTGAAATCCCATTCAAAGTTATGTATGTTGTTTTTTTTTTAAATAACCGGCGTAAATTTCGATATGGGGTTCGGGACGTATTGAATACGTGGCGACAGTTTGTACGTCGATGTCCCTTCCAGCCTCTATAAATACGAGAATAACTTCAATTCAACTGATGAGATATCTGCCTTCATATTTTTCTGGTCACAAAGTAGTGGGGCCAACGAAACAACGGTTTTGATTTTTCCCGTTGGCCCCACCAGTGGGGCCATGGCAGTGGGGTCAACGGGAATATATACAAATAAAATACAAATATATTTCTAACATGAATGATTTTTTTTCCCAGGTCCCTGGGTACCAATAATGAAGGCTGGTATGGAAATAGCCACTGGAATCAAGGTCGGTCCACCCGCCCTCCCGCAGAGGCCCATCTCCGCTGAGGCCAAGTTGAGAATCCATTCCAAACTGAGCGCCTTAGGCCTAAGCAAGTAATTAAATGAAAATGTGCCACAATGTCTATAAAATCAGGTTTCTTCTCAAAAATCATGAATTTGAATATTAATCGTAAGTTTACAGCTGTTGATTTATTTTTATTAAAGAGTTTATTTTTATGAATACTGAATTTGTATTTAGACAAGGTTCTGCTTTGCATTTTGAATAATCCTTTGTGTACTTATTTAGCTTTTTAATATACAAGACGTAAACGGATCTTTGACGAAGCCGTCAACCAAGCATTTTGTGGATCAAAATAGTAACTTTACGCAAAAATTATTGCTGTTAAAAGTTTTTTTTTTTTGGGGTGAAAAATCAAGTTTTACGGTAGAATTCAATGTAACTTACTCAAAACATTGGCTGGTGAATCCGTTGAATAATAACAATAAAAAGTTGTTATAAAAAAAAAAAACACTTTTAAAAACGTTGGAAATTTGACCTCTAATATCTCCGTAACTAGAAGTTTCCCAGGTATGGTCCAGAACAAAAAGATGATCGCAATATCAGGGAGAACATTATACGAGATATTTCACACTACGCACAACTTCGAAATGTGTGAGTCAAGGGGTCTTTAAATCACAGATGTTACAGTTGTTTTTTTAAAACAAGATTTTGGTTTTGTCATTAATTTAAATCTTGGCCTATTATTGGCTGTCAGGAAGGAGAACAAGTCAAATGACAAATGAAAATATGCCTTAAGTTAAGTGATAAGAATTTTTTTTCGAAAATCATACAATTGTATATAAGTACCTATAACAAATTGATTAAACAAAAAACGTACACATCCTTGCTGCGCTTGCCAAACCGAATATGTGCATTTTAAGAACGTTTCAGGACAACATAAACACTTTTTTTCGTAATAAAAAAAAGACAAAATCTCCAAATCAAAAATCAAAAAAAAAACAAACAACAACCACAAATCAAACAACAACCAACAACAATCTTCAAATCTTCTGAAAAAATAAAAAAGAACAAAATATGGCAAAAAATATCTATTTTAGTCTTAAGATACTAAAAATCTTATTACATTCGTGTATGAAAGCTAAAATATTGTTTTTGTTGTGTACACACATATCAGGTTTGGCAAGCGCACCGACGACTTAAGAAAATCATATCTGCATACAATATGAATGCCAATCTGTTTCTGTAGTTTCCAAAGATTCATTTAAAAAAAGTCCGATGAATTTAAATACGCTTTATTTATTACTAATAGGGACCAAAAAGGTTACACGTACAGGAGGGTTACTATGACATTTTAAAGCAGGAGTCATTCCAGTGTGGGAAAGAGACAGAGCTATACAGGTCGTCTAGCGTCATCTCTTTCCCACACCGGAATGACTGCTGCTTTAAGACGTCATAGTAGGCCACCTGGGGTTATAATCGGGTTATTTTTTAGGGTTAGGTTAACCCGTATTGTATAGGGTTATCATCATCATCATCTTGTCACTACTATATTGCAAATCAGTAATACTACCAAATGTCAAATTAATGAAGCCGATATTGCCTTCTGCACCAGGACCGCTAAAAAAGACACCCAAAATGCCCGACCCAGGTCTATCCTCGTAAAGTTCAATACCCCACGAATTCGGGACTCTTTCCTCGCCGCAGCAACCAACTACAACAAAAGCAACACCAACAACAAACTGAACACAAGCCACCTAGGCATTGCAATGGATAAACCAACTCCAATCTACGTTGTTGAACACCTGTCAGCAGATAATAAAGCCTTGCACGCGGCGACACGACTTCGAGGCAAGGAGCTTGGTTACAAATACGTGTGGGTGCGTAATGGCAGAATTTTCATGAAGAAGACTGACCAATCTGAACGTATTGTAATCACTTGTCAGGAGGTCTTACAGACTGTCAGTTGATTTTATCTATATTTTTAAATTCTGTTTTTTTCATTTTTTTTTTATTGTACTGTGCAAGATAACGTGTATAACCTCTTCATATTCAATCATACTCTGAAGATATACTATCAAAACGTACGTGGTCTAAGAACTAAAACCGACACTTTTTATCATAACATGTCTCTATAAGACTACGATATAGTTGTGCTTACGGAGACTTGGCTGAACGGTGGCATCTACGACTCAGAACTATTCGACGATAGATATGTAGTCTACAGGCGAGATCGCGAGTCCAGTAGATATAGAGCACGTAGACACGGAGGCGGCGTCTTGATAGCTGTAGCTAGGCACTTAAATTCACGTCGTATGCCACACTTAGAAAGTCATTGTGAGGATCTGTGGATTTCCATTGATATGGTCTGTCCTGGTAATAAGAAAAACACGATCTACATTTGTGGCGTCTACTTACCGCCCCCCATTACCCAAGAAACCACCCAAACATTCCTAGACTCGGCTCAAAATGCCCTGGACAAAAACGAACGTACTGTTATCATTGGTGACTTTAATCTTAGTAGTATAACGTGGAAAACTAATGAGGAAAGTCAGGTGAGTCACACTACTCCTTGCCCTACCAACAATAACGATGTTACCAAACACTTCCTTGATTATATTTCTATGAATGACTTAGATCAGTATAATTACCTAACAAATAACAAATCTAGAACACTAGATCTAGTTCTTTGTAATACTGCAGTACATAACTTGACACGTTGCCACACACATCTGACACAAGAAGATCCTTTACATCCACCGCTCGAGTTCGCTATACCCACTGTCAACAACATAAATTCTCTACAAACAAAACTGGCCACTAAACCTAATTTCTTTAAGGCAGACTACGACAAAATCCTAGTTTCACTTATGTCTATAGACTGGGAAAGTTCAGTGGGAGGCTGTGCCTCGGTTGAAGACATGGTCAATATTTTATATGATAGTTTGCACGACGTTATAAAGCAACACGTACCACTGAAAACGATGTCTAGGAAAGAGTACCCGGCATGGTACACGCCCAAGCTTAAGCGACTCTTTAAAGAAAAACACAAATTTCGCGTTAGAGTAAAAAAATACAATAATCCCCTTGACATTATATCATTTGAAACGCTGCGTACTGACTGTAGCAAGTTGAGAACGATCTGCTACAAAAAATATACGGAGAAGTTAGAAATCGCGGTTTTAAAAAACCCTAAAATCTTCTGGTCTTTCATTAAAAATAAAAGGAAATCCAGCAGCAATTACCCCGCGGTAATGTATTATAACAACAAAACTGCATCAACTGGCCACGACATATGTAACTTGTTTGCTGAAAACTTCGCAAGTGTTTATAACAATACGACGTCCTCGCAACCGTCAAATGTTGACATAAACAACAACTTGCCGACTCTTTGTAAACTGGAACTCAGTGCTAACGAAATATTCCGAACTTTAACATCCTTGGATGAACAGAAAGGCGTAGGTGAAGACGGTATTCCTCCCGTGTTTATAAAGAGATGTGCAAAAGCGCTGGCTTTACCTCTTAGTATTATATACAACAAATCTCTTAAAGACGGTATTTTTCCCGACCAATGGAAAAAGGCACTGGTCGTACCCATTTTCAAAGCAGGGCAAAAGAACATGGTGTCAAACTACAGACCCATTTCTATTTTAGTCATCTTCGGCAAAGTATTTGAGAAGCTTATAACCGAACGTCTAACATCGCATGTAAAACACCTTCTCAACAGCGACCAACACGGTTTTATCAAATACAGATCTACGACCACTAATCTCATGTGCTACGTGTCGGCTCTATCTGAATACTTAGATAGACGTATTCCTGTTGACACCATTTACACTGACTTCAGTAAGGCGTTCGATAAGGTAGATCATTCTCTTCTTATAGCGAAACTCCAGCACTTGGGTGTAGGAGGATCAATGCTAAAGTGGTTTCAATCTTACCTCAGTGACCGGTCGTCAAAAGTAGTAATGACTGGCCATCATTCAAAGTATTTTAAAGCCACATCCGGGGTTCCACAAGGATCACATTTAGGCCCAATTCTCTTCAACATCTTCATTAACGACATCACGCACTGCTTTAGGCATTCAAAATTCTATCTTTTTGCCGATGACATGAAAATAATGAAACCAATGGTAACTGAATCTGACGCTGCCTTATTGCAGGAAGATCTGAACAGACTGACGAACTGGTGCAAAATGAACGAAATGCTTCTTAACGTCTCTAAGTGTTACTACATGCAATTCAGCCGTAACAAAATTGTCTTACCTAACACTTACACGATAGGTCAACAAAAACTAAAGCAAATTGAAGAAATACGTGACCTAGGAGTCACACTGGATAAACAACTTAAATTTGACAAACATATCCTAAACACAGTATCAAAGGGGTTTCAAATTTTGGGATTTATCTTGCGCAACAGTAAAGAATTTAAAAGGGCGTCTACCAGAATAAAATTATTTAACACACTAGTCCGTCCTATACTTGAATATGGTAGCCCGGTTTGGAATCCTCACTACGACATATACATCAAACACCTGGAAAGTGTCCAAAGGCGCTTCCTGTATCATCTATGTTATAAGGAACGATTAGCTAAAAGAGTAACCAGCTACAGAGACAGACTAGGGCACTACAAAATGGTCTCACTTGCCAAGAGGCGAAAAATGGCAGACCTGATTCTACTACACAAAGTATTCCATGGAGTCATAGACTGCAGCGAATTACTAGGCAAGTTACATATAAACGCGCCATCTCGCCTGCCGCGGAAAACCAGCTACAATTTGTTTTATGTCTCAGGTTCCAAAACTAATCTAGGACATTTCGCCGCTCTCCCAAGACTCTGTAGGCAGTACAATGAATTGTCAAAGCAATCTGACATGGACATAACCCTCACAATCTCTAAATACAAAAAAATACTGACCACTGCTATAAATGTAGAGTGATAACTATAATTTGTATGTGAAACAATTTTATCAAATGCATCAAATGCTTTTTAATAATTATTCTGGTTTTTATTTTGTTTTTTGTAATATTTTCATTGTTTTATATTTTATGTGTTAAAACCTAGTTTTATGGGCATGCTGTGTTCTCCTATAATTGAAGGAACACACCTAAAAGAACATTTGTAATACTGTGTCCTATATTGTCTGTGTGTATTCTTTGTTGGAGATCCAAATAAATAAATAAATAAATAAATAAATCTGCCTAGCCTTTTTTCCCAATTATGTTGGGGTCGGCTTCCAGTCTAACCGGAATTCTAATTATAAGGTTAATCGGAATATTATAACCCGTTCACGCACATAGTAAACTATAGAAAATAAAGTTGTTAGTGCTTTGTCTCTTTCATTCTGTTTAATCAGCACTATTTAAATGGTTAAGCCATATATTATAAGGGTTACCCGTGTAATGGTTAATCAAACATATGGGTTAACCCGTTACCCTTTTAACCCGATTAATCGGTCCCTGATTACTAATCATAAAAATTGTAAGATTTGATGATTGTAACGTTTGCGTCTCGGAGTCTTCGCTCGAGTTCTGCGTTTTCTTCTTTAGAATATGGTACAATGGGACGCAGAACGGGGCCAACGTCGATGCCGGTAATGATAGGCATGGCTGCTTTCAGTGCCTTCTGGACTGCAATCCTACTACTACCTGGAGGAAGAACATAAATAATATTAAAAAGATGATTTTAAAATGTCGTAAGTAGGCCTTGCCTTATATATAACTTCCTCCCGCGGCTTCATCCGCGTAATTAAGTTAAAAAGTTGTATCGCAGTCGCATGAACGGTGTAGCACATAAAATCCGAACAAAGAAACAAGAATCCCTAAAACTGCTTATTATATTTTGTAATAGATAATTGCCGTCATATCTTTATTCTGGTGTGACTTTCGTGAACCGCCTGGTTGGTTACAATCCCTATTTTTCAGATTTCAGATTTTTGTTCAGGACCTACTTATTTTTGGTTCACACGAAGACTCTTCGCAGGACGCCTGGCACGTGCGTTCACCTAAAATAAAACATTGAAAAAATGTTAAGTTGTAAAATTCATATGCGTATCATCAAAATCTACCCCAGGGAACAAATAAATTCATAAAACAACGAAAACTTCGTCACGGCAAATTTGACGCTGTTTTCAGTATTCTTCGACTTATATAAGCTTCGCCCTACCCGTTGTGACTTTTCCATCATAGAGCCCAAGACAAACTGACATTGATCTAAAGATACCTCATGCCGTGTAAATAATATTTGAAGCAAGACGGCATAGCGAGGTGACCTGGTCGATGTACCAGCCTAGATTTAGGTATCGATCCCCTCTTTTGGGGTCCTTCGGGTATTTCAATGCTTTTTTAATCGAACTTTTTGAATAGAATATTTGTTCTTCACCATTTTCAGTGATGACCTCGATCAGATCGACCAGTTCCTGGTAAAGTTTAGTGGTCTGGTTCAGTTTTCTTTTCTCGCCGCTGTTTATAATATCGATGATCAGTTCCGGGAAGACGTTGAACTCCTTTAAGACAATGTTCTTGTACTGTAGGAAGACGATTGGTGCCAGGAAGAACTGAAATATCAAGTTATTGGTTAAGTAATAAAGTAAGTTATGAATTCGGTGCTTTGGATTGCCATCGTGGTGAAAGGATTAGCAAATCCCATTCAAATCTATATAGCCTACAAGCGTATAATGGATCGATAAGTTCACCACTGGAGGAGGCCTCTTTCAAGCACCCATGCCGTCCCTGTCCTGTTGTTTGCACATTGTGAAGCTGACCAACTCGTCGCAAATTTTGGGCACTCAATTTAGTTTGTTAGGGATGCGCTGAGAAGAATTCGGTGCCGGGTATACTGTTCGATAAGTCGTGTTTTTTTCGAGTTTAAGAGAATGCCTGCAGTGGGAGGATACCGGCTCCTATAATTTTTCCCTTAATTGGAATCCAAGACTTACGTAGTTCCCGGCGTAAATCTTCTGGTCGCCCTTTGGTTTGTTTCTAAGCAACAGCAAGTTTTCCAACTCATCAGACTTCACTCCCCTGAAGGTGGGGATCTTTTCCGTTGCCAGTTCGAAGAATTCCACTATGTCCACTGCAAAGATACAGAGTAAATAAAACTAATATCTAGGGTTGTGAACTGCGATGGGGATGGAGATCTCCTCGAACCGCTAACCAATCAGTCCCCGACCGACCCTCGACTCTAACCAACCATTTTCCAATACAAAACTAGAAATTACAAAATTATCCTGACAAAAACGACTAAATGGTTGAAGACTCTGAAACAGGAGCTTTCCTTTCCTTGTAAGGTACAGGGTTATAGGATAAGGGAACACATGACGGAACGGTTTATATCACAGAGGTGAAAAAGGCTAGTAAGGGGAAGAATTGGATCGCCCTGTATACATACATGTAGCAGCGATTGTAGGTATATGAAATACTAGCTGACCCGCGCAACTTCATCTGCGTTTGGATTTTCCCCGTTTTTGAAATCTTTTTCATAAATGCTCCGCTCTTGTTGGTCGTAGCGTGATGTTATGTAACCTATAGCCTTCCTCGATAAATGGGCTATCAAACACTAAAATAATTTTTCAATTCGGACCAGCAGTTCCTGAGATTAGCGTGTTCAAGCAAACAAACAAACTCTTCAGCTTTAGTATAGATGGATGGTTGATATATGAAAATCACAGATAAATACCTTCTACGCGGGTAAACGCGGGAATATCATCAAAGATCAGGGGAGTGTTGGGTGCGGCATCAGCGATCAGCAACAAGTTGTCGACCAGTTCTTCGGCACACTTAGGCTTGTAGTAGATCTCGGGCAATGCGAAGATGGCATCCACGCCAATTTTTTCTGAATATTTCGACTATAAGACATTGAATAAATAATAGGTAAGTATATGGACTCGTGTTTTCGAACTCCTAGTCTTTTTGATTTCGACTGCCAGATTTGGAACCTCTATTCTATCGAGAGGTGGAAGTCCTGTAATCAATAGCTAATTTCAGCTCAAAGACACCCACTGCTGGACGTAGTACCTAGGTCGGATAAGTATCGTTATTTCGACTGGTGTAGCGCTGACTGCATCCTGCAGATTATTGCGACCATGGGTATATTTTTCGAGGTGCTCACGATAAGGTCCGACCAGGACCCTAATTGCGTAAAATACATTTCTAATACATTGCCGCATATATAAATGTTGTTGAATAAGCATAATTTTGGTTCTAGGACATGCCGGTTTCCTCACGATGTGTTCCTTCACCGTTTTCGAACCCACGACTTACTGCTCGTAAGTAAGGGCCGCCACCACTGGACCACTGCTCCTCTTCTGGGCCACCGCTGCACGTTGCGTTGTTGGATAGTCGGAAGTATCATTGGGAATGGTGTTACGCAATAGGAAGATACGCACCATTTCTAGTGTGTAAGGTAGGGGCACGCTGCCGACACTCAAGATGACGAATAAGTTTAGTGATGGTGCGACAGCCATCCAGGCATCAAGCAGCTTCTTGTTATCAGACACATTTAGGGATGGTCCCTCTCCCGTAGTTGCCGCCACTGGAAAAAGGGTCAATATCAAGATCGCGAACAAAACGTAAAACTATGATTTGCACTTAGATGCTAAATGATCATGCTAAAAAGTATTATATCATTTTTGGAATTGCTTGTAAAATTATTAACCCTTAATGAAAATATTGTAATTTAAGAACCTCGTGTGATGTATGTGTTAATAATTAGTTTATAGAGCACAAAATATAATATTTCATGATTGTCAAGGCCCGCGCCCGCCAGTCTGCGATTATACGCTGTGCTACCGAGTCGATGTCGTTTTCTTTCATTCCCGCTACTTATGTACCTCCATATTCTTCAGAGGCGAACCGTAATCATGACTTCTTCATCATCAGATATTCGGACAGAAAATACTTTCACTGCTGGGCAGCACTGGTTTGCCACAGCACCCGGCTTTACTTGTTCTATGCGTGACGCCCGTGACGGAGTGGCTGATCCAACTTGTTTAGGTACACACCACGCCTTACGATACGCAGTCGCCATCATGGACGCCAGCAGGATTATTTACAGTGGGTGTATCTTCAGCCTTCTTATGCTCTCGTTTGTCCATTTGTACAAAGAGTGAATACTGACAACTTAAGTGTGGGTACAGAAAAACTTACCTGATTATAAAACGATTCTGCGTTTTATAATCAGGTAAGTTAGCATTCTATTACTTTCTCTCTTGTTATATTTATATATTTTATGTTTTTGTATATTTTATTTTAAAGACAAGTAAACCCCTCTGCACCAGGCAGGGGTGTTCACTTGTACCCCTCAAGTGCACCCCCCACCAGACGACAAAAGTGACCGCACCATGACGTCTTTAAGTAAATTTAGAAGATAAAGAGCGTTTTGCGATTTGTTTTGTAAGATCTAACATACCTATAACGCCGTCGACTCCACCGTCCCTTAAAAATTGTGCGTATTGAGGAATGACATCAAGTTTAAGATAACCATTGTGGTCCACCGGAGTGAAAACTGTAGCGAGATTTCCGCCCACATTGTAACACTGGAACAGAAAATAATAAGTATTTAAGTGTAATTAAGAATGCTTGGTAGCATCAACTACACGTCCTCTTAACAATTTGACATATTCACTTGTCCATACAAATATTACGAGTATATTCAAAAAAAAAAAAGAAAAAAAAAAAAAAAGAAAAAAAAAATGACCTAAACCTAACTAACTTAACAAGAACCTTAAAAGATGGCGTCAAAAAACTCCTCCTCAACGCTGTCAACTGGTAATGTACCCAATTTAAGAGACTGGTGGCGTTGCCACATTGTATTGCAACGGTAATCCTTTGGCCAAGGTAAAAGCCAGCCCTTGGGTCGCGGGAAGAGTCAACTAAGCGTTTTGAAATTTCCTTGAAAAGGCTGTGAGCCCTCGGACCCCACAGTCCTGGAGTTTCAACCCCAAACGGCTCGAAAATATAGTTTCCAATAAGGTTACTATATTTACGCCGCTTGAGGTTCCCTGCAGCCGCAGCGGCAGCCCCAGCACAGCACGATGAGTTCGGAAGATGGGATGGCGCTAGAGTATCGACACATTTTCCGTCCTATACTAAAGGCCTACTCATCTTCCATGGAAACAAAAACATGCCGCCTGGTCTTTCGCCATCGTCGCGTGCCAAGCCATTGGATTCTAATACAGCTGGAACGCCGACGGTGACAAGAGCTCGTCGGATGATGTCGTTTAAATTCTTGTGCCGTGCAAAACGGCTCACACTTCGGCTGCATGACAGGCAGTACTTACTTATTATTAATTTTGACAAATTGTTTTACTTACAGTTGCTTCCAGTGTGGGCAAAAAAGTCACACTTGAAATGACAATAAATAATGCGCCTATTACACAAACACCCATTTTCACACCTTGTAATCACAACTAGGTTTGATTTAGAAAAAAGCAATTTCGCCTCTTTTATTTATTAGCAGGTACCCTAAAGTGTAATTAAAACAATCGTCGTGACATATTAAAGTTATCAATTTATTGCCTTTCTTTTCACGTTTGACGTGATTGAATAATTATTAGTGAAACATATTTAATTACCACGAAAATCTCAATATTAACGTGACCGCAGAATTTTATGGTTTTTTGCTATCCCTATTCCCTTTTTAGTTTTCCGTGTAATTATAAAGGGCAAAATCAGCACCCGTAAGTACTGACCGTCTGTCGATATGTTACACAGCCATGGTACAAAGGTGTATTCCATGAATGCCTTAAAATAAAGAGGAGCAATAACAAAAACAAATTAGGTGGCTGAACACATCAATTGAAAAGAAAATGTGCACACTAGCGCGTGCGGTATTGTTGGATCATCAAATACAGGGTGTAAACAGACCCTTCACATACCTGTCAACCAAGCATTCTGTACATCAAACTAAGTAACTTTACGCAAAAATTATTGCTGGGAATCGACTTTTTTTTTGGGGTGAAAATCACGTTTTAAGGTAGAATTCAATGGAAAGCACTCAAAGCATTGTGCTGGTGGATGGATTGAATAGTACGGGGGTCGTGGAGGTGTGTAAAGTAAAACTCTTACATTAAAAATATGTATTTAAAAAAAAACTTGTGAAAAAGTTGAAACTTTGACCCCCAGTATCTCCGTAACTAGAAGGTTCCCAGGTATGGTCTAGAACAAAATAATGATCGCAAAGACGGGGAGAACAAGTGCCTTTCGGTTATGTTAAGGATCTATTTACACCCGTTATTGCCTAGCCGTTTCTCAAATATGTTGGGGTCGGCTATAGGGGGCGAGCCTATTTGTAATCGACTGGGCACAAATCTAGACTCTGTGACTGCTACTGAGAAATTCCTAATGGAAAAACTCAATAACACTTTGCCCGACCTGGGAATCAAACCCAGGACCTCATGCTCAGCAGTCGTACTTGTGACCACTTGACCAACGAGGTAGTACCCATTGACATTACTCGGACACAAATCCAGACTCCGGGCCGCTGTTAAGAAATTCCAGATGGTTTTACCCAATAACACTTTGTCGTGATTTCGACGTGATTTGATGTGATTTCGTGAAATAGGTACGGAGGTCTTTCACTACTAAAGATTTCCATACGGAAAGACCACACGTTTGATAGGTATAGGCATTTACTTAATAAGACAATTTGCTAAGGTTTTTGATAGATAAACGTAATTTGATAAAAAAAAATGCGTAAATAGTTCTACTTACAATGGCTTCCAGTGTGGGCAAAACAGCCACACTTGAAATGACAATAAATAATACGGATAATATTGTTCCCGACATGTTTACACTTCGTAATTCGTAATCACCACTTGGACTGATGCTGGAAAATCAATATCGCCACTTTTATATTGGAGTCTCAATAAAAAAGCGGCGATATGCGGTAATAAAGAAGGTGTAGTTAAAACAATCGTCGTGATATATTTAAGTTATCAATTTATTGTCGTTCTTTTCACGTTCAACGTGATTGAATAATTTAGAGATTTTTTTTTTCACTATCTTCAAACTGTACGACAACATGGCGAATCTCCTTTTTTATCCGATTGAAGAGGGTCAGGGAGGAAAATTCTGAAAATATATAGGCTTGAAGAATGTAAAAAGAACCTTCAAAGAATTTGATTTGAATAAGATATGATTTTTAGTTTTTGAGATATGGGACTTATTCGCCAAACTGCAGCAGTAACTTAGTTTTTCATTAACGTACTATGAAAAACATATTTAGTTTTGCTGTTCAGTAAATCAATTTACATTTGAATGAGCGTTAAACATAGGTTGGTTTATTGTAGTATTGTTTGGTGCTACGGAACCTTGGCCGGTTTTTTTACTATATTCAAACTGTAGGAACAACAATAAAGCGAATCTCCCTTTTAAGTCAATTACGTTACGAATAAAAACAAAATTAGGTGTCTGTCCCGGCTCTCCATATACATAATTATACAAATAAATAAAATAGTACATTTTGATATAAGTAGGGAAACACCCGAGCTGCAGGCGAGGGTGTTATAGAGCCGAGAACTGCAGTAACAAATCCCCACGCGTATCAAACGACGTATCTCAATACATTTTCGAAGAAATAAAATTTTAGAACGGAAAGTATTTTTGTCAGGAATTATTATGAAACGCTTTTTTTCCGCGCTTTACTTTGGCCAGGTTGAAGAAGAAGTAAAGGTATGATACCGCTAAACAACCTAATATGAAAAATTGGGGCTTTTGCCTAGATCTCACCTCCTCAACCCAAGTCATAGGCAATACAATACCCCATCAACTCTTTTTTTCCGTGTGCAGAGCCTCATGGATGTCCTCCGTCCTGGGGTGGGGCCAAGGGGTCTGTCAGACTTCTGTTGACTAATACCACACGGTGTTCTTCGGCTGACTTGGGCCTGGTTTTGGCTCATATAAACATACGGACAGCACACACAAACACAGACACTCCAAATCTATCACCCGCAGGCAACCGAAGATCGTTGTGCACGCGCACGTTGCGTCTGCTGTAGATACATAGATAGTTGTGTGGCGTAGAAGAGGCGGCGGTAAGGGAGCGGGACTCCCTTTCCGGCGCGACTTCAAAAGGAAATGATGGCGTCCCACGCGCTCTCGCTCCCGACCATGGACTGAACCACGATCGGAACCTAGAGGTTATCCGCAGCACCGACCACCGCGACAAGATCACGGCGCTGCATTGCTCAGATCCAGGCCCACTCTTCCAGAGTGTGCTGCACCGTGTCGTCGGGGTCGTGTCCGAAGTGGTGAAAAACGTGCGTCGGTTCCCGGCATGAACGGATCTCCTGTGGGACAGCTCGCCTTCAACTCACCACTGACGTAGATTCTTATCTTTACACCTTGCTTTCCTTGAGAAAATCTGTTAGCAGAGACAAAGGGACTCTCTTGTGCCTATTTTTCCTATACTATGCCCAAGAATGGGAACCGAAACGGTGTCGAAGGCTTATTTTAGATCCAGGAAATCGGTGCGAGCGAGTGCGTTGGATGATAAAACCAATGATTAGTCGGCAGATTAATCGTCCTTTTTGCAACCGACTAGTTGGCCAATCGGCTAGCTGGCAAAAGTCACTGTCAGCCCATTTCTAATTATTATCAAAATTTGTGGGGTAACTTCTTCCCGTTGAATTGATAGCATGAGATTTGGTAAGAAGCAGGTCCCACAATACATACAAAAACCTGAAAAAAAATAACTGACAATTGTTTTAATAGTCAGGTATTATAAAACAAAAATGTTTGTTAATCCGTGTCACATAGGTTAAACTGCAGGCAGCCGGGCACAGATTTGAGACGGACCGCTTAGGGCACGGTGCTAAATTTTTTTTTGTTGTAAATAATGTATTAGAACAGTTGTGTTTTTAATTAATTTTTTACTTTACTTCATCATCGGGATTTGGTTGTTTTTCGACAATCTTAGAAAATATTAGGCCTTTTTATCAAGCATTCTGTCAGGGAAGGGAATTAGTACGAAATAAAAAAGTGTGCTTTCTGTCAGCCATTCTGAATTTATTTGAAAAAATAAATACAACATAATAATCATTTATATGTTTAATTTTTGAAATACATATTGTGAATATCGATTTGTTTTTGTAATTCATGTTAAAAATCGCCAAGCGCTTGCTGAAGAAAAGTCAACCAACTTTGGTTGACTTTTCTTCACCAAGCGCTCGATCGACTGTTCTCGTGACCCAAGAATCAGCAATGTCCTCCAACGTGGTAATGCTGCCAGCCTTCTGGGCACTGTCACCGTAGACAGCGATGTGGACGAACTTTAATTATTTTCTGCTTTTGATACATGTCCATATTTTAAGTATTATTTTTGACCCTCGACCAAAAACGTTAAGTTAGTTAGTCTGAAGTGTGTATATGTGTCTGTGTATACATATATGGTGACTGAACTTTCCTAAAGATTTTTTTTTTTTAAACGGCTATCAGCTGATAGGTGATAGGCGCGCGCGTGCGAATTTCATACGGCTGTTGTGTTATTGTGATAAAAGTCTGTGTATAAAAAAATGTTTCTTTGGGAAAGTTGTTTGTTATCATGACTACAATCCCGTGTTTAAGCATCGGTCACTAATTACCAGTCACCCTATATATATAACAAATAGTTATGTATATTATATAGTAAAAATAAACTAAATTTCTTGTTACATAATTAATTATTAAATTGAATGGAAAATGTAAAAAAAATATTTGCCAATGTTTCAAAACGTCATGAAATCGTTTTTCACACATAAACCCAAAACCATTTGAAAATTAAACAAACTGATCCTTTTAGTGTCCTTAATCATAATTGGTCTCAGATGTGACGATCGAAACATTTGTTTTCTTTAGATTTTGTAGTTGATCTTCTTTCTCATCAGCAGTAAGAGGTTTGAGGACTAGTGGTGGGCCCGCATCGATGCCAGTTATTAATGGCAGAGCTTGCTTCAGGGCTGCAATTATATTACCTGTTGGAAGAAATAGTATTTAAGTAAAGGGAGCTGTCGCCACACGCTATATCATCAGCCTTTAGCAGTCCATTGCTGTTCTCCGAATTCCGTATCTACTCTGACACTGTGACATCATCTTTTTGAGGACATTTGGCAAACAACCGGGCGCTTCACCTGGTGACAGAGCCTTTGCATCACATCATCACACCATCACACAACACATACAAACGTACACCACATGCGCCATTAGCATTCCGGATTTCTAGAGACCAAGCTGTTGCACGCATATCCACAAAACTAGAACACAGCATCACTGTAATTGCAGTTCTTGGCTGCATAACAGTTGCTTCCAGTGTAGGCAAAAAAGTCACACTTGAAATGACAATAAATAATGCGCCTATTACACCAGCACCCATTTTCACACCTTGTAATCACAACTAGGTTTGATTTAGAAAAAAGCAATTTCGTCTCTTTTATATTAGCAGGTACCCTAAAGTATAATTAAAACAATCGTCGTGATATATTAAAGTTATCAATTTATTGCCTTTCTTTTCACGTTTGACGTGATTGAATAATTATTAGTGAAACCTATTTAATTACCACGAAAATCCCAATATTAACGTGACCGCAGAATTTTATGGTTTTTTGCTATCCCTATTCCCTTTTTAGTTTTCCGTGTAGTTATAAAAGGCAAAATCAGCACCCGTATGTACTGACCGTCTGTCGATATGTTACACAGCCATGATACAAAGGTGTATTCCATGAAAGCCTTAAAATAAAGAGGAGCAATAAAGAAAAAAAAAATGAGGTGGCTGAACACATCAACCGAAAAGAAAATGTGCACACTAGCGCGTGCGGTATTGTTGGATCATCATATATTGCCTAGCCGTTTCTCAAATATGTTGGGGTCGGTTGTAGGGGGCGAGCCTATTTGTAATCGACTGGGCACAAATCCAGACTCAGGGCCGCTACTGAGAAATTCATCTGATGGAAAAACCCAATAAAACTTAGCCGTGATTTCGACGTGATTTCGTGAAATAGGTACGGAGGTCTTTCACTACTAAAGATTTCCATACGGAAAGACCACACGTTTGATAGGTATAGGTATTTACTTAATAAGACAATTTGCTAAGGTTTTTGATAGATAAACGTAATTTGATAAAAAAATTGCGTAAATAGTTCTACTTACGATGGCTTCCAGTGTTGGCAAAACAGCCACACTTGAAATGACAATAAATAATACGCATAATATTGTTCCCGACATGTTTACACTTCGTAATTCGTAATCACCACTTGGACTGATACTGGAAAATCAATATGGCCACTTTTATATTGGAGTCTCAATAAAAAAGCGGCGATATGCGGTAATAAAGAAGGTGTAATTAAAACAATCGTCGTGATATATTTAAGTTATCAATTTATTGTCGTTCTTTTCACGTTCAACGTGATTGAATAATTTAGAGATTTTTTTTTTCACTATCTTCAAACTGTACGACAACATGGCGAATCTCCTTTTTTATCCGACTGAAGAGGGTGAGGAAAATTCTGAAAATATATAGGCTTAAAGAATGTAAAAAGAACTTTCAACGAATTTCATTTGAATAAGATTTGATTTTTATTTTTTGAGATATGGGACTTATTCGCCAAACTGGAGCAGTAACTTAGTTTTTCATTAACGTACTATGAAAAACATATTTAGTTTTGTTGTTGAGTAAATCAATTTACATTTGAATGAGCGTTAAACATAGGTTGGTTTATTGTAGTATTGTTTGGTGCTACGGAACCTTGGCCGGTTTTTTTACTATATTCAAACTGTAGGAACAACAATAAAGCGAATCTCCCTTTTAAGTCAATTACGTTACGAATAAAAACAAAATTAGGTGTCTGTCCCGGCTCTCCATATACATAATTATACAAATAAATAAAATAGTACATTTTGATATAAGTAGGGAAACTTTGTTATTGCTTTCGAGGCGGAATTAACACCCGAGCTGCAGGCGAGGGTGTTATAGAGCCGAGAACTGCAGTAACAAATCCCCACGCGTATCAAACGATGTATCTCAATACATTTTCGAAGAAATAAAATTTTAGAACGGAAAGTATTTAGTCAGGAATTATTATGAAACGCTTTTTTTCCGCGCTTTGCTTTCGCCAGGATAAAGAAGAAGCAAAGGTATGATGCCGCTAAACAACCTAATATGAAAAATTGGGCTTTTGCCTGTATCTCACCTCCTCAACCCAAGTCATAGGTAATACAATACCCCATCAACCCTTTTTTTTCCGTGTGCAGAGCCTCATGGATGTCCTCTGCCCTGGGGTGGGGCCAAGGGGTCTGTCAGACTTCTGTTGACTAATACCACACGGTGTTCTTCGGCTGATTTGGGCCTGGTTTTGGCTCATATAAACATACGGACAGCACACACAAACACAGACACTCCAAATCTGTCACCCGCAGGCAACCGAAGATCGTTGTGCACGCGCCCGTTGCGTCTGCTGTAGATACATAGATAGTTGTGTTGCGTAGAGAGGGCGCCGGTAAGGGAGCGGGACTCCCTTGCCGGCGCGACTTCAAAAGGAAATGATGGCGTCCCACGCGCTCTCGCTCCCGACCATGGACTGAACCACGATCGGAACCTAGAGGTTATCCGCAGCACCGACCACCGCGACAAGATCACGGCGCTGCATTGCTCAGATCCAGGCCCACTCTTCCAGAGTGTGCTGCACCGTGTCGTCGGGGTCGTGTCCGAAGTGGTGAAAAACGTGCGTCGGTTCCCAGCATGAACGGATCTCCTGTGGGACAGCTCGCCTTCAACTCACCACTGACGTAGATTCTTATCTTTACACCTTGCTTTCCTTGAGAAAATCTGTTAGCAGAGACAAAGGGACTCTCTTGTGCCTATTTTTCCTATACTATGCCCAAGAATGGGAACCGAAACGGTGTCGAAGGCTTATTTTAGATCCAGGAAATCGGTGCGAGCGAGTGCGTTGGATGATAAAACCAATGATTAGTCGGCAGATTAATCGTCCTTTTTGCAACCGACTAGTTGGCCAATCGGCTAGCTGGCAAAAGTCACTGTCAGCCCATTTCTAATTATTATCAAAATTTATGGGGTAACTTCTTCCCGTTGAATTGATAGCATGAGATTTGGTAAGAAGCAGGTCCCACAATACATACAAAAACCTGAAAAAAAATAACTGACAATTGTTTTAATAGTCAGGTATACCTCCTACAAAACAAAAATGTTTGTTAATCCGTGTCAC
The DNA here is from genome assembly GCA_905163415.1 of Noctua fimbriata. NCBI lineage: Eukaryota > Metazoa > Arthropoda > Insecta > Lepidoptera > Noctuidae > Noctua > Noctua fimbriata. The sequence goes on from LR990936.1 coordinate 14,184,793, forward strand.
ATAGGTTAAACTGCAGGCAGCCGGGCACAGATTTGAGACGGACCGCTTAGGGCACGGTGCTAAATTTTTTTTTGTTGTAAATAATGTATTAGAACAGTTGTGTTTTTAATTAATTTTTTACTTTACTTCATCATCGGGATTTGGTTGTTTTTCGACAATCTTAGAAAATATTAGGCCTTTTTATCAAGCATTCTGTCAGGGAAGGGAATTAGTACGAAATAAAAAAGTGTGCTTTCTGTCAGCCATTCTGAATTTATTTGAAAAAATAAATACAACATAATAATCATTTATATGTTTAATTTTTGAAATACATATTGTGAATATCGATTTGTTTTTGTAATTCATGTTAAAAATCGCCAAGCGCTTGCTGAAGAAAAGTCAACCAACTTTGGTTGACTTTTCTTCACCAAGCGCTCGATCGACTGTTCTCGTGACCCAAGAATCAGCAATGTCCTCCAACGTGGTAATGCTGCCAGCCTTCTGGGCACTGTTACCGTAGACAGCGATGTGGACGAACTTTAATTATTTTCTGCTTTTGATACATGTCCATATTTTAAGTATTATTTTTGACCCTCGACCAAAAACGTTAAGTTAGTTAGTCTGAAGTGTGTATATGTGTCTGTGTATATATATGGTGACTGAACTTTCCTAAAGAATTTTTTTTTTAAACGGCTATCAGCTGATAGGTGATAGGCGCGCGCGTGCGAATTTCATACGGCTGTTGTGTTATTGTGATAAAAGTCTGTGTATAAAAAAATGTTTCTTTGGGAAAGTTGTTTGTTATCATGACTACAATCCCGTGTTTAAGCATCGGTCACTAATTACCAGTCACCCTATATATATAACAAATAGTTATGTATATTATATAGTAAAAATAAACTAAATTTCTTGTTACATAATTAATTATTAAATTGAATGGAAAATGTAAAAAAATATTTGCCAATGTTTCAAAACGTCATGAAATCGTTTTTCACACATAAACCCAAAACCATTTGAAAATTAAACAAACTGATCCTTTTAGTGTCCTTAATCATAATAGGTCTCAGATGTGACGATCGAAACATTTGCTTTCTTTAGATTTTGTAGTTGATCTTCTTTCTCATCAGCAGTAAGAGGTTTGAGGACTAGTGGTGGGCCCGCATCGATGCCAGTTATTAATGGCAGAGCTTGCTTCAGGGCTGCAATTATATTACCTGTTGGAAGAAATAGTATTTAAGTAAAGGGAGCTGTCGCCACACGCTATATCATCAGCCTTTAGCAGTCCATTGCTGTTCTCCGAATTCCGTATCTACTCTGACACTGTGACATCATCTTTTTGAGGACATTTGGCCAACAACCGGGCGCTTCACCTGGTGACAGACAGAGTTGTAATCACAACTAGGTTTGATTTAGAAAAAAGCAATTTCGTCTCTTTTATGTTAGCAGGTACCCTAAAGTATAATTAAAACAATCGTCGTGATATATTAAAGTTATCAATTTATTGCCTTTCTTTTCACGTTTGACGTGATTGAATAATTATTAGTGAAACCTATTTAATTACCACGAAAATCCCAATATTAACGTGACCGCAGAATTTTATGGTTTTTTGCTATCCCTATTCCCTTTTTAGTTTTCCGTGTAGTTATAAAAGGCAAAATCAGCACCCGTATGTACTGACCGTCTGTCGATATGTTACACAGCCATGGTACAAAGGTGTATTCCATGAACGCCTTAAAATAAAGAGGAGCAATAAAGAAAAAAAAATGAGGTGGCTGAACACATCAACCGAAAAGAAAATGTGCACACTAGCGCGTGCGGTATTGTTGGATCATCATATATTGCCTAGCCGTTTCTCAAATATGTTGGGGTCGGTTGTAGGGGGCGAGCCTATTTGTAATCGACTGGGCACAAATCCAGACTCAGGGCCGCTACTGAGAAATTCATCTGATGGAAAAACCCAATAATACTTAGCCGTGATTTCGACGTGATTTCGTGAAATAGGTAGGTACGGAGGTCTTTCACTACTAAAGATTTCTATACGGAAAGATCACACGTTTGATAGGTATAGGTATTTACTTAATAAGACAATTTGCTAAGGTTTTTGATAGATAAAAGTAATTTGATAAAAAAATTGCGTAAATAGTTCTACTTACAATGGCTTCCAGTGTGGGCAAAACAGCCACACTTGAAATGACAATAAATAATACGGATAATATTGTTCCCGACATGTTTACACTTCGTAATTCGTAATCACAACTTGGACTGATGCTGGAAAATCAATATCGCCACTTTTATATTGGAGTCTCAATAAAAAAGCGGCGATATGCGGTAATAAAGAAGGTGTAATTAAAACAATGGTCGTGATATATTTAAGTTATCAATTTATTGTCGTTCTTTTCACGTTCAACGTGATTGAATAATTTAGAGATTTTTTTTTTCACTATCTTCAAACTGTACGACAACATGGCGAATCTCCTTTTTTATCCGACTGAAGAGGGTCTGGGAGGAAAATTCTGAAAATATATAGGCTTGAAGAATGTAAAAAGAACTTTCAACGAATTTCATTTGAATAAGATTTGATTTTTAGTTTTTGAGATATGGGACTTATTCGCCAAACTGCAGCAGTAACTTAGTTTTTCATTAACGTACTATGAAAAACATATTTAGTTTTGCTGTTGAGTAAATCAATTTACATTTGAATGAGCGTTAAACATAGGTTTGTTTATTGTAGTATTGTTTGGTGCTACGGAAACTTAGCCGGTTGTTTTTACTATATTCAAACTGTAGGAATAACAACAAAGCGAATCTCTCTTTTTAGTCAATTACGTTACGAATAAGAACAAAATTAGGTGGCTGTTCTGGGGTCTCCATATACATAATTATACAAATAAATAAAATAGTACATTTTGATATAAGTAGGGAAACTTTGTTATTGCTTTCGAGGCGCAATTAACACCCGAGGTGCAGGCGAGGGTGTTATAGAGCCGAGAACTGCAGTAACAAATCCCCACGCGTATCAAACGATGTATCTCAATACATTTTCGAAGAAATAAAATTTTAGAACGGAAAGTATTTAGTCAGGAATTATTATGAAACGCTTTTTTTCCGCGCTTTACTTTCGCCAGGTTGAAGAAGAAGCGAAGATATGATGCCGTTAAACAAACTAATATGAAAAAATTGGGCTTTTGCCTGTATCTCACCTCCTCAACCCAAGTCATAGGTAATACAATACCCCATCAACCCTTTTTTTCCGTGTGCAGAGTCTCATGGACGTCCTCTGCCCTGGGGTGGGGCCAAGGGGTCTGTCAGACTTCTGTTGACTAATACCACACGGTGTTCTTCGGCTGACTTGGGCCTGGTTTTGGCTCATATAAACATACGGACAGCACACACAAACACAGACACTCCAAATCTGTCACCCGCAGGCAACAGAAGATCGTTGTGCACGCGCCCGTTGCGTCTGCTGTAGATACATAGATAGTTGTGTGGCGTAGAGGAGGCGGCGGTAAGGGAGCGGGAGTCTTTTTGCCGGCGCGACTTCAAAAGAAAATGACGGCGTCCCACGCGCTCTCGCTCCCGACCATGGACTGAACCACGATCGGAACCTAGAGGTTATCCGCAGCACCGACCACCGCGACAAGAACACGGCGCTGCATTGCTCAGATCCAGGCCCACTCTTCCAGAGTATGCTGCGCCATGTCGTCGGGGTCGTGTCCGAAGTGGTGAAAAACGTGCGTCGGTTCCCAGCATGAAGGGATTCCTAAGGACAGCTCGCCTTCAACTCATCAATGACGTAATTTCCTATCTTTACACCTTGCTTTCCTTGAGAAAATCTTTTAGCAGAGCCAAAGGGACTCCTATTATGCCTATGTTTCCTATACTATGCCCAAGGATGGGAACTGAAACGGTGTCGAAGGCTTATTTTAGATCCAGGAAATCGGTGTGAGCAAGCGCTTCGGTTGATAAAACCAATGATTAGTCGGCAGATTAATCGTCCTTTTTGCAACCGACTAGTTGGCCAGTCGGCTAGCTGGCAAAAGTCACTGTCAGCCCATTTCTAATGATTATCAAAACCTGTGGGGTAACTTCATCCCGTTGAATTGATAGCATGAGATTTGGTAAGAAGCAGGTTCCACAATACATACAAATACCTGAAAAAAAATAACTGACAATTGTTTTAATAGTCAGGTATACCTCCTACAACACAAAAATGTTTGTTAATCCGTGTCACATAGGTTAAACTGTAGGCAGCCGGGCACAGATTTGAGACGGATCGCTTAGGGCACGGTACTAGTTTTTTTTTTTTTGTAAATAATGTATTAGAACAGTTGTGTTTTTAATTAATTTTTTAAATTACTTCATCATCGGGATTTGGTTGTTTTTCGACAATCTTAGAAAATATTAGGCCTTTTTATCAAGTATTCTGTCAGGGAAGGGAATTAGTACCAAATAAAAAAGTGTGCTTAATGTCAGCCATTCTGAATTTATTTGAAAAAATAAATACAACATAATAATAATTTATATGTTTAATTTTTCAAATACATATTGTGAATATCGATTTGTTCTTGTAATTCATGTTAAAAATCGCCAAGCAAGTTTGTTGACTTTTCTTCACAAAGCGCTCGATCGACTGTTCTCGTGACCCAAGAAACAGCAATGTCCTCCAACGTGGTAATGCTGCCAGCCTTCTGGGCACTATCACCGTAGACAGCGATGCGGACGAACTTTAATTATTTTCTGCTTTTGATACATGTCCATATTTTAAGTATTATATCGGCTATCAGCTGATACTTGACAGGCGCGCGCGTGCGAATTTCATACGGCTGTTGTGGTATTGTGATAAAAGTCTGTGTATAAAAAAAATGTTTCTTTGGGAAAGTTGTTTGTTATCATGACTACAATCCCGTGTTTAAGTATCGGTCACTAATTACCAGTCACCCTATATATATAACAAATAGTTATGTATATTCTACAGTAAAAATAAACTAAATTTCTTTTTACATAATAATTATTAAAGTGAATAGAAAATGTAAAAAAAATATTGGCCAATGTTTCAAAACGGCATGAAATCTTTTTTCACACATAAACCCAAAACCATTTGAAAATTAAAGATCCTTTTAGTGTCATTGATCATAATAGGTCTCAGATGTGACGATCGAAACATTTGCTTTCTTTAGATTTTGTAGTTGATCTTCTTTCTCATCAGCAGTAAGAGGTTTGACGACTAGTGGTGGGCCCGCATCGATGCCAGTTATTAATGGCAGAGCTTGCTTCAGGGCTGCAATTATATTACCTGTTGGAAGAAATAGTATTTAAGTAAAAGGAGCTGTCGCCACACGCTATATCATCAGCCTTTAGAAGTCCATTGCTGTTCTCCGAATTCCGTATCTACTCTGACACTGTGACATCATCTTTTTGAGGACATTTGGCAAACAACCGGGCGCTTCATCCGGTGACAGAGCCTTTGCATCACATCATCACACCCTCACACAAAACATACACACGTACACCACATGCGCCATTAGCATTCCGGATTTCTAGAGACCAAGCTGTTGCACGCATATCCACAAAACTAGAACACAGCATCACTGTAATTGCAGTTCTTGGCTGCATAACAGTTGCTTCCAGTGTGGGCAAAAAAGTCACACTTAAAATGACAATAAATAATGCGCCTATTACACCAACACCCATTTTCACACCTTGTAATCACAACTAGGTTTGATTTAGAAAAAAGCAATTTCGTCTCTTTTATATTAGCAGGTACCCTAAAGTATAATTAAAACAATCGTCGTGATATATTAAAGTTATCAATTTATTGCCTTTCTTTTCACGTTTGACGTGATTGAATAATTATTAGTGAAACCTATTTAATTACCACGAAAATCCCAATATTAACGTGACCGCAGAATTTTATGGTTTTTTGCTATCCCTATTCCCTTTTTAGTTTTCCGTGTAGTTATAAAAGGCAAAATCAGCACCCGTAAGTACTGACCGTCTGTCGATATGTTACACAGCCATGGTACAAAGGTGTATTCCATGAACGCCTTAAAATAAAGAGGAGCAATAAAGAAAAAAAAATGAGGTGGCTGAACACATCAACCGAAAAGAAAATGTGCACACTAGCGCGTGCGGTATTGTTGGATCATCATATATTGCCTAGCCGTTTCTCAAATATGTTGGGGTCGGTTGTAGGAGGCGAGCCTATTTGTAATCGACTGGGCACAAATCCAGACTCAGGGCCGCTACTGAGAAATTCATCTGATGGAAAAACCCAATAAAACTTAGCCGTGATTTCGACGTGATTTCGTGAAATAGGTACGGAGGTCTTTCACTACTAAAGATTTCTATACGGAAAGATCACACGTTTGATAGGTATAGGTATTTACTTAATAAGACAATTTGCTAAGGTTTTTGATAGATAAACATAATTTGATAAAAAAATTGCGTAAATAGTTCTACTTACAATGGCTTCCAGTGTGGGCAAAACAGCCACACTTGAAATGACAATAAATAATACGCATAATATTGTTCCCGACATGTTTACACTTCGTAATTCGTAATCACCACTTGGACTGATGCTGGAAAATCAATATCGCCACTTTTATATTGGAGTCTCAATAAAAAAGCGGCGATATGCGGTAATAAAGAAGGTGTAGTTAAAACAATCGTCGTGATATATTTAAGTTATCAATTTATTGTCGTTCTTTTCACGTTCAACGTGATTGAATAATTTAGAGATTTTTTTTTTCACTATCTTCAAACTGTACGACAACATGGCGAATCTCCTTTTTTATCCGACTGAAGAGGGTGAGGAAAATTCTGAAAATATATAGGCTTGAAGAATGTAAAAAGAACTTTCAACGAATTTCATTTGAATAAGATTTGATTTTTAGTTTTTGAGATATGGGACTTATTCGCCAAACTGCAGCAGTAACTTAGTTTTTCATTAACGTACTATGAAAAACATATTTAGTTTTGCTGTTGAGTAAATCAATTTACATTTGAATGAGCGTTAAACATAGGGTGGTTTATTGTAGTATTGTTTGGTAATACGGAACCTTGGCCGGTTTTTTTACTATATTCAAACTGTAGGAACAACAATAAAGCGAATCTCCCTTTTAAGTCAATTACGTTACGAATAAAAACAAAATTAGGTGTCTGTCCCGGGTCTCCATATACATAATTATACTAATAAATAAAATAGTACATTTTGATATAAGTAGGGAAACTTTGTTATTGCTTTCGAGACGGAATTAACACCCGAGCTGCAGGCGAGGGTGTTATAGGGCCGAGAACTGCAGTAACAAATCCCCACGCGTATCAAACGATGTATCTCAATACATTTTCGAAGAAATAAAATTTTAGAACGGAAAGTATTTAATCAGGAATTATTATGAAACGCTTTTTTTCCGCGCTTTACTTTCGCCAGGATAAAGAAGAAGCAAAGGTATGATGCCGCTAAACAACCTAATATGAAAAAATGGGGCTTTTGCCTGTATCTCATCTCCTCAACCCATGTCATAGGTAATACAATACCCCATCAACCCTTTTTTTCCGTGTGCAGAGCCTCATGGATGTCCTCCGCCCTGGGGTGGGGGTCTGTCAGACTTCTGTTGACTAATACCACACTGTGTTCTTCGGCTGACTTGGGCCTGGTTTTGGCTCATATAAACATACGGACAGCACACACAAACACAGACACTCCAAATCTGTCACCAGCAGGCAACCGAAGATCGTTGTGCACGCGCCCGTTGCGTCTGCTGTAGATACATCGATAGTTGTGTGGCGTAGAGGAGGCGGCGGTAAGGGAGCGGGACTCCCTTGCCGGCGCGACTTCAAAAGGAAATGACGGCGTCCCACGCGCTCTCACTCCCGACCATGGACTGAATCACGATCGGAAGCTAGAGGTTATTCGCAGCACCGACCACCGCGACAAGATCACGGCGCTGCATTGCTCAGATCCAGGCCCACTCTTCCAGAGTGTGCTGCGCCGTGTCGTCGGGGTCGTGTCCGAAGTGGTGAAAAACGTGCGTCGGTTCCCAGCATGAAGGGATCTCCTGTGGGACAGCTCGCCTTCAACTCACCACTGACGTAGATTCTTATCTTTACACCTTGCTTTCCTTGAGAAAATCTGTTAGCAGAGACAAAGGGACTTCTCTTATGCCTATTTTTCCTATTTTGCCCAAGGATAGGAACCGAAACGGTGTCGAAGGCTTATTTTAGATCCAGGAAATCGGTGCGAGCGAGTGCGTTGGATGATAAAACCAATGATTAGTCGGCAGATTAATCGGCCTTTTTGCAACCGACTAGTTGGCCAGTCGGCTAGCTGGCAAAAGTCAGTGTAGCCCATTTCTAATGATTATCAAAACCTGTGGGGTAACTTCTTCCCGTTGAATTGATAGCATGAGATTTGGTAAGAAGCAGGTCCCACAATACATACAAAAAAAATAACTGACAATTGTTTTAATAGTCAGGTATACCTCCTACAACACAAAAATGTTTGTTAATCCGTGTCACATAGGTTAAACTGCAGGCAGCCGGGCACAGATTTGAGACGGACCGCTTAGGGCACGGTGCTAGATTTTTTTTTTTGTAAATAATTTATTAGAACAGTTGTGTTTTTAATTAATTTTTTAAATTACTTCATCCTCGGGATTTGGTTGTTTTTCGACAATCTTAGAAAATATTAGGCCTTTTTATCAAGCATTCAGGCAGGGAAGGGAATTAGTACCAAATAAAAAAGTGTGCTTTATGTCAGCCATTCTGAATTTATTTGAAAAAATAAATACAACATAATAATCATTTATATGTTTAATTTTTGAAATACATATTGTGAATATCGATTTGTTCTTTTATTCATGTTAAAAATCGCCAAGCAAGTTGGTTGACTTTTCTTCACCAAGCGCTCGATCGACTGTTCTCGTGACCCAAGAATCAGCAATGTCCTCCAACGTGGTAATGCTGCCAGCCTTCTGGGCACTATCACCGTAGACAGCGATGCGGACGAACTTTAATTATTTTCTGCTTTTGATACATGTCCATATTTTAAGTATTATATCGGCTAGCAGCTGATAGGTGACAGGCGCGCGCGTGCGAATTTCATACGGCTGTTGTGTTATTGTGATAAAAGTCTGTGTATAAAAAAAATGTTTCTTTGGGAAAGTTGTTTGTTATCATGACTACAATCCCGTGTTTAAGCATCGGTCACTAATTACCAGTCACCCTATATATACATATAACAAATAGTTATGTATATTATATAGTAAAAATAAACTAAATTTCTTTTTACATAATTAATTATTAAAGTGAATGGAAAATGTAAAAAAAATATTTGCCAATGTTTCAAAACGTCATGAAATCTTTTTTCACACATGAACCCAAAACCTTTTGAAAATTAAAGATCCTTTTAGTGTCATTGATCATAATAGGTCTCAGATGTGACGATCGAAACATTTGCTCTCTTTAGATTTTGTAGTTGATCTTCTTTCTCATCAGCAGTAAGAGGTTTGAGGACTAGTGGTGGGCCCACATCGATGCCAGTTATTAATGGCAGAGCTTGCTTCAGGGCTGCAATTATATTACCTGTTGGAAGAAATAGTATTTAAGTAAAGGGAGCTGTCGCCACACGCTATATCATCAGCCTGTAGCAGTCCATTGCTGTTCTCCTAATTCCGTATCTACTCTGACACTGTGACATCATCTTTTTGAGGACATTTGGCAAACAACCGGGTGCTTCATCCGGTGACAGAGCCTTTGCATCACGTCATCACACCATCACACAACACATACACACGTACACCACATGCGTCATTAGCATTCCGGATTTCTAGAGATCAAGCTGTTGCACGCATATCCACAAAACTAGAACACAGCATCACTGTAATTGCAGTTCTTGGCTCCATAACACCCTCGCCTGCAACTCGGGTCTTAATTCCGCCTCGAATGCATTAACAAAGTTTCCCCACTAATATCAAAATTTACTATTTCTCACCCTTTCTAATGATGATATCGATCAGATCGACTAGTCGTTGGTAAAGGTTTGTGGCCCGCGTCAGGTTTCCTCTCTCTCCATATCTTATAATATCGAGTATCAGCTCCGGGAAATAGTTGGCCGACGCCGATACGTACTCAAAGTCACGAAGGAAGACTGCAGATGCGAGGGTGAACTGAAATATGAAGTTAGTGGTTAGCTGAGACAAAATCGGATTAAAGAGACACGACGGCTAAACGAAGAAATGAATAAATGCAGAAAAAAAGATTATGAATGATAAAAATGCAAAAGAAGAAGAAACAATGAAAACAATGCTTTAGTTCAATAATGAGCTTCAGGGGGCCTACCATAACGTCTTAAAGCAGGAGTAATTCCAGTGTGGGAAAGAGACAGAGCTATACAGACCGTCTAGCGCAATCTCTTTCCCACACTGGAATTACTTAATAACATGAGGAATGATGTATGAATGAATGAATGTAGATTTGTAAGAAAAACAGTTTTATTATAACTGCTAAAAGTCAACGCAACGCTAGACAGAAACAGGATTGAAGATTTTCGCAGATCAATGAGAAAGAAGTTGAGGAAAACTAGTACTTCCTTATTTTGAAGATTTAGCATCATTGCAAGAACTCTTAGCTCCAATTTATTGGATTTATAACGACCTGGTGGTATACCATCACATCTTAACGCAGGAGTAATTCCAATGTGGGAATGAGATGGCGCTAGACGGTCTGTATAGCTCTGTCTCTTTCCCACACTGGAATTACTCCTGCTTTAAGACGTCATGGTAGGCCCCCTGAAGCTCATTATTGAACTAAAGCATTGTTTTCATTGTTTCTTCTTCCTTCTTTTATAGTAGACTAGCGACCCGCCCCGGCTTCGCACGGGTGCAATATAAATATAAACTTTCCTCTTGAATCACTCTATCTATTAAAAAAATGCATCAAAATCCGTTGCGTAGTTTTAAAGATCTAAGCATACATAGGGACAGACAGACAGCGGGAAGCGTCTTTGTTTTATACTATGTAGTGAAGAATCACAGGCTACTAATAATTATATTACGCAAAGGCTTACATAGTTAGCGGCGTAGAGCTTCTGTTCGTCATTTTTCTTGGGTCTAAGTAACAGCAGGTTTTCGAGCTCATCTGACTTCACTCCCCTGAAGTTGGGGATCTTTTCTGTAGCCAGTTCGAAGAATTCCACTATGTCCACTTCAAAAATACAAAGTAATTGTTATTGGGAGGTTATGAATCACTGCGGGGATCCAGGAATATGTATTAATCACCCGGGCGAGACCTAGCATTGTCTATCCCGGAGCCAAAGTGGCGATGATGGTGATTAAAGTGGACTGGATTTGATCTGTTTTCTCCACAACAGGGTACATTACCTACTACTCCGGTAAACTCCGGGATGTCATCATAGACCACTGGTGTGTCTGGACAGGCCTCAGCGATCAGCTGTATGTTGTAGACCAAGTCTTCGGCACACTCAGGCTTGAAGTAGACTTCGGGCAAAGCGAAGATAGCATCTACGCCAATTTTTTCCGAATACCTCGTCTGTAGAACGTAATTTAGATTAAATAATTTTGTTGTTGTTTTCGTTCTTTTAAGAGGGAAAAAGTAAGAAGTAGAACGTGCCCCATTTGATATTGATCTCTAACTAACATAATATTCGGGGCCATAACTGCACTGGCTGAAAAAGCTAACAGTGACTGTCGTTGAACACTGTGGCGATCGCGGATGTGCGTGTCTGGGGATTTTTTTTTTCGGATGTGAAGTCATCAAATGACCCCCCCCCCCCCGCTCTGGGCGGAGCGGAAGGGAGTGTCAGACTCGTACTGACTAAAACCCATCCATGTTCCTTCTTTGCCCTTTGTGTTCTAGGGCCGCGGTATCTCTTTCGAACAGTCCCGCAGCCCTGGCAGGCATTGGCCCGTGCGGACCCCTACGTGGTTGCTGACATCTCTTTGAAGCGCGCGTGGAACACGAACGCGCCGTCGACACGACCTGTCGTCATAAGACGGCTGGACGGCGAGCTAGCCCATAACTCGCCGTCCACAGGCCCGCGCCTACGGTGGCTGGGAGCAGCCATGTGTCTGGGGTGCATGACTGTTATTATAAGCCTATTTTGTCCCACTGCAGGGCAAAGGCCTTCCTTCCACATTTCGAGAGCTAGTGCGATTGTAGGCCAATCCTTTGAGAAAGAGGTGGACTAATCCGTGAAATTGAACTCCCATGAGCATCGCCACAATCACGGATTGCTACAACCAGCCACGTCCATACTCAGTTGAGCATCATGATAAACCTTTCGAAAGATTTGAGATGCACTCCACGCATGGGAGTCTTATTCCAAGCAGTTGGCAGGTACGTACCAGTTCTAGGGTATCCGGGAAAGGCACGGCTCCGACACTCGCGATGACGAGTAGTTTCAGCGATGGTGCGACGGTAATCCAGGCATCAAGCAGCTTCTTTTTAGTAGACACATTTAGGGCTGGTCCCTCTCCCGCGGTTCCCCCCACTGGAAAATGAATCGAAATGAGGATCGAGCATGATTGGAGGTCATGGTTGAAAGTAGTTACGACATATTCATCAAATTAGTAGTAACTGTGATATGACACGACTGGCGGATGGAGACGCTGGTTGAGCACGTCAGAATTGAAATAATGATTGATTTTTCTTAACATTATTCAGCCAAAAGATGCCCACAGGTGAACCAACTTAGACCATATTCAAGTACTATGCAGATCACTGGTTCGATTTTAATTATGCTTCACGAGGTTCGTCTAGTGGGATGCTCCCTCCCGGTGTGCAGTCGCCAAGATTCGCCAAGAAAAAAGCATTTTGAAAGAGCCACGCACCTATGACACCGTCTACTCCACCGTCTCTTAAATATTGTGCGTATTGAGGAATGATATCGTAGTTAATGTTGCCATAATCGTCCACCGGAGTGAATACTGGGACGAGAAGACCTTCCACTTGGAAACACTGGAACAAAGAACAAATAAATAAGTTTTCGAATTGAGTATTCATTCATATTGCAGACTAGCTGTGCCCCGCGACCTTCGTCCGTGTGAAATTAGCGGTGTGAAATATACTTTACGACCTATTCTCATACCTACCAAATGTACATAAAAAAAACATCAAAATCGGTCGAGCCGTTTCGGAGGAGTGCGACAACAAACACTGTGACACGAGATTTTATACAACTTTAGTTTTAGGATATGCGAAACCTGAAACACGTGTCTAGTATTTTTATGTAAACAATCTATGTACAAAATTTCAAAACTGTATCATGAAAAATCACAAAGTTATAGACTTGTTCTGTTGACTGGTTGTCCGCACAAAAACATGGTAAGCGCTGCGCGCGCGCCTCCAGCGTCATCTTGAGCTCATTGATAATAATAATTTGGCAGTAGGTACCTAAATGATTGCGATAGGTACTTAGTTGTCGCTCGGTGTTCAAATTTTTATCTTTTTTAAATATTTTTGGGAAAAAATAAAACATGGTTTAAAAATTATTGGAATCGATTCAGTTACTTATTCTGAACAAACTATATTCAGGTTTCACATATACTAAAAATAATGTTGTATATGTTTACGGTAGTTATAACAAAATATATATTTTTTTAAATTTTTGTCTGTCTGTTTGTATGTTCCAGCTAATATCTGATATGGAAAAGAATTAGGGTACTGTGCAAACAACATTAAAACCCATTAAATTGTTAACAAAATCCGATTCAAACAGGGCAGTAATATTTTTATAATCATTTCACGTGGACCAAGGTTGCTGTCAAGAGCTACTAAGAACATAAATTCTGCTCTCAGCTACTTACATCATCGATGGCTTCCAGTGTTGGCAAATACGCCACACTTGAAATGACGAATGCAATCCAATTTACAAGACACATCGTCACAGCTAATTTGTAGGCAGGACTTTATATAAACTATGGTGGAACAGCTTTATATACTCAAAAAATCGTGATGAATTCGAAGATGTCTAGTGATAAGAATTTCCTTTTTATAATATTTCTTTGCACGGTGAACGTGAGTGTGTGAAAGTGATTAAACTGAGTTATTTGATGATCACGATCCCGATTGTAGGAAAAATTAATACCTAGTTGTCGAATATTTATAACTATCATGAACTCAAATTTCAGTTGTAAATGTATTTTACAAAAGTGTTTTTCTAAACTTAATTTACTTTGAGTTCCTGGATGAGCAACTGACTTATAAGTATACAAGACGTTTGTCCGGTGATTTATGTTAATTTTGATGGGATTACCCATCCGACTGAAAAACCTTTTAGGGGATGAATTTTCGAAAATCCTCCGTGCTCAGCTTCAAGGCATTCTTATGTCATCTTCTCGATCCAATCGTTAGCTGTACGCTGTTTTATTGAATTTCAGATTTTTTTATTAGACAATGACATACTGTGCAACACGATGTGATTTCTCTTCGAAAATGACGAACTTTCATAAATAAAACTTTCGAAAGTTTTTTGAAAATTCGTCATATTAGTAACCCCATTAGAGGAAGAATTTAAGTATAGTAGATTATTTTTTATTTATTTTTTCTATGTGGTCTACGTACTGCTACTGTAGTGTGACGTGACTTCTTTCTTTCATTGCGTAACATCACATTTTACCATGGTCATCATCATCACCATCAGCCTACAGCAGTTCCTTGCTGGATAACGGCCTGGCACGCCATGCGAGAGTCGCTTGATTCTCGGAGACTTTCACCCAGCTGCTACCAGCTACCCTGCGGAACTCGTCCTCCACCTAGCCTGAGAGCGTCCCACATTACGCTTGACTTGGTTTCCAGCCTCCACTCAAGAACACATCTACCGCAGCGGTCATCGGCTCTACAGCTAATATGACCGGCCCATTGCCACTTCAGCTTGCTTATTTTGTGAGCTATGTCGATAACTTTGGTTCTCTGCCGGCTCAGTTCGTTCCGGATCCGATCCCTCAGAGAGACTCCAAGCAAAACCCGTATATCACGAACTGTGCCAGAATTGTTTGCGAATTGAATGGATCTATCGCATGCTGCTTGACCGGTCTGCACCAAGAGTTCTGTTAGTGTTCAGCTTTTCTCCTACACATATTTAACAGTCAGTTTTTGTTATATCAATAGACTGCCAGACTGCCTTGTTCGGCTAGCAGTTACAAGCTTTAATACCGAAAAAGAGGCTCTATGTCGGATTCCTAGGACGGTCAAAGTGGTATTAAAAAGTACACCATTTAACTCTAACTTGCTCTCATTAATGTATGAACAAATCGAGGACAGCTCATTTAGCCTATTGCGAAAAGTATGATAATGCCAGTCAGATGGCATCAACGATATTTTATAGTAAAATGTGGGAGTCAATCATCATCATCGGTCGGCTACCAGTCAAACCGGATGCAGCTGAATGCCAGTATTTTACATGTTGTATACCACACTGTTGGAATCACTCACAGAATAGAAAAAACACGGATCAAATGTCAACATTGCTATACTATCACACGAAAAAAAGCTATAACTGCCATGGTGATCACAAAATCATACAGTAACTGTACCAGTTCTACGCAGTGTGAACGCAACCTTGCTACGCTACGGCGTAGCGCTACACCATTGCGTAGTGCCACACCACTACGTAGCGCAACACCCCGCTGCGTAGGTCTACTCTACTGCGTGGCGGGGTAGATTGCGTCGAACAGATGACAGGCAAATCTAACCAAGATATTGTGGGCTTTCACTAAATCTGATAGAAACGGCTTAACGTGCTTTCCGAGGCACGGAGGAAACTTGGTATGTAATGGGTGGTCACACATCCATGGACCAACCTAGGCAAGCGCGGCTTAACCTGAAGATCGTACCGAGCGGTTGTTTTTATTTAGCCAGGAGCTCCTATAGCAGGTATCACTTTAATATCTGCTGTATTTAAATTAGGTATCATCAAAACCTTCCACTTTTCAGAAAAAGTTTAGGTTAATCAATATTTATTTATCTAAGCTTACATTACTATAGTATTGTCATAGCAGAAACTTTTAAAGGTTTAAGTGCCATTAGCTCAATATCATAGAGAAAACAAACATAAGTTAGTTGCCAGAGCGTAGATATTTTTATTTTCTACTAGCTTTTGACCGTGGCTTCGCTCGCGTTAATGTAGAATTTGACAATCAATTCGGGTTGTACTCTGCTTGTAATAATATAATTCAATCATGATTCCAAATACACGTGGCGCCATCTATTATTGTAAGAACGTTATTGTTGTATTCTCCTCGGGAACAGTACTTTTTTTCGGGAAGAAAGGTACCCTATATCCGTTTCTGTACACCTGACAACGTATATGCAAAATTTCAGGATGATCGGTTCAGTGGTTTAGACGTGAAAAGGTAACAAAAAAACTTATTTTCGCATTTATAATATAAGTAAGAAAAGGATAAGGATGAACAAAAAAACACATAAAACAATCCCCAAATGATTAATATTTAACATCATCTAATGCAGTGTCAATGATTTCAATCTGTGCTTTTATGAGCCTTCCCTCAAGACGGAGAACTTCTTCATTTATGAGTCGTATTTCAGGAGGCCTTATGGGACCCACGTTGATACCGGTTATCATTGGCATGGCTTCTTTCAGTGCTGCCAGTTCATTATCTGGAAAAAAAACAATCAATAAGGGTTCTCCGTTTTTTGCCATTCGGCTACGGAACCCTAAAGACAGCAGTACGATAAGAACGTAGTAAAGTAAGTAGGTTCAGTATGTTAAAATGTGTAAAGTACAGTAAGTTTTCTGTAACTTGTGAAATACGTTTGTTTATGTTTTTACTCTATCTGTCTTCGTGGATGCTCAAGATGGCCCTTCGAGGAAATGCATATCGAAGAATCCCTTCTAAGCCCACTTCAGGCACCCCGACTAGGACAGGTTAGGTTCGAAGGGGATGGCGGGGTTTACTGAGCGAGCGAAGTGAGCGAACTAAGACCCCGGAATCCCCTTGGTGTTGGATTTATTTAAAAACCCTGCAAACACAAATAGGAGCCCCGCGCAGCGGGGCTACGTCGACTACGCCTTATCTACAATCTAGAGGTTAATAACCTTGTTTTAGGTTTTTTTCAGAGTCCTTGAATTATCACACTGATCGTATTGAACAACTAGTAAGAGTTAAAAGAGATAAGAGAGCCCTATAAAGCCGATCTTCTTTGTATTTTCAAGGCTCTGTTTTAAACATTTGTATTCCCCCACTGTTTGTCGCTCACTTAGTATTTCAGTAGCCGATTTTCCATACTTTTGACACCTTTAATTTGAATTTATTTTCGCTCGTTTAAATATTACCCGTTTGTATTGATACCAGCTATTGATTAATACAAATTTTATGCGTGCCTGGCTATTTTGTAAATAAAATAAAATGGTGAAAATTAGGCAGCCCAAATATTCAAACCCCACTTTTTTGCAGTTTGCATCCTTGCCAATGTACAATCACACCGTCAATTAAATCCCCATATTCATTTACAGAGGAACACGTTACTCTTTGTTTACCTTCATGATCTTCTGTGATGATGTCCCTCAGTCTCCTCATTTGCCTGTATAGTGGCCTGGCCCTCCTACACACGTCTCTCGTGCCATAATATACGATATTCCTAAACAGTAATGGGAATAGGTTGATTTCAGTCATTATGAAGTTTTCGAAGCCCATGCACGCGGCTGGTGCTAGGTACAGCTGGAAAAGGAAGAACAAGTAGTAAATAAAGCAATGTAACATAAATGTAACATCTAGCCTGTGATCTCCGATTTCGTCTCACATTTCGTTGGTCAGGCTTAAGTTCATTAGGTGCGGAGAATGGGTGTAAAAGTACCCTTAACGAAGCCGAAAAGCACTTGTTTTCCCCGTCATTGCGATATTTTTTTGTTCTAGACCATACCTGGGAACCTTTTAGTTAAGGAGGTATTGGGGTCAAAGTTCCAACTTTAAAAAAAAAAATACATGTATTAAATGTTATACCTAACTTTACTTTAAATACCTCCATAGCCCCTGTACTAATCAATGTATCCATCAGCACAATGTTTTGAGTGCGTTACATTGAGTTTTACCGTAAAACGTGATTTTTCATCCCAAAGAAAAAACTCGTTTCACAGCAATAATTTTCGCGTAGGGTTACTTAACGCTTTGACCGATGGAACCAAGATCTCAGGGTCAGAGTCAGGAGTAGTGGTTCCGACCATTACACCAATGAGTCAGTTAGGGTTAGTGGACTCTTCCACCCCCTAACAATTCCCATCGTAAAAAAAGATAAAGATAAGCAGTGCTTCTTTTGTAACGAATACTTACAGAGTCTGCAACAAAAATCTTTTGTTCCCTCGTCAGTTTGTCTTGAAGTAGCAGCGAAGTTCCGAAATCTTCCGACTTCAGTCCTCGGAAGTTGGGGATCTGTTCTGTTGCTAATCGCAAGAACTCCACCATGTCCACTGTAAGACAAAGTATTGGTATTACGGGCAAAGTTAACGACAGGCAAAAAACACGAAGTATGTATTATTTCCTCCATAAAAAAAAACAAGGAAATGTGCAACAAAAAGTAATGTTTAAGTTTGATGGGAGTTTCCCGTCTCACGATCTTGTGCAATTCCTATAATTCAGAATGTACAGAACAAACAGAAAACCACCGAGACGAAAATGAAACTTAAGATCTGGTGTTCAAGCATGGTGGACGCTCACTCTTACAGAGTCTTATCTTTGAGGGTCTTATTCATAGAAATTGGTGAAAAAAAACTAGTCTGATTATGCAATGAAACTGAACGACGGCGACGACCGCATGCGATGCAACTTGCGACGCGATTTGCGTGAAGCTAGGCTCACGAGCCTCATTTTCATCCTTCGCACATGATTCAAGCAACTTCTGTCGTTTATATTCTTCGCAGTCCTAATCGCAACACGCGTGCTTGTTGTGTGTATAGCTCCTGGCCAAGCGATTAAAAAGATTATGCCAATATTACCGTCAACACCAGTGTACTTTGGAATGTGATAGTATAACACAGGAGTATCAGGTGCAGCTTGCGCGACTTGCTGGAGGAAGTACACCAGTTCCTTAGCAGTCTTCGGCTTGTAGTACAGTTCTGGTAATGTCAGGATGGCATCTGCTTCAGCTTTTTCAGCATACGCGGCCTGGAAACAGTAGAAGAGAAACATGTTTTTAAGGGCTAGGAGTTAAGACTTGAATAGCAGTTAGTGTCTTCCATCGCTGAGATCCAAGCCTTTTCTTTGCGAGAGGGAATGCGTCGTAATCTACTACGCAGGCCCAGTGAGGACTAGTGGATGTTACATTCTCTCGAATTTTGGTTCTGGGACGTGCCAGTTTCCTCTCAATATTTTCAAAGTGGTTTTTTTGAACAGTGGTGATGAAATAAAGTGCACAAAGTAAAGGGCACTGCGTTACTACTGCACCCCTGAATGTGCACTGACACCACTTGGCTACCACTGCCCATTGGCTATTCAACATATTAGCAGTAACTTTCTTTGAAACTTCCTTAAATGGAAGCTCTCTAATAACTGGGATGTCTCTGTTCTTCCTAACGCTCCACTCACCAACTCCTGCGCATCTGGCAGGGGTATGCCGCCGACTTGAATGGTGACAGATAGTTGTAGCGACCGGCCGGCCTGCACCCAGGCGTCGATCAGGCTCTTCTTATCAGTTACATTCAGGGTCGGTCCTTCTCCAGCAGTTCCGGCCACTGGAAGAAACAGAAATGAGAGCACTGGGAATTAAAGTATACCCACGTTGGTGTACGTCCACCAACGTCCATCTGATCCAGCTGGTTAAAGTTTTACCATGGAATGTGTTAAATAGTTTGGTAGCAACATAACATCACGCCTGTAATCCCCATAGGGCTAGGCAGAGGTGTACCTAATAGTACACCCACATTTCGATAGTTATTTTTAAGTCCCATGTCATAGGGGGCGAGCCTATTGCCATCAACCGATCACAAATCCAGACTTTGTGGCTGATACTGAGAAATTCCTGATAGATCAACCCAATAACACTTTGCCCGACCTGCGAATCGAACTGCAGGACCTCATGCCCAGCAGTCGCGCTTGCAACCACTAGACCGATGAGAGGAAATCTACAGACACGGCGCATACAGCTAGTGCAAATGTCACTCCACACACGGCAATGCACACGTGCACTTAATTTCGTTTGGATTGAACATGTAGGCGGCTTCCTCTACTACAACCCATAGCCACGCTACACACGAATGCGTGGCTAGTAAACAAATGAAACGCGTAGTTGACGTGGCAATTCTAGTGCCAGGGTGTATTCATAATAATATGTATTTCACATGCGAAAGTACCTTTGTCTGTCTTTCACATTTCAGGTGAACAAATTCGACAAATGACTATTCATTTGTCGAATCTATTCAAGACTCGACTGGGTTAGGACAGGACAAAGTTAACACGACAGTACTTTCCCGTGGGATAAGTTTCGACCCCATGGCGGTGAAGTCGCCGGTTTTTGCCCGCGACTTCTCGCTAATAAAAAGAAAACGCACCTAGTACGCCATCTACATCTTGATCCTTTAAGAACTGTGCATATGGACGAACGACGGCCAGCTTGAGCCTGCCATCATCGTCCACAGGAGTGAATACCGGAGGGATGATTCCCTTTACCTCAAAACACTGAAATAAAAGAGTTGAGTTGTAACACGTAAGTATCTATGTAGTTGGACAAGAAATAATTAAAATTAATTAAACCTGATAAGCTCAAGAAAGAACCTTCTTTATGATTCAATTCTGATCAAAGGACCAGTCAAATCTCATGTTGAAAAAATTGTAATTCATCGTCATCAGCCTACAGCAGTCTACTGCTGGATATAGGCCTCGCACGCCACTCAACTCGATTCTCGCCAACTCTCATCCAGTTGCTACCAGCCGCCCTGCGAAGATCGTCGCTCCACCGAGCCAGAGGGCGTCCCACCTTACGCTTGCCGATATTTTAATTGTTTGGGTAAAATAGCAACAGCTTTTCAAATCTCTCAACAGGCGATCCTGCCAAGCCAAGTTTTCTGAAACCGGTGTTATATGCAAATACTAAATCTCGTTTCCATACTGAGAAGCCCCACAAATGTGACTATTTTTTGACGCGGATAGGAGATTCTAACGATTTCAGTCTTTGGGGATATTGTGTCAAGATTCAAGAAGAAGGCAAGTAACACAAAGCACACAGAAAAAAACACAAAGGACGCACAAAGGTTTTCGATTTTGGAAATCGCGTTACGGAACTCAAATGGAGTTGGGCAGGACACCTAGGCGCAGGCGCAGTGATAACAAGTGGACTAAGGCTGTCACCGAATGGCGTCCAAGAACTGGCAAAAGAAATGTGGGTCGTCAGGCGGTGAGATGTGAAGACGACATAGTTGTCATCGGGGGAAAAACCTGGATGAGACTGGCACAGGACCGTGGAGATTGGCACAAGAAAAGAGATGCCTACACCCAGCAGTGGGTGAGTTCGGGCTGTGGATGATGATGATGAACATGGGACAAAGGTAGAAGATGATAGTGATGTCAAGAAGATAGAAGACACCTTTCGTGAATGATTTTGAATAGGGAACAATACTTACCAACCTTTTACTATCCAATACAGGCAAAGTAACTGAAACGATAAGAATAATCCACACTGAAAGCCCCATACTTGTAGAAGGACAAAGCGAATTTGCAGAAATTAATAACCGAACCTGATTTATATAAGTTCGCTAATTTTATTGAAAAATCGTGTGAAAGTTATAATTAACAGTTTTATAGCATCTCTATGCACGTAGATCGTGCTATCAACTATAGATAATATTTTATTATGTTGGGCTCCAAAATCGTCCCTTATTACATGGCGAAACGTGGGTGTACTATTTGAGTGCACGTCTGCCTAACCCTTCGAGCATTACAAGCGTGATGTTATATGTGTGTGGGCTCATAAATCAACTTCTTTTTTCATGTAGATTCCACAATATGTTGCAAAAGCAAAAAAAATCTGTATTTAGAAGGGTCGGAGTTTAATTTCGAAAAACAATTGTTGAAAGTTTTGAGCCGGTTTTTCAGGCTGGATGAGGTGAATTTAATACAATAATTCAGTGAAAATTACAAACAATCGACAAGTTTTTCTATATCTTCTATCTTAAAAAAATCAATTACCACATCTATGACGGAGCATCACTTGGCTTAATCGATTTGGCAGATTCTTTTTTTGTTGTGTTCCTAATGACCAGGACAAGGTTTGTTTGAATGACAATTTTGATATGCATTTGTAAATTGTACCCGTGTGAAGCCGGGGCGGGTCGCTAGTTAGATATAAACGTGAATAAATTATCAGTACAAATGTTCTGACGGCATTGAAGTATCTATACTATATATATATATATCTATACTAATATTATAAAACTGAAGAGTTTGTTTGTTTGGTTGAATGCGCTAATCTCAAGAACTACTGGTATGAATCGAAAAATTATTTTTGTGTTGGATAGCCCGTTTATCGAGGAAGGTATAGGCTATAAAATTTCACGCGGACGAAGGTCGCGGGCAACAGCTAGTTTATTATACAACACTAACATTTAGCTTTTATTAACTTTCGAACAATACAACATAATTAATGAAAGAATAAAATTATTTACGAGCACAACATAACTGGAGTCTTTGTAATATACTTGCAGCTAAACATAAAATATAGCTGTTAACTTGTACTAATTTTCCAGTAGTCATATATGCTTTATCTGAAGAATCAATATGGTGATTTGATTTAATTTCTATAAGGTTTCAAACCGTTTTTATTCCTAAAATAAAACTTATCTGAAAATTGAAAAAATCAGCTCTTCATAAAAAGAACTCTAGAGCCTGATGCAGTCAACCTTATTTCAATGCCGAGTTAATACGACAGATTTCCGAGTCTATAAAATAACATAAACAGTACAACAGTGATATTAAAAAGCTACGTTCATACTGAGCGGGGTTCAAATGTCGTTGCGTTGTTACGACTGCGATAAATAATACGGAAAGGGATAGCTATTGCGCTTGAAGTAGTTAAATTACGACAATTGTCTGAATATGTCTGCAACAATTTACGCGCAATTTTATCGCTAGTGCGATATCTAACTCTTTTTGTTTAAAACATCACTGCAGTACTATAAAAAAATGTTGTCCGAAATACTATAAGTTAACGAACTTTGATGGCTTATATCTCGGAAAAGTGACACTTTAGAAGATTTTGTCTTGAACAAAACTTGTTTGTATTTCTGCCACCTATTGATGAAAACAGGTTTAATGCGTGACCACCATTCTAAAATAATATAAAATGGCGGAAGCTACTTAGGCCAAATAATTCATAGCCCTTTGACAAGGCCTAATAGCCAAGGGGTGAACTAATTCCTGTGAAACAGCTAAATAACTGCAACGATAAAATTTAAATAACATACAAGGTAATAATTGAATTTATTTGCTGAGGTTTTTTAAACTAAGCATAATGAAAAGCGCTTCGGACCGCAGAACATCGCACTCCAACCATTGATATATTTATATATTAAAAATTGGAATACGATATCCTAACACAACAAAAGTGAAGTGCGGCCCGCCTAATAATGTACCATAGTTAACAAAGTGTACGAAAGTGGACCATTTTTGCAATGCAGTACAGCCAGTCCAAATCTTTGTCATCTTTTAGACTGATAATTGGAGTTGGACATCCAAACTGATCAAGGCATCTCCGATTCGCTTTCTTTGTTTACTGGTAAGAGAAACGAGGGGCTGACGCGTCTGGCCAACCCTGATGCCTGTCACCAGTTCCATAGCAGTTTTCATGGCAGGGACGAAGTCACCTGTAAATGACATTGTATGTTTTAGCACTAAAGATACTATTGAAGATTTATTCATTGGCTGGAAAAGATTGCTGTGAATACAAGCAGTAACTGTATACATGACTGCATAAATCTGTGTCCTATTTAGTCAGGTCAGGTAAGATTTAAATCGTTAGATCTGTCCTATCGCGTCAAAAAAAATCTCTGTTTCGAGGACATTTTTGAATAGTATTATCTCGCTTACTCATAGTGAAAATCGTATCTATCATTCGCTATGGCATCTGCGAGAATACTCTTCGCTGTGCAAACACTTTTTCGCGCGACCTACTTAAGAACACCATATTTAAATTCAGGGGTTAAATACGTCTGAAAATTCAAGAATTGTTCTACTGATGCCATCTGATGGTTTAACTTTGATAGCTTATATCTCGGAAACATGACACTTTAGAGTATTTTGTCTTATACAAAACTTTTTTGTATTGATGCCAGCTATCGATTGACATAGGTTCTTTGCGTGGCTAATCAAAATCAAAGTTGTGCTGAAGATGCCATAATTGAATGAACTTTAACTTTGATAGCTCATATCTCGGAAACGTGACACTTTAGAATATTTTGTCTGCCACAAAACTTATTTGTATTGATGCCAGCCATCGATTAATGTAGGTTTTATGAGTGGCCGCTATTTTGAAAATAAACGCAACGCAAACGAATCAAAGCTAACGAATTAATTAACGCGCGAAAAACGCGCGCGCGCGAAGTAACGCTTTATCTGACTATGTATTAGGAACCTCAACTGATTTAAGACCAAAATGTACCAATACCTATTGCAAATAAATGATTATGATTATGATTATAAAACCAAATGGCGGAAGTTAGGCCGGCCAGGCTTCATGCAAAAATGTTCCAAGCCCTTTGTACTCGTAAGAATAAATCTTTGATTGATCACCTTGTGAAGCTATAGCATCGACAATTTTATTCAGTCTTTTCTGCAGAACTCTGGCCTTCACCACTTCTCCGTCCTTCACAGCCTCCACAATATTATGGACCAGGTCTGGAAACAGGTTGGCAACGGTCGCGATGCTGGATTCGTGGCCCATCAGAACTGATGGCGCGATGTGCTGGAATTTTTGTTGTAAATAAGTGTAGAACAAGCAGCTAATGAACTAAGTCAATAGAAAGAAGCTTCTTGGATAAGTTGGAGTTTTGGAAGCTATCTTAGAAAGTACTTTTGGCGATGAAGATTTATACGAGGTCTTTTCCTCAAAGGTTTTTTTGCAGTGCATTCGGTGTGCTCAGGTTAATATGTTTCCACTGCTGGGATGCTGAGTTCTGTATGAGAGGGTGACAATCCTCCACGTGGGTCCAGTTCGTGTCGGTAAATGTCTCATATCTTCGAATATTCAGAGTGACTGGCTCTCCCTTGTTCTTTAGTCTTTCTCGTAATTATTGGAGCGATATACAAAAAGACAATAGACATTATGGATTGTGAAGAATCCTCAAGTAAAACTTACATGGTTAGCAATGAAAATCTTATGGTCTTCCCCCAGCATGTCGGCAACTTGGTCTGCTATTCCAAGGTCTGCCTTTGCACCTTTGAAGTTTGGAACTTTGGCGGAGGTTTCAGTGAATAACTGCCGCATATTTACTGGAAAGAAAATGAATGTTTGATGCTCGAATTAATACTTTTTCTAGATTGTTCAAAGCAGGCTACGGAAATTCTACGACACTACAAGGTCAAATTGAATTAGCTAGCATAACTTCACTGATGTTATAGTAAACAATACAGATTTTCTTAAGTCATACTTAAAATAAATAGAATAACTGCGATCTATGACCCTAAAAAACAATCAAAACATTATTTTTATTTTGTCATGTTTAGCACTCTCGCTGCCGTACGGTCCGCTGGCGAGTCGTTACTTTTCGACTATGACACGCCACTTATAATATGCTGCGCTGAATAAGTTCGGTAGGTCATACGAGCGGCCGCGCCGGCGACGGGCTCAGCACTCGTTATAACTATGACAGCGCGGCTTGTGGGGATGGTAAATGGTGCGCCCGCATGGCTTGCTGGAGTTGTAAATTCTATTATATGGGTGACAGCGAGAGTGTTAGAAATCATGCCTGCAGACTCTTAAGCTAAATTAATACATCCCCGTACAACTTTAGAACAAGAGAAGGACATACTGAAATCGCTTTTATCTGCATTTTTTGCAAGACCTCTATGTTAATTTTTTTTCTTAAATTACCATCGACTCCAGTCATCATAGGGAAGTGATAGTAGATCAGGGGCAGTGTCGGCGCTGCGTCGGACACTCTCTGTAGGTAGCACACTAACTGGTCGACTGTCCTCGGCTTGTAGTACAGCTCCGGAAGGGTCATCATGCCGTTGGCTTTGAGCTTCTCAGCGTGTTCTGCCTGAGATGAGAGAGAATTTTAGAGAACTATTATGGTGGAGGTGTTGGTGTTTTCGCGAAATATGCGTCTTGGACGTGGAGTTGCGGGCAAAAGCCTGATATCAAATACAATACATTGATCATCATCTGCCTAGCCTTTTCCCAACTATGTTGGGGTGAGGTTCCAGTCTAACCGAATGCGGCTGCGTATCAGTATTTTACATGGAGCGACTGCCTACCTGACCTCCACAACCCAGTTTGTACTGGATAATACGATACCCCTGGGTAAGACTGGTTGACAGACTTTCGGGACAATTACCTGTAACGACTGTCATGGATCTACAAATGAGAGCCGGGACCAACGGCTTAACGTACTTTCCGACTTTTCCGAGGCACGGAGGAAACTCGGTATGCAATGGGTGGTCACCTATCCACGGACCAACTTAGGTAAGCACGGCTGAACCGGTCGACCCGAGCGGCTGTTATTATTTTACAATACATTTATACGGTTTGTTTTCTTTTTTGTCTTAAAATAAAGTTGACGGCACGGTTGGCGCAGTGGCTGAGCGATTGGCTGCTGCGCTACGTGTCGCGGGTTCGATCCCCGCACGGTACAAATATTTGTATGATCTACAGGTAGTAGTTTCGGGTCTGGCTGTTTGTGTATGTGAGTTTAAATGTTTGTAACGGGTGGGTGCGTTTTGTGGGGCAAAGTTTAAAAAAAAAGTGTTCCCTCAAACGAAAGCGTTGCTTTACCCACTAATTGGATTCAGCAGCCGACCTGAAGCAATTACTACACATATTCGGCTTCCATTCGGTCAGATCTTTGACAGTCGATATAGGTAGTCAGTGGCTTGAAAGTCTGACAACCAGTCTTACCAAGGGGTATCTTAATAACCAGTAACTTGTATTAAAAATACTGGTATCAGCTGCATCCGGTTAGACTGGAAGCCCCAACATAGTTGGGAATAGGCTCGGCTCTGAAGACAGTGATGATTCAGCTTCCATCCCACTCGTGGCAATCGGCAAACTCTATTGAGTAGAGGCGAGAGCCGCTGACGGCACGGTTGGCGCAGTGGCTGAGCGATTGACTGCTGCGCTTCGTGTCGCGGATTCGATTCCCGCACCGAACAAATATTTGTGTGGCCTACAGGTAGTTGTTCCGGGTCTGGCTGTTTGTGTATGTGAATTTAAATGTTTGTAAATGCACCCACGATACAGGAGAAAATCCTAGTGTGGGACAACGTTTTATTTAAAAAAAAAACATATAAAATAATTGTGTTTTGGGGGTATGGAGAACAGGGTGTAAAGTTCTTCATCCACCATAGAAAAGGGAGGATTGAGTTCTTCTATATATTCTTAAGTCGCGAAAAACTTTACTTGCGCGATGTAGGGTTAAAAAAAAAAAAAAGTGTATTTCGATGTTTAGTTCATCGTATGCATCATAGATGGCGCTGTAGTGCTTTTTGTTCTATGTTGCTGTAGTACTCTTTTTAGTGCCGCTACAGTGTGATATAGCCACAGGATATAGCGAATTGCGCAATATGCATTGTTTTTGAACGTTTAGGGTTAGTATTGAGGATTGCACAATAATTTAACAAAAGAACAAGTTTAATTAAAATTGCATCATTTTTTAATAACACAATATTTTACTATACTCTTGGTAGGTTTTCATCATGCGAAAACATTTTTATTAAACTTATTAGACTGTGAAAATACTTGATAGTTTAGTTTGAGAGCAAGGAACCTATTCCGTGGAGAGATTCAATCATATTTTTTTTTTTTTGGAGGTGACCGTTTATTCATAGTAAATATTATGTACATTAATAAATTAAAATAACCTATATTAACTAACTAACTTAAAAATAAACTTAAAAAATGGATTAAAATATTAAAATAAAATATTACTTCGCATTTATAATATTATAATGGATTACCAAGAAGCCAGATTAAAAATGAACGAGAGAAAAGAAATGATAACAAACAGAAAAGAAAATCGTGAACAAATAGCTAAGATAAGTAAAGAAATTTCAAAAGCAATTAGACACCATAGAAAAACAAATCGGCTGAATATAATAAGGGAACAAATAAATAAAACAGGAGGAATTAAAAGTGCTTTAAAGCAACTTAAAGACCATTCAACATGGATACCTAAGACGATTAAGAAAGGCAACAAAATACAAACTGCAACTAAACGTCGACACATTTTACAAATGGCAACAGATTTTTACAAAGAATTATATACGGATGAAGAAATCGCGGACAAAACAACACCAAAAGAAGACTCAAATCCAGAACCAGTCCCAAATATCATGCAAAGTGAAGTAAGAAGAGCCATCCAAACACAGAAAGCAGGGAAATCACCTGGAGATGATAAGATAACCAATGAGATACTAAAAAATACTATAGAAGAGATAATACAACCATTTACACACATTTGCAATGAAATTTTGGATACAGAACAAATTCCTTCCCAATGGACATCGTCAACAATAATACTTTTACACAAAAAAGGAGATAAAACGAGATTAACAATTACAGACCCATCAGTTTAATGTCAAACTTGTACAAAGTATTCAGCAAAATAATATTACACCGCATGACTAAAAATCTAGACAGTAATCAACGCAAAGAACAAGCGGGATTCCGCTCAGATTTTTCAACAATTGATCACATACATACTGTCAAACAAATAATTGAGAAATGCAATGAATACGACCGCCCGTACTACCTGTCTTTCGTCGATTATAATAAAGCATTCGACTCTTTGAAACATAATTACATATGGGATTCTTTAAAAAACCAAGGAGTGGAAAATAAATTCATTAGTATCATTAGGGAAATTTATGTCAACAGCACAGCCAAAGTGCAACTCGAAAACATTGGAGATCAATTTAAAATACAGAAGGGCGTGAGACAGGGAGACCCGTTGTAGCCAAAAATATTTAATGCCGTTTTGGAAAATATCTTTAGGCAACTCAACTGGGATACCCTTGGTATTAATATAAACGGGGAAAAATTGCACCACCTAAGGTTCGCAGACGATCTCATTTTGTTCGCAGAAGATCCCATCACACTACAAACAATGCTACAACAACTAGCATCAGAGAGTAAAAAGGCAGGATTATCGATGAATGCAAAACTAAAATAATGACAAACAAGACCGAAGTCAAAATTGAGGTGGGCGAAGATGAGATCGAATACGTAAACGAATATGTATACCTGGGTCAAGTTATATCGGTGAAAGATTTATCGACGAAAGAAGTAGAAAGGCGAGTAAAAAACACCTGGCGAAGGTACTGGTCACTCAGGGAAATCATGAAAAATAAATCTGTGCCCATCTCAGAAAAGAGAACCGTTTACAACACCTGCATACTTCCATGCCTTACCTACGGCTGCCAGACTTGGCCACTATCACAGAATATTGAAAACAAACTAGGTGTATGCCAAAGAGGAATGGAAAGGAGCATGATGGGTCTAAGGTTGAAAGACAAAAGGAAAGCTACAATAATTAGGAACACCACAAAAGTAGCAGATGTTAAAGTAAAAACACGAACCCTAAAATGGAAATGGACAGGTCACATGATGAGAACACAAACAGAAAAGTGGACCAAAAAAGTTACTGAATGGTACCCAAGGGACGGAAAACGACGCAGAGGAAGACAGATAAAAAGATGGGAGGATGATCTGCCTAAGGGATGGAGGAATACAGCGAGGGATCGACAAATTTGGAGGGAACTAGAGGAGGCCTATGTCGCAAGACAGCCTGACCTGGTAGCTGATAAGACAAATAAATAAATGAAATATGTATAATCTAAGGTTAGTTAAGATATAATTTAAGTTTAGTTAATCTTATAATTTAAGTTTAGATGTAGAAAACAAATAAGTGTAGTTTATATTTTTAGTTTCAAAATTACTATGTATTGTATACGAAGGTCAGAGTAAATAAAGGCTATTTTTATTTATTTATTTATTTTAATGGATTACCAGTTCTAAAACATCTGGTAAAGGGGCACCTCCGACTTGGGCGATGACTTTGGTACCAAAAGGTTTAGCAGTGGTCATCCAGGCTTCCAGAAGTGACTTCCTCTCAACCACACTCAGGGACATGCCTTCTCCTGTAGTTCCACCAACTTTGAGAAAAATAAGCAATTATCAACAGAAAGAAGAAATTAGAAAAAAAATAGAAGCAAAACTTGCACGTTCAAAATGGGACTACAACCATACAGGTTCGCGGCGTAAGATCTCTTGCAAATATTTGCTAAAGATTAATATCACCTATGAAGCTTAACGCAGTCAGCACATCGAAACTGAGTTATATGGCATGAATTAAAAAGGTGAAGTCATATTTAAGGGTGACGTATCGACCCTCAAACTGAACAACTTTCTCCATCGTAGTCGCGAAAAACAGCTTGCCGTAGATCTGCAGTGTCATCATTGTTATGGAATATTGATAGTGACAGCTCGTTAACGCAGTTTAGATGCACTGATCGCGTTCAATTTCATTGGTGAAATTTCTTTATTGTGAACTGAAGTGTGGTTAACTGTATGGTTTAAAAAGCTTGGTAGTTTTTTTAAATTATGACTTGCATAGTAATCGTCATTTTATACCTAGAATGCCATTAACTTGATGCTTGTTCAAATGTGCCATGTAAACTGGTATGATGGAGAGGTCCACAGTCCCTGACTCCGAGAAGGGAGTGAACACCGGTGCCAGTACTCCTTCAACTTCGAAAACCTGTTGTCGAAGAAAACGATTAAAGTTTGAGTTTTAAGGTACCACAAAAAGATTATAAAAGTTTTCAACCTCGATCCTAAACCAGCATTTACATCAAGGTATGAATATAAAGGTGGGTAGGAGACTTGGTAAGGTCTGGTAGGAGGAGCAGAACCCTCACTCGGCTGCTGAGAGACGGTAAAGGAAATTTGGCAGATCAACAGCTACATGAGTGGGTGGACCTTCTAAAGATCGCGGGTAAGACCTGTTTGAGACACGCGCAAACCTGGAAAGTATAGCACAAAAGGAAGGAGGCCTATCTTCAGCAATGTGTGGAAAAAGGCGGTCAATGTTGATGATGAAGCTTTTCCATATAGGTTATGTTGTGGCTAGTGTTTATGTTTATAGTTTTCACCTAAAGCAAGTAAAGACAACTTGTATCAAATACTTGTAAATACACATGTAAGAAATGTCAAAAATGTGAGCAAAACAGTGAACAAAAGATTCCGGAAATACGTCTTTCGATTCAACGTCGTCGAGCTAAAATTTACAAAGTGTAGTTTTACACTTTGTAAATTTTAGCTTGGCTGCAATGACAAAGTTTCGCCACTAGTATCAAAATGAAGACGATGATTCGAAAGACGTATTTCCAAATAAATGCTAATTTACTATTAAAAAAAAAGTTTATTTATGGACAGAATGTCATAAATAAACTTTTTTTTTAATAGTAAATTTAGGCCTAAAAACATGCGCCTGTTTGCTGAAATTAAAAAATAATCACACTCCTTATCTCTGGAAATAAAACACTAGAATGAGAAATAAATTACATGTTGAGCCTAATCGTAGTGCGACAAGAGCCGGTTTTCGAAGAAGTGTATAGAAAAAGAATTAGATATGACAACTTATCTGCCTACTTACTTATTATTATAGGTGTGTAGACGCAGGATTATATTTAAGCATTCGTGGTAAAAGATTAACTAACTAACTGCTACTATACGTTTTTAGACTAACTTGAAAATATTTCTGGTCGGGGATTCCCTCCCAGACTAAAATACTAGGGATGGAATAAGAAACTAAGAATCCTTTCGATTTAGATGCATTTTGTCCATTTTCGACTGCTTTTGGTCTAAACTCTTCATAAGAATGAAAAATGGTTCGTTTTTGGTGTATTAAGGTTGTTAATGGTCCTTTTTGTAAATTTATTATTTTTGTATGTTATAAGTACCACACATACTTTCATGTGCATTCAGTAAAAAGCTGTTATTTTGAAATTACAAACAGAGACTTCAATTTTATTTATTTTTATAGCTGTTGGTAGGTACCTATTTAGATAAGACTTCCCCAGAGGTCATAAAATCAACAACTACCTCCTGAGTTCGAATCCCAAATACACAGTAAGAATTTTCAAATTATAATAAAGGCAAAAAAAAACAGTAAAATTACAAACACTCATATCCAGAATAACAAAATTTAAGAAAAGCCTTTAAATTAATTTTAAATAATAATAAACAAACTAGCTTACCATTGCAGATACTTAATTCGAATGAACTAAAGCTGTCCATAGACTAGTCACAGAGTAGGCACGCGATACTGAACTGAACTGAACTGTCCGATGACTTGCAATGTGACACTCTAGGAACCTGATCAAAAGTAATTGAGATGGATAGGAGGTCTAGATATCTCGTAGTTGCGGTTACAAGGTGAAAGTTAGCTCATACAGGGTGTGCCACTGTATGAAACATGTAAATATTACTATTACTTCAGTTATTTTTCCAATTTACATAATTATTTATTACATTAAATTTATAAAAAAAATATGTACAGAAGCCAGCACCCGAACACACCCGAAACTGTCAAATTTTCCCAATCAACCTTGAACCTAAAGCATTAGGGACAAAAAAACTACAACCGAATTGAGAAACTCCGCCTTTTTGAAGAAAGTCGGTTAAAAAATGAAAATCTGTTAAAGAAATTTGACAGATACTAGTAGCTGGATGTGCTGGAGTCTGTGCATATAGAAAAGAAGAAAACCATTAAAGGGCGTCAAAAAATTCGTCAACATCGCTGTCAACAGGAATGCAAGCAGCATTGTCACTTGACCAAAAATACGCCATTTCTCTGATCACGAGAAGGGTCGACCAACCGCTTGGCGATGTACCGAAATACTTGGTGTAAATATTGAGGAAATTGAAAGTGGCCTTTGAAGGACATACACTGATCTTGAATGGTGTATATTCTTCAGAAAAGTCAGGTGCGTAGTACTCGCAACCGGCGTGCGTGTAGGACCAGGTGTATGAACGTGGATTAAACAAAAACAGATCGAAGGAATAGTAGCAGGTGGAGGTGACGTTCTATAAATTCTATCTACCCCTGTGGGCGAAAAGGCGTGAGTTTTATGTTTGCCGAACAGACAGACAGAGGTAATAACGGTACCTATAATTCTAAAGACCATGGAGAACACCGCAGCAAGACTACACGCTCTTTTGTAACAGCCTACGGTGACCGCAAAACGGCAACAAGCAGTATCAGTGTAGTAGTATAAGTTTAACATCATGAACGGTATAAAACATGGAAAGTTCGTCTTCTCCAAAATAACCCAATTTGAACCCCAAGTTATCGGGTCAAAATTGTTGCAAAATGGGTCTAGTATCAACATTTCAGGGAATGCACCCAATTACCAATCACTCTGTACATGAAACGATATCAAAGAGTAAACCCCAAAAAAAGGCCATACTTTGAAACGGAACAACAGCTGACCTGTACCAATATAAAAATAAAACAAAAAGAAGTAAATCTCTGGATGACAATGAATTGACATTAGTTGACAAAATTCACCGTGTTGTATTGAACTAGTTAAAATTTCAATTAAGTTAAAAGTGTCATCACAATGCTGTCTTTGACGGGTCCGAAAGGATGGGAAGAATATGCACCAGGCGTGCTAATAAACAATGCAAATATGAATGCTAATATGAAATCAGTCCTTGTCATCTACACTGGTGGCACCATTGGTATGATAGCGACAGAGCAAGGTGAGATGTGCACAGATTTATTTTATCCAAATACAGATTTTACACATCTATAAGATAAAATCTCGCCTGTAATCCCCGAAGGGTTAGGCAGAGGTGTACCTAATAGTACACCCACATTCCGCCAGTTATGTTTAAGTCCCATGTAATAGGGCGAGCCTATTGCCATCACCCGGGCACAGATCCAGACTCCGGGACTGCTACTGAGAAATCCCTGATGGAAAACCCAATAACAATTTGCCCGACCCGGGAATCGAACCCAGGAGTGCTCAGCAGTTGCAATTGCGACCACTAGACCAATGAGGCAGATCAACAACGGCAGCCACTCACGGCAACTTCTCGGCAGGACCTTCTTAGCGTGTTGGAAGGCAATTTTAATTATGTCGGCGAACTGGGCCACCAATTTGGCGCTTTCAGTAGCGTACTAGCGCCCATCAGTTTTTGTAATTAATAAACAACAGGACACGTGGGGCATGATATTAAGTGCCCCATCGTTTGAAGAACAGGCCCATATTTAAACTCCAAGGCAGAGTCATCAATGTATCTCCACTTCATCATCTGCCTAGCCTTTTCCCAACTATGTTGGGGTCGGCTTCCAGTCTAACCGGATGCAGCTGTATTTTATATGGAGTGACTGCCTATCTGACCTTCACGACCCATTTAGTACTGGTCTAGTACTCTGGGTAATACGATACCCCTTGGTAAGATTAGTTGTCAGACTTTATGGGCCACCGACTACCTAACGACTGTCAAAGATCTACAAATGACACCCGGGACCAACGGCTTAACGTGCTTTCCGTGGCACGGAGGAAACTAGGTATGTAATGGGTGGTCACCCATCCACAGACCAACCTAGGCAAGCACGGCTCAACCTAAAGATCGAGCCGAGTGGCTGTTATTATTTAGCACGAGCTCTTCAATGTATCTCCACTTGTGCAGGGTTAAAAACTAAGTTTACTTGTTTGGTCAGCTGAACTAATTCAGCAACAGCGAATCACATTTTGGGATCGAAAACATACTTACTGCGGCCGATTACGACCAATCGAATAACACTTTTCATTTCACTAGACATCACCGATTTGGGCTTCAACCGAATACAGCATACCCGAATAATCTAAGCACACCATGAGACCGTTAATTTTAGTTTGAACCATTTATATTATTAGGTATTATTCATTAGTATCTTTGATATTATGACTTAGTAGACGCAGTGCCTGACGAATGAGTTAGAGCAACTAAATGCTGTTACACTTCATTGCTGTTTTGCAAATAAATTGTTTATCGAT
This sequence comes from Noctua fimbriata, assembly GCA_905163415.1. Taxonomy (NCBI): domain Eukaryota; kingdom Metazoa; phylum Arthropoda; class Insecta; order Lepidoptera; family Noctuidae; genus Noctua; species Noctua fimbriata. Next base: position 14,219,997 of record LR990936.1, read on the forward strand.
ACCGATTGTTTGTGAATGTGTGAACATTGTAGGCTTTGAAGATTCCCAGCTGCTTGTTAACTTTTTATCTTGTTTTAAATTTTTTGTGTAGTAAGCAACGACTTATTGTCGGGCTTACGCTATCCCCCATACTTAAGTACAAATTCTGTAACATGATAATATTGTAATACCAAATGATTTGAAAAGAGTAACCATGGAGTTTCTTGCCAGTTCTTCTCCACAGGAAACGACCAACCTGAACCTTGCACCTTTCTGTCGACGTTTTATAAGTGCCCATCTAGGCCTATATGAAATAAAATGTTTTGATTTAGATTCAGTTCTGAAGATTACCCTCTACATCCAAACTTACAAATTTTACCTATTTATAAGTAATATTTGTGGGGAAACAAGGAATCAATGGCGTTTATCTTTACTTCTGTAAAGGTGATGACGTTTCAAATATACGCGAACTATTCACAAGCACAAGGAATTCAAATTCAAATTCTTTATTGCGAACTAAATGTACAGTATTTTGACAATGGCAACAATAGGTAGGTTCTTAGAACTTAGTCGCCTGTTAAGGCTATTTAAGGCGATTTAAATTGCAATTTAAATCGTTTTAAAAAATATACATACTTAATATTACAATTAACATTAGATTATATTAATTAACATTATTCAAACATTTTATATTAATCATACTCTTCTTATTTTAATATTAAATAATTATTTTTCTCCAAGGAATTATTTTATAGAGTAACTAGCTGATCCGCGCAACTTCGTCTGCGTTCGGATTTTCCCTGTTTTTGCAATCTTTTTCATAAATGCTCCGCTCGTTTTGGTCGTAGCGAGATGTTGTGTAGCCTATAACCTTCCTCGATAAATGGGCTATCAAACACTAAAAGAATTTTCAATTCGGACCAGTAGTTCCTGAGATTAGCGCGTTCAAGCAAACAAACAAACAAACAAACTCTTCAGCTTTATAATATTAATATGAGTATAGATATGCCTTTTGAATCAAGAAGTCTTTTAGCTTTCTTTTAAAAATACCAATTAAATGAATGCTCTTAATGTCTATGGGTAACTTATTATATATTTTTATGCCCATACAAACAATACTATTGCTATGTAGTGCAGTGTGGGGTGTTTTATTACGTAGTGTATTTCTAAGTCTACTGCTTTTTAATCTGTCATAGCTACTGATATTTGATTTAATTAAAATTGAGGCCTCGTAGATATATATCTATAATATGTTGAGGTTTATGAAATGAGGTTTACATGAATCTGTTTTGGTGTATCCCACATATTGATCTAATACACTTTTTTTGTGCCTTGAACGCAATTTCTTTATCAGTCGAGTATCCCCAATATAGTATCCCATAAGATAGAGTGGATCCCACATAGGCATGATAAGCACTAAGTAGTGTGGTTTGGTTAGATACTTTTTTGAGCATGTAGAGGGCATAAGAGAACTGATGCAATTTGTTACATACACTATTTACACGTGTTTTCCATGACATATTAGAATCTATATGGATGCCAAGACAATTTGTACTTGTAACTTCAGATACAGCTGCATTATTGTACTCAGTAGATGGAGTAATGGAATTGATTTTGCGTTTTAATTCTTAGAATTAATGGAATGGGTTTTTTTGTAGATTGGTTTTTAGATTATTTATTGTTAATCAGTGTATTAATTTAGATATGGAAACATTTATTTCTAAATGGCTTGACATGATATTTTAATTGATATTATGCTCGTGTGGAGCTTGGAATTAATTCCACGGGAACTTCGTCCCGGGATAAAAAGTGTCCCGTGTCCTAACCGAGGTGGACTCTCCGTATGCCAAATTTCATCGAAATCAGTTTAGCCGTTAAGGCGTGACAAACAAATTAAATTTAACGTCAAAAATGTTATTATAAAGTCTATGAAAAGACACATTTTGGGTGTTTGAAGTACCTACCTTATTTTTTAATTTTTTTTAGTAGTGGGAAATCATCAAAGGACCCCCCCCGCTCTGGGGGGAGCGGAAGGGAGTGTCAGACTTGTACTGACTAAAACCCATCCATGTTCCTTCATTGCCTTTTGTGTTCCAGGGCCGCGGTATCTTTTTCGAACAGTCCCGCAGCCCTGGCAGGTGTTTGAAGTACCTGCAACCGAATAACAAAAACAGAACCCTCGGCGACAGAGTCCAACTCACACTTGGCTGAATTTTGAATCTGCGTTTATACGCGGGGAAAAACCTGATGAGAAACTGGTGTACCTATGTATACTGGGAACCTAGGTAGTGATATTTATAGAACATGCCTGTTATTATAGGCTACTGTGTAATTGGCTTGAATACTGAGGAGTTGAAGAGTGTCCATGGAGTTAGGGAATGAACAACTACAGTACTTTCACAGTTTTTATGCCTTGTGACTGGGACTGTAGCTACTTTTCATTGTTGTCTTTGTTTCGACAATTCAAAAGTGCCTGTAACTGGCCTATTTGAAATAAATGCTTTGATTTTGATGTTGTTTTATGATTATTTATTTTCGTTTGATTTTTCACGATCGGATGAGGACAATATACTCATGTCCACGTTATTTTCGAATTCGGATGAGTAACGATATACCTTATCAAACTTTTATGTTTAATTAACAATGTCTCTATGTGCATCCTAGTTTCCTACATATTACTGAGAATTTATTATAATCGGTGGGGTTTACCTAGGCCATAGGTTAATATCCATCCGATAACGTTTATCAGTCTCTACTATGGTTTCGCATTGAATAATAAAAAAATGTTTATTGCTTCAACTTAAATAACTTTTTCTAGTTACAATGGGGAGAATCATTTTAAGCAAATGTAGGTTATGTAATTGTTATTAAGTTATTGAGCCTGATCAAGATATTATTTAAACTTATAAAATGAAGTATTAAAGCATGCCAAATTATTATTATCAATCAGCTCAAGACGACGCTGGAGGCAGGCGCTGCGCGGTGACCAAGTTTTTGTGAGGACAACTAGGTAACAGAACAAGCTTATAACTTTGCGATTTTTCATGATACAGTTTTGAAATTTTGCACATAGATTCTTTCTTTCAGAAAAATACTAGACACGTGTTTCAAGTTTCGCTTATACTAAAACTAATGTTGTTTATAGCACCCTTTTTAGCGTATTTTGAATACGAGATTAATTATTGTGTATTGAATAAGATGAGGTGAAGTAAAAATATATTATTCTCTTAGCGGTTGAGTGACAGCTGGTTGACCTTAGTAAACGTGACTTATTATAAGAAATGTTATGTCCTCATATGTATAATGTAGGTATTTAAAATATCTACATATGTAATGAAATTATTTATCATCTATTTTTAATTTAGGCCTACGCATAGATAAACTCAGTAAAAGTTCAAGGCCTGTTCAAGGTCTGTTAATTCACACTATGATGATCTAAGATGAAATTTTCGCATCACTAGAGAAGCTGTAAGGGCCATCTGTAATCTATGCACGCGCCAATAGCATAGGCATCTCATGCCGCAACTCGTTTCAGTCTTCAGTCTGCGTTTCAGAGCCACGACGAACGCACCGTAAGCGGAGCGACCGCGGATTGTTTGCGCGTAAAAAAGTTCGATTAAAAAGTTAAACTGTCAAAAATGGAAGCCGTCAACGATGTTTTAAAAAAAATAAACAATGGTTTGGATATGTCAAAATTGGGCGCGAATCTCTTTCCTGATTTTCATAGAGGGAGGAGGCTTTCAAGGGCCGTTGAGCCTAGTGAAAGACGTGTTTTGGTTATTTACACCGGCGGAACCATTGGTATGGTGAAGACAGACGATGGTGAGAATGTTTGGGTTATATAGTCTTGTTGTTTCTCTAATAATACGTTCTTATTTTAGGCAAATAGGTCGCTCTCTAATGGTAGTTCCGAGTTTAAAACGGTGTAACATATCTGAGTTGGATTCGTCCTGTGTTTTTCTTTTATAATTTTTATTAAGAGCCACTTCACAATAGCATTGCCTTTAACTGCTACAAAAATAATAAGTATTTGTTTGACCGCTTCACTGATTTATAAAACCATGCGACCGATTACATCAAGTTACATTGATCTTGAACTCTCTGTTGTAAATATTTATGCCACTACGATTACGATAAATGTCACACAATTTCAAAATCTGGTTATTTTAAGTATCTTTGAGGAGTTGTTTTAATTATTATTCAAACAAATCCTTATCTTGATGAATAAACATCGAATCTGTGTGTTGGTCGGTCCTCTCTCTCTATTTTCTCTCGTATCTCTTTCAAACGTCTTACGTTATAAATTACGTCGAGTAGACATAGAATAAGTATTTATTTTTGAGTATTATGAGTATAACCTTGACAGAAAACAACCTTGGAGACATGAAAAGTGTGAGTAGTAAATGTAGGGCACTCGCGCGGATTTTCGGTTACACAAACACTAGAACTCGAAGTGACTAGAGAAATAAATACACATAACAATATAGTGGTAATAAAAAAATCCCTGAGGATATCCCCCTTTTTTTTTAGGATGGGAAATCATCAAATGACAGGGGTCATTTGATGATTCCCGTTCTGGGCAGAGCGGAAGGGAGTGTCAGACTTGTACTGACTAAAACCCATCCATGTTCCTTCTTTGCCCTTTGTGTTCCAGGGCCGCGGTATCTCTTTCGAACAGTCCCGCAGCCTTGGCAGGCATAGGCCCATGCGGACCCCTACGTGGTTGACATCTTTTTGAGTCGCGCGTGGAACACGAACGCGCCGTCGACACGGCCTGTCGTCTTAAGACGGCCGGACGGCGAGCTAACCCATAACTCGCCGTCCACAGGCCCACGCCTACGGTGGCCGGGGGCCACCACGTGACCCCCAACGCCCAGGGCGTCGCCCGCGGCGGCTGAGACGTGAGGCTCTTTCCCTCTCACGTCCCGCCACCTCCTTCACTAGCATGACTGCATCGCAGAAGGAGGTGATGGCGAAGATATCCCCTGTGTAAAAGCGTTTAATCAAGTGTTAATCAACGAAAGTAAGTATAAGAGAACAATTGTCGGTAATTCTCCCTCAAAATAGGGGTTAAATGGGGGATGAATATTTCTGTAGAAATTCGTTATTTTTGCTGATGGGAAATAATATTCGCCACACGGCTTGTAGTAGAGTAAACATCTTAGTACTAGCTTTTGCCCGCGCCTTCGCTCGCTTTAATTTAAAATTTGAATATCAATTCTAGTTGTACTCTGCTTGTAATAATATAATTCAATCATGATTCGAAAGACGCCATCTATTATCATACGAACGTTATTGTTGTTTTCCTCGGGAATAGTACTTTTTTTCGGGGTGAAAGGTATCGTATGTCTGTTTCTGTACACCTGACAACTTATGTACACAATTTCAGGATGATCGGTTCAGTGGTTTAGGCGTGAAAGACCCAAACATATGAGACAGCTGACAATTTTTTCGCGATTACGCAGTATGTGTTGGTTCTACTGGACTGCTTCGTTGGTTTAGTGGTCGCAATCGCGACTGCTGAGCGTGAGGTCTTGGGTTTGATTCCCAGGTCGGTCAGTGTTATTGGATTTTTCCATCAGGAATTTCTCAGTAGCAGCCACGGAGTCTGGGTTTATGCCCGGTTGATGGCAATAGGCTCGCGTCCTATTACATGGGACTTAAACATAACTGGCCAAATGTGCGTGTACTATTAGGTACACGTCTGCCTAACCCTTCTGGGATTACAGGCGTGATGTAATGTGTGTTGGTCCTATGGGCTACTATACCTATCAAATAACCACCCCTATCTAACACATGCTGTATAGACAGGTTGTAAACTGTCAACGTATTCAATCAAATGTATTTAACAAACGTGTTAATTTATTATGTACCACATACCTACGTCATGCTTATCGTTAATAAGAAACTCACATAAAAACATTTACTCATACGTACGGTTATGTTATGTGTTGTTATAAAACTTGGGTTTACCACAGAGTATGTACTAGTTTCAGTAGTTCTTCCTCGGACAGCAATGGCATTCCGCAGCAGCAACGCTGCCCCGCATTTGCTTCGATAGACCGACAAGGCGGTTGTCTATGTAACTCTACAGGGTGTAAGGGACAGCCCTCCACAAACTGGTGGGGTGAATTCAGTATATCATACTAAGATGACCGGTACAAGAAATTATTTCAGTATCGTTACCGTGGCAAAACGCACGCAGCGAACGGCAAGTGCGACGATGAGTTCGATGAACTCTGTAGCCTAGGCAGGAAGTGAACAGATGATTTCACGCGTCGTTCGTTAGAGTATTTCAACATCCATAGTTGGATTTTTGATTTTAGCCGTATTAATTACATAAATGGAGTGCTGCGTGCAGGGAATTTAATTTTACATTGAAATAAAGGAATAGTAACTGAAAAAAACATGAAAAAAAAAATACCTGAGAAAAATTCCGGTGGAATATGATTCAAAATAAGGAGCTGAATGCACCCTGTCAGTTTGTAGAGGGCTGTCCCTTACACCCTGTATAAAAACCTTACGCATATGGCGACATTACCCCTATTACCGTTGCTGTCGCCTGTAGCGGTAACCTTTAGAATTGTACCAGAAACAATTTTTCCATAGTACAGCTGCTGATTTACGAACTCCTTCACCCCCTTTTTTCAAATCCTCAATTAATGTCATCCGCCCTGTGGAGAGCGGAGGGGTCTGTCAGACTCGTAGTGACTATAATCACAACGGTGTTCCCTCGTATTATTGAGTCGGGGGGGCAGTGGGATCTAATGCGGCTTCCGCTGCCCCGGATTAGTGCTGACCCGCTTGACCTGTGGGCCTCGGTCCGGGGGAAGTGAGGTGTAAAACGCCTCCCGTAGCGTCTAAGAGAGGCGCGTGTGGAACACTACGCGCCGCCTTCTCGGGTTCAGTGTGATAGGTACACTAAACCCGAGAACTGGGCGATGGGAGTCCCCGAATCCGTCGCCTCTATAACCCCCTAGCACAAAAGCAACAGCGTAAATGCCGGGACTGGCCGACTGTAACAATTTAATATGAGTAGACTGTGGTTCCGAGGTCAAGATTGTAACTATTGGTTACAGTTCTAAAAATAAATCCGAGTAAATGTTTTTATTACTGGTTTACATAATATTGTGATAACTTGGAGATCAGGCGGAGATGTAACATACGTAAGAATACAATCAGCTGTTTCATTATTTACTAGCGACACGCCCTGCTACGCACGGTTTATATGAATTGGTAAAACGTTTGTCTATACAAATAAATAAAATTGAAGTGTCTGTTTGTAATATAAAAAAACAACACTTATAACAAAAACATTTTTTTTCCTTTTTTTTGACTGTTTGTCTGTCTGTCGGTCTCTCTGAGTGTCTGTCTGTTTGTTCCGGCTAATCTCCAAAACGGCTTTAAGAATTTTGAGGGGACTTTTACCGGCAGTTACCTGATATTATAAGGTATTAATTAGGCTACTTTTACTTTAGACAAAAAATAATTAGGGTTCGGGGATTTTATAATAATTTCACGCGAACAAAACCACGGGCAACTGTTAGTGTTACATACAATGTAAGTTAAAATAACGACGCCTTCTCACCGGAGCATTCGCCTGTAATATAAGAATACAAGATTCGATTTTTTATAAAAAACAAGGGAAGCTGTTTCAAATGGGTCTGGTTCATAATATCGACAGTCACTACATCGACGGTCGTTGTATCGAAAACGTTCCATCGACGGGTTAATGAATCGACAGTACCTCAAATCGATGGTACGCTACATCGACAGTACACCAAATCGAGAGTACGCTACATCGACAGTACATCAAATCGATAGTACGCTATACCGACAGTATACCATATCGATAATACGTTGTATCGACAGTACACCATATCGATGGTACGCTGCATCGACCGCCCGACTTTAAATAAAAAACATAAGATTTTTAAAGTTTTTAATCACAATTTGTTAAATTTGTTTATTGCTTGTTTTTGATGTAACCCACGTAAAATGGTTGAAAAATCATAAATTCGTATTCAGTAGGTACCCTTAGATATTACAATAACTTTCTAAATATCTATAACATAACATTGATAGTATTAATTTTAAACAATCTGACAGATTTGCTGTCTATTATAGTTCCATTGTTAATCTCCGAATATCAGCATCAGATCTTCACCAAATAAAAAATGGGACCACCACGGAATTTAATTCTTCCAAACAAAAAAATTATCATCAAAATCGGCGATTGGCGAAGATATCGCTGAACATGCACATAAAAAAAAAACAGTCGAATTGATAACCTCCTCTTTTTGGAAGTCGGTTAAAAGTAAGAAGATAAAAAGACAACATCTAACCGGCTAAGCGTAAGATTATGCGTAAGGTACGTCAATTTACAACAATAGTGTCAATTGTGTTTTGTGTCTCCATAATTCTTACGCGAAGAGTTGCAATATAATTCTTGAACAATTGCGTTAGTAAGTAATTTGCCACCAGCAGCGAAATGTACCATGTGTGCCTCGGGGGGTAAATACACTAGTAATAAAGGAGAATATTTATAAGTACTGGTTTTGATGTCAGAAATAAGTGATAGAAGTGTAATGTAACCGATTAGTGGCTAAGTATTAGATGTTGGTTTAAGCGACGCTTAGATGAATGTAACTGCCTGCCAGTAGCAAAGGTTCCATACAACTCGATTCCTACTGGCTTCCCTTTGAAAAATGGCACAGAACAAATATTCTATAGACAAATAATAATAATCCCACGAAAAATATGTACTCCAGCTTACCTCTTACAAAAAATGACCCTTCGCTACTGCTGCCTGCTTGATCCAGTAGTCGCAAGCGCGATAGCTGAGCATGAGGTCCTGGGTTCGATAGCCGGGCAAAGTGTTATTGAGTTTCTCCAACAAGAATTTCTCAGTAGCAGCCACGGAATTTAAGTTTGTGCTAGTTTGATGGTAATAGGCTCGCCCCTTATTAGATGAAATGTGGGTGAACTATTAGGTAGAGGTGACTCTGCCTAAATCTATAAAAAAAACTGGACTCAGGCTTTAAGAAAAATTAGTATTATTTTTACGCAACTTTAGCACCCGATATTGAAAAATTGACCGTCGGCACCAGTTAAAAAGTATGTTCACAGTCCATACTAACAGTACGCGATGCCATACATTTTGGTAATGGGGAAATAAGTAATGTTTAAGTAATGTTTTTTTTTTGTATTTCATAAAACTTTCGATAATGTAATCGTAATATGATTTAAAAGGTAATGCTATAATCAAAGTAATTCTGAGAATCATTCTTACCGGAACCTGGTAATTTGGTATAATTTAAGTTTAATGTTTTGCTGGTGCAAACCAGTGTAGTGTTAAATCTTGCAACGCGCGCATGCTTTGCACTGTGTTTATGACACAATACAAAGCTTTCTTTATTATATGCAAGTTAATATCAATACAGCCAAATCTGCCAGGACAAATTCTCTAAATCATAGTGTAAACCGAATCAAAATCAGTTGCGTAATTCAGAATAAAAATACAGCCAAACAAACACACACGTGTTTAATTTAAATTATAGAGATAGACGCGATAACAATATTCTTTAGTGTACCTTTTCGGGTGATTTAACTTGATTATATTTCCTCTAATGCTCCAAAATGCTTGCTTGTTGACGACATAAATCATCAACGTCTTTACACTTATCACAATTGTCATTTGCGTCGATAAATTCTCGACTCGTAAGTAAACATTGTGACATTTGAAGGAAAGTTTGTATACAGAACATACAACTAAAGGTTAAGTTCAACACCATTATATTTGTAGTGGAATGTCCTTGTTTTTAAGTACCGTGTGCCCAATGCGATATTCGATCTGGAACCTTTTTTTTTTTTCGTTTTTTTAAAGCGTCCTCATTTTTCAAAATACAATCGATGATAGTACATATCGGTGCAGGATGGCCTTAAGATGAAAGCGTCAGGGTATCTCGCGAAATTCATGTTTTTTTGTGTTATTAGCATTTGCTGGAGTGTCCAAACTGTCCTTAACTCCCTTCAGCTGCCTTTTATGGATTTCATAAAAGTTACTGATGCCACCGACTGGCCACGAGTTACTTTATAAGACGTACTATCTATACGAAAGAGGAATATGATCAGTGTTTTGCTTCATGTTTACCAGGATTATCTCCGGGCAAGAACATGTTCAAGCCGTCGATCAGGAAGTACCCACAGCTGCACGACGAGAAGTACCATCAGCGGATGATGAAGAACTCCCCTGCTGACAAGACACTGGAGTCTTTCTTTGTATTGCCAAGTAAGTATCACTCGTACCACTGAGTTCACGGTCGGTCGATCACTTCTCAACCTTATTAGTTGAGGCATAAGGGTGAAAAATGGTGGACCGTCAGTGAACTTGATAGTAAATTTATATAGATGTAAAATTTCAACGAGTTTACAAATGAAACAAACTCTTTGTTAGTGTGAATTGAGTTGGTTTTGGAACGACAAAAATATCTAAATAACGCTTTAACCGACCTCGCTTTCAAATCTAGGATGGGGACCTCATGCTCTCTAGCAGACAGCCTCATGCTCTCTAGTAGTCGCTCTTTAGCAGAATCATAATAGGCTAATAATATGAATCTCGTTAAAATGGTCACAGCTTCGGCTATGACAGATAGTGCAAAGAAATGTCATTGTGTCGACACAATCTGTCATTTTGTCGATACAATCTGTCATTTTGTCGATACAATCTGTCATTTTGTCGATACAATCTGTCATTTTGTCGACACAATCTGTCATTTTGTCGATTCTTCCGCCAAAGAAATCCTTGTCTGCGGTGGTCATGCTACGGGGGCAGGTCTCGGGACCTAACTACAGACACGGGACTTCGACAGATAATGTACTGAAGAAACTGTCAAAGTCCGGTAGGCAACCAGTGTGCAGTCCGGCCCGCTCAGTTTGGCCGCTTCAATCAGTAACTGAAATCTTTATGTATTTTATCCACTAGAAACCGATGATATTACCATGCGTATTCTATACGAAGTCAAGGAGTATGATCCTCTGCTAGACTCTTCGGACATGACTGAGGCAGAGTGGATCAAAATCGCTAAAGATATTGAGGTGAGGACTTTAATTTAATTAAAATATTGTATTTTTTTTAAATTAATGAGTTAACTCAAAGAACAAAATAGTGTGTGGACAATGAAGGAAAGAAAGAAAAAATATTGATTTGTCGTATAATAAACAATAAACATAAAATGCGTAACAAATATTTATGAAAACAGCAGAACGGAACAAAAAAAATTACTGCTTGCGCGTCGTGACTGCGACAAGCAGGTGAATGGTGTGCTTATCTATTTTTGTAACGACTCATAATTTTAAACTTGAACATGTAACTGTTTTTTTGTCACTCATCATCATCATCATCATCATCATCTGCTTAGCCTTTTCCAACTATGTTGGGGTCAGCTTCCAGTCTAATCGGATGCAGCTGAATATCAGTATAGCGGCAGCGGTGGCGGCTGTATATGACCAGTGTAGTTTTTTTTTTGTCCTAAAAAGTACATATTTTTTTTAAATTTTAAAAAGTTTTTTTTTTAAATTGCTTTTCTAAGGAATATTTAAAAATTTAATTAATTTGTATAGAAATAAATAATAAAATAAACAAAATGAAGTTGTGGTTGATTTTTTTTAATCTGTCAGTCATGGACAAAGGTACTATCAATATCTCGACTGTTTTACCGCCGTAGAATTAAATTAATGTAGTAACAAAACATTGTTTTCTTTCAACCATGTTCTTGAAGTCATATTCGAAAACGATAAGATTCTCTGTTGACGTTCGAAATCAATTCAGCCAGCTTGTAGAGTTTTTATCTTTATGTTCCATGACGACCACTCTTTTCCATTTATGTACACGATCTTGTATCTTGACTATGTTGTTAACTAATATGTTTATTACAGAGTTATTACGAACAATTCGACGGTTTCGTGATCCTCCATGGTACAGACACGCTCTGCTATACAGCGTCCGCTCTCTCCTTTATGTTCGAGAACCTGGGCAAGGCTGTAGTGCTCACCGGCTCACAGGTATGTCTACAATAGTCCTATGAAGTCGGCAGTAGATCAACGAAAGTGCTACAATGTCGGTCGTATGTCTACAAGAGTGCTACGAAGGCTATCGTAGAACTACACAAGTGCTACAAAGGCTATCGTAGAACTATACAAGTGCTACTAAGTTTGTCGTAGGACTATACAAGTGCTACGAAAGCTATCGTAGAACTATACAAGTGCTCCTAAGTCTGTCGTAGGTCTATACAAGTACTACGAAGGCTATCGTAGAACTACACAAGTGCTACTAAGTTTGTCGTAGGTCTATACAAGTACTACGAAGGCTATCGTAGAACTACACAAGTGCTCCTAAGTTTGTCGTAGGTCTATACAAGTACTACGAAGGCTATCGTAGAACTACCCAAGTGCTACTAAGTTTGTCGTAGGTCTATACAAGTACTACGAAGGCTATCGTAGAACTACACAAGTGCTCCTAAGTCTGTCGTAGGTCTATACAAGTACTACGAAGGCTATCGTAGAACTACCCAAGTGGTACTAAGTTTGTCGTAGGTCTATACAAGTACCACGAAGGCTATCGTAGAACTACACAAGTACTACTAAGTTTGTCGTAGGTCTATACAAGTACTACGAAGGCTATCGTAGAACTACACAAGTGCTACTAAGTTTGTCGTAGGTCTATACAAGTACTACGAAGGCTATCGTAGAACTACACAAGTGCTCCTAAGTTTGTCGTAGGTCTATACAAGTACTACGAAGGCTATCGTAGAACTACCCAAGTGCTACTAAGTTTGTCGTAGGTCTATACAAGTACTACGAAGGCTATCGTAGAACTACACAAGTGCTCCTAAGTCTGTCGTAGGTCTATACAAGTACTACGAAGGCTATCGTAGAACTACCCAAGTGGTACTAAGTTTGTCGTAGGTCTATACAAGTACCACGAAGGCTATCGTAGAACTACACAAGTACTACTAAGTTTGTCGTAGGTCTATACAAGTACTACGAAGGCTATCGTAGAACTACACAAGTGCTACTAAGTTTGTCGTAGGTCTATACAAGTACTACGAAGGCTATCGTAGGACTACAAACGTTGTTGTTTGTCTAAGCTTGTGGTCTTCATAAGACATGCTACGATGTTTTTCCGTTGGTCTACATATTAATTAGTGCTATAAAGTCAGTCTGTCGCAAGTTGTAGGTCTACATGAATGCTACGAAATTTTTTGAATGTCTACATCAGTGCTACGGAGACTGTCGTATCGTTCAACGCACCAATAAATTCTACAAAACTATAATAGGTACAAGCAGGAGAATCTCCGCATCTATTAAATGTCTTAATACATATGAGATGACGATCGTCTCTTCAATTGGCACTAAATTAAATTAATCAACCCATTAAAGTCTATTAAAGCGTAAAAATAATTCAATCATTGATGATTTGTTGTTCAATTCTTTACGACTAGCCACAGTTTTTGAATATGCATTTATGATGTGTTAACTATTTCGTTAACACAGATGAAACAGTGTTGAAAGTAAGTTGTACAAATGATCTACACACATAGACCGGTAGAATACAGATCTGCTCGTCTGCTCGATGTGGCGATGCTTTGGGTATCCAGCGACAGACATCTTTCAGCTGCAAAATTTCTAGATGTACTCTGCATATTTAAAACTACTTTATAAAATGGTTTAAACGCAGATCGGTTGCAAGCAGTATAATAATAAACGTACCAACATATTGCCAATCACTGTCAGTAGCGATTATGAAGAAACCGAGTGAATGGCGCATAGCGATGCAGTTTCCGAGACAGGCCTTGAAAAAGCGCGAAAACTATATGGATTTAATAATATAACAGCTTATACACCACTATTTTTTAATTAGTACAATAAAATGGAGCTCTATCCCAACCCCGTACTGATCATATTTGTGTAATCAAAAGAAAAAAACGAAATCCCAAAATTGTCCACGAAAATTTGTCATAACTGGTAAATTCATAATTGAATCAATTATTCATAACAATTACCACTAGAATATACTACGCGCAGTGCTTTTCAATTCCTGTCGCCATTCATAGGTCCCGGCAAACTATATTTCCATAAATTGAGTGACATTTTGGGATATAAGCAAACGCTTATAACTTTGCTGTTTATGAATATTATTTATTGAGACTTTACATATATAATAACAAGACCTTCTTTAATAAGCCCTTTAAGTATTTGTACTAATTAAAAATAGTGTATATAAAGGCGATAGTGAAGTTTCCAAAAGAGAATAGTTCATTATCATGCTGTTCAAAACAGATCCCGATTTTCGAGCCTCGCAGTGACGGTGTGGACAACTTCGTGTCATCACTCATCATCGCTGGCGGATTCAACATCCCAGAAGTCGCCATCTTCTTCTACGGCAAACTGTTTCGTGGTAACCGGTACGTTACTAGTCCTAGTACATTTTTTTTTGTGTCTCATATAGGGTGTAAACAGACCCTTCACGAAGCCATCAACCAAGCATACTGTACATCAAACTAAGTAACTTTACGCAAAAATAATTGCTGGGAAGCGACTTTTTTTTTGGGGTGAAAAATCACGTTTTACGGTAGGACTCGCTGGAACGCACTGAAAGCATTGTGCTGATGGATGGATTGAATAGTACGGGGGTCGTGGAGGTGTTTAAAGTAAAAATCTTACATTAAAAAATATGTATTTAAAAAAATACTTGTGAAAAAGTTGGAACTTTGACCCCCAATATCTCTGTAACTAGAAGGTTCCCAGGTTAGTCTAGAACAAAAAAAATATCGCAAAGACGGGGAGAACAAGTGCTTTTCGGCTTCGTTAAAGGACTTTTTACACCCTTTATTAATGACACAGCAAGGACACTGAACGGTAAACTTGGTGACGGATTTTCAGGCGAACTATACTACTATGAAATGGGGGCCAGAAATCTTAGAAAGAGAGATTAATATTTCACTGTCTTATGAGGTCTCCTTAAAACGTTCCGGGGGGAAGAAATACGACGATATGCTCCAACTAATGCAAATGAATGCCAGCCATTGGCATTCAAAAGGATGCTGCTGCCGACTCCACTCCTTTGGCTACACTTCAAAGTCTTGCATTTTGCTGATAACAACAAGCAAATAACCCCTTTTATATGTCACAGAACCCGCAAGATCTCCGTGAACCATATGTTCGCGTTCGACTCTCCGAACGCCGTGCCTCTCGTCAAGGTGGGTCTAGACATGGAAGTCAACAAGACCGCCATCTTTAAACCCACTGTCATCGAGAAGTTTCACGTTCACGCCTACATGTCGAAGAACGTTGGTCTACTGAGATTATTCCCCAGTATTAGTACAGCGGCTGTGAAGTCGGCTTGTCAAGCACCCATTCAAGGTTTGTTTAAAGGTTTTGTTGTAATAATAGTAATTTGATTGTGGTCAATATTGATGGCCTGAAAAAATAAAGGATGGTCGGTTCATAAATGTAAAAAAACAATCTATGGATAACTATCAATATCTATGATCGGTGGTGGTTGGTGGGTGGGGTATGGTGGGTGGTCTATGGATTAACTGTATTGATCTGGGGACTGACCACCATCTTTTAAAGCAGTTTTATTGTAATCTGACCTCTGTGTGGGACAGAAATGGAGCTAGGGTTCCATCATGGCTCGTGGAAGGCCCCTTGATTGCTGGAGCAATTGATGGACCTTAATTTAGTGGCACCTAAGCCTATATTTAAATAACAGTTCCATTGCCGCACGTTAATCAATTTTCTTTAAAATTGTTTTTAATTGATTCCTGGTTAAATTTATTCTGTTGTACAAGTACATGATAGGCATTATCACTTTCTCAGTGCATAAGAAGATCTTTTCGTAATTCAGTACTTATAGTACACAACTGACAGAGGTAGACTTCCTAACCTTCATTCATAGACATTTCCTAAAAGTCAACAAAAAAAAAAAATTATAAATAATATTGTGTATGTAATGTGACTGTATTATTTATACTATGAGTCAGTGATACTAGAACTATTTTTTTTAATTCGAAATCTATAATCACTCATCACCATCATATTTCCCTTCACCACTTTCCTCGTAGGTCTGGTGATGGAGACTTATGGTGCAGGAAATGTCCCATCAAACCGACTCGATCTTCTAGAGGTGATCGAAAAGGCCGTGAAGAGAGGAGTAATCGTCGTTAATATTACTCAGTGCAATTCTGGGTCTGTTGCTGCGCTTTATAAGACTGGGCAGGTAAGGATAAAAGAATCCGAAGTTTTTTCATTCATAAGTCTTCAGAACTTAGTTTAAACTTAGGTTCAGTCAAAGAATTTGTAAAGAAAACTCTCTATTCAGCGATTATTGCAGCCAGACCATTATTATTCAATATTTTGTGAATAAACTTACTTGAAAGATGCGAATTGTAGGGGAACAGACATCCCACCCCTCCTCCCTTCATCAATCCAGCAGAACATCTTCCTCCTGGACAGGAACTACAGTGGCCAATCTGGAAACCACTTAACCGTTTGCAGGCCCAGGTTGGCCGCTGTTAAATAATCTGGCCAAATGGGGAATCATCGACCCGTCCCAAATACAATGTCAGTGAGGAGCCCCTCTGCAGGATATGCCCCACCTCCTTTATTGCCCATCTTGCACAACCACCTGCACCTTCAAGGATTTAAACGAGGCCAACAACAGAGCTGTGCAGGTGGCAATATACTGGTCGGGTATTAATTAAGTCTATCGACACCCAAAGAAGAAGACTTGGAATAACTACATATTAGTGTAGATAACATCCAAAACGCATTTTCCGTAAATTTGTGGAAGACCAAACTAAGTATGATATTTATTTTCACACTGACCTTATAAGTGAAGTTCTTCAGAAAGATCAGGTGCGTAGTACTCGATACGGCGTGCCTGTATGACCAGATGTCTGAACGTGAGGCAAAAGGAGTATGTAACGATCGCAGCCATATCATAGCTGGTCTCGTTCGGTAGTTTCTGCCTACCCCTATGGGAAAAAGGCGTGAGTATGTATGAATTTAGAAACGAAGCTATGATTGTTACAGAGCTGATAAAAAAATAGGTTAAATGATGAAATCAAAGTCACAATGCGTGACGGTAGTTTCCTGTTAAAAAATTGACCTTACCGTCTTGCCCGATCATTGATAACCCCTAATTAAGATAACTCTAGTCTTGGCGCCAAACTGGGTGTTGACGTAGATGGTAAAGTTTTAGTTAAAGTAGTAGTTTAGTTTTAGTTTCTTATACAGGGTGACTGGATATTAATAGATAGATAGGCAGTCGCTCCATGTAAAATACTGGTATTCAGCTGCATCCGGTTAGACTGGAAGCCGACCCCAACATAGTTGGGAAAAGGCTAGGCAGATGATGATGATGATGATGATGACAGGGTGACTTGATCTGGGCCCGCCATAGCAAATTCGCATATAGAGGAAGTCATTTGCTAATTGACCTTACTTGCCCTAACTATAGTTTTATAGTTTGGGAGATATGTCAATTTTTATATTTTAGTATTTTTTTATTATTTATTGGTAGTCATAAACATTAATTTTGTGATTAAAATACGTCGGAACTTGCCTCAAAATAAAGTTTAAAAAAAAATATGGAAAAAATTTGACTTTGAATTTGAATTAGACTTTTGTTTTTTTTTTTTAAATGACCTCCTCTATATGCGAATTTGCTATGGCGGGTCCAAATCCAGTCACCCTGTACATCAAAACTAACGCTTAATCTTATCTTTGGAAGTTTGTGAACTGCCGATTTCTGCATTATAATTAATATTCTGGGGGCATTTGTACTTGATAAGACTGAAAGCTACAGTGTAAAAGATGAATGAATGAAACTGAAACGTTACTTGCAATTAAAACTACGCGATAAAAGAACCATGCTTTAATTAGGTCGGTGATGTGTGAACGTCTTCGTGACGTCGTGATTAGCTTTGGTCGGTTATGTGTGAACGGCTTCTTCTTCTAGGATCGACATCTCAGATTTCATCCGTTCAGTACGTGACGACCTGGGTAGCTCAGTCATTTACCTCATTTAAGTCCTGGGGGTGCAGACTGCAGTTAGTCATGACGGGAAGGAGAGGAGGTGTAGCATATCTCGGTCAGGAATCCACCCTCACATTGTGTTCGAGGGTAGAGGGTATAATGGACCCACCACTATACTCCACCTAGCCAAGTTGGATCTGCAGTGGCCAGCTTGAGCCCGCAGTCGGTTCTCAGATTTTTACAACATTATTTTTAGTATATGCGAAACCTGAATATAGTTTGTTCAGAATAAGTAACTGAATCGATTCCAATAATTTTTAAAGCATGTTATAATTGCCCCAAAAATATTTAAAAAAGGCTACAAGTTGGATACCGAGCGACACTAAGTACCTATCGCAATCATTTAGGTACCTATTGCCAAATTATTATTATCAATGAGCTCAAGACGACGCTGGAGGCGAGCACACGGGCGCGCCGTGTGGTGACCATGTGATTTGAACTTTGTGATTTTTCATGATACGGATTTGAAATTTTGTACATAGATTCTTTACATAAAAATACTAGACAGGTCTTTCAGGTTTCGCATATACTAAAACTAATGTTGTATATTGGCCACTACAGTTTCGTAAACAGGGTACAGTTGTTCTGCTGGAGTAATAAAGTGCGGAGGTGGTGGAAATGTGTGCTCGTGAAACGCAAATGCACATTGGTTCTAGTCAAGTGTGTATAGATTACCGCTAAGGTAGCCAAGTTTATGTAGCGTTACTTTCAGCAGATTTATGCTTATTCTCGCGTGGTTGTTATACTCGCGTGAGTTTCAAGTAATGAGATATTGTAAGATGTTATCGATCGCCTATAAATGCGTCGCTTTGGTCTGCAGATCTACGTGGCCAATACACGTGGAGGAAACTAGTCTAGTAGACAGTTTAGTAATACAGTCTATTAATAAAATTTGATCAACCTTGTGACCCGCCCAGGCTTCACACGAGTTTGCACTATTGCGAAGCCGCATTGACAATGAAAGAAATGAGAAGTGTGGTCAGCAAAAATATAAAAAAAAACCGGCCAAGTGTGAGTTGGACTCGCGCACCGATGCTTCCGTATAAACTTGTAGGTATTTTGTTATTAAACTACATCTTTACGGTTATCTGATTTTTTCCTTTACATGTGCTGTAAGGCATTGCTTCTTGCCAAATTTCATGATTCTAGGTCAACGCAACGGAAAGTATCCTATAGGTTTTGATTCCCTTGTGAAAACGCAAAATATGCGACATAAACGGTCAAATCTTTCGATCGCGTTGACTGACAAGTTTGATTTTTTTACTGCTCCAAGGGGTAGCAGACTTGACTATTTGATATTAATTACAGCTTGATACCTCCACACGTTCCTGAGAAAAAGTGTCCTGACAGACGGACAACAAAGTGATCCTATAAGGGTTTTTGCCGACTGAGGTACGGTACCCTAAACACAGTCAGATCAGTCGAGCCGTTATCAAGTCATGAACCTCCATTAAGGCCTATTCAAACTCTCAACTCGATACTAAATACCTGAGCGAAACCTGCTCGGTATGTACCTCTACCCACAGCGGCAGCGAATACCGCTTAGGTTTGAATAGGCCTTAATAAAATGGAGGTTAAACCTTCTATTAAGAAGTATTCAGCTGATTTCGTTCGATACAGGCAATTGCAAAGGCCGGCGTGATATCAGGCTATGACATGACTCCAGAAGCTGCCCTCACGAAACTGTCGTACGTGTTGACGAAGACTGAGCTGAACTACAAACAGAAAATTGAAGTAAGTACCTACTCCAAAGCATTACTATAATCTTGTGTGGATTTATGTATCGTGCGATCGCAAATTAGTTGGTAAATAAATATGTACTTTTGCAAAAATAACTTTAAAAAGTCATACATAAAGCCTAGCTTGCTTTACAACCTCCATTTTGTTGTGACTTTTTCAAAAGTACTGGTACCTAATCATAATGAAATGACCTTATTATAAAGATTTGTATGTTTGTAACGAATAAACTCAAAAACTACTGGACGCATTTCAAAAATTGTTTCACCATTAGAATGCTACATTATCCCTAAGTAACATAGTCTATATTCATTTATTATCGCAAAAAAAATTGCCCACCCGTGCGAAACCGGGACGGGCCGATAATAATAATAAAAATAAATTGTCATTTTTATAAATATGGAAATTACATCAATTGGAAACCAGAATTTCGATATGGTATAGCTAGTACGCGCAAGGGCATTGTCAACAATTTCCTTCCATAAAACCAAACATCAGGGGACGAGCTCGTGGCTAAATAATAACAGCCGCTCGGGTCGATTTTTAGGTTAAGCCGTGCTTGCCTAGGTTGGTCTGTGGATGAGTGACCACCAATTACATACCGAGTTTCCGCTGTGCCTCGGAAAGCACGTTAAGCCGGTGGTCTCGGGTGTCATTTGTAGATCTTTGACAGTCTCTAAGTAGTTAGTGGCCCAAAAAGTTTGACAACCAGTCTTACCAAGGGGTTTCGTATTATCCAGTACTAACTGGGTTGTGGAGGTCAAAAAGGGAATGGCTCCATGTAAAATACTGGAATTGAGCTGCATCCGGTTAGACTGGAAGCCGACCCCAACATAGTTGGGAAAAGGCTAGGCAGATGATGAAAACCAAACATCACCGCTTACTAGCGCTACGATACAAAGCACGTACCTAGAGAAACTGACGGCTTTGAAGGCGATAAGTGAAGGAAGTAATAAGTTCGTCACTCAACATACTTTCGAAGATACTTTTATTGCTGCATGCTCTGTACTAGTATTCTAGTCGTCCTAACCATTTTCGCTCATAGCTGCCAATTTCAGCGGTCCGTCTTGTCGTATGGGACGGAAATTCCACATGATCAAAGTGACATTAGCCGCACGACCCATGTTTTCCGAAACACGGGGATATCCCCACCATCAACTTCCGAACTCTGGGACTGAGAAATTCCTGATTGAAAAACCCAATAACATTTTGTCCGACCCGGGATTCAAACCCAGGACCTCACACTCGGGGAATTTGACTCAGTGGTTTCTGCTAGTGCTTAATAACATGTTTTTATTCACAGACGATGAGCGAAAATATCAGAGGAGAACTGACCAACCTGACATCTATGTCCATCCAAGTAAGTTAGCCATTTGATGTAAACAGCCTCATTTGTACACACGGCGGCACATGAAATTATACATTTCCAGTATAACTTGGTCTCGCTTTGTATAGGTTTTCTATACAATGAGAGATCCGAGTAAACTGGTTTTGTATAGCTTGACGGCCGTCGTGCGTACAATCATGGTACACAGCTTACCGTAATTACCTTGTTCTACTGGCTTTACTGCACTTTCTCGAAAGTCTAGCATCCATCATAATTTGACTTAGGTACGAGCTTACTGTGGTCAAACTGGAATTGCGAATTGCTTACACACGTTTTTCGGGTTGGTAAGATACTGCAAAGCTGGTCGGCAAAATTGCCGAGCTAAAAGCTGCTGCTCAGTTCAAGGTCCAACGGTATAAGGAACTACAGTAGTACCATAAAAGGTGTATCAAGACCCTTAAGCCAAAAGGCACTTGTTTTTCCCGTCATTGCGAACATTTTTTTGTTGTAGACCATACCTGGGAACCTTCTAGTTACGGAGATATTGGGGGTCAAAGTTCCAAGCTTTTCACTTTTTTTTTTTTAAGAACTTTACTTTAAGCACCTCCACGACCCCCGTACTATTCAATCCATCCAACAGCACAATGTTTTGAATGTGTTACATTGAGTCCTACCGTGAAACGTGATTTATCACCCCAAAAAAAGTCGTTTCGCTTCGCCGATCCTAACTTATGTCATACTATTGTACTGTACCTACCTTCATTACACTAATCAACTGCAATTTTCCTAGGATCAAACCCTCAAAGAGGCGCTGGGCACGAGCCTCAACATCCAGTCTCCAAAGCAGCTGTCCGAAGTGGCGGAGAACGTCTTCACTGCTTTACTGCTGTATGGCATCAAGCAGGGAGACGGAGGCATCGTCAAGAAGCTTTTGGGTTGGAACATTTTTAATTATTTATTGGCATTTTTTAGGTGGTGACGTCAGCAGGAACGGTTTGTATCTCCAACCCCCGTGGCATGACCACCGTAGACAAGGATTTTTAGGAAGATAGTGCAAAGAAAACTGTCATTGTGTCGACACAGTCATTTTGTTGATTCTTCCGTCAAAGAAATCCTTGTCTACGGTGGTCATGCTACGGGGGCAGATGGTCAGGGCGGTGACTATTAGATGGTCATGGATTGATTTACAGTCTTCTGGTCAACTGACCTCGAAAGTACACATACTAATGCTACGTGTTTTTTGGTGGTTTGTATGACAGAAGAGCGCTTTGGCTCAAAAAATGAGAAATTGTATTAAAAAAACAAAATAGCCGCGTTAGTTCCGACTATAACTTGAGGGCGCGGTTGGTGCAGTGGCGGAGCGATTCCCTGCTGTGCTGCGTGTTGCGGGTTCGATTCCCGCACTAAACAAATATTTGTATAGCCTACAGGTAGTTGTTCCGGGTCTGGCTGTTTGTGTATGTGACGTACCTACGATACAGGAGAAACTCCTAGTTAAAAAAAAAACTGGCCACGCGCCAAAATATCTATGCAGCTCTGTAATTTTTTTTTTTAGTTTCATAACCTTCCTTCATTTCATTCTTTAGGATTAATGCGAAATCTAGATTCGGCGAGTAATAATAATTCAGCCACCAATTGAGAAGAAACTGAAACTGAAGAAACTGATGCCATGGATTTTAGTCTAAGATATATTTTTGTATACTACTTATACTTTTTGTATACTACTTACTTACCTTATTATGCTGTCCCTGAAAAGCAGATTAGAGAGCAGTACGGCGAGTTAGCTCTTATAACTTTATTTTTCACAGCAATAATGTCAATATTATCTTATTATACAACATTACTTTTAGTATATTGGAAACCTGAAACACGCGTCTAGTATTTTTAAGTAAAGAATCTATGTACAAAATTTCAAAACAGTATCATGAAAAATCCCAAAGTTATAGGCTTGTTCTGTTACCTGGTTGTCCGCACAAAAACGTGGTCACCACGCTGCGCCGCCACGCGTGCGCCTCCACCGTCGTCTTGAGCTCATTGATAATAATAATTTGGCAGTAGGTAGCTAAATGATTGCGATAGGTACTTAGTGTCGCTCGGTGTCCAACTTGTAACCTTTTTTAAATATTTTTGGACAAAATATAACATGGTTTAAAAATTATTGGAATCGATTCAGTTACTTATTCTGAACAAACTATATTCAGGTTTCGCATATACTAAAAATAATGTTGTATAATTAATAAACAGCCAATTTCTAGCTCTCCGATTTCATGAGTGAAATTTATAATAAACTTGTAAACTAGCAGGTACTGACAAAGATACCTAAGTTTAAATTACTGTGATATTGAAAGCTATCCTGTCGACTTTCTACATAGTCTTTTAATTTGTAAACTTAAAGAGTTTCCTATATCTGAGGCATTTTAACGTAAAAATAACGATTAAAATTGGAAAATCAGTATTGATTATTTCGTGATAAATTAGATTATTTCTATGTGATATAAGATTTTAAACTATCATGGTCACTAATATTATTATTTACACTAGAAACGGGATATTTAACATGTTTACTGTTTACTTTGAGTTCCCGATATTAAAAAAAAAACGAACAAGAAAGAGGGTAGACCGATTTGTCTGCCCATAAACACCCACCCGCAATAATTTCAGTTTATCCGTGATCATGGTGCTTGCAACAGCGCCGAAATATCGGGAACTCAAAGTAAACAGTAAACATGGTAAATATCCCGTTTCTAGCGTAAATAATATTTCTATGTGATATATTGTAACTGTGATTAACTTTTTCGGGAATGATATTGTGTTTATAACGAATTGATATTCTTTTTGAAAATATATGGAGACTGTTGTTCCTAATAGCTTATTCGTATTTAATATGACAATTTATTGAGGCTACATAATTGAACTGTGTTAAATAGGTAGGTATAGGATAAAAAAAAACTTATAAATTAGACTTTTTTGTAAATTAGCCATTTTTGTACTTATGAGAACAGCAGAGAAAAGTATTTTTTTAATGTGTTATGTATGTGCAGGTAGAAGAAAAGCAGCTTTGTTCTTTAACTTAGTATACTTTCTTTATATATATGTAGCTATGTATTCTATTAATAAATATTTTCGCCTATATTTGGGGCGATGTTATTTTTACTTTTGAATAATATTTAAATAACCAAAGCAAAATATTATTTGTATCTATATATTGGTTAGGTATGGAAACCCATTTATTTTCTCTAAATATAACAAAAAAAAACGTAAGTGAAGATTTTCCAGAAAAAGTATGCGCTTCGACAATAATAATCTATTTCCGCGATGCGCATGATGCGCGATTATGGACTCTAATATCGTGTTGTTTCAACCACGGAATTACGTGCCTATATTGTATAAATTGCCGTGAAAATAAAATTATAAATGTATTGTTTTGTATTGTATAACCGGCTGGTGTCCACAACTCCACGTCAAAGCGCGTATTTTGCGTAAATACAATACAATACATATATAATTTTATATATTTTTTTTTTATATGTGTATTAAAAACTCTAATACATTCAAATATGAAAACTACACTACGTGTGGTTTGTAAAGGCTCACGAAAGCATTATAACGAGTCGATTATGAAACGAGAAAATTATTTCGACTTTACAGCAGCGTATACACACGACGTCTTATCAAGCTATCCAGTAAAGGCTGACCTTTCACGGTATATACTATACCTAGTATATTATAACTTTATGTGCAATTAGAGGTTGTAAACGGCGTAACTTGACATTGTCTATTGCGTTTTACTTCATTCTGAGGTCGTTACTTGAGAAATTGCCAATTTTGTATGCAATATTGGCATGAATTTAATAGACATTTTCCCAGTGTATTTATAGAATGTGAAAATGGGAGCATCCATACGGTTCGCTTAATATTTGTTTAGATTATAACAATAAGTAGATGTATTTTTTTCTGTTTGATATTAACATAATGACATTTATAAATTTATCTTTTACTACTTATTTCATATATTTTTTTTAATCTATAGAAATGCTTTTGTTTAATAAACCTGTTATGGTATTTTTATGTATAAAGTATTTGAGAAATAATAGATCAATAAATACAAACAATATACGTTACATAATAAATTATGTTGAAATGATTCCTATTTGTATGAAAAAAAATGCCACACAGCCCATAAATATAATTGTATTGATAATAAATCAAAAATTGCATTATAATTTGTTCATTACCCTTTATACGAAAAAGGTCCTAAACTAAAACAATACATTATGTCCAACAGTCAAGGAATATAAATGTTATTCACCTCGAAGTTAATTGTAATTTGCACTTTATTATTTTTCCGACTGTACATTAACATTTTCGCTCCTTGACTATACTTACACACGTGCTAGAGAGTTATATAAACGTTCAGTTCTCAGAATTTGAATGAATCTAAAACCTAGACATATTAGGGTATAACACACATACACTACTCACGTGCTACTGCTATATTTGTAAACAATGATACACACCATTACTTCTACGTATGAATAACCATTTTACGCAACATTGCATGCAACTCGGGAAATCCCCGAACATCGATGCAATTGCATCATCGATCCTTTTTGTTTTTCTTATAGAGATGGGAAAAGGCTTTTCCGCATTCGAAATAAATAATCGACTAAACGTTTATTCGACTGAATTAGTTTTATTGTAATAAAATTTATACTATTATTAATGTTTATGTATTACCAGTGTTATTATCTCTCTGATTTTGTATCTCGTTTAAAATCTCAGTGATCTTTATTGATATTATAATAAAGGTTCTTTTGGGTTGTTGGTAGGGTGCGGGGGTGGAGTGGCTATGAAAGGACTGTTGCTTCAAAATTTATGTTTTTGACTGACCGATATTTTGACAATTTTTAAGTGCTTATTATTGTGTTATTTGTTCGAAATAAACGTTTAAAGTTTACGTACCTTTCAATCTGTTGATTGTATTTTTTTTAATGAAATTATTTTCTTCTACAGACATGGGTGCCGATGTCAATGCTGAGGATTTCGAAGGAAAGACTCCTCTGCATGAAGCGATCCTGTATGGCAATATTCAAATGGTCGAATGTTTGCTCATGAACGGCGCCAACGTTCATTTTAAGACGAGGTTCGTTGTTTTTTTAGCAATTATTTTAATTTAACTATATGGACTGTGTCTAGTCTATCGAGAATAGTCCATGTTTTAGCTTATTGTTTTGTGATAGATCTTTTTAGATTAATGTTAGTCCTTGCTTCGTGTTGGGTTTTTTTGAATATATTTTAGTTAAATATTCAATATTATACAGTCTTACCAAGGGGTATCGTATTACCTAGTACTAACTGGATTGTGGAGGTTAGATAGGCAGTCGCTCCATGTAAAATACTGATATTCAGCTGCATACGGTTAGACTGGAAGGCCGACCCTAACATAGTTGGGAAAAGGCTAGGCAGATGATGATTACAATAAGCTTAAACAAATTCTTTAAATGCTTGTAAAATTGCGCGGACTTGAGTCAAGATGTAAATAGAATACATAACTAGTAAGGTTCTTACGGAGTATAAATTTATTACCTATTAACATTTTATCGTATTATTTGCAATTAATTTAACAGAAGTGTTTCTTTATTTTTAGGAGGTGCAGGTAATAACATAATTAGTAAGCTTACAAAGTCAACAATAACATTTATACTTAACCAATTAATCTAACCAAATCTCACGATATACTTAGCAATGCAATGAAGCACTTGCACAGACGATATTGCTTGTTATATTTCGTAAATTGCAATCATTATGTACGAGTACTAAACTACTACTTAATTAACTATACTAGATTAATTCTATCTTTTCTAAGAAGCATCTTCACTGTACCTACTTGAAAAAAAAAAATACAGATTTGTCCAGGTTTTTGTTATTAATAAAAAAAAACAGACCTGGAAAAATCTGGCACGATGGATGTATGACCAAGTATGCGGTATATGTTCGCGAAGTTTGAAGGTCTTAGCACATGTACAGTCTGCCAAGCTAATTAGTCAACAGTCTAGTTACATCGCACTGTACATCAATTAGGTGGTGCAACTGTACATGCACCTATACAAGGTGTAAACGGACCCTTCACGAAGCCGTCAAATAAGCATTTTGTACATCAAAGTAACTCTACGCAAGAGTTATTGCTGGTAAACGACTTTTTTTTAGGGTGAATAATCACGTTTTACGGTAGGGCTCAAAGTAACGCGCTCAAAACATTGTGCTGGTGGAAACTCAAACTATATGGTTTAAGAACTTTATTTTTTCTCATAAAGAATATACATTATTCACTCACTGAGAAAACATGTTTAAGTATAAAATTAAGTGTAGGTAAGCGCACAGAAATAAACGGTTCAAACTTATTAGGTACAAAAATCATACGACATACAATCCAAAAAACGAAAAAATAAGCGGGTAGATGATCACAATAATAATTAAGTTTGCGAAACTATGTGAATTATACAAAGATACAAAAAGCGACATTTACTAGATATGGCATCTATGGCAATGTACTTGTTTTTTTTTTTTTTTTTTTGTTTTATTAATTATGTGGTGACGTGATGTTTTAATAGTTTTTTAAAACTAAACATACTTTTCGTTTCTCTTATTTCCATCGGAATTTTATTATACATATTAACGCCTTCATATTCAATATTTCTTTTACCGAAATTAACTGTTCTCGGTGGTCGCGTCACTAAGTAGCTAAGAATACGTAAGGTAATTTTGTGTTGTTTTTTAGTGAAATTTAGTGTTGTGTGAATATCTTTTTGTAGTATTTTTCGTATAAGTATACACGTGTAGTATTTATAAGTTTGGAAGATGTTCATTATTTTTGTGTCCTCATATATTTTTTTAGTTGGCGTTATAAATTTGTAGTTGAATAGAATTTTAATTAATCTGTTTTGTGCTGTTTGTAGTGTATTTAGATTAGATTTAGCTGCGGTCCCCCAGATTTCTATTAGGTAGTCAATGTGTGGTTTGACTAAAGAATTATAAATTATGTATCGCACTTTCCTGGGAAGACATTTGTTTATATTATGAAGAGCACCAGTGAGTGATATTAGTTTACATCGATTTTTTTCTATATGTGGTTTCCAACTCAGGTAGTTATCTAAAATTAAACCTAGATATTTCTCTTTAGTTTTCCTTTGTATTATTTCGCCATTAATTTTCAATTAAATATTGTCACTGATTTTTTTGTTTTTTGGAGCAATTATTACATAGTTTGTTTTTGCAGTATTTATCGTGAGAAGGTTAGATCGGAACCAATCATTTAACAAATTTAAGTTATTTTGTATATGAGGCATCATAGCTTCTATTGAACGCCCAAAGTAAAACAGACTTGTATCGTCTGCATAAAGCGAAATGTCTCCCGTAAGACCAATCTTTGATATACTATTTATATAGATTAGGAATAACAGTGGTCCCAAAATTGAGCCTTGAGGCACACCGAAAGTGACAGGATTTGAAGAGCTCTGATACTGACCTATTTTGACTACTTGACAACTCAAAGCATTTATTTCCATTAGACCATCACAGGCACTTTTGAATGTCAAATAAAACAAAAAAAAAAGCGAAGCTACAGTCACAGTCACAAGGCATAATAACTTGAGAAAGTACTGTAGTTGCACATTCCAAAGCGTAGATCTCTATGGAAAAGAATGGGCAAGAAACTCCATGGACACTCTTTTAAATCAAAATATTCTTACAAAATCTTGGTTACATCGTGCATGTTGAGATTTTACATATATGTGAGAACGATGTAGAAAGACGTGCACATTAAGAGCGTAAAAGATAAAAACAACAATGAAAAAATAAAGTAATTAGAATAAACCGTGGCAGCTAAGAGATGACCAGTCCCATGGATGCATTGCATTGTACGGGGGTCATGGAGGTGTTTAAAGTGAAGTTATAACATCTTCTTTCTTTTTCGTGTGGTTAGGGCCTGACCTGGTATCAGAGTGTAATACCGCCCATGGTCTTCTGACTTAAAATTTATTATTTAAAAAAACTTGTGAAAAATTTGAAACTTTGACCTCCAATATCTCCGTAACTAGAAGGTTCCCAGGTATTGCCTAGAATAAAAAAAATATCTCAATGACGGGGAGAACAAGAGTCTTTCGGCTTCGTTAAGAAAGGGCACTTTAATACACCTTTTATACAACATTATTTTTAGTATATGCGAAACCTGACTATAGTTTGTTCAGAATAAGTAACTGAATCGATTCCAATAATTTTTAAACCATGTTATATTTTGTCCCAAAAATATTTAAAAAAGTTACAAGTTGGAGACCGAGCGACATTAAGTACCTATCGCAATAATTAAGGTACCTACTGCCAAATTATGTTTATCAATGAGCTCAAGACGACGCCGGAGGCCCCCGCGCGGGCGCGTTGCGTGATGACCACGCTTTTGTGCGGACAATCAAGTAAGAGAATAAGCTTATAACTTTGTGATTTTTCACGACAGTTTTGAAATTTTGTACATAGATTCTTTACATAAAAATACTCGACACGTGTTTCAGGTTTCGCATATACTAAAACTTATGTTATATACGGCTCAACTCAAGCGATTTCACCATTATTTTCATGAAACTCTTTACTGCAGGACCTACATCAACGGCATCGCCTTAGATCCACAAGCTTAAAGTTTATAGATTATTTTTCGGTCTACTTGTCCGTCAGAAAAAAAAACAATAAAGCTAAACGCTAAACGGACAAGTGAATGAATTACACACACACAGACAGTTTACAGACAGTTTATTTTCAGTTTTTTTCAGTTGTTTTTTTAATATGGTATTACCTTATAATTATTTACATTTTACATAAATTTTGTATTAATCATTTTGTTTGGACAAATAAATCCTTTTTCTTTCTTTCTTAGTTCACTTAAGTCATACATACACACCTATACACATAAATTCACGCCTTTTTCCCATGGAGGTAGACAGAAACC
The DNA here is from genome assembly GCA_905163415.1 of Noctua fimbriata. Classification (NCBI taxonomy): domain Eukaryota; kingdom Metazoa; phylum Arthropoda; class Insecta; order Lepidoptera; family Noctuidae; genus Noctua; species Noctua fimbriata. The sequence goes on from LR990936.1 coordinate 14,250,137, forward strand.
ACTAAAGACATTTCAAGAGTAAACAAAATACATATACACTTATACTAGCATCTATTTCTCGCAGGAACGGCGAGTGCCCCCTCATCACAGCAGTTTTACGTGAGGACCCCGTCATCATCAACATGCTCCTAAAATGCGGAGCTCATCTGGGGAGCGCAGACATCTATTCCATCACGGAGATCATGACCACGGCCATCAGGAGCGGGTCTGTCTCCAAGCTGGAGTCTCTGAAGCTTGCAGGCGCCAAGTTCGATGTTTTTGATGAGCTAAGACAGACGCCGTTGCATAAGGTAATTATACAGGGTAGAAGGCGTATGCCCACCGATCAGAACTCATCGGTAGTTGATGGTGTGGGCATGGTATGGGCATGGAACTGTTATGTCACATAACAGTTCTCATCGGTAGTCGAAAAAAAAAAAGTTTCCTACACAGTGTAATACCTCCTCGGTGAAAATGTATGAAAGGCAGATTTAAAAAAAAATACAGATGATAAATGTCTATGTGGGAGTGGGGTCTGCAGTTCATTTCTTTCCTCCTATTGGATGCCCTAACTCTACCTACATTTACTGCTGGGACGCAGGCTCTTTGAAAGGTATTCCTGTACCTAGGATGACTAGCGTCTGGACTGTGCGTGTGTGAGCCTAGTTATATGAAATTACGCCTTCTGCCCATGGGAGTAGCTTCAGAACGACATCTGCTACGATCCTTACTTACTAAATTTGCTTCGTCCCACATTTCGCCTTACGATTAAGTCCCATGTAAATTGGAGCGAACCTATTTCCGTCAATCGCGCAAAAGTCCAGAATCCGGGTGGCTACGGAGAATATGCTGATGGAAGACCCTACAATACTTTGCCGGCTGCCTCGTTGAACTAGTGGTCGCAAGCGCGATTGCTGAGCATGAGGTCCTGGGTTCGATTCCCGGGTCGGGCAGAGCGTTATTGGGTTTTTCCATCAGGAATTTCTCAGTATCAGCTACGGAGTCTGGATTTATGCCCGACTGATGCCAAGAGGCCCACTCCCTATTACATGGGACTTAAACATAACTGGCGAAATGTTGGTGTACTATTAGATACACCTCTACCTAATCCTTCGGGGAGTACAGGCCTGATATTATGATGATGGTGGCAATTCCCACTCGGGACTTCGAATCCAGGACCTCATGCTCTGCAATTGCGACCACTAGACCAATTAGGCAGTCATCGTGTATTAATATTAGTGTTGGGAAAAGTTACTAAAGTCTGCCCACCACTAGGCTCAGCCTGCTCACCTAAACCGGTGAATCCCCCGTTTAACTGACCACCGTATCAAAGGTGATTGATTAAATAAGTACAAGACTTATCGCGTGGGGCCGAGTGGTAAATGAATCACTGGTTTTTCCATTACGATATAGGGCATGAGGAAAATCAGTGTTTAATTTCAAATTAGGTATTACACATGATCAGCTCGTGGCTAAATAATAACAGCCGCTCGGATCGATCTTTAGGTTAAGCCGTGCTTGTCTAGGTTGGTCTGTGGATGGGTGGCTACCCGTTACATACCGAGTGTCCTCCGTGTCTCGGAAAGCACGTGAAGCTGTTGGTCCCGGCTGTCATTTGTAGATCTTTGACAGTCGTTACAGGTAATCAGTGGCCCAAAAAGTCTGACAACCAGTCTTACCATAGGGTATCGTATTACCTAGTACTAACTGGGTTGTGAAGGTCAGATAGGCAGTCGCTCCATGTAACATACAAGTATTCAGTTGCAGCCGGTAAGACTGGAAGCCGACCGCAACATAGTTGGGCAAAGGCTAGGTATATGAGGAAGAGGATTCATTATTATGTTATGTGTGGTTTTCAGCACATTTATTGCTCCCAGTCTCAAAGAGGAACACGACTACCAGCGGAGGGAATAAGCTGAAAAATGCTAATTCTGTTATTATCATAAACTAATCCCCTGTTTTCGTTCTCCAGGCCGTCCTCTGTAACAAGCCTGAAGCAGCGGAGTACCTTTTGAGACAAGGAGCCGATAAGGACTTCAAGGACATCTTGGGTCACACACCTGTGGACTACGCCTTGAAACTAAACAGGGGGACCCACATGATATCCTATCTCCGTTAGAACTTCATCTATGAACCATACTAGTATTTTATTTTGGATCTGGATATATGAAAGACTTTTTGTGGGTATACAGTTGCGTAACAATGAGGCATTTTCATTAAATTTCAGCATTTCTTGGCTTTTTGTGTTTTAGGTAAATAAGTACGATTTTTCTATGGTTTCTTGTGATTCCTTTTTTAACCCCCGTCGCAAAAAGAGGGGTGTTATAAGTTTGACCGCAATGTGTGTGTGTGTGTGTGTGTCTGTCTCTGGCACCGTAGCTCTTGAACAAGTGAGCCGATTTAAATGCAGTTATTTTTATTTGAAAGCTAGTTTCTTGGCGACGGTTCTTAGATTTGTTTTATCAAAATCGGTGCAGCCATTTAATAGATATGTTGGATGAAAGTGGTGATGAATAATCGAATATTTTTAAATATTGAGTTTATTTGTGTGGGGTATCAAATGAAAGGTCATGATGTGTATATTAAAATTAGACATGTTTTATCAAAACCGGCTCAGCCATTTTATTGAATTTTCAAATATTTGTTCGCTTATCTTTGTTGCGATGGGGTTTTTTTAAATTTTTAATTTAATTTTTATTAATCAAATACATAATTCATAATTTTTTTGTAGAAGGGAAATTCAATGGCACCAGTTGCGCAACTGTACCGCTACTTATGTTCAATTGTCTAAAATTTGTATAAGCGTGAGTGCTAACACGCGACAGAACCATTCTCGTCTCATTTATAGAGACGGGCAATCTCGTGATAAGTCGCGTTTTGTTTTTGCACGGATTTAGCTGAGCGACTGTACTAATGCTAAAACCTTTGAAATAACCACAAAATCACAATAAATGATTTTTACTTTTGAAAAATCACAACTCAATTTACTTACAGTGTCAGCATTATTTAAGTACCTATCTTACGAGTTTCTATGCAATTAAGGCGTTGCATATGTACAGCATGGCCTTGTTCGCATATCATTTTGTTTACCTAATATATTTCCAAAGCAACTTTTTGTGGGGACACAGTTGCGTCATAGTTGTGACATACGTCACAGCTTGCACACAGCGACACGTAACACCAGTATAACACGACCTCGCCTTGTATAGATTTCACGTATCAAGAGAGATCCGCATAAACTGGTTTTTTATAGCTTGATTGATCGTCGTGCGTACAGTCGCAAAGCAAAATGTTTTGTATGCAGTGTTTTGTGTTGTATTGTATTTATTTAATTGTGGCATTATATTTCAATATATTGAAGGTATTATCAAGTAATAAACGAGTTTTATTATTGAGACCTTGTCACAACAGAATGAAATAAAACAAAACAATAGGTCTGTTTAAGAAATTAGGAACTTTTATTTACAAGTACATTATAAAGGTAAAAAATCCACATCACCTTTAATTCTCCGATGAAACCAATAGAAAACAAGAATTTGTGTGGTATACTACAACTAAAAAACTCGACTATTTAATAAAATGTAGCCTATGTTACCCGGGCCATAATAACGAATCGATTGACACCTTATTCACCAAAATCGGATGAACAATTTAGGCGCTGCGGAGGAATATACGTAAATACAAACATACATACATAGACTCCTAAAATCATAACCCTTTTGGCTTCGCCGTAGTCCGGTAAAAATGTAGAAAAACACAGTATTAATTACTTAAACCTTTTCGTATTTGTCGTTTTTTTCTCTGTGGCGTAGTAAGGTCCACGCATGCGTTTAACCACTGCACAGGATTAACAAAGAATCAACTCGACCCGTCCTTTCCCGTACTTTCTAAAAGATTCCATATGGCCTCAGATCGGTATCAGCTAGTAAAAATTAAGTGTCAATCCTGTGCAGTACTTGTACGTGTAATATGCTTCTCTCGTAGGACAAAAGCCGGTATAAAAAGGTTTAACAATAAAAAATCCTGTTTTTTTCTTTTGACAGCTTGAAGCATCTCGCATCAGATAAACTATAATCAAAACAACTATATTTTTATTGGGTGTAACATTCAAAAACCGAAGAGAATAAAATGCAAAATATCTAATTTTTGTGCTGGAAAAGGAGATATTTTTTTCATAATAAATTCTTGTTTGCTCGAAACAAAGACTTGGCTCACGGAGGCAGTATGTCCTTAGATCGTATTTCACTTAAGCCCTGGTGTATTAGTCAATATAGCCAGGTTAGTCATCAGCATAGGAACGTGGTGCTCCTGTAGGGGGCAGGGTCCGAAGCTGCTGCAGCTGCGGCCGTGCCTGCCGGAGATCATCGCGTCTTCCACGGCGGAGGAGTTAACCATTGATGACAGCAATCTGTTACTGGAGAATAATAAAAGACCGTTGCATAAGTTCAATACTGCGATATATGTATAGGGTGACTGATAATAATTAGTGACCGATACTTAAACACGTGATTGTACTCATGATAATAAACACCTTTCCCAAAGAAACTTTTTTTTATACTCGTTCACTTTTATCCCAATAACACAACAGCCGTATGAAATTCGCGCGCGCGCCTGTAACCTATCAGCTGTTAGCCGCGTGACGCTGTTCTGTCTCCCACTGTGGTCTGCTTACCCACTGTTGCACGGTACGATAGTAAAGAGACGTCGCGGCACGGCGGAGGATAGGCTCGAGGCGCGGGCGGCTATGCTTCCTTCCTGTTACTTTATGTAGCAAAGCACGAAAACAAATGACAAAATGGCGGTTGAGTCGTGACGCGAACGAGCACAGCGCCCCCGCCGCGCCCCCACCTCGACCCCGCGCCGCCTCCACCGCGCTCGTGCCGCGACCCTAGTATATGAGCGCACTGTCATTTATTAAATTCCTAAAGAAAATGTAGATGTGGCGCGCCGCTTGTGCGCCCGCGCTTTGACGCCGCCTCGACTTTAGACATACTTTATAAATTTTATTTTCTGCCTATCTTGTGCTCCTGACGATGTTACAGATATCTTAGTATCATAAAACGACATCCTGGACGTAAGAAAAGATGGTCTATTAAATCTTACTTCACAATTTGGTTGAGTATCACACTTGGCGAGGCGTATTCTTGCTGTGCTGCCCAGCAGGCGACCCTGAGAGGACATCCTCGGAACCCATGGCTGCCTGACAACATCTGTTGAGCGAAGTCCAGTACTGCATCAGCTCCAAATTCTGCATTGTCTAGAACTGAAAAATTATACCAGTTATTGCCCTTATCCTAATTTATTTGGGGTCGGCGTAGCACGTGTGCTTATTACATATTTTTTACACACATTCATAAACCCACGCCTTTTTCCTATGGGGGTAGGCAGAAACAGACAGAACGCCACCTTCTACGACACTTTTTTTTTGTTCGGGTGGGAAATCCCCCCCCCCCCCGGTGGAACGGAAGACAGTGTCAGACTTCTACTGGCTAAAACCCATCCATATTCCTTCTTTGCTCTTTGTGTTCCAGGGCCGCGGTGTTTCCCCCTTAATTGTTGCTGTCATCTCTTTGAGACGCGCGTGGAACACGAACGCGCCGTCGACACGGTCTGTCGTCATTAGACGGCCGGACGGCGAGCTAGCCCATTATCCACCGTCCACAGGCCCGCGCCTACGGTGACTCCCGCGGCGGCTGGGACGTGAGGCTCTTTCTCTTTCACGTCCCGCCAACCTGCTACGATCCTTACATACTCTTTTTGCCTCGTCCACGTTCATACATCTGGTCATATACGTACGCCACTTGCGAGTACAACGCCTGACCTTTATTACTTTTCTATAAAAAATAAACCAATCAAACGGCTTATTTATGTATTATACAGTAGGTACCGATCTAATTTAAAAAGTTTTGCACGTTGAACTTTCTGCGTCGTGTTTTCTGAAGATGTGTCTGTAGAGTGTGTAGTACACGGATGAACGCCCTTCAAATCAACGAACACTGCCAACCTAAGCACTGAACGGGAGCAGCATCGCTTCAACTAGAGCTGTTTGGGGTTCCTTCTAAATAATCGATACTGCAACGGATACTTACATATAGGTATCCTAGCGGCATTGGCTCAGCTTGGGATTATTAGCTAGTAAACCGAAGTCACACTAAAGCAAAGACGAGCGGAGGTGGGAGGAGACGGGCGGAAATCAACCAATCATATAGGTTGAAATCTACATCGCGTCTCTCATCTCATCGCTCTTCGCTCTGGTTTGGTGGAGTCCTGGCCGTAGGCCGGGTGTCATCCTGCTTGTCCGAGCCGATCCGGTTTTGTGCTGACTTGGGTGGACGCCTAGTTGACAACGAGCCGATGATAATCCCGTGTAATGCTTTTAAGTAGAGACTGGATTCTATGTAACGTAAAATGGTCGAAATATGCAACAGTAGCGCCTAAATATGCAATAAAATTAAAGTAAATACTGAAAAATGTTGTTTTCTTTTTACTATGTTCCCGACGAGATATTATTCTACTACTGTTATTGTACTACTGTTCTTGAATAATATAATTAATAGAAGGCTTCTATTAATTAAATATTTTTACAATTTGAAAATGATCGTTCTATTTCCACAGAGGTTACTTGGCAATAATTATATGCATTTAGGTGTTATAAATAGATATAGATATGTCGGATCCGGTCATTAGTACGGACTTGGAATGAAACGCAAGTTCGCCAGTGGTGATATCACGCGACCTACAGAGCCGAGATGTTTTAAGCTCATTTTCAAATTGAAAAAATAATGATAATGATCGTTCTATTTCCACAGATGTTACTTGGCAATAATTATATGCATTTAGGTGTTATAAATAGATATAGATATGTCCGATCCCATCATTAGTACGGACTTAGAATGAGTCGAAAGTACGCCAGTGGTGACATCACGCGCCCTACTTACAAGTCTACCCACACCACAGTGTGCTTCTACAGGGCCGAGATGTTTTAAGCTCGGGGCGAGAACGACGTTCAATGTCTGATCGTAGCGGAGTTGAAACGTCCTGGAACTGTACCCGATTCATTGTGCCCGTGTTGTGTTAAATTGTAATTTCAAGTGTATTTTCATTGCACGAAACCCATCTTCTGCCCACATGATGTACGAGCTTAACGGAATAAATCTTGACAATCCGACAGAATATTATAGATTTTCCAGCACATTATTGCAATTTTCTAGTTAACTACAGTTAAACTTAAAGAAAATATGCCTGAATTATATTAATCCGCATTTTTATTTTTATTTGATATTACTATACACAAATTTGTTCTATTTAAGTACCTATTCATGCATACCTACACATACCTACCTAATTAGAAACAAAACTGTTTTATGTCCGTCACATCACCATCTCAGGTCCAGTTGAAAACCAGCGTCGGGCACTAGCTGCTCGGCAGTTTGCTGAACTGGGCCTATGTGGCGCAGCCGTGAGACACACAATATTATCTCTTTTTTATCTGTTTAGTTTTAAGTTTTTCATTGTGTAGATTTAGTTTTTTCTTTATTTTTATTTGTTTGTCGTGTGCACTAGTGGCATGTGTCAAGTAAATATGTTTTCTTTCTTCCTTTCATTTGCATGTAATCCGGTCTCTACTTATAAGTGTGAGTTGATATAGGTACCTTTACGGCGGGACTCCACCAACATAATTTCGTTATTTACACTTCTCGTCTCCGCTTAGTTTTAGTGAAAACGGTTGAGCAAAGAAGACATGCTGCGCCGACCCAAATGAATTGGGATTAGGGCAAGAGAATGATGATGGTTGTGCAAAGCGGCACGCCGCTCCCCTCCGCTTTGCACATCTCCGCACAGCTTCGATGGATATACTGTAGCTGTTACGCATCTCCTATCCTCTCCGCTTCACCCATCTGCTCTCGTTTCCGATTTGGTGGAGCCCGGGCCTCACGCGGCGGACGTTCGGTTAAGCAACATTTGCCCAAAGAGTTCAACAGCTCTTAGTTTTATTCCAAACTGGTTACACTGACAAATCTATTGTCGTATAAAAAAACTAGTCGGTCGCGCTTCTATTTTTAAGAAGCATTACTTGCCAAGAAAATGTCAGTCGTATAAAAGGTAAAGAAGGAACATCAAATTTGAAATTTCGGGTTACAAAATAAAATTATCAGTGTCAATAGCGATGAATCTATAGGTACTACACACAAGGAGCACACTATTTAAAAACTACAGTAAGTATAATATATTTCTTTATATTTTTTTCTAAGCTGGGCCATTTCTGTCTTCAACACTTGATGTCCTTTGATTCTATGGGTCTCGCATTGGCCAATTGATTATTTTGATTCTCTCTAAAGTCATTGTTTTTACTAGTACGTTTATCACCGTCTGTTTGTAACTTGTTTGTTTCATGAACACATCATTTTAGTTGTCATAATTTACCTCGCGTATTTTCTTATAGTATCTTGTTTGATTTTACATTAAAAGAACCTACCGTACGTAAAAAGCAATCTGCACTTGGAGCAATTAAAGTACTTACGATCAATAACAAGAAATGAAGTGAGTATTCTGACACAAAACTGTTGAACTGTCGGCAGGTCATGGAGCAAATGTACCTGGTTGAGATATTCATAGACAAGGTGACCATATACGTAAAAGATGATGAAGAAGGCTCTGCTAATCAGAATCTGATTATTAGAGTAAAATTTGGGCCTAATGTGCAGTTCATCGTCAAAGAAGGCCAATTAGCAGTGAGCGAAAGGGAAGATGACATAATAGTAACTGACGAAACAACTGGCCAAAGATATTACTCAAGAACTGTAAGAGTTGGTAAATCATATCTATTCCCATCATATCCTGATACAATACTCCAAATATTGAGCAAATTTCCATTAGAAATCGAAGTTTGGAATGATGACACAACACATCCTGAAGCCCCAATATTCGTTGGTGTTGGCAATATGCACTGGCACACACATTTCTTTCATATGGTGAAGGAAACGGCAGATCCCTGTAAAATCCACCAACCGTTGTCTATTAAAAACAGGACTACCATTATGGCTGAATGTTGCTGTGCAAAAGCTGGTGAAGTTGATTTTATTCTTCGATTGAGTGCTTTAGGAGCTAGTATCCAAACAGAATTTCAACAGTTAATGAAAGATCCTGATTCATTTGTGCTTCGGACTAACAAAGCACCAAGCATGTTTCAATGCCATAGAGTCGAAGGTGATGACCCCAACTTTTGTATGGTTGGTAGTCTGTATGAAACTACAACGTTAGAAGACCCAGATATAGTCGATAAGGCTAATAAAATGATTGAAGTATGTACAGAATTGCAGAGCTGTGGTATGGGTGGTAAAGCAGGGGAATTTGTGTGCGATCACCCTGAAGAAGGATCTGCAAAGAAGAAGTATGCTATCGATAAGATCAGAATGGGTGATATTATAGGTCCTTGTGGTAATACAAACTGCGAATTAGCGCACAGAGTGAAAAAGTATATTAGAAATCTAGACACCTACAAAAAGAAAACATTAACTATCGACCATACAATACCAGGAAACGAAAGAAAGGTATGTGGAACGTGTGTCTGTAAAGACGACCGGTTTCATAGAGCCTCATGCCCGAAGGACGTTCAAAACAAGGACGCTTGCCCAGGCTGTCAAGGAATGACTGTACCTGGCGGTACTTGTGTAGCTAAACTAAATAAAGAATTCGGAACAGGAGCAACACCTCAACTGACACCTAAAGGAGGTAGTGCTACGCAAGTCGGTTACGTTTTTAATATTACAAAATTTCCAGATTACAAACAAGGTATATTTGGACACGAACGTTTTGTTGAAGATTGTTTCAGTTCTAAAATGAATATGTTCGAAAAGGAACATGTTCATACTGCAACATATAAATCTAACAGTGAAGATTTGTTGTTACGTAGTTCAAATGGCGGGTGTAGTTGTCGCGTGCCAATGTCAAACAAATCTGTCATGAAAACTCACAATAGCAGTTCAACCATCAACACGGGAATCAATACCCCAATGATATACAATCTGGACTGTAACACTGGTTACGGATCATCTACATTTAATCAAGGAACAACAACCAGTTTTGAAACCAGTTCGGTAGACCAAGAATACAATCATGATATGCAAGTTTATAATGTCACGATAGCAGCGGAGGACAAAGAATGCAGGTGCACACCAAAAAAACCAGCACCGCCTTGCAAAACGTTCGATTGCGACTGTTTAACGGAAAATCTAAACATACGATCTAGAAAAATGCATAAGCCATACTGTCCTTCTTATAAACATAAAAATAACTGTCCCGTTACAATGATGCACGAGGAGGAAGAATTACAAAAGAAGTTAGATGAAGATGAAGAGGAGGTAGCACCCTTGCCGTATGGATTGCCGCCGATCCAACTGGGCCCGTGTCCTGTCTTAGGAAGACCATGCATAGTGCCAGATGGTTTTGCTAGGATGTACAAGAACGCACAAGTGCCCACACAGCCCTTCAGCTACAGCGATGACGGCAAAGTTTGCTGTTCCAAGGAGTACGAAAGAATAAAGAAGGCGATTAAGAAATATATGAAAAACGATAAAGAGAGTGATTATCGTTGCCTGAATACGTTTAATGTAGATACGGAGAGACGCTGTTGTGACAAGGAGCAAGTCTTGATGTCCCTCGTTGGGAAGGCTTGCTGTGGTTCGCATAAATTAGCAATTCAAGAAAAGTACAAAAAATACGAAAAGCATTGAAAAAAAACCATTGATTTTTTATTTTGTAACCTGATTACACTTTTATACAACGAACAATAGTTGTTTGATTTTAAACTAGCGAATCCGCGTTCTTCACATAGGTGCAATGTAGCGATAGATGCGCAGGCGCATCCAAGTTAGATGCTAGGCTAGGGCACATCATAAAAACACGTACTTTCTAGTAGTGTTTCATGTTTATCGGACAAACTTTGGCGTATCCATTCACGGAGTTGTGAGTCGCGCCTTGCATATCCGACTAAATCGCGACAGCATGCGACCCAAAACAAAATACAACTCAAGTCATGAAGTTTTTATTTAAACTAAAAATAAAAATGATTGTTTAGAATTTCTACTATCTACTACCACTATGGAAAAAGAAGAAGCTGAAAATGATGGAGAAAAGAAGAAAAAAAAGAAGAGTGCTTCGAAGTACAACTACACCTTTGGCGATTATTATCCAGGTAAATAAATTGATCGTTAAACACCCTAACGCCAAGGTAGGCGTTAGGGTGTTTATAAAGGGGTTTCACGCACAAAGCAATCACGAACACTATTGCTCTTGGTTGCACCTTGGTCGCTGAAGCCCCGATCAAGACCAGGACGCTGTGGTAGCTAGTGGTCGTGACAGCGTTGTGCGCTAGGCTCCTAAGGCACCTGCCGACCGTCCACGAGGAAGCGACTAGCTACCAACTATTTTCTCTCAAGAAACGTACGTAAACGTAGATGTAGGTCCCGTAAAGTAAATACATTAATAGTTTATCGCTGACTGTTCACACTGCCGGCGAGAAGTCCCTCTCTCTCTACTACTTTATCGCAGTGACAAGAGCTATCAATGTATCAAAGAAAACTATCGTTCAGCTTCGCTCTTTTGGCAGGTAGAACACTCGCTACTCTTAGCGAGACGCATCTACTCTCGCTTGGTATATAGCAACAAGTAGCTGAGCAGTCATTCTATTCGAAAGTGCGAGCAATCGTCCGTCGCACTCGCGCACTCGCTACTAGCTCAGCCACAAAACTATCCTACTAAACAGTCGCTGCTCACCAATGTTGCTCGTTTCCAGTTGCCTCTGTTCCCTTTAGAACAAGTAAAAACTGTACAAAGGCGGACGTGGCGGTGTTAATGCCTTGGGCATTTTCTACCAGTCTACCTTGATAAAGGTAAGACCAAAGAGTCTTACCTTATCATCGGCGAAGGGTCAGGTGCCTAAGATCTATTTACTCTGCGGCAAATAGAAAATAAATAAATAGAGCAGCGGTGGCCCAGTGGTGGCGGTCCCGACTTACGAGCGGTAAGTCGTGGGTTCGAACCCAGGCAGGCGCATTACTTTGTGTAATTTATTTCAACACCACTGCTCTCAAAACGGCGAAGGAAAACATCGTGAGGAAACCGGCATGTCCTAGAACCAAAAATTCGAAGACATGTGACATCTACCAACACGCACTGGGCCCGCGTGGTGGATTATAGCCCATTCCTTCTCATAGAGAGGAGGCCTGTGCCCCAGCTGTGGGAACATTATAGGCTGATTATGCTTATGCTTAGCTACAAAATTGCAGAAGTGATGTTGGGTAAAGGACGGTTAAAGCCAAACCGTGTCGGGTTGGGACCGAGCCACGTACGAGGCGCGGACTAGGCACGTATCCAAAACTTCACGAATATTTCATATGAAGTAGTTCACGTTACACCGTGCGGCGTCCGTGCCCTGTGCGAATCATGGTTCATACAAATGGAGCAGACACGGACGCGTCTCGTACCCGTGACTGTCTCGCATAAAATTAACGTATTTTAGTTGATTTTACTAACATAGGTTAAGAAATACTTACACTTTTAAGGGTAAACTGAATGAATTAAAGATAAATAAATCGTTCCTAAGGCGAAACACATACTAATGTATCTCTTTCTCGACTTCAGGAGTAGTTATTGGACACAAGCACTGTCTTTTGCAACGGACCGGATTGCCCGTGCCTCCCAAAATGGGCTGGAAGTGGGACGCGCCCGATGTACCAGGCATGAAGGTTCATATTATATTGTTTATAGTGTAATTAGGGTTCCCAGACATCCGGATTTGTGCAATATGTCCGGGTTTTTTGGCCCGATGTCCGGACTTGCTCCGGCCCTGTCGTTTGTCCGGACTTTACTGACTGAGGGGTTTTTTTTAGAATATAATAAAGTGTTCAATGAATACTGCAAAAAAAAATTAGATAGCGGTTTAAATATTCTTTGCTATGTTTTTGAAACCAACATTTTGTTTAATTTCAAAATAGCAGCCACGCATAAAACTTGTATTAATCAATAGCTGGCATCAATACAAACATGTATGAGGCAGAATCATCTAAAGCGTCACCGTAAGTTTAAGTAAGTACAATATTTTAAACATGATTTTTGTTTGCAAACATGCAGTCCGCCCGTAAGGGTTGGTCGCCAGGTGTCATTGGCAAGAGCGTGGCAAAACAAATGACGTTCAAGTGTCCGCGCGGTGGCGCTGACAAAGACAAGAATAAAAAGAAGAAAAAGAAAGGGACCGGCGGCGCAGGCGCTGCCGTCAGCGGTGGCGATTCTGAGCCTGAGGAGCCTCTCGAACCTAAACCTACGCTCAAGGTTCAAAGAAAAGGCGATGTTTTTACTATTCAGGTAAAACAGTGTCTGGTACATCTATGAGTGGTCCACATACTTGAAAAGGTTTAAATATCATAATCAATTTTCAGGTGAACCCATTAAAAGACTTGACGGACCTACTGCCAAATGAAGATCCTTATGTGGACTGTGATCCAATGATTTTCAAAATAATCAAGAAGAGAAGTCCAGAGGAGCAAGCGAAAGTCGAAGCACGCAAAATGGTTAAACTGAAAAAACAGCGAGATGCTGAAATTCGAAAGGCTTTAGCAGAAGCCGTGGAGGACATCTGCAAGTGTGCTTACATGGATGTGTACTGTAACGACTTGACTGCTATAGACAGGGTCATCGAAACATGTCCAGCTTTTAAAGATCCTGATTGCGTCTGCCGCGAAGAATCTATGAGTTCTTTGTCAAGTAATGCGACTTGGGATATAGAGTATACTCCTCCGTTTGGATGCTTCGACTTGGCACCGAGGAAACGGAAGCAGTGCATTCACGTCGAGACGCAGTACATCCCAGCTGACGCGGGCATAGTGGAGCAGCCCCCCCCACCACCGCCTAAGCCCAAACTGTGCAGGAGATCGTGCGCCTCCCTTCGACACAGGAAGAAATTCTGTAGGCATAGGCCTACCTGCTGTATTCCTTGTGGATGAAATTTTCGGTTGTTTAAAAATGTTTTAGTTTAGATAAAGTTGAATACGATTTTGTAATGAGACTAGATTTTTAATTTTAACCTCCTTGAACCCCTTAAATTCAATCAGTATTTACCATATTGTCGAAAATAGTTTTTGTTTAATTATTATCTCAAATACCACCAATGAGTGTATTTATTTGTAGGTAGTATTCTCGTAACCGCAACAGCAAAGACGTCAAACCGTATCTATCATTATGATATAATGGTATTGTTGCTGCGATTTGCCCTCGGAATCGTACCATTTTACCCGACTGCGGCGAAGCCCAATGTGTTATGTGTTTGAACTGTCAGAACGCCCGTTTCTTTGTTCTCTCGTAATTCCTAAACCGATGAACCGATTTACATTTGTTACGTCGTTAGCTTCGATTTGGTTAAAAAAAGCTAGCTAAGCAATCAAAGCTAATCTTTGAACGACGGCGTAGGGCTAAAAGTAGGTTCGAATTATCTTACATTTTTTTTTTCGTGTCCTTTTTGACCAAATGCAATTTTCCAAAAATATTCAGATTGGAAAATTAAAAAAAAAATTGACGCTTTACCCTAACGTACGTAGATGATTTCGTATATACAGCGAGTGTGTACCAGAAAGGTCGTATTTAAGAAGAATCATTCCCGCTATGTCGATTCCCCTTACGTCGATTCCTGATTTTTCTTGGTTTTGGTCTATTTTTTTTTTATTCACCTCGAAACGGTACAGACCTTCAAATTGAACAACCAAGGAACCAACATCGTAATCGCGAAAAAATAATCAGCTTCTCCATACATGTGTCCATATGTGTTACATGGGCTGTAAGCACACCCTTAAAGATCAGCACACCTCTGTGATCCTCGCTGTATTTTCTTGATTCGCATTTATTTTTTGAATCAATGGCTACTTACTTCTGCTGTATCGTTCGCTGTTCTCGTGCGCGTAGTACTTGAGAATGAAGGGTACCACAATACTGGTGCCGAGGACCACCGCTCCTCCCAGCGCCAAAGATGCTGGGTTGATGTTTATTGTTGGGAAATCCTGCGATACAGACATTTGTGTGACAAAATTACTGCATACAAATAACTTATTTCAAAATTAACTTAAAATAAAAATAAAAACGATGATGTGTGCGTGCGTAATGACTTAAAAAAAAATGAGCAGCATACATAATTTTAAAATTTGCAAATTGAATTGTTAGTAGCGAGAATTAAACTCTATCAGATCCACCCACGAGGCTAAAAAAGCTGCTTAAAATGAAACTTAATAACGTACCAAGAATCCAAACGCCGAGTTCATAGTCTTCTTCACCGGAATGCTCAGGAAGGGGACTGTAAAATCCAAGTCTATCTGAAATATCAAATACACACATAAATGAACAGGCATAACTAAGTAAATCTACTTAATAATTTATTCTTAAACTTTTAGAAAAAAAAAACACAATAAATTAATAAAATAAGTAGATATTTCGAAAAAAGAGTTTGTAAAAAAAAATATTTTAAATTAGTATTCAGAATTTAATCTGCCGGCTGTCTTATGTAAGTGGAGCTAATTTAAACTAGGTTTAAAAGCAATGTCCAATAAAACCATTAATTAACAAAAAAAAAAACTCACTCTAATATCCTCATCGAGGGTGTGAAAAGTAAAAAACTTCCCTTGCCTCCCCCCCTCCCTCCTTTTTCGCACTGTATGTTGAGATTTCACCAAAACCATCACAAAACACAAAATCACGAACAGTTTTAACATCTTGGATATTTGAATCACATTTTTAATTGGGCCAATAAGCTGTGCTGCTCGCGCCAAACGCCAACACGGTTTGCCACCATTTTTATGTCGTTTTCATTTAAAATGGTGAAAGAAATCAATGGCTGTGACAACGAAATGTTTCCGCGTATTGTTAAACACAATAAAATGTCGCGTTACAAGTTAGAGCCTTGCGAAATTATTGTGATTGCACATGGAGAAAGAATAGACAAGTCCTTTCTTATTTTCTTACAAAAAATGTATGGTAGGCTTAAGATTTAGCATCGTTTTGCACATAACGTACAAATTCAGCCACAACATCAGCCTGGTAATTTTAGTTTTAAGATATCTGGGTAGTTTTAGACCTGAACTCCACTGAAGCGTAGACGAGACAAGAAGAGAGGAGATGTCTCGTAATTGTTTAGGCCAGCTGAGACGAGAATAGACGTCAGCGGCGTGCGGTGAGCGCTGTGCTGTGAGTGGCCCGCGGTGAGCGAAGTTGTGGCGTGCCGCTTTGCGCATCTCCTCTTCTCTCCGCTTTGCACATCTTCGGTGGATATACCCTTAGTTTTTACGCATCTCCTCTCCGCTTCACGTTACTCCGCTCGTCTCCGCTTTGGTGGAGCCCAGGACTTATTCAGGAGTCCTCTTTACTGTTAAGGTTTTACGCCTTTTCGGAGTTGGGTCCGTCCGAATTAAAAAAAAACCTCTTTCGATCGCTCGCAATTGCCAATGGCCAATTTGTTCAGAATCTATTGGACCGATTAAAAAGACTTTTTTAAATAACTAATTATCAACAAATTAAAATGTTTGCGACCCCTACGTATTCATACAGGGTGTAAACAGACCCTTTACATAGCCGTCAATCAAGCATTCTGTACATCAAACTAAGTAACTTTACGCAAAAATTATTGCTGGGAATCGACTTTTTTTTTTGGGGTGAAAAATCACGTTTTACCGTAGGACTCGATGGAAAGCACTCAAAGCATTGTGCTGATAGATGGATTGAATAGTACGGGGTCTTGGAGCTGTGTAAAGTAAAAATCTTACAATAAAACATGTATTTAAAAAAACTTGTGAATGATTTGGAACTTTGAACCCCCAATATCTCCGTAACAAGTAGGTTCCCAGGTATGGTCTAGAACCAAAAAATTATCGCAAATACGGGGAGAACAAGTGCCTTTCGACTTCGTTAAGAGTCTATTTACAACCTTTATACTTAACATTATATTAATTAGCCGTTAGAATTCTTGATCACCAGTTTCTAACTATTTTCCAAAAAACTAAGATGTCTTTTCTAAACGTTGTCGAGTCTACATTGAGACAATTTGTACCATTTTCACGGCTATGAGTGACATGATGTCTTGGGTTAGATTAGTTCACACTAACATTAAACTAATGATGTATCTTAATAATACATAACGTAGCTATTAGAGCGATCCTTTCACAGATTTCTCGGCACAATAAATGATAATGATAAACCTATGTTTACAATCTCGGAAATAAGCATGTAAATTAGTATCAGCAAAAGATTATAATCTGGAGGAGTTCGTGGCTAAGTATTTACAGCCGCTCGGTTCGATCTTTAGGTAAAGCCGCGCTTGTCTAGGTTGGTCCGTGGATGGGTGATCACCCATTACATCCGAGTTTCCTCCGTGCCTCGGAAAACACGTTAAGCCGTTGGTCGCGGCTTTCAATTATAGATCTTTGACAGTGGTTACAGGTAGTCAACGGCCCGAAAGTTGGATAACCAGTCTTACCAAGGGGTATCGTATTACCCAGTGCTAACTGGGTTGTGGAGGTCAGATAGGCAGTCGCTCCATGTCAAAGACTGGTATTCAGCTGCATTCGGTTAGACTAGAAGCGCCGACCAGTATGCGTTAGGGCCACTGACGACTCGGCAAGATTATTGTGACGCCCACTTAAGGAAATCATTACCAAGTGTTAATTTTTTGCTGAACCAATGTGAACGTATACCTATTAAGAATTTCATCTTTCCTCAGGGCCCCCAAGTTTGGTGCCCAGGGCCGTCGCCTCATTACCCTCCCTCCCCCCCCCTAATGCTGGCGCCGACCCTAACATAGTTAGGAAAAGGCTAGGCAGATAAAAAAAATAGATCTTGCTCTCGCGGTAGTGTTTAATGGCCCAGACAACGAAATCGGGAGTCCAGTGAGGTGCGTGCAAAAAACTCTGTGGTACCCAATAATTCCCAATCAATTCCCACTCCACCGGCTGTTAAAGTTAGGCCTGATAAAGATCTCCCGGTGAGCCATCAGCTACCAAGTCCAACGTATAAAAATCTAGGTCTTATACCAACTTCAATTCAACAAGTTAGAACCTGCGCACGCCGTGCGCGAATAAGTTCTAATAGTTTGATTTATGGGTACTGAGATGACCCAAAGCGTGACTGTGGAGCCCCATCAGTAATAATGCCTGATTTCTCTACCTTTGTAAAGATAAACCTGGAATATGCAGAACCTGTGCGAAAGCCACAGTACATAGGTACTCTTTAAAAATGTAACATGTTGAACAGTATTTAAATGCAGTTATAATTAAGCACAAAGAATAAATATGAGCCACTGCGCCTGAGTCAGAGCCATCTCTCTCTCGTCGTAGTAACTGCTCTGAAATACAGGCTCAGCCTAGCCTGTATTTCAGAGGAGTTACTACGACGAGAGAGAGATGGCGTTAGACGACCTATATAGCTCTGTCTCTGTCCCACACTGGAATTACTCTTGCTTTAAGACGTCATGGTAGGCCACCAGCTCCCGTAGCACCGTAGACGAGGATTTCTTTGACGGAAGAATCGACAAAATGACAGATAGTGCAAAGAAATCTGTCATTGTGTCTATTCTTCCGTCAAAGAAATCCTCGTCTACGGTGGTCATGCTACGGGGGCAGGTCACAGTTGTCTTCCCAGAGTTATGAGCGGTAATAACAATGATTGGACATTGACATCGAAGAGACAGAATTCTGGAGCATTATCAAAAGCACGCGGACAGATAGTACCTAGCCAGACTTCTTAAATACATACTATATTATTGAAAAACTGTTTTTAACGTTACACCTTATTTTTTTTAATGTTTGAAATGTAGGTGTATTATAATAGGACACCTCTGTTTAAGACCCTGGGATATAAAGGGTGTAAATAGATCCTTAACAAAGCCGAAAGTTATTTGATCTCCCCGTCATTGCGATCACTTTTTTGTTCTGGACCATACCTGGTAACCTTCTACTTACGGAGATATTGAGGGTCAAAGATCACAAGTTATCACAAGTTTTTTTTTAAATACAAATTTTTTATGTTACTTTAAACACCTCCACGACCCCCGTACTATTCAATGGATTGAATAAATCCACCCATCAGCACAATGTTTTGAGTGCGTTACATCGAGTCCTACCGTATAACGTGATTTTTCACCCCAAAAACAAAAATTGTTTCCCAGCAATTTTGCGTAAAGTTACTTAGTTTGATGTACATAATGCTTGGTTAACGGCTTCGTGAAGGGTCCGTTGACACCCTGTATTATCTTGATGATATGCTATTTATAATGTGTGTAAATAGCAAGTGTGTCATTTTGGTTTTAACGAAGCGAAATAGGAGTTAAAACGGAAAATTTTGGGCACGTCTTGAGTCTTGATTGAATAATACAAAACTAGCGAGGCGTTCATCCGGCGTTGTTTTAGTAATCATCTGCTGCCGGTCCATTTTCATTATAACATCCTTATTTCGGGATTACCTGTTCAAATGCTGAACTTACTTCGGCCCCTATAATAACAGCGTTAAGTTCATTATTGTTGCATAATAGGTAGGTGTGGGTGTGTGCGGGCGGAGACTCGGGATCACCCAAGGAACATTTCTAGGTATCTATATGTTTATAAAGTCTGGTGACTGACCTGTAATCCCACTCATTTAAACCCACATTTTGTCAATTACGTAAGTTAAGTCCAACAGGGGGAAAGCCTATTGCCATCAACCGTGGCTGCTACTGAGAAATTCCTGATGGAAAAATCCAATAACACTTTGCCTGACCTGGGAATCGAAACCAGGAGCTCATTCTCAGCAGAAACTTAGACAGACGAGGCAGTCTGGTGACTGGTCGCGCAAGTTGCTTTGAACACGTGGTATGATTAATCTAGCAAATTAGTTTGCTGGAACTTATTTTGAAATAGGTCAAATATACAACATTATTTTTAGCATATGCGAAACCTGAATATAGATTGTTCAGAATAAGTAACTGAATTGATTCCAATCATTTTTAAACCATGTTATATTTTGTCCCAAAAATATTCAAAAAAAGGCTACAAATTGGACACCGAGCGACACTAAGTGAATATCGCAATCATTTAGGTACCTACTGCCAAATAATGAGCTCAAGACGGAGGCGCGCGCTCGGGCGCGCCGCGTGGTGACCACGTTTTTGTGCGGACAACCAGGTAACAGAACTTACAGAACAAGCTTATAACTTTGTGATTTTTCATGATACAGTTTTGAATTTTTGTACATAGATTCTTTACATAAAAATGCTAGACACGTGTTTCAGGTTTCGCATATACTAAAATTAATGTTGTTTGGTCCAACTCGTGGCTACATAATAACAGCCACTCGGGTCAATGTTTAGGTTAAGCCGTGCTTACCTAGGTTGGTCTATGAATGGGTGACCACCCATTACCCGAGTTGGTCCCGGGTGTCATTTGTAGATCTTTGACAGCCGTAGGTAGTCAGTGGCCCAAAAAGTCTGACAACCAGCCTTACCAAGGAATATCGTATTACCTCGTACTAACTGGGTTGTGGAGGTCAGATAGGTATTCAGCTGCATCCGGTTAGACTGGAAGCCGACCCCAACATAGTTGGGAAAAGGCTAGGCAGATGGTGATATTCAGGTTGGTCCAGTACGGACATCGGTGGCAATATTGATTTGTCCTACCGCAGTAAGGAGCTTCAGTAGAACAAGAGGCCAGCTTACACTGGTTTTGTTGACACTGTCATGCGGTTTACTGAAGTCGAGTGTGTGCGCAGGCATTACGATGTTATTTTGCAAGAAGGCAGAATGCTCAGCCGGTAGCAAGCATTTTGATCTTGAATGCACGTTGTTGTTCCAAACAATGGATACTCTTCACGCTCTAAATGAAACGTATCAACGTTGAATTATGATTTCTTTTGCGTACTTATTGTAAGTACTTTAGCGTATAAATGTCAAAAACGTGCAAAAACTTAATAATTTAAACGTTTCTTTAGAGTTAACATGGACTATAAAGTTTTTGAAAAAAGAATTGAGAATCTAGATAACGGCACTATAAAATAATTGATTTTAGCATTTTAGCATGCGGTAGGCGGCAAGCGTAGAGCAGTGAATCTTAACGGAACCGGTAAGGTACTAAAAAAATATTCACTGCTGAATTTAATCTTTTTATTCAGAATCAGCATCGGCCTACGGATTCAATTCAGTCGACAATTATCCCATGCGAACGTGTTATCGGGATCCCTAACCCAGATCATGGCTTACCTGTGTGCCCATTTACCAGTGTGGTCCTTCAGTTCACACGCACATAAATATGGTCAACTGTTTAGTCTTGAAGGTGTGAAAAACAATTTAAAAGCAAGACTTGTTCACTACAGCGCGACCAAAACGTATAAAAATCAACAAACACATGAATTCATGATTCTAAAGCTTGATGGAGTTATCGAATTCAGCAATCATTTTGCTGCCAGCCTGCCCTTTGGCAGACAAACTCTCATGTGGCATTACACAATAATTGACCATTGTCAATGATTCATGATGTCTAATGAGTGTTTCAAGAGTCAACACTGATTATGTAGCACTGTGCTGTGCAAAACTGCCTAGGTCCAAAGTTGCAAGAAGCTTCTGAACTTCCGAACGAAAAGCAAGCTAAACTAGCTACTTGGGAATTAGGAAACACATAAATATGTAAGTCACTAGGGAATTAGCTAGCTTCCTACTACGATAGTATCAGATCAAAACCGTGACGTTGCTGCTGTCGTAAAAGTATTATGCAATGTAGACCACATGTGACAATGGTGTTTCCCCATGTCATTGTGTCGGGGCACGCTACGGAACGCCCTGTATATAGACGTATGCGGAATTGGAAGACGGCAGTTATTTCCAAGAGTCTGGTAAGATGGGTCCTCAAGCTGTTCCTTGTGTGGTGCTCGTAGCGTGCCTGGTGTTAGCAGGAGCAGAGTACAGGAACGATGGGTAAGATCCCTTATTTAGTTTAGTTTTCAGGAATGAGTTTTATACCAAGGACTTTGCCTTTAATACACTTTGGTGTTTGAAGGCCAAGACCACACACTCAAACCCTGGACCGGAAATTCCTTATATAACAGAACCTGGTACAGCTGGTCTCACCAACCCGGCTCTGATACCTACCGAATCAAAGTAGGTAGGATCCGGGTAAGTGACACTGAGGCGTCATGAAGAGTACTTTTGCATTTCTATAACAACTCCGGAAAATTTTTTGCCTTGAATTGCAGAAGATAATATCATTATCTATCTCAGATTTGATTTCAGAGGCTTCATGCCGAGTTTCCAGCGGACGGAGGACCAACTCGCCGAACCATCAGCCAGGATTGAGAAGAACAGAGATAACCAGGAACGGGACAACCAGGCTGATAGGACACAGAGATTCGGCATTTCCTCTTATGGAAGCACGGGGGTAAGCGTTACTATTAGCTGTGCTTCATGTAGGTACACTGAACTGCGAGACAAAGCGAATTAGATGACGTTATGACAGCTTGAGGTATAGCTGCTTTCTTCAGCAGTGTCTGAATGACGGCATGTGATCAGGCACTGCTGAACAAAGTTGATGTAATTGAATAAGGTGTAAATGAAGATGACGGTTCTACATGTGTAGAATCATCAAATTTTATCATCTTGATCAGCCGAAAGACGGCCACTGCTGGACGAGTCATAGGCCGCACACCTCATCCTAAAATAGCCATAACCGAGGGCTTCAAAATTAGAATTTCGTGTTTGGGAAGGTTGAACTTCCAGCAACAATTCTGAGGTTAGCCCAGGTAGTTAGTTTTTTTGTTACTATACTATGTAGGTGTTACATTACCGAAACAAAGTTTGCAGCCTCAAATTCACAATCCCATTAAAATACCGACATTGTAGCGATTTTCTGCTTGTTAGGAAAGTACTTAAGACAGTTTCACTGCACATCTCAGAGTACGATGCGCAAACGACGGAGAAATGTGCTCGTTTTCCCGAGCAGCCAAGCGGTAAAAGAATCGAGACATTAGGGAGAGAGATAGCGTCGTGTTACATTGTCATTGTAATAATGATATTGTCAGCAATAACTATTATTACTGTCATCAGAATCTTTCGATCAGTCAGCTATGCTAAATGCTACCTTTTGCTTGCATGCAAACGCGATAGACGTATTAAAAATACCAAGATTTATAAAATTGGGCTTTGATGACTGCAAAAAGTTTGATTCTATTGCGGAGTTATTTGGTTACAGTTGTCTAATCCATTGGTGGTTTTGTAGGGGACATTGGCCACCGGTTAATGATGAACTGAAAATACGGAATTTCGATTACCTTTTAGGGCTCCGATGTTAACGTCGGATAGGTAGCTCAAAATAACATCACTCGTATTTCTACCCATAGGTACATACGTTTTAATCATCATCATAATTTGACTTTGAAGTAAGGCCTCTTAAGTACTTTAAATTTTACTTCACACAATTGTTTTAATTTTCCAGGGTGGTGGTTACGGCAGCACCGCTCCAGGGCTGTATGGACCCGTGAAGATAGACCTTGGCGGGGTGCTCATAGGCTCTCTACTGGGCTTCGGAGCAGTCATCATTTTGCCTAAAATAATACACGCTTTGTCATACAGCTACGGCGGTGGATATGGACGAAGTAAGTTTTGGAGAACTTGCTAGCATTTTTTCTCTCACCCTAAAAACTAGCTAGTTTTTCAATAACAGCAAAAAAAAAATATGGATCTTTTTCCAGGATCACTTAATTTTTGGTATACGCTCCTTTGGCTTTCGGCAGTACAGATGGCAAGTGTTTATTCGACGGAGGTTCTTCGGATATGGCATCCACATGCAAAACATGACGAGCAATAAAAACTTATGCCAGAGCAACCTTCTTCGAAGACGAAACAACTTTGTCGCACGTAGCTAACTTCTTAATCCTCCTTCCAGGCCTAGAAACTGACTTCGGCCAAGCTTCGGAAGTATTCGGCAAGATCGACGAGATGCTCAGCAGATACAACGTGGACTCTACAGCCTGTATGCAGAGATTGGCTTGTTCTTACGTTCAACTGGCTAATGAGAACATGGCCAACGGAAACGCTACTGACTTTGATGCGCTGTTGTCTTCTTTGTCCAAGTAAGTTACATTACTTCTATTAAATTTTCCATATCTTAGCGACTTTTAAGAACGTTTTCAGTTATTAACCTAGTCGAGACTTATCATTTTCGCGGTTTGAATTTCCCTGACCGAAGTAGCCGTAGCTTCATTTTACGATATGCGACATCTGTATTCAAAGCAAACTAATTTTAATATAAATGTAAACCTAGATTATGGTTAAAAATGACCACGTCTGCTACTTAGCTTAGACGGCGCCTGAGGTACCTGCATAGTGAGGGAGGGCTATGATGTCATGTCTTAAGAGCTGTCTTCCACTTGCTGACGCCCCTCGCATTGCGAATCTACCTATAAACTTTCACCACTTATTTACATACTGCTTGCTACCAAATGACGTTATTTTTCTCCCCAGCAACACATTGGTCCGACGCATGCTGGACGGCACGGCAGTCTTCGAGGCCGTATCAGCAGGCCGGTCGACAGACTCAGACTGTCACACCCTCTACCAAAAATGTAAACTCGACAAGAAAACTGTGGTCAAGATGCTCACTCAACTCGTGCCCTCGTAGATTTATTAGAAACTTTTGTTACCTCAATTTTAGTACATTTTTTAAATAGAGAAATTATTTTTGTATTTTTGATTTTTATTTGTGTTGAAAAAGACAACTGATGCTGCATTTTGGAATTTGACGTTTTGTTTGGTAATGATTTTTGTCTGCCTCATTATCAGGGTTTAACAAATAAGACTTACAAAGAACTTTCAGCGCGTGGTCAAGATCAAAATATTTTACAGAGATTTCCATCTTTTGACATCATTCGAGTGCCAAAAGATCGTTGTTGGGCTGTATATCATTAAAGTTTTGCAAACATTTAACCAGTGACCCACATTAGCCCTGGATCGTAGCAACTGGAAGTCATGGGGAGAGGCCTTTGCCCAGCAGTGGGATGACGCAGGCTAACAGTATCAGTAAACATTTTACATAATATAATCTGAAAATAAAAGTCATAATTAAAAGGACAGGTTAAAATAAAAACCCCAACAATACAAATTTAACAATTTTATTAAAGTCAACACCAAAACCTATCTACATCTCTGATATGCTGGGCAATGCAATCCTTGAACTATCCATACCGCACCATTGACATAAATATTGTATTCCCTGACATTATTCGTGTACTTCTAATTATTTAACATAATTCATTTATTACCTAAGAGTTTTTGTTTTTATATAAAACTTATGCTTTTTGAGCATTCTTTTACTGTGATCATTGTTTTGATGATCGCTGACTGTTAGGCCCGGTTCACAATGCGATGATACGGTATAAAGTAGGGTTCACTCATGAGAACATCCCACTTCTTCTTTTTTGCGTGTCGATGGACTCAAATAATACCCGACCGGTATATAGCCACCTGCACAGCTCTGTCATTGGCTTCGTTTAAATCCTGGAGAGTGCAGGATGGGCATATCCTGCAGACACACACACAATGCGCATGCGCATGGGCTCCACACTGACATTGTTTTTGGGAACATCCCACTGTTCATACGGTTGTAAACAAATGAAGTACGAAACTGCCACATGATCTCAAAATTATACAGCACTAGCTTTCGCCCTCGGCTTTGCTCGTGTAATGGTCGGAAATTATCCCACGGGAACATATTAAATACAGGGTGTAACAGGACCCTTCACGAAGCCGCCAACCAAGCATTATGTACATCAAACTAAGTAACTTTAAGCAAAAAATATTGCTGGGACACGACTTTGTTTTTGGGGGGTGAACACTTACGTTTTACAGTAGGACTCAATGTAACGCACTCAAAACATTATGCTGATAGATGGATTGAATAGTACGGGGGGTCGCGGATATGTTTACAGTAAAAATCTTACATGAATTTAAAAAAAAAACTTGTGAAAAAGTTGGAACTTTGAACCCCAATATCTCCGTAACTAGAAGGTTCCCAAGTATGGTCTAGAACAAAAAAATGATCGCAATGACGGGGAGAACAAGTTTCTCTCGGCTTCGTTAAGGGTCTAGTTACACCCTTTATAGCCTTTGTTACTCGGGGATAATGTAGTTTCCCATAACTGAAAACATTTTCGGCATCTGTACCTCTTCGTAGTATTGGAGTAGTATCTTACTGATCATCGCACTGTGAACAGGAACCTGATGTGCTTACAGAAATGCTCTCTTCGATCGATATTAAAATGTCTAGTCCTCGCCTTTCAAGCGAGACTTTTATGTACCCGTCTTTGTTTGATCGCTATTATCTAAAAAGTAGCAAATCCGCATGCACATTAAGTCTTATACATAAACCCGATGACTTGCGCAGTTCTCGCCCAACCAAACGTAAAACGAAACGAACGAACGAACGAACAACAAACGAATGAGTGAACGAACGAACGAACGTCAAACGTAATATCGCCAGCCGTCTCAAAACTAGGCAAAGGCTTTAGCACAACAATAGTTCATAAGATTGCGACGTTAAGACATAAGTTAGAATGTAGCAGTGACCACCAAAACAAAAGTTAAGTCAAGTGCACACAGGAGTATTCGATACACATTGCGTGAAGCCGTCAGGCTGTGCGTTCACAAGCATCCTCCTATGTTTTATTACTAAGCCGTTGGCTGGGCAATTTTTAATGCACAGTTTTCCTTTATTTTTTCTCTAAGCCGACTTTTTGGAGACGAGAAGTCATTTTTAGTTTTTTTTTTTCTACTACTACGTAGGGGCTTCTATACTAAGCCATGGAAACCGTCCTCTGCGATTTTCACACCCCTTATTAGCACCTTCTTATTCTATTCTAAGCCCGTCTGTGCATTATAAATTGCTCAGCGAAGACAAATTCAACTATTGTGTACATACTCTTATAATACACCTAATTTTCACCAACGTTGGTCGTTATAATTCGTAAGTATTAATTTTATTGCATTACAACATTATGCTATTTACTTTAGTTTTAAAAATATGACAGCATCAATTTGTGGTATGGCAACTCTTGCTTATGCGGTTAAAAAGCACACATATATTTCAGATAAAATAAAGACACACCAACATGTTTTTGAGTAACGGAATAATTCAATAGGGAATATGCATGTAATTTTTTCTTCACTTAAATCAATAAAATATAGTACCATCAACCCAAGAAAATAATTAACTACTGCTTGTCGCTCAAAAAATAAAATAAACTACTACAATTTTCTACGACGGTTCAAACGTCCGTGATTGTCGCGGCCATTCATGTCATGTTATGTGACGTCATTTACCTCTATCTGCTTTGTTTACATCAATTTTTTTTACCCTTAATATATTAATTTTACCAATTGTATGTGCTTTATTCAAGCAAACATTGCAATATGTAATAAAATCATAGTGAAACTTTGTACTTTTCAAATAAAAGTGTTTCTTTGACACATGGCTTTGACGTCACTGCCGGCGCTATCGAGGGACTATGCGTTTTGAGTTTGCGTTCCGTTTCACCAAAAACACGCTACATAAAATATTAAATTGTAAAATAAGTATTGTATTACAAAATTAAACAATTGTACCACAATGTTTTTATGGGCCAATACAAGGCATTTTTAAGAAATAAAAAAAGTTTTGTATTTCTTGCATATTCCCTTGTGACTAATCAACGATTGAGTTTCTCAAACTGAGTTCTTTGAGAGGGCCAATCGCAAGCAACCAGTCTTCAAAAACCTCGAATGAAAACTTCAATTGAGATACATTGAATGATTCCAACAACTCAACCGAGTGACGTTCACGTATAAATTATGCATTCGCAAGAGTCGTCACAACATTTTTCTTTAAATGCGTTTTATCATTTCGATCTTATCATAAAGTTTTAGTATATCTGGAATAATAAAATAAAATGCACAATCGAGTTGGTCAGCAAATTAAACAGGTAAAAATAATGTGGTAACTAAGTGTAAACGCTTATCCAGACATTGATAGACAAGTAGACAAAAATATTGGGCCGTTTTATGGCGTTGCTTACTTTTTTCGCATACTATAGACAAGAAAGGCCGATATTCACGTTGTTTAGTATCTAGTCTATGAATGTCTATGTTCAGTATTGGAAAGTAATTTGTTTGTAACTAAATGCAAGCTTATACGTCCGTATGTTGTTCGGTGCCACCTCTACGGTTAAAAGTATCAAATATATACATTTTTCATTATTAAACATTAAATCTTTGACATCATTCAGTGATGTGTGAATGGCGGGGAAAATATATGTTTTCGTTTATTTCAAATAATAATTAACAAAAATTCATTGGCGCTGTTGCTAAATAAGTGGCGGCATAGTGCCTTTTTTATTGAAAATTAGGATAACATGCAGTTTGAATTAATATTAAGTTAATCTAGTTGTTTTATAATTATTTTGTATGATTGTGACCTAGAGTATACGCAGATAATAACTTCGATGATAAGATACTTAATTCAAGAGTTAATTGAGAGTTTTCACTAAGTGCTAGTGATAGCGGAAAGGCCCCTAAACGCGGATATTTAACGGTATTGCACATTCAGCCTAGTAACTTTGTACTATTCAACACCAATGGAACTCAACCTGGCTTATAAGGGTTGAACCTCATCTAGCAGCACGGAATCGCGTTTTCCCATATTCCTATCCTTTTCCGACGCTCAGGATCGTCATATGCTAGAGCGAGAAACAGCGGGGGTGCTATAGCACACGGCAGCATCTGCGACGATGCGCTCGGCAGCACGCTCTTGAGGATGGGATCAAGAATAGGGAGTGTGGAAAAATGCTATGCCATGTTGCTTGATGAGGATCAACCCTAAACAAATAAATCTATTATAGAGGGTGTAAACAGACCCTTCACATAGCCGTCAAACAAGCATTCTGTACATCAAACTAAGTAACTTTACGCAAAAATTATTGCTGGGAAACGATTTTTTTTGGAGTGATAAATCACGTTTTACGATAGGACTCGATGGAAAGCACTCAAAGCATTGTGCTGATGGTTGGATTGAATAGTACGGGGGTCGTGGAGGTGTGTAAAGTGAAAATCTTACATTAAAAGCAGGTATTTATAAAAAAAAACTTGTGAAAAAGTTGGAACTTTGACCACCAATATCTCCGTAACTAGAAGGTTCCCAGGTATGGTCTACAATGAAATTTAAGAAGAAAAAAATGCTCGCAAAGGCGGGGAGTGCCTTTCGGCTATGTTCTATTTACACCCTTTATATAGCTAGCCGAGTTGTCCCACTGAATTGAGAATTGGAAAGATGTAGCGCAGAATCGTGGCCTTTGGAAGGAATGGAGCGGTCTTTGCCCAGCAGTGGGACAATATGGGCTAGTTATAAATAAATCTAAGCCATCGAAAGTTGTAATGCCAGAAACATAAAAATGGCATGGCAAGTAATACGTTAACCGACAAAAAGGATGTCTATCCCTGCCCAGTAGTGATGTACACTACCGTTAAATACTCGCGTACACTTACAGAAATATTCACAACAGCGCGTGAAAATAAAATAAGTTTACAACTAAGACTTATGAATAGAATGTACAAGTAGTTCGCAACATTTGAAAAACATTGCTTCGCTATAGCTACGCGTACGATCAAGGAAACAAGGCTATGCGACCATAAAATTGAGGAAAAAAAACCATTCAGCATATTCTCATTTCCTCAAAAATACATTCATATTGTCCTGGAGAATACCTCAATATTAGTACCCGACCCCCCCCCCCCCTTTTCAAGCCCCTACTTTTTACTGTAAGCAACCAGTGATACGCGTTTAATTTTAAAATTATTAAAAACCACTATTTCTATATTGCATTTTTAATAAGTGTTACAATTACGGAACAGTGACTAGTTTCCTACTTGATACTATTTGAGCAAAGGCCATGACCACGGCCTCAAGCGATGTGATTTTAGTCAAGACACTAGCGCGACTCACTTGTTTCATTCGCGTGACTACCGAAACTCCGCAAGACGCGTCTCTGACTCGTCGGACGCTTCAATTACTTCTTTCATTTCTTTTAGACGAGTCTCTATCGTGGTCAATAGTACTCAAAAGGACTCACTAAATTTTTTCAGTGATGTGATGATACTACTCAGAATTGATGGTCCCCTAGTATATTCAAATATCAAGTCTAAAGGAATTACCACACTTTTCAAAGCAGACCGGCTTGAGCAGTTGTTGCATATAGTTCGACGCAGTGCACTTACAATGCGCAGTGGCACACAGCTCATACTATGTATTTTCTATTTTTTTTTTTTTTAACTTGTTGTTTATTTTTAATTTTGTATCTTTTTTTGTTCTGTGTGCTTGATGAACTGACGTCAAATAAACTTTATTCTTTCTTTCAGTGTACAGTGAGTTATAGCAATTAGCTGACCTACCTTTGTATTTTTTTATAATTCTTTTATATTTTATTTATTTGAGCAAAGAAGTAAAATATAAAAGAATTATAAAATTCAATCGATCCATATTCTAAAAAATCTCGACTATTTATGCAAAGGTGGGTCACCTATTTGTTATAACTCACTGTACATTCAAAAGGCCGATTTAGCAAGACAAAAAGGGTTACTGAAATTCTATAATAATACTGGCAATAATTTTGTGCAAGTACCCTCCAACAAATTAATAATGAATTTTAGAGTGTTATTACGAGTAGCATGCATAATGAAATCATTCACTTTTCTGTACTTGATGTGTCCATATTTCAAAGATATATAAAATTAGTTGTATATATACAACGTGGCCCAAAATTCAACGATAAGCGGGCACCAGAGGGTGGACCTGCTCATGCCTACTTGTGGACAAAAAAAAAAATCTCAATTTCCTTTGAAATTACAAAAAAAAAAATGAAATCCTACGAAAATTTACACCCCTTATGATATTTTTAAATACCATGACTACAATTCTTCAAATATTTGTTTTTTTTTATCGGCTACCTGAGTAGCTCTGCTATTCACCACAACCCTTAAAAATCCCAGAATGCCTACAGGCATTGACACAAATAGCAATCAAAATTATTTTTTAAAAACTTGGAAGATTTTTACTTTCACTCATCATGGTGTAAAAAAGAAGTACGGACACTAGAATGGCAAGTTTTTTTTTTTTTAAATTGACATAATTAATCAAGATTCCAAAATGGACACTCTAGGAAACCTAAACAAAAAAAAATTTCATAAATTGTTGTTGTTGATAGTAATCACTTTTACAATGTCCATAAAATAGATTTTTTGTTGTAAATTCTTGGAATATGACTGGGATAATGTAGGTAGTCAATCACGTTTAGAAGTTAAAGAGAGACAGATAGAGAGAGATCATACGTTAGAGAGAGAGGGATTATACGTTATAGAGAGATCACATTGAGGTTCCTAAGACCACCACAAAGATAGACACTTCCAAAGTGGTAAAATATGTGCCCCCCCCTCTAATCTAAGAGGAGGAAAATTCAGAAAAAATGTAGGATTGTAGAACGTAAAAAAACTTTCAATGAAAATTGGTTTGGTCTTGATGTTAAATTTTTGAGTTATGGGACTTTTTCATCAAACTGCAGTAGTGACTTTGTTTTTCATTAACATACAATGAAAAACAAAATTGATTTGCTAATACAATACAACATACGAATGAGCCTTCAAAATGTTTTTATTATGTATATTGTTTGGTGCTACCGAAACCTGTGTGCGTGTGAGTACGAATCGCACTTCGCCGGTTTTTGTATTATACTGTTAAATGTAGCAAAAATAATTTTTATTATTATTATTTATGCCAGATTTTGCCAAATCATCTATAGATATAAACCTTAGAGCTAGTTAATAGTGTCAAATAATATTGTCCAACTAGATCGGCCTTTTGAACCATAGTGCGGTGTCGAGTCGCGGCACACGAAATAAGGCAAATAACGTAATTTTGGGTTTTATTACATCGACATAACGCTCATTCCGTCCGTCTCCTGCCAATTCCAAGTCGAAAAGTGTGGTCCCCAAAAGACTGCACTGAAACTCTTTATTGCTTTCGACTGAAACATACCGATTTTTTATTTTTTTTTTAAATTTATCGATCAATAATATAATCGAGCATATTTTTTTTAAACTTACGTAAGTTACAGAGTTGTCTCACTCTGGTTTTGAACATAATTGTTTTAGATGCCGATCCTAAGTAATTGACTTGTACTTTTGATAAAACAGATGAGACTATAGACAACAAATTATAAGATGAATTTTCAACGCTCAATCTAACACCGCGTATTTATTTAGGCATTATTTTAGGTATCGCTTTGTCTGAATGAAAATAGGCAATACGCATCTTCCTAATCCTTCATCCTGGTACGGTGGTTGCTTGAACAGTGCATAAAATAATGTTTTCCCGAATACGTCAAAAATATTGTCTGTAAAAGACAAGAGACAATCGTTCCACGTTTTTCAATATCGAACGATATCACAGAACTCAAAAGTGACGTACATCGAAGGAAAATAAAATCAGAGGTCAGGGAAAATAATTGAAGACCCAAAAAGCGATAATTTAACTCCCAACTTTTACAACGGGACCATACCTGAAATGGCAGAAAAAAAATCAACCGATCCATACACTTTGTCGCGTTAGTACCAAAGATTAAAACCGTTAGATTAGCCCTCGCATATTCCGTATGGAACGAAAAATGCGATTTTGAGTATGAGTATGCGAGACAATACTTTTCAAATATCATTGTTAAATTGTTTTTAAAAACGAAAACGTTACCGTTTACATGTTATGGCAAATCTAACGATTTAAATCTTCGTTCTGTCAAACGTGCCTCATCGGTAAAAAATTGAAATTCACATCACATTTATGTCGGGCAGTAAGGTTGATTTCGGTCGAGCATTTGTTACCACCGAGCTGCGGATGACTGAACATATTAGGTAACACAAACTTAATTTTATGTGGTAATGGTCCCGTATCTAAGTCTGACAACCAGTCTTACCAAGGGGTATCTTATTACCCAGTGCTAACTGGGTTGTGGAGGTCAGACAGCTAGTCGCCCCATGTAAGATACCGGTATTCAGCTGCATCCGGTTAGACTGGAAGCCGATCCCAACATAGCTGGGCAAAGGCTAGGTATTAATGATGGGCCAGTATCTAAGATTCTGGGTTCAAGTATAATTGCTAGAAAGACATCCAACATTTCAGGTCTTCCGCCTGATCTTGTAGGAGTGTTGGAGGGGCGAGCGTGAGGTACGTTTGCGTGCACACGTGCTTCTGAGCGACATGGCGGCACTCGATCATTGGCACAGCATGTTGAAGAACGAGTTCGCGTACGCCATCGGCTTCACGTCGGGATGTGGCTGAAATTAGAATGTTACGATTAAAATGTGAGACGGATTGAATGGGACGAACGATGTAGGCTTATTTGAATTAATTATTTTATTTTTGAATTGTTTTTACTATGGACACTTTTAACGCACACATCTTGCTACATCGTTCTCACATAATGTACCATCTCAACATGAATGATGTAACCAAGGTTTTGTAAAAATTATTCTGATTTAAAAGAGTGTCCATGGAGTTTCTTGCCCGTTCTTCTCCATAGAGATCTACGTTAGGGAATGGGCAACTACATTTCATTGTTTCAGCTATATTTCATTGTTGTCTTTGTTTCGACAATTCAAAAGTGCCTGTAACTGGCCTACTTGAAATAAATGCTTTGATTTTGATTTAGGACAATCGAATGTGAGCAAAGATCAGCACGCATCATTATAATCATCATTCCCGCTGGGTACAGGCCTCCTCTGTCTTCTTGCTGGTGCAGTGGGTCTTCCATACAGGTATATCACAGCTAACATAGCTGGCCTATAATATGTTCCCTCTGCGGAGACACAGGCCTCCTCTCTATGAGAGAGACAACAACATCGACAATTCAAAAGTGCCTGTAACTGGCCTATTTGAAATAAATGCTTTGATTTTTGAGGGAGTAGATCGTAATTCACTACTCAGCTCCACTGTGGATTGGTGGTTGCCACATTTCTTTGTTTTTTTTGGTTCTAGGAATGCCGGCAATGCTAAAGTATTGTTTTTGTTACTTACCACAGCTTCATAAGTAGTGAAGTTCGGTTTCAAGTCTTTACCGTTCATATTGATGAAAGCACCGAGGTTACCCATAGTATCACTGAAATACAAAATAAGTATTTTAAGAAACCTTTAAAGAGAGCTCTTTTTAACAATACCTAACACGATTATACAACATTAGTTTTAGTATATGCGAAACGTGATACACGGGTCTAGTATTTTTATGTAAAGAATCTATGTACAAAATTTCAAAACTGTATCATGAAATATCACAAAGTTATAAGGTTGTTCTGTTACCTAGTTGTCCGCACAAAAACGCGGTCACCACGCAGGGCGCGCCTCCAGCGTCATCTTGAGCTCATTGATAATAATAATTTGGCAGTAGGTACCTAAATTATTTCGATAGGTACTCAAAGTCACTCGGTATCCAACTTTCAACTTTTTTAAATATTTTTGGGAAAAAATATAACATGGTTTAAAAATTATTGGAATCGATTCAGTTACTTATTCTGAACAAACTATATTCAGGTTTCGCATATACTAAAAATAATGTTGTATAATAATCGTGTTATTTGTATAAAAGATTTTTTTATTAAGGTTGAACTGACATTAACCACTTTGGTTGGTGATTTGTGTACGCGTCATAGATCTATCTATACAGGGTGTAAACAGACCCTTCTCGAAGCCGTCAACCTAGAATTATGTACATCAAACTAAGCAACCCTACGCAAAAATTGTGTTTTACGGTAAAACTCAATGTAGCACACTCAAAACATTGTGCTGATGGATGCTTTTAATAGTAAACGTCAATCATGCTCTTGCCCTTATCCCAATTCATTTGGGGTCGGCGCAGCATGTCTTCTTCTTCCATACTTCTCTATTACTCGTCATCTCATCAGACACCTCCTTTCTTGCCACATCATTGTTTACACAGTCCATCCATCGTTTCCTTGGTCTTCCTCTACTCATATACCCATCCACATTCATACTCAAAACTTTCCTCACAACATTTTCCTCATTCCTCCGCATCACATGCCCATAACACGACAACCGATTACCACACAACTTTTCAGTCACCGGCCACTTTCAGACTTCCTCATATATACTCATTTCTTATTTTATCCATTCGCGTAACACCGAACATTCCCCTTAGCATTCTCATCTCCGCGTCATGGAGGTAATAAAAGTAAAGTTATTATCTTAAAAACTAGAATTAAAAAAAAAAAAAAAAAACTGGTGAAATTTGGAACTTTGATCTTCAATATCTCCGTAACTAGAAGGTGGTGGTCAGTTTTTACGTTACAAGGATGTTCAGAATAGACACTTCAAAAGATGCGAAATTGACCCCTTAGTGTGGGAAAAGCAGGCACAAAATCGGCTTGAGTGGAGACGTCGTGTGCATCGGCAGGTCAACGCTTTCGAAGAGAGAAGAAGGTCGCAGCTAGATTTAAAGCGTGATAACCTTAAAACTAGGCCACCTGCAGCTATACCCTACAATTTCGTCAATGGTGTTCTGACATGTCCGCTTTGTGCTCGGAGTTTTTTGGCCAAAGTTGGGTATGCTAGCCACTTGAGAGCACATGATAGAGCAGCGTACCAAAGCTCTCGACAACCTCCCTAGAAAGCCATCGAATGCAGTCGCTGTGGCCGGAATCGGCTAGATGGCATCATCATCATCAACTAGAAGGTTCCCAGTTATGGTCCAGTACAAAAAAAATATAGCAGTGACAGGGAGAACAAGTGGTTTTCGGCTTCGTTAAGGGTATTTTAACTCACTTTACGTCAAAATTCTAATTCCTACGTTGCATAGATCTCGAGAAAAACCTCTGAGACAAAATACCAAAAACTAAGATTCAAAGGTCCCATTTTTCCTTTTAACATAAGAACCTTCATCATCTGCCTAGCCTTGCAGCTGAATACCAGTATTTAACATGGAGTAACTGCCTATCTGACCTCCACAACCCAGTTAGTTCTGGGTAATACAATACCCCTTGGTAAGACTGGTTGTCAAGACTTTCGGGCCACTGACTACCTGAAACAAAATCTACAAATGACAGCCGGGACCAACGGCTTAACGTGCTTTCCGAGGCACGGAGGAAACTCGGGTAACATAGTAACCTTAAAAACATTAATTCATAAATTAAAAGAAAAACCCATTCCTAATTAGCAAATATTGTAATTGTATTGAGAGCTTTGTGTAAGATTGTGGCAACAGATAATATTACTGAATAATCTTAAAATCTAGACTCTAATCAGCTATAATGATTAATCATCAATACAAATGCCGATAGTTGTTGATTACGATCAATTTGAAATCATTATCGTTTGATCAAACCAACATCGTTGATACAATGACAGTCTGAGAATCTCACATGTGTCAACCTATTCTAATATAAAATACTTAAAATTATATATTTATTCGAGTGTACAAGTGTCGCAGGATAGTTGGAAATAGTACATTTTGATATAAGAGGGGAAACTTTGTTATTGCAGTCGAGGCGGAATTCACACCCGAGCCGTAGGAGAGGTTGTTATGGAGGCGGCAACTGCAGTAATCATGTTTATTTATGATATTTATAAACACAATTCAAATTCGTTTAAATTTCAACGTTTAAACGTCTCGATACTTTGAACAGCCTTTATGACTCAATTCATACGAGTAAAATCTTCACTCTAGTTGGTCAGGGCTTCGGTGAAACTGTTATAGTTGCAGTTGGTTTCGAAAAAACTAAATCCGGTAAAATACAAAAGAACATACCAGTAATTAGGCGCCGAGAACACCGTAATGCACTTCCCATCATGAGCGACCTCATAGCCATCGTTCTTGACCTCGTGACTGCGGATGACGTAGTCCAGGCCGTTACGGTTGAGGAAGGTATGCGTGACGTCAGGCCCGAACTGACAGCCGACGCCTCTCTTCGAGGGTGCACGGCCTATCATCGGCTGGGGATCCGACCATAGGAGCTCGCACATTATACCTGACGAAAGAAAAAAGGTTTTAATACATTTATACTGAACTTTTGCACGCGGCTTCATCCAAGTGAAGATCGAAAATAACGAAGAATGCAGGATTCTTCTTGCGCAAAGAGATTTAATACAGTTATAGAGCAGTCATTGGGAGTACTGTCATACAACAATTTTGATCTGCCCCCGTAGCATGACCACCGTAGACAAGGATTTCTTTGACGGAAGAATCGACAAAATCACAGATAGTGCAAAGAAATCTGTCATTGTGTCGACACAAACTGTCATTCGACATCCATGTTCCTTTTTTGCCCTTTGTGTTCCATGGCCGCGGTATCTCTTTGGAACAGTCCCGCAGCCCTGGCAGGCATCGGCCCATGCGGACCTCTACGTGGTCGCTGACATCTCTTTGAGGCGCACGTGGAACACGAACGTGCCATCGACACGGCCTGTCGTCATAAGACGGCCCTAACGCTTCCACCTTAAAGTCCAGCCAACTCACATGAGGACTATGCAGATTAGTGTCTGAGATGGTCTTTTGTAGAACGAACCATTTGAGTGGACTTGTCCAGTCATTGCAAGCATTTGTCAGTTATCGTGTAGCTTGACTTATAACTCAAGCAGCCCAACACAATGCTAAATGAAAGTTGGTTAAGGCTGATATTCGTAAAACAATGCAATGCAAGACAGAGAACTAGCCGAACCCACTGTAGCCTAGAAATGACTTTCTCAGACACAAAACTGGACATTGTCGTCTCAGAAGCAAATTTAAAAGGTCTGACGTGGCAGAAACTACACTAACAACATAGCATAGCATAAATAAATTGCCCTTTTATTCTGAATTGTTTCTGTTTCTTTATCTGTTGCTATAATATGTCCCTCAATTCAGTGTGCCTTTTGGCAAAGGCCTCCTCTAGCTCCTTCCACTGTTTTCTGTCACAAGCCACTCTCCTCCAATTGGGGCCCGCTGTTTGCTTAAGCTCATCTTCCCATCTTCTTTTCTGTTTCCCCTTGCTGTGTTTACTGTCCCTTGGGTACCAGTCGGTCATTAGTTTACTCCATTTCTCTGAATTTGCTCTCATCATGTGACCAGTCCATCTCCATTTTTGTTGGTCAAGCATAATATGCAAGCATTTATGTTGGGTAAGCATAAGGTAGCATAGCATAATCAGCCTATAATGTTCCCACTGCTGGGACACAGGCCTCCTCTCTATGAGAGGGAATGGGCTATAATCCACTATGTGGGCCTAGTGCGGGTTGGTAGATGTCACATGTCTTCGAATTTTTGGTTCTAGGACATGCCGGTTTCCTCACGATGTTTTCCTTCACTAGTAACAACCACAAAATATTTCATTCGCAACACTCACCATCCTCAGGCGGCTGCTTATTTCTGTCCACCTTCCTTATATCATCAAGAGTGACATCGTCCTTGGAGAACAGTCCTCCGTGCATCACCATAACCCGGCCATTGATGCAATGGGCCAGGGGCAACCAGTTGTATACCTCGGTGAACAGGTCCGCCATTTGGGTAGTGTACTTAGAGGACACCTCGCCTCGGAAGCCGTACATGCGGTTCATGTCGAGGGTCTCGTGGTTTCCTGAAAGAATATTTGAATAGTTGTTGATTATCATAACATCACGCCTGTCATACCCGAAGGGTTAGGCAGTATACCTAATCGTACAACCATACTTCGCCAGTTATGTTTAAGTCCCATGTATGTATTAAGGGGTGAGCCTATTGCCATCAGCCAGACAGAAATCCAAACTTTGAGGATGCTTCTGAGAAATTTATGGTGAAAAAACCCAATAACACTTTGTCCGATCTGGGAATCGAACCCAGAACCTCATGCTCAGAAGTCGCAAGTGCGACCACTAGACCAACGAGGCCGTTTATTTTTCATTAGCTAATTTTGTGGCTGATGCTTGGGTGTGGTGTGAACTCAAAAGTTCACATCACTAAGAAGTGACCTGAACTTTTGAGTTAGCAGTGTTATTATAATCCTACTTTAATGTGGGAAAGAGATGGAGCGTACGATGATACGAACTATAAAACTGTTTTATAGTTCGTATCATCGTACGCTCCATCTCTTTCTCACACGGAAGTGGCAGTAGGCAGTAGTAGGTATTGAATTTTGATACCTTAATTTTACTTAACTGTTACGTGTCACTTAACTATTCAAAGCTATCTTCTAAAAAGCAGTGAAGTAAAAAAAAAACTAAGCAAAATAAATTAGCTAGCGAAACTCCGCAGACGTAATGGTTATCAATTTATTCGGTTGAATCTCATTCAACATCATTAATTTGGTCATCAATGAAAAACCAAGCTTAAAATAATCGCACTAAATACCATAACTCACCTCTAGACATATAAAAATGATCAGGGAACAACAATTTGAAGCTGAAAAGTGTGAAAATACATTCGACACTAAACGATCCTCGGTCGACAAAGTCGCCGTTGAAGAGGTAAGGGTTGGTTTCCGAAGGTAGACCATTCAGCTTGAATATGTTCATCAGATCGTAGTACTGGCCGTGGATGTCTCCGCATACTGTGAACTTGGCATCATCTGGCACTTTGATGTCGATGAGAGATGGTTGCTTCTGCAGGTAGGCTTTCACGTCGATGAGTATCTGTTGTGGAGGATTCAGATTATTTTTTTATCGGAGAGTAGCTGGTGCCTGCGACCTTCGTCCACGGGAAATTATTATAAAAATGCTACTTCCCTATTTGAAACGGATTTAGTTAAGAATTTCTTTTTTTTTTTGTATGGTACCGTAATTATTTTTCTATAAATAAAAGTAGCCTAAGTGACTCCTTATAACATCAGAGTCGCGTCTAAATCGGTCTAGCCGTATTGGAGATTAGGCGGAACAAACATACAGACATACAGACTAACAAAAATTAAAGAAAATGTTTTATTTTGTAATAAGTGCCGTATTTACTTTCATATGCATTCAGTAAAAAGCGGTTATTTTGAAATTACAAACAGACACTTCAATTTTATCTGTTTGTATAGACTATAGATTATAGGTATGTATTAGAATTGAAAGTTATTTTAAGAATTGTGTAAAGTGTTGATGTATAACACTGTCTAGCTAGATCAGTTCTGCTTACCTTATAGGCATATTTCTTATGTAATTTCTTCTGCTGTTTGTAGAATTCCATTAATTCAGTCACAAACTTGAGGGTAACCTTCCCATCTTCGAGTGCTGGACCAACATACTCGTCTTCGATGGCTGTAAAAGACAAAAATATATTAAACACATTACCTTCAATGTGTGCTTCGACAGTCGAGTAAAAATCGGTACATCGAAGATTGGATTGTTAAAACTCGAAGTATGACACTGTTTTTTAGTTATTACCGTTATCCGCAAATAAAAACTTTCTGATGAACATATGACTCTTTTTAAACCACTTGATTAAACACTTGTACCCACAATGAATCAGCAACGTTTTTGTATGAAAAGGTAGTTGAAACACAAATGAGGTTTCAGCTTGAAATAGTTCGACGGGAAAAAGGTGTGACGATCACAGTCAAAGACTAAAATTGTCGCCTCAATGTACTTAGGTCGCACGAAAAAGTATTTACACTAAGAGTGAGCTTGCTCATTCCGAACATACAATACATTATGATTTATTGTGTGAGTGAGATTCAACAATTGGGACCTTTTTAGCGTTAGGGCGATTATAATGATTTGAATATAGAATGTAATGATTACTAGCGGGAACGCGCACTGAGGCTTTTCGTCTCGACTGAAACGTGAGACGGACAGCTGTACATACCAAGATAAACAAATGAAATTATTGTAATTAAATCGTGATTTTCCGATAGTTTTGTTATCATAATAACAGTTTGATATAATCATGCAATAACAAGATAATTATGATATTTATGTCACACAACAGACGACGTTTTGATTAATGCCTAGTGGTGGACGTATTCACTTGTTTAAACTACTAAACGGATTTGAATTTTTTTTGCATTTGATACCTCAATTCTTGAAAAATGTTATAGGTTTATATCATCACTCTGCGACCCTCAGGAGCCGAGGGGCTGGTGAAACCGCGGGACACAGAAAGTATTTAAATTATTGAATCGCCAAATATAGCACAGCAACATTTAAAGTATTTTTGATGTAAGTACTTTAGTAACTGACAGACAGACAATGCACATGCATAACCACTAACTATCCTGTATTGTCGCACTTAAAGCAAATGCTTTCTTTGCCTTTCTTATTTCAGCTGGTGCGTGCAAAGATGATATTATCTATGGTAGGAGTCAGTCGCGTGTAACATTCTTATTTTAATCTAACTGCGTCATAAAATTTGAATGTCGCGGGCTGCCTTCGCCTTACTAATAATTATGTAGTAACACCAGACACAAGATGGTCCCAAGCAAACAAAAGTGGCGAAGGTGCCATAGAACTCGATTCCTACCGGATTCCCTTTGAAAACTGGCACAGTCAGTATTCTATAGACAAATAATATAATCACATTAAAGATATGTACTCCGGATTACCTCTTACAAAAATGTACCCTTCGCTACTGCCAGCTACATCAGAGTGGCAATACATTTGTTTTCCAGTGTTCAACACCATAGCTATTCACAAACGCTTCGATTCAATTCGGAAAGTAATGCCAAAAAAAAGCTACAACATACGACTTATCGAGTTGAAGCATTTGTGAATAGGTATGTTGGTTGCTTTCCCAGTCTTAAAACTTTCGTATCATTGTAAAAATTGTTTAGTATCCCTGTCATCCTGTGCTATTTCGTCTTTACAAATTATCATTATTATGATGATATTATAAAAAAAAAAACAATATGACATTGTAAAACCATCACTTGAGCAAAATAAAAATATATAGGTATATTCCTTTCATAATCCTGTTCCCAATTGATGATATTAATAATACATTTAATTGACATTATTTACTCGAACTTGGCTTAATTGTATTGTTTGAATTCAGATTTGTTTAAAAAAAAAATTAATATATGTGTACACCAATTTCATTGGTAGGACATAGAGCTCAACTAAAATGTATAACATATGACCTTTATTGTATACCTGTGTTCACAAATAAGGATTGATTGATTGATATTTTCACTAGACAAATAATTATGAAATTTATGCTGGAGTAGATTAAGTTGATATCAGAAATTCATTGGAAAAATCAAGATAAGGCTGGGAAGTTGTAATGCAAACTGAACTCTATATGTTGCTATCACAATTCTTTTTCTAGGAGCACACTTATTTTTTACATGTTTGGACACAAAATTGCAAATGTAGCATAAATATAACCAGTTCTTTGAGTTAAAATGTAACAAATATTTTTTTCATGAATACTTACTCATGGCCTCTAAGTTGATGGAATCAGCTATGTTGACCTCCTTATCAACGGAGATAGCCTTCTCAAAGGCAATTTTCTTAACTATCTTATTGCATTCATTACACTTCATTTTTGCATCTTGGTCACTTGGCCTAACTTTGGTTACCTGTAAAATGAGGAATTCTTAAAATTTATTTTTGTATTTTTCTTTTAAGATGTGTATTTTATAAAAATACAATAATACATAAAATCAAAATATTTTATTTCACATAGATGGGCACAAAAAAAAAGGTGCATGTTTCGGGTTGGTCGTTTCCTAAGGAGAAGAACCGGCAAGAAACTCCATGGTTACTCTTTTCAAATCATAATTATAAGGAGCTCCTGGGTAAACAATAACAGCCGCTCGAATCAATCTTCAGGTTAAGCCGCGCTTGCCTAGGCTGGTCTATGGATGAAGACAAATCAAGACTGCTGACTCCTAAGACACAGGCATTTGTTACACCTAGTTTAAGAGTCAGAGTATTAACATTATTGTGACCTAGTTATAAGCCTTGCTCTTAGTCTGTGGATCTTGTACTGTGATGGATTTTGGTGAAATAAAGATTTTTTTTATAAAGAGTACCAAAAATTAAAAAAAAAAACTATCTGCAGCCATAAATTATAAATGAGTGGCCATGCAACAGAGGAAGTGTTAAGTTTTTTTCCCTTCTGTACTGTTGATGTGTTTAGAATAGAAACATTTAAACTCACACACACAAACAGCCAGACCCGTAACCACCAACCAGTAGGCCATGCAAATATTTGTTTGATGCAGGAATCGAACCTGTGACACGCAGCGCAGCAGCCAATCGCTCAGTCACTACACTGATCTGCATCCTTAGTCCTGACTGTGTTTAGTGAGTCATAGAAACTTTAGTCTTAGAGCTATAGTGCAACATGGTTCTTTGGCATGTGGCCACAGAACTCAAGACATCTTGTATTTACAACACAATTTTAAAAGACAATTTGATATATATTTTTTTTCTGTTGGCTCATGTATGTCTACTGTGTCCTACATACTTAAAATTAAGGCTGCAGGAAGGGACATGCGAAATGTGGGTCTACTTCTAATAAACTTTGCACACAATTTATGTCTATAGAGCTGAAAATTCTTGAATTTTTAAGTTTCTGTTCCTTTCAGTACCTCTTACTAAACAAGCTTTATTTCAATACTTACATATTCGAAATCCTTAAGTGCTAATTTGTACTTTCCTAGGGACATGTAAGCCGCCGCCCGTCTGTAATAGGCCTTCGTGTAGGACCTGTCCAACTCTATCGACTTCGACGCGTCGGTCAGGGCATAACCAAAGTTCTCCAGCCTCAAATTAGCTATACTCCTATTCGCGAAAAACACCGCATTCTTCGGATTCTTGTCTATTGCTTTCGAATATAACTCGATTGCATTATTGTAGCTCTGTTCTGAAATTTGAGGTTATGTCAGTCAAATTTTGTTCTATTCCTGTCACGATCAATATGCTATAAATATCACTCATACATTGTATTTTCAGCTGGTTACAGCTAAATTGTTACTTATATTATGAAATTCCGATAACTTACTTTTGAAATATTCATTTGCTTCGTTTTTCAGTTTATCCGCTGCCTCTATGTCCTCCTGAGAGATGGGTCCGGCAATTTCTTCGTTATTAGCCATGGTTAAGCGTAACAATGTTGATATTCTTCAAGTGTTTTAGCGAGAAATAATGTCTTAATCATAAGAAATGTGAATTTCTCACATACATTTACATGTTATCCGCAATTCATGAAAATTTAATTGACAGATTAATGAATGAATTCTTGAATGAATTTGTCATGTGAATGAATGAAGTTTAAATGAACATGAACAGTGTTGCCAACATTAATTTCAACTGGAGCGTTTCGTAGACTAAAAAAAATCGTATTTGCTACTGTAAATTAAGTAATTATATGCTACTGTAAATTAAATAATAATACGCAGTATACTAGGTGTTAAATTAACGGATCGTGTCCAAAACACAATACTGCACACCAAAACAACTGACGTGGCTTAAAAGGCTGGCCAACTCAAATGGGACTGGGCATGACATATTGTCTGCCGCAGGCTGGAGTCTGGACTAACTG
Source organism: Noctua fimbriata (assembly GCA_905163415.1). Classification (NCBI taxonomy): domain Eukaryota; kingdom Metazoa; phylum Arthropoda; class Insecta; order Lepidoptera; family Noctuidae; genus Noctua; species Noctua fimbriata. The sequence goes on from LR990936.1 coordinate 14,294,654, forward strand.
TGGGCCAAAATAGCAGGAAACTGGTGGCCTGGTACAGTGAGGCGTGGTCGCGGCAGGCTACGAAGGATATGGCGGGACGATTTGGGTAGGTTCCGTCAAAACTAGAAGGCGGACGACTTATTTAAGTTCAAGTGATTAATATAATAATAATATACATGACGCAATCAAACAATGAAAACGTCATGCGCTCATACTATGGGGCTACAGAGGAAGGAAACAACCTGACCGCGTACCGTGTTCGGATGCTCTCTCTGTTTCAGGTGCTTGAGCCAGCTGTCAACGTGTCGGCACAACGACTATCGGATCAGGTGCGAGTCATCCAGCGTAACCGTATGTGGATGACACTGTACTTGATCGCCTGCGAACTGAAATGCAGAGCAGCCATGTCATTACCCCGTCGGCGCAGGCTGTGGTACTACCACAGTCTAGCACAATACCTAATCGCGATAACGACGTGAGTAATGACATGGTTACTAATGTAAGTACCCAGTGCAATGAGGAAATGAGGAGTGCTTTGGAGGGTGCGATTCGAGAATATCGGTTCATGCAACCCGACCTTAGACCACGCATACCTCGTTTGCCCATGCATAACAAAAATAGGGCGTTGGTGGCTGTTCTGAATTCGCAGTTGTCAAACTATTTTGACAACTGCGAAGATCTCACCGATCCTTTAATGTGCGGCTGTAGCGGCATGTCATGTAGCTCATGTCAATTTTTTTGATGACAGAGCTACACGACCTAAACCAGTCGTGCCGCCATGGCAATACAGGATTGAACGACGTATTGGTGGGGCCAGAGCACTCATCGGCAAACTGATCTGCTTCAGGGAGGGCAATACTCGCCCTAGAGTGATGCGTTTTGTGAGGCGGGCATTCTCGGGGACTAATATCAGTTCTTGAGACTACATGTCCCGTATCACAGAGCGCATCGACTTCCTGATGCAGAAAGTGTATGCATGGGCAAATCGTATTCGTAGGTATAAGCGGCGGGTGGACCGATACACTCAGAATCTCACTTTCCAAAGAGATGAAAGATGGGTATTGTATTGTATAACGGGCTGCTGTCCGCTACTCCACGTCAAAGCGCGTATTTTGCGTGCGGGTGGGAAATTTATTCGATCCACCCCAACTCCCCGAGAAAAGCCAGCAGCGCCTTGATGTTGCTGACAATCTAGCGGAGAGTACCTGGGTTACCGAAGTACTTTGCCCTGTATGTTGCAACCACTGGGCAATGCAGAAGCACGTGGGCTGCTGTTTCGTCTTCCTCCATGCAGGCTTGGCATAGGGGGCTGTCTGTGACTCCTTTGACAAAGAGATGTTTATTAAAATAGCCGTGCCCAATGATGGCGGCTGTTAGTGTGCGTAGCTGTAATTTGGTCAGCCGAAGCGCCCGTTTGGCCAGGCGGCCATCGATAGTAGGAAGTGCTTCCTTGGCCTGCCTGCACTCGCCATGGTCCAGCCATAGCTTGTGGTGTTGTTCACTAGTTCGTTTCCTTACCAGTGTGCGTAGATACCCGAAAGGGAGTGGCACGATGGGTTCACGTCCCACTGCTGCCATGCTCGATCCCCTTCTAGCGAGTTCGTCCGCTGCATCATTGCCTCGGGAATCGCTGTGTCCTTTGATCCATTGTATGGTTATATTATTGAGATTACCAACCTGGTTCAGGCGTTGATGACACTCGTGTATTAACCCAGAGTTGACTATATGGTTGTTTAGTGCTAATAGTACAGCCATGCTGTCTGAGAGTATGCGAATAGAGTGGTCCACAACTCCCCTGGCTGAGATGGCTGATGCCGCCAGGGAAATGCCCATGCATTCTGCCTGAAATACTGTGTTGTGGGTCCCCAGTGGTGTGGCTATATGGATGTTGAGATCCTCCGAGAAGACTCCAGCTCCAGTGCCAGTACCTGTTTTAGATCCATCCGTGAAGATCCGAAGTTTGGCCGGGCTTAATCCCTCGCAGCGGTGGTCCTCATGGAGTTGGATTTTGTATTTTTTATCGAATACAAACTGTTTGGGTATCCGGTCGTTTATTGCTTTTGCCAGGGGGAACTCATTATAGAATCCCTCCAGTACCGCGGTGTGCTGTGTTACCTTCTTACCCCAGAGTTGAAGTGTCTTAAGGCGTACTGCCGTCATCGTCGCTTCCTGCTGTATGAACAGATGGAGCGGTGGGAGTCCTAACATGGCTTCGAGGGCTGCGGTCGGAGTAGTCCTCATGCAACCCGTGGTCGCCATGCAGGCAAGCCTTTGCATGCGTTGCAGTTTGATGGAGGCTGTGGCTAGTCTGGTGCGGGGCCACCAGACCACTGCCCCGTAGGTAATCATGGGTCGGATCACCGCGCAGTATAACCAAAGTATAATTTTAGGGGATAGGCCCCACTTCTTACCTATCATCCTTCTGCATTGCCAAAAGGTGATGCAGGCCCTGTTTATTTTGTTGTCTAGGTGGCTACTCCAGTTTAACTGACTGTCCAGGATGACTCCCAGGTATTTGACCTCGTCGGCTAACTGGAGTTCTGTATCGACAAGTTTTGGTAGGCGATAAGGGCCTAGTGTTCGTTTTAGGGTAAACATGACAAGTTAAGTTTTCGTGGGGTTCACTGAGAGGTCAAATTCTCTGCACCACCGTTCAACGATACGTAGCGCCTGTTGAGTGAGATTGCAGATTGTCCCCGTCACTTTCCCCGAAATGAGGATGGCGAGGTCGTCGGTGTACCCTATTGTATAGAAGTGGTTTGCGTTGAGTTTAGTGATAAGATCATTAATCACCAGGTTGCACGCTCGCCTGACGATCCTGTTCCAGTCAGCCTTAGAGTCAGGGTCGCTGCCAGAGTTCCTGACTACAGGTATAACCCACCTGCTCCATAAATCGGGTAGTACTGCGGAGCCCAAAAATTATAGACCGATTACCTGTCTTCCGACGGTCTATAAAGTTCTTACATCCATTTTGAGAGCAAAAATTAACAAACACATTGATGACAATTCTATCATGTCCGCTTCTCAAAATGGATGTAGGAATGGGTCCTGCGGTACTAAGGAGCTATTCCTCATTGATATGGCCATTAGTCAACAGGTTCGCCGTTCCCGAAGGGATCTGTCAACATGTTGAATAGACTATAAGAAGGCCTATGACTCGGTGCCACATACATGGCTCATGAGGATGCTAGAGTTGTATAAAGTTGATGCAACTCTGCGCACCTTCCTGTCATGTATGGAGCAATGGAGGACAGTCCTTCGCTATCCAGGATGTCGGCAAATCCATAGGAATAGCGAGCCGATAAGGATAGAGCGAGGTATATTTCAGGGCGATAGTTTGAGTCCACTTTGGTTCTGCTTAGCCTTGAATCCTCTTAGCACGCTGCTGGAGGATTCAGGTCTAGGGTATCGGTTGAGGAGAGGTGGTCAAGTTATATCTCACCTCCTTTACATGGATGACCTGAAACTCTTTGCTCCCAACGATTTGCAACTGATGGAGCTACTGAAGGTAACTGAAACTTTCAGTAGCGCCATCAGGATGGAATTTGGTGTGGACAAATGTGCGGTCATGTATGTAAAGCGAGGTGAGATTGTGGAATCTGTGGGAACCCAGCTCTCGGATTCCATAAATCTTAGATCCCTCTCAGCAACCGAAACCTATAAGTATTTGGGTATGTCGGAAGCGCTGGGCATCAATGTTGCTGACACGAAGCAATCGTTGAAGGAGCGCTTCTTTGGCCGCCTGAAAAAAGTATTTAATAGTCTTTTATCAGGCGGCAATAAGGTACGTGCCTTCAACGGTTGGGTCATGCCAGTTCTGATGTATTCTTTCGGCATACTCAAATGGACTTAAACAGAACTAGACGCTCAGGATAGGAGGGTCCGTACATTGTTGACGGCATATCGAATGCATCACCCACGTTCTTCTGTTATGAGACTGTATATCCTATGACTGTATATTCGGAAGTGTGGGGGTCAAGGCTTTTTAAACGCTAAGACTCTCCACAATCGCGAGATATGCAGTCTCAGGGAATATTTCCTTGAAACCGACGTGGGGATGCATCGAGATGTAGTCGTGGTGGACAAGGGCGTCACCCCGCTCTCTTTGGCTAAAGAGAACTGGCGCAAACCTGTACTGCTTGACACTAACGACCGCATGGAGGTATGGCAGAGTAAGGAGCTTCACGGACGCTTTTTCCGGGCCCTGCATGGGCCCGATGTAGACCTATCAGCGTCCGTTGCCTGGCTACGTTCCGGGGACCTCTTCGGAGAAACCGAAGGTTTTGTCTGTGCAATTATGGATGAAGTTATGATGACGAATAACTACCGGAGATTTATTGTGAAGGACGGTACGGTTGACATATGTCGGGCATGCCACCGTCCAGGCGAATCAATCCGTCACATTATCTCCGGGTGTTCTCGTCTGGCTAACGGAGAGTACTTGTATAGACACAACCTTGTAGCCAGGATTATCCATCAGCAACTTGCTCTAAAATACAACCTTGTGGAATCGGAAGTGCCGTACTATAAGTATGTGCCCGACCCAGTTCTCGAAAATGGCAGTATCACATTGTACTGGGATCAATCCATCATCACTGACAGGACTATTGTAGCCAATAAGCCTGATATAGTGGTGGTGGATCGATCAGAGCAGCGCGCAATGATTGTTGACATAACGGTCCCGCATGATGAGAACCTCGTGAAAGCCGAGAAAGATAAGAAAATCAAGTATTTTGACTTGGCTCGCGAGGTTGTCGACATGTGGGATGTGGACTCGGCGATAATTGTGCCGATAGTCGTCTCAGCCCATGGCTTAATTGCCAAGAGCCTCGACCAATACCTGAGGAGGCTCTCGTTAGGCAGCTGGATCAAGGGCTTGATTCAGAAAGCGGTACTTCTGGACACGGCTCGTATTGTTACGAGGTTCCTCTCTCTGGAGACCTGACCGCCGGTAGCTTGGACCCGATACCGGTGGGCTACTATTTTTTATATTTTTAAATGTTTTTTATATGGTTTTTGTTAAGAAATATTTAAAAATGTAATTAGTGTGTAAGAAAATAAATAAAGGAAATATACATAACATTATATTAATACTATATACATTTACCAAGTATCTTGACTTGGCTCGCGAGGTTGTCTACATGTGGGATGTGGACTCAGCGATCATTGTGCTGATAGTCGTATCAGCCCATGGCTTAATTGCCAAGAGCCTCGATCAATACCTGAGGAGGTTCTCGTTATGCAGCTGGATCAAAGGCTTGACTCAGAAAGCGGTACTCCTGGACACTGGACACGGCTCGTATTGTTAGGAGGTTCCTCTCTGGAGCCCTCACCGCTGGTAGCTTGGACCCTGTTCCCGATACTGGTTGTCTCCAATTTTTTAATGTTTTTAAATGTTTTTATATCTTTTTAAATAAATATTTAAAATGTTATTAATTTGTAAAAAGATAAATAAAGGAAATAATAATACACTTAATTATTTCTTTTATTTATTTCTACACAAATTTTATACATTATTAAATTTAAAAACAATTAAAAATATAAAAAAATGTTGCCCACCGGTATTGGGAACAGGCTGGGTCAGGGCTCCAGAGAAAATACGAGCTAACAATACGAGCCGTACATAATTACTAATATATCTATTTTAACTAAAAACGAAATTGTTGTATTACTTTGTAAAACCAAAAAAATAACGGACATATTGTGTACTACGATTATTTATATTATTTACTAATAGTAATATACTAATATATATTAATATAAAGAGGAAAGCTTTTTTTGTTTGTTTGTACCAAATAAGCTCCGAAACTACTGGACTGATTTTAACCATTTTTTTTACCAATAGAGAGCTAAATTATCAGGAAGTAACATAGACTATAATTTATTTAAAAAAAAATAGACATCAAAACTTACGCGGGTGAAACCGCGGGGCTCAGCTAGTGTCATATATTTTACTTGTGCTTTTGTTTTTAAAAACTGCCGCAATGTCAGTTTTATTTTATTTTAGTTTTAGGGAGGAGATGAGAGTGAGATGTCAATGTAACCATATCCAGGGCTGCGGGACTGTTCGAAAGAGATACCGCGATTTTTTTTTTTTTAGGATGTGAAATCATCAAATGATCCCCCCCGCTCTGGGCGGAGCGGAAGGGAGTGTCAGACTTGTACTGACTAAAACCCATCCATGTTCCTTCTTTGCCCTTTGTTTTCCAGGGTCGCGGTATCTGGGCTTTCCATCGGCGTCGGGTCGACGCTGAAGTACCTGGGACTCGTCCTCGACAGCCGGTGGAACTTCGTGGAGCATTTCCGACGTTTGACCCCCAAACTGGAACGAACCGGGGCTGCCTTCAAGCGGCTCCTGCCCAACCTGGGGGGTCCAAACGCCTCCTGCCGGAGGCTCTACGCGGGGCTCGTGCGCCCAGAGCGGGGGGGGGGGGGCTTTTGATGATTTCACAACCTAAAAAAAAAAAAAAAAATACCATATACATGTACTAGTGTTTTTTGTAATAAAGCTCAGTCACCAGTGCCACCCCTAGTTAAGCTCCCTAAATAATAATTCGACCCAGTCTGGCCCAGCTACCCTCCCCTTAATACTAAGCCGAGGCCCGAACCCCGGGGGGTGCCCTTAGTGACTGTCATTTAATAATGTATATCCTTAGTTTGTAAGCCCGGCTGGCCTTAATTTTTGGCCATCACAGGCTAATCCCGGTTAAGCAGGAACAACCTTCTAAAGTCGTTGTACTGCGAGTGGTCAGCAGGGACCGAATTACCGTTACTTTTTTCTTAACGTTACCGATTACCGTTATGTTAACGTTAAAAAAGTAACGATATTTATAACGTTACCCGTAAGTCCGTTAACGTTATCTAATAACTAATATTAGTATCGGTAAAAGTAACAATACTTATACCGGTAATTTATTCGCCTATCTCTTTCTAACGATGTCGGTGGGGAGTCTAGCGTCTTACGATGTTAGTACACACGGCCGCTCATCAAGGTCGACTGTTTGGACTTTGAACTATTAGAAGTTGAACGCTGCAAATCGTGCGAGAGGGTCCGATATGTTGTTTTTATTTCGTCTCTCTCACGCGCAGACCGTATGGTATGGAAGCGCCGCGCCGCATTCTAACCGTAACTATACGTAGATATCATGTAGGCATTTCAAAAATATTATTTTGTAAGCGAGTTAAGTTCGTCGCATAATGATTGTTATGGGTAGATTATTTTTGCTATTTGCGCTACACCTGTGCACTAATAGGTCTATTATTAAAAGTTATTATTTTATTACCGTTTTTAACAACCATAACCATTGAAGAAAATGTTTGTTTAAGAGTATAAAAGTATTTATGTCTTAGATTTTATTCATAAAATAAAATAAAAAGTTGAAGCAGGAAATTATGAAAAAAAAAAAAAAACCATAAATGTTTTTTTTTTCCATTCGTACTGGCATATAAGTGTCTACTATGAAATTTAATCATATTACTATTAGGTATGGTTTTTGACAAAATAGCAAAAGGCATTTCAGTTTTACAATTTCGTGAGGCACATTGATTGGTGCCAAGCAGCTTAGACGAAATAGATAGCTAGAGCTACCTATGAACTGGATAGCTACCTATTAACTGAATGAAAAGACGGCAAGGTTGATGGCGCAGTGGCTAAGCGATAGGTTGCTGCGCTATGTGTCGCGGGTTCGTTCCTGTAGAGAACAAATATTTGACTAACTCCGGGTCTTGGCCTACAATCGCACTAGACCGCGAAATGTGGAATAATATATGATATAATGTTCCGGGTCTGGCTGCTTGTGTATGTAAGATTTAAGTTAGTAAACGCACACATCATCCAGGAGAATTCCTAATTGTCCTTTTCGTCACAACAATCGACGTGATTATTCGTAATGACTGTGAATCCCGTGTGCCTCAGAATGACTGACTGGCTGTCTGTATCAGTTCACGTCTGGCTGGTGACCAAAAATTGCTACTATTTGCTATTTTTTAGTAACTACATCAATTAATTGCTATATAACTTGGAAAATAAAGAGACTTCAAAATGACCAGCCATTCTGATATTAGGATGGCTGGTCAACTCTCCGTTTGTGTAGACTATTTAAATTCGTGTTATTATTTTTACTTGAGTGATTGCTACCCTCACATCCTTCAATGCCCACCTTGTAGCTTTAACAAGTAAAAAGTTATGAACATTTGAAATTTTTACAGGGAATGGATTAAGGTTATTGAATAAAGCAATTTAAAACGATTACAACAATGTTTCTTTTTATTCGTCATTTTGAAGTCCCTTCATTTTGTTTCCAAGTTAGATAGCAATTAATTGACTATAGGTAGCAGTGGCGAAGGTTCCATACAACCCGATTCCTGCCGGGAGAAGGGAAGCCCTTTGAAAAAAGGCACATTCAGTATTCTCCAGCCAATCATATTCTATACAGTCAAGATATGTACTCCGGCTTACGTTTTACAAAAATTGGCCCTTCGCTACTGATAAGTAGTATAAAGTAGCAAATAGATAGTAATTTTTGGTCTCAACAACCAGCCATTCTGACGCACACTGAATTTCAGTCGCCCGATATTTGGGAAGTGTTGACTTGAAATGGTTGACGGACGACACGACACGATGATTCTCTATATTGAATGTAGCGTAGTTATAGTTGAGTTCCTGAGAACCGTGGGTCTTGACTTTCGGAATTTTGATTTTGACCTCAAGGTCAATGCCCAAGAGGTGTCCCATGGTGTTCCCCCACCCTACTACTCCCACATCCCACCGGGTCCCGAAGGCTCTTATTTTCATAGTGCCCCGTTTCGTATTATCCACATTAATTTTCCTTTAAAATTTTTCTTTAAAACAAAAAAAACAAACAAATTTTAAAATGTTTAAAATACTGATATAATATATCAGTATTTTAAACATTATATACTTTGTTGCACTTCTTTCGGCCCATAATTATATTTTTTTCAAAAAAAAAGTAATAATTAGAACAACAAAACAAATAGTTGTATCTTGTCCTATAAAAAGAAAATCGTGCGAGTCGTCGCAATGCTATGTCGTATTTGCCGCTCCGATTTGAAGAGCCGAACGCGGCGCGCGTTCGGTTTGGCAACGTCGCGCCAGATATTGTTAGTTTTTAGCGAAGTAACGTTATTGGTAACGCTATTTAAATACCGGTAAATCCTATGGTTTAACGATATTTTTAACGTTAATAGTTAACGTAGCATAACGTTAAGGTTTTGGTAATTTTACCGGTATTTTTGTGGTAACGGTAACCGTCCCTGGTGGTCAGATAAAAAAAAAAGCTCAGTATTGTATCATTATTCGTTGTGTCATTTACTCATAATATCGCCCACCCGAACAGAGAAACGCACCGCTAAGCACCTAGTCGTACCTAATGCACCACAGGACTACATCTGTCTAAACTGCTATGTCAATATAAATAAACGAAACCCACCCCGCGAGAACTTTTTACAAATGCTTAACGAAATCCTTGTCGATTTTAGTGTAGAGGCTTGTAATTAGCAATTTAATTATATAGATACTAGCTGTTGCCCGTGACTTCGTTCGTGTGAAATTATTATAAAAATATTACTTTTCTCTTTGAATCGGTTTTTGTTACCAATTTCTAGGATTTTATTCTTATTCTAAAATAAAAGTACTTTTAGTTACTATTTTTAACATCAGCTATCTGTCAGTAAAAGTCCCGTCTAAATCGGTCCAGCCGCTTCGGAGATTAGCCGTTTGAATCGGGTTTTGTTAACAATTTCAACGGTTTTTTTTTTTTTTTGCACGGAATCATAATTATTTTTCTAAAATAAAAGTAGCCTATCTTAGACCTTATAACGTCAGCTATACGCTAGTAAAAGTTCCGTCAAAATTGGTCCAGCCGTTCCGGAGATTAGCCGGAACACACAGACAGCCAGACAAAAATATTTTTTTTTTTTTTTATAAGTACCGTACCTATATACTTTTATAATTAGTATAAATTATTCATATTAAATTTAAAAAATAATTTTATAAGTAAAAAGCTGTTAATTTGAAATTACAAACAGACACATAAAGTTTTATTTATTTGCTAAATAAAGATAAATGATTTGTCCACCCAATCTGTGCCATCCAATAAAACAACAAAATAATTATTTGAAATATTATAATGAAATATTTTTATTAAAATTATGTTATAATTTAGTAACACGGATACCTAGGTATCTAAAAATGTTTTCGTGTACAAAAATAGAGCTTATTAAACTCAAGCCAACATTTTGATGTTGGCGGTTGTGTTTTTAATTACCATACGAATTGCAATATAGTACATACAAATATCACAATAATACTACTCTTGAATAAGAATGCTGAACTGGGCTCCGGACAGTCATTGTTGTGTGGGATTACTTTGAAGTAACCGTCTCTTAATGTAAACTCCTGTCTGCTATTCACGAGTCCTCCAAGCGCTGTTGCGCCTGCCGCCGGCCATGTCCTTTGACGACTCAACAGCCAGACACCAACTGGATGATACATAGACAAAATTTTAGTTTCCACATGTTTTGATTATTACATAATAATTTTATCTACCTTTGGAAGGTAAATAATAAGAAATTTTAAATAAGGAAATTCATTATTATGTATTATGAAGTAGATAGGTAGGGTAGGTAGCAGTAGCGAAGGGTAAATTTTTGTAAGAGGTAAGCCGGAGTACATATCTTTATTATGATTAGTTTTGTCTATAGAATACTGACTGTGCCATTTTTCAAAGGGAAGCCGGTAGGAATCGAGGTGTAAGGAACCTTCGCCACGGGTAGGTAGGTACTTATGACATTGCAGGGAATTTGGTAAAGTTGAGTTTTACTAAGAATTATACAGGTTTTCAGGAAAGATCGGGCAGAACAAATAGAGTAATTGATACCGTGACGGTTGATAGGGGCAATGGGAGAATAAAAACTGTTGTGCCAACCCCTAGTAACAGAGATATACATATATATTACAGAGATAGAATACACACCTTGTCTATTGGCATTGCCACTGTTGTCACAAGTATACGCTATCGCATATCCATCGTAGTCAGTCGCCATTACAGTGATTAACGTACCACCTAGAATTATAAAAAAAGGAATAAGAACATTGATTTTATAAATCAGAATTACGGAATTAAAACAATGAAATGAAATCGAGCTAGTTTATTACCTTCCACTCCAGCCCACGTAAGGTTAAATTGCCCATTTGCAGCTGCAATTAGTTGGGCTGTGCCCTGTGTTCTATTTTCTACGCCACCAGCAACTTCGACAGAATTAACAGTTATGGAATGTCCCGTGTCAGTTGTTGCATATGACAATCTGGTACCAATACAGGACCTGTTCCCAACTTCGTCGTATCTTTGGATATGGTACCAAGTACCGTTTGCGAACTGTGAAAAAAAAGATTGACAATGATGTAAGGGTACCTTATTGACATGTTCGTACTGAGGAAAGCTTTTTTTGTTGTTTATTTTTTTTTTTGTAGCGAATAAGCTCCGAAACTCCAATAGAAAGCTAAATTATCCGTAACATAAGCTATTATGAGCAAGAAGAAAACAAATATCTTACCCTAGTCATGTTGATGTTGGTTTGTCCAGAAATAGATGTGTCGCACTGACCAGGGATTATGACTTTCTCTTCTGATTGGGTCGCTGGATAATAGAAGCACATTGCATCAGTCTGATACGTGGTCTGGTAATACCTTTGTATAAGACCTTGGGTGTTCGCGATAGAATTATCTATGGTGGCGATAGCTACTGCGCTCAGACCTCCTACTTGTTTACTCATCTTCCAACTGCCAACTGTGAAAATGGTATGTCAAATTAGTTATCTCAAAGTTACATTTGTTTGTTTTGGTGTCAAAGTAAATATAAACTTCTTTACCTCGTCGTCTGTTCCCGGCTATATCCTCGCAGCTGTACAGGAGAGCAAAGTTGGTATTGTCGGTTGCGAGTACGTAGAGCCTCTGATTGACCACTGCAATTAAAAAAAAAAAAAAAGTAACATTCATGTTTAATACAGATTACAATAATTCAATAAAAAATATATAAAATTAAATATATAAAATTATATAATATATATTATTATTATTTTTTTTTAAATTTTTTTTTTATATTTTATTATATTTTATATATTATTTTTATTTTTTTTTATTTTTTTTATTATATTTTTTTTATTATTTATTATATATATAATTCAATATTTAATTATCATAGAAATTAAACAACTTACGGCCACTGCTCGTAGTCAAAGTAACATCTAATACTCCAGTTAGACCTGCGACTGGAACCGCTGTTCCTGGTATTGTACTCAAAGTCTCAGCGGTAACTTGACTGTTCTGAACAGTGATACCGCCAGTAGCTGCCGTGTATACAGCACGGTTACACTGGCCAGCCTGGGTTGGTTGTGGGTATCTCTCGACTTCGTACCAGGTTCCGACAAACTGGTATAAAAAAAAAATCATATTAGTCTGTATCATCGCTTCAAAAGAATATCAACTTAAATATGCATTAGTTTCATACAAATAAAAAAATACAAATTATATTTTATAGCTTCCCATTTGTATTCAAACAAACAAAAGAATATAAGATTATCATGATAATCTTATATGGCTGTAGGTATGCGACTTGGGTTCCAAATTCTTTTTTAATCTTTTTTTTTTTTTAATCGGAACTTACGGTTTGCGCGTTAAAGTTAGCAGCACCGGTTATGGTTGTATTGCAGGGTCCGGGTAACTCGATAGTTGCTGGGAGAGTTTCAAACACTGGGTAGTAGAAGCACGCTGCATCAGACTGATTCGTGGTCTGGTAATAATTTTGTCTAAGACCTTGGGTAGCTTCGATTGTGGTACCTATGGCGACGGCACTCTCTGCGTTCATTGCCCCTAATTGTCTCGTCAATTGCCAGCTGCCAACTGTGAAAATGGTTTGTAAAATTAGATTTGTAGGCAATAGTCACATTTGGATTTTTTTGGTATCAACATAAAAATTTCTTTACCTCGTCGTCTATTGTTGGGCATATTCACGCAGCTGTACAGAAGAGCATAGTTGTTATAGTCGGTTGCGAGTACGACGATCCTCTCCTCGACAGGTACTGATAAAAAAGTAAAGTTTCATGTTAGTACATGAATGAATCTAAAAAAAACCGGCCAAGTGTGTATCGGGCCACGCATAATGTAGGGTTCCGTGGTTGCCCATCAAAATTTGGAAATTTGTCTTCGAACGATGATTTTTATTGTCATAAAAAACAAACTTACATTTGCAGTTAAAAAACCTGTGCTCCCTTACATTATGTTACGGAAAATATGTTACCCAAGTGCATTTTATAAGTTCGTCGACTATTACTCGTAAACTTGTAAAGCTTACTTAGCTGTGATAGTTATCCTTTTAATTTCGTTATTAGACAATTTTTTTCACACACCCAAACAAACCGTTTAGCTGGTAGAGGGGGGAACACTTGAATCTCACAAAAATTAGCACTTTAAAGCTTAATATTTCACAAAATAATCGCTTAATCGAAAAATTATTTGAGCAAACTCGCAATATATAAGACCTATTATCCAACGACACAACACTATGGAGTAGGCGAGAAAAAAAAAACCCTCTTTACGTGTAGGTACAGGAGATGTCCTAAAAAAAATACTTTAAGGGATTTTATTTTACCACTTTGTTGGCGTAACTAATTTGTATATTCATGCCAGATTACGGCTTTCTAGTACTAAGAATCTTTGAGCTAAGTTGTGGACAGACATACGGACATGGCGAAACTATAAAGGTTCCTTTCCTTGTTGACTACTGAACCCTAAAAAAACGATGTCATGATTTTGAAACGCAAACAATGTTCACATACAGACTACAATAATTTACAGTGAGTCCATTATCATAGAAATTCAACAACTTACCGCCACTGCTCGGAGTCAAAACAACATCTAATGTTCCAGGTAGATTTGTGACTGGAGTAGCTGTTCCTGATATTGTACTCAAAGCCTCAGTGGTAACTTGACTGTTCTGAACATTGATGGCATTGCCAGTACCTACTGTGTATACAGCACGGTTACACTGGCCAGTCTGGGTCGGTTGTGGGTATCTGGCGATTTCGTACCAGGTTCCGAGAAACTGTTAAAAATAATGAAAATGATGAAGCAATGTCATAAATACTTTTTCAACAAAAAAAAAAAAAAAAAAATATTTCATCTCAAAACATTGTGTCCATACACAAACTGAGGCAGCCCCAGTAAGTTACAATAAATAGTACTTGTGTCGGGGCTGAAAAAAAAAAAAGTTATTATTCATTTTTTAAAATGTTAGTCTGGTTCGCCTGTTGTTTTTAAGTATTCCGCTGGATCCGGTAAGACTGGAAGCCGACGCCAACATGGTTGGGAAAGGCTAGGCAGATGATGACACCGTTTTATTCCCTAAAAAAGCTATTGAACCGTTTCACATAGGTAACCGAACTGGATTAACTATATTATGGTATTATGGCTTATTGCTTACCATTTTTTTTGCAACATACCAAATATAACATAATCATGATATTATTGTATGTAGGTATACCATGTGGGTCTAAAAATGTTTTAAACGATTAAATAACATTAATGTGAACTTACACTTTCTGCGTTGAAGTTAGCAACGCCGGTTACTGTTCCATTGCAGGGTCCGGGCAACTCGATAGTTGCTGGGAGAGAGTCCAACACTGGGTAGTAGAAACACGCTGCATCAGTCTGATGCGTGGGCTGGTAATAATCTTGTCTAAGACCTTGGGTGGTCGCGATAACAGCATCTATGCTGGCGTTAGATGCTGCGCTCAGACCTTGTAATTGTTTACTGAGCTTCCAACTGCCAACTGTGAAAATGGTATGTCAAATTAGCTATCTCAACGTTACATTTGTATGTTTTGGTGCCAACGTAAATATAAACTTCTTTACCTCGTCGTCTGTTCCCCTCTATGTTAGTGCAGCTGTACATGAGAGCATAGTTGGTATTGTCGGTTGCGAGTACATAGAGCCTCTGCTGAGGATCTGCAATTTAAAAATACATTTGAATAATTTTACATTCACGTTTCATGTTAGAACATGACTGAATTACAAAAAAAAAAAAACGATGTCATGATTTTGAAGCGAAAACAATGTTCACTATAAAGATTACAATAATTCAGAGTGAGATCATAGAAATAAAATAACTTACTGGTTCCCAAAGTAACATCTACTACTCCATTTTGACCTGGGACTGGAACAGCAGTTCCTGATATTGAACCGTACGCTTCAGCGGTAACTTGACTGTTCTGAATAGAGATGCTACCGCCAGGTCCTTCCCCATATATAGCACGGTTACACTGGCCAGCCTGGGTTGGTTGTGGGTATCTCTCGACCTCGTACCAGGTTCCGATAAACTGTTATAAGAAAATATTAAAAGATTGATGAATACTTGCAGACATCTTATAACTTTAATAAATATTTTTTTCTGTTGTTAAAAATAATTATTTTATAATATGACTAAAAAAACAGCAATAATGTTAAGGTTAATTTGTTTCAGTTACTTATTAATCCGTGACGCAAATCGAGGGACAACCTTCGTTTTGCGTCGCGGGTAATCAGACAAATGGTTATTGCCTAGCCTGGTGTCAGAGTTTTATGCCGCCCATGTTCCTCTGAGTTGGCTTTATATGCCGTGGCCGTAGAGAAATATTTCTCAGGCATGCTGGTTTGGTTTCTTCACGATATTTCCCTTCACCGACTTAAGTGATAAGTATAAATGCATCCGAAAAATAAGAGGTGCGTGGCTAGGGCTCGAATTTGAGACCTATGACTTGGCTGTCCGACGGTCACACCACTAGGCTATTACAGCTCCTAATAGGGAATTAATGAATAGGCATGCCATGTGAGTCTAATGTTATAAAGTAAATAATAGGTACACACATTATTATGAACGTGATCTTACACTGTTCACTTGGAGGTGAACGCCACTGCCTTTTCAACGATTAAATTATATGAACGTGAACTTACAAGCGCTGCGTTGAAGTTAGCAGCACCGGTTATGCTTGTATCGCAGGGTCCGGGCAACTCGATAGTTGCTTGGGGAGGGACCAACACTGGGTAGTAGAAGCACGCTGCATCTGTCTGACTTGTTTCCACGTATGCTGCCTGCAGATCAGGGTGGGCAGTGATGGCGTTACTAATTACGGCGAGTTGGGCTGGCGTGAGTGGTGTTAATGATTTTCTCAGTTGCCAACTGCTAACTGTGAAAATAATTTATTAAGTTAGCTATCTCAAAGATACAGTTGTTTTTTTGTTAGCAATATAAAAATAAAGTTCTTTACCTCGTCGTCTGTTCCCTGCTATGTCCGTGCAGCTGTACAGGAGAGCATAGTTGTTATTGTCGGTGGCGACTACGACGAGGTTCTGACTTCTGATTTCTGAAAATGTAAAGATAGGACAATTTAGCCTAGTGCAATTATTAGAAAAGTGGGACGATGTTTATAGAGAGACAGAGAGTCGTTGGATTTTCTTGAGAATTTTTTGTGTAGTCCGTAGAGGTTTTTGGGGTGAAAAATC
The DNA here is from genome assembly GCA_905163415.1 of Noctua fimbriata. Classification (NCBI taxonomy): domain Eukaryota; kingdom Metazoa; phylum Arthropoda; class Insecta; order Lepidoptera; family Noctuidae; genus Noctua; species Noctua fimbriata. The sequence continues at coordinate 14,311,188 of LR990936.1, forward strand.
ACGTTTCACGGTAAAACTCAATGTAACGCACTCAAAACATTGTGCTGATGTTTTGAATAGTAAATAGGTCATTGAGGTAATTAAAGTCAATTTATAACATTAAAAACTAGTATTTAAAAAAAAATTGTGAAAATGTTCGAACTTTGACCTCAAATATCTCCGTAACTAGAAGGTTCCCAGGTATGGTCCAGAACAAAAAAAATATCACAATGACGGGGAGAACAAGTGCCTTTTGGCTTCGTTAAGTGTCTTTTTACACCCTTTATTAATATTTTGGAGCGAAATAGTGTGCCTCGTTGTCTCGTTAGTCTATTATTCGCAAGCGCGGCTGCTGGGGGTGAGGTCCTGATGGATTCGATTCCTAGGTCGGGCAATGTGTTATTGGGTTCTTCCGTTTTTCCATCAGAAATTTTGGGTGTTGCATTGTGTTTACAAAAAACCCACCATGTCAGTCCAACTTCAGGACCAGACCTCGGAACCGCAATGCAAAGTAAAATTTACAGTTTCTGTTTTTTGAAACGACCAAAAAAGAAAATGGTTTCTTCAATTATTTCAATTTATTTCCTCAATGCCGAAGGTTAACACTTACATACATTTCTTTTGCTATTGGGACTTGATGTTTTTTTCACAGATAACTGTTGTTTTCTTGTGTACCTAGTGACTAAAATTGATGCGCAAATAACAGAAAATCGTCTATGTAAATGTTAAAGAACATGATTGAGTTGAGTGTTTGAGTTTAAAATGTACTGTTTATGCACCATATCCTCTTCTGAAAATCTCGCAATTTAAGTAAAGTTTGCTGTAAGAAAACCCAATTCTGAGTTAAGCTCGCCTTTGTTTATAAGCTATATGTTGTAATTATGTATTTATCTTATGTTGTGTGCAATAAAGAATAAGAAATAAATGTTTTTCTCAAACCAAAACATTATGACACCCAACGATAATTCTGAAAACACCCTTGTTATAGCAGCTATCAGACGAAGGACACAGAAATCAAATATATTCTAAGGTACTCGAAAAATATTGATTATTGCTGATAACGGAAAAGTGGCGGCGCTGGTAAATGTACCAAATATTTGTAAATATGACGTTATCGTTTGCTACAATTTCTATCTAACATTATTTGCAAGCTCTCGTCGCCATTCTTCTTCACATGCAATACCAATATCGTTCCCGAATCTCAGAGATAGCTCCCATTTGTAATGTTTTACTTTTGAAAGTTTTTAAATCATATAATTACTTAATTTTTTTTTTAGTAATCATAACTCATTTAATATCTAATAAAATTAACAGGATGTTTTCAGCGATGTTGAGTTTCATAGAAACGTTTTGAAAAAAAGGCAAATTAATATTTGTTTACTTCATTCATTTAAATTGACAAATGTTTTTTTAACGACCTTCGATTATTTTCGTACAAGGATAATTTCATAGGGACAGCAGTCAAATTTTGCAAAATATTTTTTCATACAGTTTGCACGGTCGAAAGACATTTGTAAAAAAAATTTGGTCAATTTTATTTATTTTTATGGACAACTCGCACTTGACCAAAAAAATTAGTACGCCAAAATTGTTTTCATAAAAAAAGTGCTAATTTCAAATTCAAATTCAATAGAATCACTCCAACGAAGATTAAAAAAAATAAATTAAGCTTTGGATCTTTTTATACAGATTATTTAAAGTAAAGCTGGAGAAACAAAGGTAGCATCGAGAAAATGGCCAATGTCATTTAATTATGGACTTTTAAAACCAAACAATTGTGCACCTTAAGGTTCTATGTTTGCAGATCCTCCTTCTTCTTCTATCTATAGATACTATACTTACGGGTTCCTACCCGTAAGTATAGTATCTATAGATACTTTTATACTGAAACTAAGTATCTTAGTCACTTGAGAAATCTCTTTCATAATATTTCACACGTTTCCTGTTAGTTGTTAATGTAAAACTTTTTTTTTAAATGTCATTCATTTTGAAATACGAACAATATTCATGAACTAGCTGTTGCCCGCGACCTTCGTCCGCGTGAATTTTAGCCTATAACCTTCTTCGATAAATGGGCTATCCAACACTAAAAGTATTTTTCAAATCGAACCAGTAGTTCCTGAGATTAACGCGTTCAAGCAAACAAACAAACTCTTCAGCTTTATAGTATTACTAGCTGACCCGCGCAACTTCGTCTGCGTTTGGATTTTCCCCGTTTTTGCAATCTTTTTTCATAAATGCTCCGCTCCTATTGGTCGTAGCGTGATGTTATGTAACCTATAGCCTTCCTCGATAAATGGGCTATCAAACACTAAAATATTTTTTCAATTCGGACCAGTAGTTTCTGAGATTAGCGCGTTCAAGCAAACAAACAAACAAACTCTTCAGCTTTATAATATTAGTATAGATTATGATATTATGATATGATTAGACTACAATCAATAAAAAAGAGTGTTTTAAGATAGAGATTGATGATTATACAACTTACCATTATCAACATCGAAATTAACTTGTAATACTCCCGAAGTGCCAGTAACTTGAAAAGCTACTCCTGATCTTGTTAACAAAGCTTCACCGATAACTTGAGTGTTCTGAACAGTGATGATACCGTTGGCAGCAGCCCCGTATGTAGCACGGTTACACTGGCCAGTCTGGAATTGGTTTCTGTATCTGGCGAATTCGTACCAGGTTCCTACAAACTGTTAGGAGAAAAAAAATAAAAAAATCAAGTAATTTCGTACATATTTTTAACCAGTCCGTTTTATCACTTCAAAAATTATCAATTTATACTTTCTAAAGGTTTTCAAATACACAAAAGGCAAAAGAAATTAAATTTTTATTTGATTTATGATTAGCTTACAAAAAATGTCCGTGATTAGACTTCTCGTACTGTATGGATTAGAACACTGGGCCTTAAAGAAGATGGATGAAAAACGATTGCATGTAGCGGAAATGAGAATGTTGAGATGGATGTGTGGAGTGACAAGTTTAATGGAGGTAGTTTGAAAGTGGCGCCTCTTACAGAAAAAATGAGAGTGAGTCGTTTGTCTTGGTATGGACATGTAATGAGGAGCGATGAAACTCGCTTGTAAGTATTTATCGCATTTGTGACTAAAAGAGTGATGGGTAATTATGAATGCTGATGGATGTAGAGGACAGAAAGAACTCAACATGGGCAAGGAAGAGAAAGTACGTAGTAAAGGAGCTCACTCGTAAACTAGTCAAGAAAAGTAAATTTATATGGTACCACCGCGCGGGCTTCCTCTACCAAATTAAAAAGAATCACGTTAATCGGCCCAGTAATTACGGAGAAATCGGTGTACATCAAACGTTAAACAAAACCGTATGCATAACCTCCTCCTTTCTTAGAAGTCGGTTATAGACGTGTTCCGCAGAAACCAAGTAAAATACAACAAAGGCAGGAAGATGATGACTGATTAACTCACAATATGTGCATTGACACACAAAAGAATATAAAATAACTTAGACAGTTGTAAGCATGCATGTTGCTTATGCTATTTGAGTGTATAATGTTTAGGAAACAACTTAATGCATGAATGTGAACTCACACTGGTCGCATCGAAGTTAGCAGCGCCGGTATAGGTTGTTGGACATGATCCAGCTAATTCGACAAAGACGGCGCAAGCTTGTGCACTGTGATCCTTCTGAACGAACAGTGGGGCAGCTGCAGTTAGCGCCGGCACGGAGGCAATCGTTGCGTTAATCCTGGTTATAGCCGCAGTTGGTAGAGGTCCCTGTACTCTACCTAACTTCCAACTGAGAACTGTAAAAAACATAAATTAAATAAGAAAATGTATTCAATAGAAACAGTCCTATTCGTCAATCATAAATTAGTTTTATGAATACTACATTCAGATTTCTAGAGCGTCGTGTCTATCGCTCTGAACAGATTATGTGACTGGTTGGATAATCCATCATGAAAAATCCCCCAATCTATTTACGTCGCGAGTTAATAAGCTTCTTTTGGGTTAGCTCGTTCCATTGTCGACCACATTTCTGTCCTCAGGACTAGATTGAGGTCAAGAGTAAGCCCATTAAATATGTTTTATATTTATATATATTTTGTATGTATGCGTCCAAAGTTTCTCAACATCATAAAAATCAGTCGGTTGGTATCAAACGGATTAGTTTGTGGCAGTGAGTCCACTACATCCAAAACAGTCGGAATTCCCACGCAACTCCGAGTAATCGGATTGACCAGCTTCGCATTGGCATAATTTAATGACATCTAGTGCGGCAGCATCCGGAACTTTAGACGGGTGAAAAATTCAACTGCGAGGTTCAGTTGGCCCTTCACACCGGAATTAGATTTAAAGAAGCCGCGGGAGCCAGGTACAGCTTTGAGACAACACCCTCAGGCCACGCACTCTACTCATCATCATCATCATTATTTCAGCAGGCCTCCCCCAATGTCGCCACATTGACCGGTCCCGTGCGACTCGCATCCAGCGGATCTCTGCAACCTTCAGGTCATCGGTCCACCTAGTGGGAGGCGTTCCAACGCAGCGTCTTCCGGTTCGCGGTCGCCACGCCAGAACTCAATATGTCGCACGCTACTCGTTTGTCAATATTATGTAGGTATCTTACCTTCTCTGGTGAGAGCATCCACGTTGCGGCAAGAATACACCAATGCAAATGTGGTATAATCGGTGTCCAGAACCCAATATGGTGCTGTAATAGGAAAAAAAATTATTAACATAACATCACGCCTGTATTACCCGAAGGGTTAGACAAATGTGTACTTAATAGTACACCCACATTTCGCCTCGTTAGTCGAGCTAGTGATAGGAAGTTTGATCGCTGGGTTTGTGACCAGCATAATTTGGCCTCTTATTCTATTAAAACTCCGTACTAAGCTTGGACGGCTCATGTGTGTATTACAATCTGACATAATAAATAAACATAACATCACACCGGTTTTTCAGTTTCCACGCCCACATTTGGCCAGCTATCTTTACGTCGCTTGTTGTAATAGTGATGAGTTTTACAATTAATTATTATCTTTTATTTAATTTTTTACAAATTATTCTACATTTTTAAATATTCCTTAAAAAAAATATATAAAAAACATTTAAAAATATAAAAAAAATTGTAGCCCACCGGTATCGGGAACAGGGTCCAAGCTACCGGCGGTCAGGGCTCCAGAGAGAGGAACCTCCTAACAATACGAGCCGTGTCCAAAAGTACCGCTTTCTGAATCAAGCCCTTGATCCAGCTGCCTAACGAGAGCCTCCTCAGGTATTGGTCGAGGCTCTTGGCAATTAAGCCATGGGCTGATACGACTATCGGCACAATGATCGCTGAGTCCACATCCCACATGTCGACAACCTCGCGAGCCAAGTCAAGATACTTGATTTTCTTATCTTTCTCGGCTTTCACGAGGTTCTCATCATGCGGGACCGTTATGTCAACAATCATTGTGCGCCGCTCTGATCGATCCACCACCACTATATCAGGCTTATTGGCTACAATAGTCCTGTCAGTGATGATGGATTGAATTAATTATTATTAACCAGGCACAAATATAGACTGCGGGCACCAAGAAAAAAAAAGGGAATCGAACCCATGGCCATTTGCCGTTTGCACTTGCGACCACTAAAGAAACATAATAATATTATTAAAAGAGTGGATATTTACCAGGTACAGTGTTTCCGGTGAATAGTACATCAAATTTAGGTATTCCAGCTGTTATTCCTGGTTGGGGAGAAGCTGTCCCGGTTGCAGTTTGCAAAACCCCCTCTGGGCTAACTTGAGTATTTTCTATACTAAGTCCAGTATTGGTCACTGTGTATCTGGCTGTGTTGCAGGTACCGGTTTGAAACGTCGACGGCAAGGATTCAATGTCATACCATGTGCCTGCATACTAAATAACAAAGAAATTGTTAATAATAAAAATGCAAGAAGGTCGAATTTTACTTGTCTGGAATAAAATCAATAACCATTTAGTTAGTCGAAGAGTTTTACCGTCCGATTCACTCTATACAGTTATGCTTGTCATAATGCATTAGTAGGTCATCAGAAGTCTTTCGCAGGTTTTTCAAAGGTTCGTTTCAATATTTTAGCATCGGAGTAGATAAAAATATAAGTTATTTTATCAAGCTATGTTGAACATTTAGAGAATTAAGAAAACCTGGCGTGCAAGTGAGAGCAATGCGAGCAGGAACGAAAATTTTAAAACCCTATCGCAGATTGTTTTTTATGAGCATTCATAGAATGCTTTAAGTAGTATAGTGCTCCGTTTATAAGGTCTATTTAAACTACTAAAAAAAAAAACTAAAAACGGTGATAATATTTTTCAAAAGAAAGCTCCATAGGTTTTGGTCGCGCAAGGCCTCTCGTTATGCGGTATCATGTCTCACTGACTGAAGCCTTACCCACCTAGCCTTGTTGGCTTGGCAGACCTCCGCGCACAATCATGAACTGACTGAACCATTTTGCAATATTCATCTTTGAAGCATTGTCGTCTTATTAAATAAATGCAGCCCACTCAAACGATTTTCATTTATACTGCTTCAAAGAATTATATTTTCAACCGACTGGTGGAGAAACATCGCACGGCAGTACCTTCTACTCATGTACCATGCTCGATACGAGAACTAGGTAGAGTGTGAATCCCGCTTTAGACAATGACGTTAAACTATTATCATCAGTAATCAAATGTAGGTACGTGCAAATATGTAGATAATCACCCCCAGTGATAAACGATTTAGGAGTGTCAAGGCTTTGTTATCTATCACAGTCAGTTGTATTAATCTATTTTATTTTTAGAAATGACGATACTTGATGTTTTCCAATAATTTCATGAAGGTTTTTTTTTTCTAGATTCTTCGATTTTTTTGGTTCATATATGATAGCTAGACAGATAAGTAAGCCAACTAGGTACTTATTCATTAAAGTTAAAGTCTATGCCTGTAAGTAACACAAAAGTATGTAAGTGGCTTGCAAGATAATCCTTACTATCCTTACTTATACTTATATATACAGGGTGTATCTTGGGTGTGTCTTCATATAGCCATCAACCAAGCATTCTGTATATCAAACTAAGTAACTTTATGCAAAAATTATTGCTGGGAATCAACTTTTTTTTTTGGGGTGAAAAATCACGTTTTACGGTTGCACTCAAAATATTGTGCTGATGGAGGGATTGAATAGTACGGGGGTCGTGGAGGTGTGTAAAGTAAAAATCTTACATTAAAAACATGTATTTAAAAAAAAAACTTGTGAAAAAGTTGGAAATTTGACCCCCAATATCTCCATAACTAGAAGGTTCCTAGGTATGGTCCAGAACAAAAAAAATATCGCAAAGACGGGGAGAACAAGAGCCTTTCGGTTATGTTAAGGGTCTATTTATACCCTTTATATATACATATATTAATATATATTATAAATAATATTATAAGTACGAAAGTAAGTTTGTTTGTTACCTTTTCAGGCCTAAACCACAAAACCGATCATCCTGAAATTTTGCAAATACGTTGTCAGGTGAACCGAATCGGACATAGGGTACCTTTCATCCCGAAAAAAACTACTGTTCCCGAGGAAAACAACAATAACGATCTTATGATAATAGATGGCGCCACGTGTCTTTCGAATCATGATTGAATTATATTATTACAAGCAGAGCACAACCTGAGTTGAATGTAAAATACTAAATTAAAGCGAAGCGAAGGTAAAAGAGTATTGATGTCGTTAGTTATATCTAAAAAGTCAATTCTTAAGTTTGCAATGTACAAATTATAATGTAACAGTGTACTCATAGTTGAGAAGCCTAATAAATAAATAAATAAAATCAGGTAAAATAATTTTAATTATAAAATAGCGGTAGTTACAGGCTGAGAAAGGATGTAACCACCCAGATTTATAATATAAAAAATCAGTAAGTCGCGATTTTTTAGTAAACCGAGCTTAGATAAAGACATTTTCAGACGTTTCACTAGTCCGACTATTTATTTTTCAAATAAAATTTATTTAGTTATTTATTTGGATCTCCAATAACAGATACACAGATACAATGTGGATCACAGTTATACAAAGGTACTTTTAAGCGTGTTCCTTCAGTTACAGGACACCACAGCATGCACATATAACTAGGTGTTACACAGAAATTAGAAAAAATATTACAAAAAAGAGATAAAATTACATGGGAAAGAACGTTTACCTGCTCTTTTCATTTTATTTTACGATTATTCCATAGGCGAATGAAAAAGATCTAGTGCTCCGACAATCAATCTAACATCGTTGAGTTCGTTCACTAATAAATTATTTTGTCGTCACTTTTTATTATTTTTGTATTTAGACATTTTACTTTTAGTAAAAATTTCGTATAAAAGACAAAAAATTACGAAAATTAAAACATCTAATATCGGCTTAATAATGCCTGGTCTCTTAGCCGAGAATCGATGCTTGAGTTCAGATTCGAAAGTTTTCTCCATATAAATACTGTCAAAATCTGTAAGCTTCGATTCTCCTTTAAAAGCGTTTTATAATACGGGCCTTAGTGTTTGAACTTTTGATTGCCGTAAGTAATAAAATAATGATTAATCAAACTTACGTCATTAGCTATAAAATTTGGATGTACAGGTACATTTGGGTCACACTGTCCACTCTGTGTTACGCCCACACACGCACTTATAAGACCAAGGAGGCTAAAAACTACTATAGTTAATTTCGACATATTGGGATCTGTATGTCCCGTCGCCACACAACCAAAATATCGAATATTCCGTTAATTTATATAAAATCTTATCTCTCATATTTTTTATCGTTACTTTAATCGCGAAAATCGTATGGCTCGATTGATAGATTGTTCCGCATTATGGATATGATTTCAATAGCTATCTATGGCATATACCTATTATAAAAAAATGTAAGACTGTCTACTTAGGTTTTTCGATTGCTGGCTCTTCAAACAGCATACTAGCGATATGAGTGCATTTTGATGTGCATTTTTCGATTACAATCTCTTTTGTCGCCAGAAAACGCCTGGAAGGAGGTGTTTAAATTAATCAGTCTTGCATTTTTCTTGCGTAGAGTAGAGGTGCCTGATAGACATGTGTACGCGTCACTGGAGGAACTTAGTCGACCGCACGTCGTTGGTAACACTTTGACCTTGAGCAGGCCTAGCGCAACATGGAGTTCCAATCGATTATGAGACCTGCTTAGTTGAGGAAAATTCTGAAAAAATGTAGGTTTGTAGAACGTAAAAAGAACTTTCAACGAAAATTAGTTTGAGTAAGCTTTGATATTAAATTTTTAAGATATGGGGACTTTTCGTCAAACTGCAGCAGTAACTTGATTTCTAATTAACATACTAAGAAAAACAAATCTAGTTTTGCTGTTGAGTGTAAATTTACATATGAATGGGCGTTAAAAATATTGTTTGGTGCTACGGCACCCTTTGAGTGCGACTCCTACTCGCACTTGGCCGGTTTTTTATCCAATTATAGAGTTTTTACCCTCGAAAATTTTATTATAGTACGTATCTAAGTATATCGATGGACAGATTATCTTTAATCGCCTACATACAGAACCGCAAATCTCAAACAATAATATTTATGATCTTAATCGTAATAATATTTAATGACTCATTCAAGACATAAAATAAAGTTTCTCGTTACACGGATGTGCGGGGTAGAATGGTGGAGGACTGGGCTCTAGAGACAGGCCTGGTCGTCCTAAATCGGGGTTCTGTCCCCACGTGCGTGCGGATGCGGGGCGAGTCGGTGGTGGACATATTGTTCGCTAGCCCCGCTCTGTCGCCGCGTGTCGTTGACTGGCGCGTCATGGAGGGGGTGGAGACCTATTCCGACCACCGGTACATCCGGTTCGACGTCTCCACCCAGACCTCAAGCGCGCCGGTCCTACAGGCCCCGAGTGGTCCGCGATGGGCGCAGAAGCAGCTGGACCGCGAGCTCCTCCTGGAAGCCTCGAGCGTGCAGGCCTGGGTGTACCTGGTGGCACAAGGGAGGTCGCACGAGGCGGCGGCAGAAAACATGACACGCGGGGTTGCGATAGTCGTGGAGAGGATCCGGCAATTGGGTCTCGAGGTGGCATTACACAAGTCCGAGGCCATGTGTTTTCATGGGCCTCGGAATGCGCCACCGTCGGGATCCCTACTGACGGCAGGAGGGGTTTCCATCGGCGTCGGGTCGACGCTGAAGTACCTGGGACTCGTCCTCGACAGCCGGTGGAACTTCGTGGAGCATTTCCGTCGTTTGGCCCCCAAACTGGAACGGACCGGGGCTGCCTTCAAGCGGCTCCTGCCCAACCTGGGGGGTCCTCTACGCGGGGGTCGTGCGGTCCATGGCCCTTTACGAGGCCCCGGTGTGGGCGCATTCTCTGAGGCGGCAAGCCGCCCGCTACCTGAACGTGCCCCAAAAGGGAATAGCCCTAAGGCTAGTCCGGGGGTACCGCACGATCTCCGGTGAGGCGGCGAGCCTCCTTGCCGGATTGCCGCCATGGGATCTGGAGGCGATAGTCCTCGCGCGCCTTCACGAATGACGCGCGGAGGCACTACGTCCGCTGCCGCGGCAAATCGCCGCTCAGCGGACAGACCTCCGGCGCGATCTCATGGTGACATGGAGAGAGCGACTGTCGCAACCCCGTGCAGGGCACGCCACCATAGTGGCGATAAGTCCCCTCTTTGAGGAGTGGCTAGAGAGGCGCCACGGCGCCCTCACCTTCCGCCTGACGCAGGTCCTCACCGGACACGGTTGTTTCGGGAGGTTCCTGCACCGAATCGGGCGGGAGGAAACGCCCGGGTGTTTCCATTGTGAGGATCGTCCGGAGGACACGGTGCAGCACACTGTGGAGGCCTGTCCTGCTTGGGCGGAGCAGCGCCGTGTCCTCGTAGAGGCGATCGGCGGCGGCGACCTCTCGCGCCCGGCCCTGGTTCAAGCCATGGTCCGGAGCGAGAGCGACCTTCTGCGAAGCAGTCATGCTAGTGAAGGAGGTGGCGGAACGTGAGAGGGAAAGAGCCTCACGTCCCAGCCGCCGCGGGAGACGCCCTGGGCGTCGGGGGTCACGTGGTGGCCCCCGGCCACCGTAGGCGCGGGCCTGTGGACGGCGAGTTATGGGCTAGCTCGCCGTCCGGCCGTCTTATGACGACAGGCCGTGTCGACGGCGCGTTCGTGTTCCACGCGCGCCTCAAAGAGATGTCAGCAACCACGTAGGGGTCCGCACGGGCCGATGCCTGCCAGGGCTGCGGGACTGTTCAAAAGAGTTATTGGAACACAAAGGGCAAAGAAGGAACATGGATGGGTTTTAGTCAGTACAAGTCTGACACTCCCTTCCGCTCCGCCCAGAGCGGGGGGGTCATTTGATGATTTCCCATCCTAAAAAAAAACGACATAAAATAAAGTTGGCCGGTAGACAATGTTGGACCTGTAAGTCCCCTTAGGTAAATTGTTGGTGCATAAGAATACCTATACTATACCAACTAACGTAGTATTAGTTGTGGAATTTCTTAGTTCTCCTGAGTCCTAACTGTAATTGCCAAGCAGAAGGATGACCAAATGGAATACGCATAGGACTCAATTGTTGGCGAAACGAGACTGAATGTATGAAAATCAGAAGAGTTACAAAACGGCACTTTTGTGTAAGTATTTTGTTCAGATGGCGAATTGGGAAAGTAGAAAAATGAGATGTAGCCTTAGCCGCCCCCGCTTTGAATAGTTATGTGCAATTGTGACATGACAAAACACACTCAGAATTCTATGCTTCTAACCAAGTTAAATATAGACTTTGGTTCACTCAACCTTTGTATAGATTCTTTTTTATCAATTGTTTGTGAATGTGTGAACATTGTAGGCTTTGCAGATTCCCAGCTGCTTGTTAACTTTTTATTTTGTTCTACATTTTTTGTGTAGTAAGCAACGACTTATTGTCGGGCCTACGCTGTCCCCCCATACTTAATAAAAATGCTGTATCCATGTTAATATTGTAACACCAAATGATTTGAAAAGAGTAACCATGGAGTTACTATTCAGACTAGAAACGGGATATTTACCATGTTTACTGTTTTTGTTGAGTTCCCAATATTAACCATGGAGTTTCTTGCCGGTTCTTCTCCATAGGAAACGACCAACCCGAACCGTGCACCTTTTTTTCGTCGTTTTATAAGTGCCCATCTAGGCCTATGTGAAATAAATATTTTGATTTTGATTTTGAATATAACCGATATAAAATATCTCTGCGTGCAATTATTTCTATTTTGACCATTAATTAAGATAGTAGGTACAAAGAAAAATAAATAATACATTCTTCTTATTCTTTGTATCGCTGGCACGACAAATTTTATATTATGCTAGCCCAATACTTCGCCACTTCCACCGCTTCGTCTGTGGCAGCGCAAAGGTCACTTCGGCTGCATGTTTTTGGGCTAAAAGGGCAACTACACCCCGCTGCTGTTTCGTTGAGGTAACCCCACTTAACGAGGCTGGAGTTACATCTTCCCACTTGAGTCCGGAGACGGTTCAGGGACTTCCAGAATACATTAGAATTATGAAACCCAGCGCACGAGTCGAGTAGATCTCGGAACAGCATGACGCGGTTGTTTCAACCGCGTCATGCATAATAATGAATAATATTTTTATTTTTAAATTATTTAAATCTCATAAATACCATTTTTTTTTAATGATTGTTTAGTTGTCATTGGATACATGAAGTGGGCTGCCTTTGTAAGATGACTAAAAAATCACGGTGTATGTTACATCTAAAGCGGAGCGTGAAAATAAACTTAAGATTAGCCGGCAACCCCTTAGATAAAACCGAAGATTGTTCACGGGGAGATTGAAAATGCGATTGTGATTGTTTTTCTTTCATTTATTTTTTTATTTATTCTTTGTGGGCTTACTCTTGACCTCAATCTAGTCCTGAGGACAGAGATGAGGTCGACGATGGAACGAGCTAACCCAAAAGAAGCCTATTAACTCGCGATTTAAATAGATTGGGGTCATATGGACTTGGAAACACCGATTGTATTTTTAATTTGCAACTTTTTCAGGAGCCTTTACTAAAGTTCACAAGTTTTGAGCAGAATTCTATTCGTAAATACTTTCATGTTCGTAGTATAAAAAAAACTGCTGAACTTCCATACAAAGTTACATCTATAAGGTTAATTAATAAAGTAGGGGATTTCAACTCTTTAGGGAATGAACAAAAAGAAAGTATTTTTTTTTAATAATTTGATTTACATGATAATACATATTATAACAAATGATATTAAAGATAAAACTGATTGTGAATGTGTCATGTAGGCTAGTAAGAATTTATTTCACTGTCTAGAATCTTTCTGTTATAATATTACATTAATTGGTATCCATACAACATTTTATTACCCATTGGGTACTTCTTCATTGTGTCTAACTATGTTAGTGTCGGCTTCCAGTCTCTCCGGATGCAGCTGAATACCAATATTTTACATGGAGCGACTGCCTATCTGACCTCCACAACCCAGTTAGTACTAGGTAATACGATGCCCCTTGGTAAGACTGGTAGTCAGACTTTTTTGTTTGAATTACCCTCATCACAAATAATACTGAAACTGATACTGTGAGCCTGCGGAACGTAGCCTTCCTGTTTCTTCTATTCTGGGCTAATGTGCAGGTCCCACCATCTTCTGCCTGGACGCCTTCTGTCTGTGTGATGGCTCCAGAAAGTACCTATTTTGACCTACAGCTCATTGGGCATGCTACAAACGTGGCCAGTCCATTCACACTTCTCCTTAGCAGCTTTTTGAGCCATGTCAGTAGTTTGTGTTTTTCATAGCAGTGTGGTACGAAACGCAATTAAGTATACGCAATAAATTATTATGTTTCGTTAACTAAAGGCTTAGAATTCTGCGCTCCATCACAAATCGGTAAGCGACACCTAACTAAAATAGCGCTTTTCGAATTTCAACGTTCGGCCAAGCACGTAGCAACGAGTATTGAAATACCAACGTGCGCGTGCACGTATCGATTTTCATTATTATCTTATCAAGTAGGACACCAAAAATAACAAATATTTATGAAAATGAGTGACTAAGCGTAGTTAGGTATTTTTTTCATTGCGATGTTGGTGGTCCTTTGGAGGAGCTCGTGGCTAAATAATAACAGCCGCTCGGGCCGATCTTTAGGTTAAGCCGTGCTTGCCTAGGTTGGTCTATGGATGGGTGACCGCTCATTACATACCGAGTTTCGTCCGTGCCTCGGAAAGCACGTTAAGCCGTTGGTCCCGGCTGTCATTTGTAGATCTTTGACAGTCGTTAGGTAGTCAGAGGCCCAAAAAGTCTGACAACCAGTCTTACCAAGGGGTATCGTATTACCCAGTACTAACTGGGTTGTGGAGGTCAGATAGGCAGTCGCTCCATGTAAACTACTGGTATTCAGCTGCATCCGGTTAGACTGGAAGCCGACCCCAATATAGTTGGGAAAAGGCTAGGCAGATGATGATGCAGATGATGACGTTGGTGGTCCTTTTGTAAAAATCAAAGTTAATTCTTAGCTTACACTGGTGCTGGCTATTGGTATCATTTTCAATTCTAAATGAAAGCTTAGTGGGTTTTTGTTTATACGACTGTCCATTACCTTTAAGCACCAATATTAATGGGTGTAAAATTAGAAGCCGAAAGGCACTTATTCTCATCATCATTGCGATATATTTTTTGGTCTAGACCATACCTGGGAACCTTCTAGTTACGGAGATATTGGGGATCAAAGTTCCAATATTTTCACATATTTTTTTAAATATTTTTTTTCAATGTTGTACATTTACTTTAAATACGTCTACGACGCGCGTACTATGCAATGCATCCATCAGCACAATGTTTTGAGTGCGTTACATTGAGTTCTACTGTAAAACCTGACTTTTCATCCCAAAAAAAAGTCGTTTCCAAGTAATAATTTTTGCTTAGAATTACTTAGTTTGATGTACAGAGTGTTTGGTTGCCAGCTTCGTGAAGGATTCGTCTACACCTTGTATCAGTTGATTAGGTAAGTAGGTAACTTTGTATAAAATGCTTTGTACAAAATCATATTTTTTTCCATTACCTACCAACGATAAGTACGCTTCCTACTGATTGTGTTATCTTCGTATGACGATAGTGTAAAAGAATTCAGTTTGTAATTCGTTAAGAATTTAATTATAGACGTTACGATAGAAGTCTATTATTTTTCCTTATATTTTCAATTTTGCAAAAACACAAACATATTTTGACACGCAGTACTAATTTGACAACTGGTACTTACATCGACCCCAATACATAAAACAACCAGTATAAGGTGGTCTTGTATTCGATTGAATTTCCGTACTACGCCGTACAATACAAAGCTCAAGGTCAAAGTGTCACCACTGCTGTGCGGCGGACTATATCTATAGATTAATCTAGCAAAGCAGTCCCGTAGGGGGTCCGTAGGAGGGGGAGGGGTAGTTGTGTTGGTACCTACATCTTCTGCAAGTAGTCGCATCGTCGAATGCCAGTAGGTCATTACTCAATGTTGTCTTGTTTCATGCTTTTCACGATAGTTACTGAAATAAGGTGTTATGACTAGAAATCGGATTATCGGATGCATAGAGCATAAAGGAAGTATTTTTCCGGCAGACGGTACAAAAGTATGAAAGCGGGATACAAAAAACAAAACAAAAAAAAAGCAACAAAATAATACAATGAATAATAACAATTTCGTAATATAAAATAGTACGATTTTAAATTATTTTGCTGCTGAATATTCGAATAGGACAAAATGGTAAATATGACAATTCATTTGAAGTAAAAGATTAAAATGAAAAAATAAAACTATTTAGGTATTCATATAAACCTGGACCTTATCCATACTGACGCGGTCTATACTTGTCAACACTCAAACTTTAGATGCATCCGAATATCGGATCCCTAGTTATGTTAGACCTTTCACAATTTTGATACGGAACCCAAAAAACAAAAATATGTGTGATTCATGTTCAGAGATCAGAATAGGTTGAGTTTATTTGCATAAACTTCAAGGAAGTATAAAATCCCGGAATGATTTTTCAATTCCGAATAACAGCTGTTAAATATGAGGTTTTTTATTAATCCTTGTCCCCCGACTAGGGATTCTCGATATCTCATCATGTCTTAGCAAGTATTTCGATCATTATCATTTCAGCTAAAAGACATTCATGACTGGATATATGCCTCCCCCAGACGAAGCCGCATTGTCCTAACCTGTGGTTCTCGCATCCAGCAAATTCCCGGAACCTTTACCAGATCATCATTCCACCGCTACACCGATTACGGCATGCTGTCGCTATTCTAGGCCCTTTCGGTTCCATCGACCATCCTTTCTGCAAAAAATATGCTCATTGCCACCTAAGTATGCCAATTCTTCGGGCTATGTGGGTCACTTTAGTTCTTCTGCGAATGTGTTATTTTCTTCGGAAACTCAAAGCATAACCACCCATTGCCCTTTGGGTGATTTTTTTGCCTTCTAATGAGGCTCGTCGAAGTTGAATTATGTGTATTCTGCCCGCCCTAACCTACGGTGCTCAGGCCTGGTCACTCACCAAGTGCCAAAAGTTTCACCTTGGAGTGTGCCAAAAAGCAATGGAAGTATAGGAGGCTACAGATCACTTTGCTGCGTTTTAAAACAGGAATTATAATAGTATGCAAAAGGGATAAGGGGACGCCCGGACGTGGGGCATCCTCGGCTAATGCAAAAAAAAAGAACCTGGGTGCTTTGGTTTGGTTGTTAGGGGTCCAAAACAAAGATCTTCAAGTCAGAAAGTCTTTCAAAACAAGTGATTTAAAAATAATGAAATATTTTCCTTAATATTGAGTGTTCGGCTAATGTATTTCCCTGAATGTATAACCGCAGTAAAACAGTCACGAATCATATCTTTTTATCGATAATTACATTAATCGCTTTTATCTACAATCAAATAACGTGAGCACTAGTTGAGCCGACAACGGATATAGTTTCCTTGTGTGTCATCACTCGCGTTCATGCGAACGCACGTGAAATATAATGTAGGTATGTGGCCTTGTGAAGAAGGATCCTGATTGTGTCTAGGATTGGGTGTCAGCCTATTTTATCTTTACTTCGACGTAGCGTCTGAATAATACGGATGTTGAACTGTGCCAGACACTATACCCCACTTTTTTACCTGCCTTCTTTGCCCCAAAAGCTTGCAGTAAAAACGACCTCTGTGCTGCCACAGATGACGCCGTTGAAGTGCCAAAGTCATCATCATTATCTTGCCCTTGTCCCAATTCATTTGGGGTCGGTGCAGGATGACTTCTTCTTCCATACTTCTCTCTTACTCGTCATCAGACACCTCTTTTCTTGCCCTATCATTAGAAGTGCCAAAGTATTATATCAATAAAATTTTTAAGTATTATCGCCACTAACCAGAAGTCTTGTAATTTCGTAGATCTTTGACAGACAGTAAGCCTGACAACAATCATCATAACCTAGTCGTTTTCTAACTGATCGGCTTCCAGTCTGACCGAATGTAGCTGCATGCTAGTATTTATCTTCAAACCGATTACTGGGTGATACGGTTGCAGTCTTATCAATTAGGGGTATCGTGCTACATATTAACTGGGTTGTGGAGGTCAGATAGCCGCTCTATTTAAATTTTATTTGACTGCATATTACACTGAAGCACAAAAACAAAACCTATGCAGATGAATAAATTGTTGTGTTGCAGAAAAGTTCTGGAGTGGCGACCGCGAACTGGAAGACGTTGCGTTGGAAGGCCTCCCACTAGGTGGACCGATGACCTGGCAAAGGTTGCAGGGATCCGCTGGATGTGAGACGCACGGGACCGGTCAATGTGGCGACACTTGGGGGAGGCATATGTCCAGCAGTGGACGTCTTTCGGCTGAAATGATGATGATGACATGGAGCGACTGACTATCTGACCTCCACAACCCCTAGTACTGGGTAAACGACGCCTTGGTAAGACTGGTTGTCAGACTTTCAGGTCACTGAGTAGGTACTTTTTACGACTGCCAAAGATCTACAAAATGACAGCCGGGACCAACGGCACAACGTGCTTCCCGAGGCACAACGTGCTTCCCGAGGCACAGAAGATACTCGGTGTGTAATGGGTGGTCACCAATCCACGAACCAACCTAGGCAAGCGCGGCTTAACCTGCCTACTCTACCTATTAAAGAAAGTATAGATATGAATTTATTATAATACACGGTGAAAGCTGACCAAATTCCATACAAACAACGTATTATATATAAGGTAAAACACTGCATCGAGATATGGATAAAAGACACTCTAAAGACTTGCATGTCTGTAGTCCTCATGCTTTAAATCCGCGAATGGTTTGGCAAAAGTGTAGGTACCAAATAGTCCAGCCACATGTCGCCAGATGAGTTCATGTCCCATGTAATAGGGGGCGAGTTTCCGACCGCAATCATCCGGGTACAAATCCAGACTCCGTGACTGCTACTGACAAATTTCTGATGGAAAAAAACCCAATAAGAATTTGCCCGACCTGGGAATCGAACCCCAGTCGCAATTGCGACCACTAGGCCAGCGAAGCTTTAACGACGTTAGGTACCTAATTCTTCGTAGAGGCGATTGGCGGCGGCGACCTCTCGCGCCTGGCCCTGGTTCAAGCCATGGTCCGGAGCGAGAGGGAATGGGAAGCCGTCACCTCCTTCTGCGAAGCAGTCATGCTAGTGAAGGAGGTGGCGGAACGTGAGAGGGAAAGAGCCTCACGTCCCAGCCGCCGCGGGAGACGTTCTGGGTGTCGGGGGTCACGTGGTGGCCCCCGGCCATCGTAGGCGCGGGCCTGTGGACGGCGAGTTATGGGCTAGCTCGCCTTCCGGCCGTCTTATGACGACAGGCCGTGTCGACGGCGCGTTCGTGTTCCACGCGCGCCTCAAAGACATGTCAGCAACCACGTAGGGGTCGCGGCCCTGGAACATAAAGGGCAAAGAAGGAACATGGATGGGTTTTAGTCAGTACAAATCTGACACTCCCTTCCGCTCCGCCCAAAGCGGGGGGGTCATTTGATGATTTCCCATCCTAAAAAAAAAAAAAAGGTACCTAATTCTCATGTGGTGACTCAGACCATCATACTGAACAGTTTTTGCTCTAAGAATTTTGGAAATAAATTTCATAACTTTTTTTAGTTTTAACATACTATGTGGATCAGCTGATCCCGTCATTCCGATAGAAAGTCCATTTTTTTTGCGATTCTCTAGAACTCGTGAAACAAAAATTGTTCAGCTACATGGTCCGAGACACCACACGAGGGGTAGTGCGAATTATGTTATACATTGTAAAGGTTACGGCTAAAAGCCGAAGTGCGGCTACACCTAGTTCTAGCCGGCTAAACCTAAGTGCGTCCGGTAACAGTTGTGTATCCTTTTTATTGCTAGGACACCCCGACCAAATGGATTAGGTTAGGTTAGAACTGTGACTTAAAACGCGCGATGCCGCGGCAGCAGACGGCGAGCGCTACATCTAAATGTTCTAACCGAAGATAACTAGGATACATCTAAGTTTAACCGGCAGCACCTAAATTTAGCTGGCTAAAACTAGGTGTAGCCGCAATTCGGCTATTAGCCGTAACATATATTTTATGATAAATATAAATAAGAGTACAAAATACGAGAAATTTTATACATAAAATTACTATGGTCATATTGTGAGCAATCTTACTTAGTCACCATATTTATCTGTTATTAAACTTTTTATCAATAAATACCCTACTTTCACGATATAAAATAAATTTTATCAATCAGATTACGTCATCATATTATTGTTTTCACAGGGAGTTCCCTGTTCCTTGATTTCTTTTGGAATATTCCTGAACATTTTAATTCTGTGTTTAAGCTAGTTTAGCCTGCTTCTCCAGTATTTAATAAATTAGAACCTAACAACATTCTAGCATTCTTTCACGGCTTAAAACTTAAGCCTCACTAAC
Organism: Noctua fimbriata; assembly: GCA_905163415.1. Classification (NCBI taxonomy): domain Eukaryota; kingdom Metazoa; phylum Arthropoda; class Insecta; order Lepidoptera; family Noctuidae; genus Noctua; species Noctua fimbriata. Next base: position 14,331,097 of record LR990936.1, read on the forward strand.
TAATTCTCTCTTTGGGAGCTCAAAATAATGAATAATCACGGAAGAAATCCCGTAAGTGCAGTATAAGTTTAGCGGTAGTGATAGATTCCTAGCAAATGAAGTATGGATATTAACCCGGCTGGTGGCAAAGGTAATCCGCCTACCCGCACAGAGCCCACGTACTCTAAATTATGTATCTCTAACGTACACGGGACCTGCATTCTTCTCCATTCCTTGAGAGAGGGAATAGTCGATAGCTGGTGACTTCCTTGGCAACAGTGAAACAGCTTCCATAAATACGTGTTAGTAGAACTGGTACCCAGTAGTGGCTGTATTTATTCGCAAGCATCGTCATTCCAGGCATCAGTAGCGAAGGGTCAATTTTTGTAAGAAGTAAGCCGGAGTACGTATCTTTAATGTGATTATATTATTTATCTATAGAATACTGACTGTGCCATTTTTCAAAGGGAATCCGGTAGGAATCGAGTTGTATGGAACCTTCGCCACTGCCAGGCACCCTGTAGTAGTGAGCCTTTTATGCGAATCTGTTCAGTTATTCAGTAACAAACATCTTCTTAATCTTTGGTATTCAGTAGTATCATATTTTATGCTTGGTCAAAATGGGCGTAAGTCCAACAGAATTGAAAAAATTATATCTGGAATCATAACTCACAAAAAGTTCTCCAATCATACTATTGCAACCATTGAGACCAGATCAGCTACGGCCAATTGAAAATGTTGCTATTTTCAGTATTTTGTTGAAGATTTGACCACAACAGTCATTTGTTATTGAAGTAGAAGTTAGCTTCTGCTTCAATACAATAATAATTACTGTGTGCTTAACACAGTAATTAATTCCAGCTGGGTCGGTGAAATCCTAGAATCAACTGAAGACCGTAGAGGCGGTTACGGAACCGCCTTGAAGAATAGGTCAAATCTTTGTCAAACTACAGAAAAAGACGATATGCAGGCACACCGACGCGAAAACGGTTACCACGTATCCAGTAGATACATCATTCTGAGCTGTTCCATACATTTTGACCGTGTACTTCTGTAGGAAACAGCTGTTTTTTTTTTTAAACCGATTAAAAATTTCTATGTGGCTGGCTCAGAATGATGTACTGAATACGTGGTAACCGTTTTAGCGTCGGTTTTCATTCCACCCCGTATTTCAAGTGACTCTATTTTTGTTCTCCGTTCTGTTACTTGTTGTTTTAGAATAAAGTGAAATCCTGATCATAAGCTACTATTTGATTTACATTTCAATTCTTTTGGTTTTACGCCCAGACTTCACAGTAAAATGCCCATGCTTCTAGGCCATGCTTTAGCCAGCTATTTAAAATGTTGTACAAGATGTAATTTAGGAATTAAAATGATTGACAACGTCTGGATTGCATCCTGAAATTCCGAAAAAATCAAGCGATTCCTACATTTTGTTCAGTTATAGGTACAATCACAAATTAAAGTTACGGTTGATTTGTTTTTTTTTACTGCGTTCTGGGTTGGTGCCATTGTAAAAATTGTCATAATATTATAGCAGGAGGTTTTCTGTTCTGTTATTTTAATTACAACTAGTGTCCGACTGAAGGTTGATTTCAGGCCGAAGCCGAAACCCTGCGGCCGTAGCCGAAGATGGAGGTTTAATCGCCCTAAGAAATTCAGTTCAACACTGCTAAAAAGTTAATGATATAATATTTTTTTAACCATAATATAAAATAAATATGTTGACTGTATTATAAACAACGAGATGATTAAAATTACTTTGAAACTTGTCAAAAATTATTTGAATAGGACTTCGACACGTCTAGGAGCGCGATGGCAGAGGCGATGCCCAGGGGTGCGCATCGCCTCCATCGCGCTCTTAGACGTTTGTTCAGTTTCGGCGTTTGCTGGAAACCTTTGACTTCGGCCAAAACTTCGGCCCATTTTGGCCGAAACCGAAGTTGTCTTTTTTGACCGGAGGTGGCCGAAGCCGAAACTTCGGTCGAACACTAATTTCAAGTGATATGACATGCCCTCTGAACTTTACTAGCATAGTTTTACCACATTTTGTGTCTATTTAAAGTTAAAGCTAACTTTTTCTCCGGTTTCATGTTCCTGCCATGCAAATAAAACTGGCCAAAACTGAATAAAACTACAAATGCAGTTATTGATATTATTGTTATATTTTTATTAAAAATACAATTAATTTAATAACACACGTAAAAATACGTATTCGTTAAAAAATACACTTTTTAAACTTAAACCTAGAATTTTGTTCAGTGATTGTTTATTATTTACCGTATTAAATGTAATACAGTACATACAAATATCAGAATAATACTGCTCTTAAAGAAGAATGCAGAACTGGGCTCTGGACATTCTTCGTGTTGTGAGATTAAATTGAAGTACGGTTCATGGAGTTCTGGTCGTTTATTGATTATTTCTGTGATGGCAGCAATGCTAGCTTCCGTCAAGGTTCTTCCACGGCTCAACTGCCACGCGCCAACTGAACAAGTAGAAGAAAGCGTTTTTTTACAAAGTTTTTATTACTTTATTCGTCGGCATCGGCAAGTTCATAGCTACTTAATAATACCATGAAATTAAAATATATTATTATACAGATAAAATATTAAATACTTAATGTATTTTTGTATCAATGTATCAAATGTATATTAAAGGAAGTTTAAAAGTTGCGCCAGTTACAGAAAAGTAGAAAGGGGGTCGACTCTCTTGGTATGGAAATAACGAGGAGGGATGAATCGTATATGACTAAAATAGTGATGAATATAAATAATGTTGATGGACGGAGAGGGAGAGGAAGATCAAGGAAACGATGGATGGATTGAGTGAGGAATGATATGAAGGAAAAAGGTGTAAATGATTGCGTGACGGTTGACAGGGGAGAATGGAAGAAAAAAACGTGTTGCGCCGACCCCTAGTAACATGGGACCAGGGCAGGAAGATGATGATGATATTTCTGTATCAATATTATAAAAATCTACGGACATCAATTCAACAAAATTTAAGACTGACAATAATAAGGTGATTGAACTAAATACCTTCTCTTTGATTGCTGTTAATATTTCTGCAACTGTAAGCTAGTGCGTATCCGTCGTAGTCAGTGGCCAAAATGTACATCTTCGTCTCCGTATTTTCATCGTCTAGAGATAAAATAAAATAAATTATATCGTTATACAAGTTTTTAAACTGTCATGGACGCTAACATGGTGCTTGCAACAGCGCCGAAATATCAGGAACTCAAACATTTTTAGTGTTAATGATAATTATATCGTTAGTAAAGAAAGATTTTGCTGTGTTATTTTTAAACGCTATGAAGGAGGCAAGCTGCTGCTAGCTGCTGTTGCTGTGCCTGACAGGGTCCATATTGATCTTTTACCTTGTTACACTATCTACGCAATACATATGGAATGCAATAAAAACTTGAGTATTGTAGCTTCTAAGAATACGTAATTAAAATACCTTCGGATTCGTTCAGAACTAGAGAGAAAATTCCACTGCCATCACTTGAATTGAGTCGGCCTGAACCTTCTGTAGTCAATAAATCTTCATCAACGACTTCGAAGTTAAGGACTTCAATATTCCCCGTTTCATCATCGAATGACAATCTGGTCCCCACACAGGAGCTGTCTCCAACCGCGTCGTATCTTCTGATCTGATACCAGGAATTGTTTGCGAACTGTAAATAGAAATATTGACGAGAATGAGCATACGTATGGTCGAGCCGTGATGGACCAGTAGAAGCTTAGGATTAGTAGGTTTTAATCCAGATAGCCAGATTTTGTGGGAGATTGGCTGGAGATACTCGCACAGAAGAAAGAGTGAAAGGTTTTGGGGAAGACCTTTGACCAGCAGTAGCACAAATATAGGTTAAGAAGCACGCAGAAAGTGAGTAAATATTGTCTTACTCTAGCCACGTTGAAGAATTCCACTGCAGAAATATCGCCGTCGCATTGGCCCGGGAGTACGACTCTGTCCCCAGTCTGTGTTGGGTAGTGGAAACAAGCTTCATAAGAGTGACTTGTGTGCTGGTAATAATCTTGTTTGAGACCTTGGGTGGTATCGATGACTTCATTGACGGTATTATTAGCGGCCTCGCTCAGCTCAGTGTTTCGACTTAGTTTCCAACTGAAAACTGTGAAAAGTTTGTTAAATTAGCTCTTTCTTGGGATGTTCATGTTTACATAATTATAATGAAAGAATAAAACTACTTTACCTCGTCGTCTGTTTAAATTAGGTATATTAATGCAGGTGTAGACAAGAGCAAAGCCGGTGTAGTCGGTTGCGAGTACGTAGTATTCATACGATCCTGGAATAAAACATATTATATAAATACTTAGGTTACGAATTAAAATCGGTATTTTGTTTCATGAAAATTATTTCGGACGGGTGAAATTAAGATATTTTTTCTTTTTTTGGATCGACACGGTATCTTGCGTGTCGGTGGAAGGATCGACAATGCATCTCACTGTCCTTATGAAAAGAAGGCATCCTATACTACTAGACCCCAAACACACTTTCTCTAAACTTTTATTTTAGCAAGAACATCTTCGTCTCCTACACTGTGGCCTTCAGCAACTTTTAAATACTATTCGTCAGCAATTCTAGCCTACATGTGGGAAAGTACTAGCTGCGAGTACTGGCAGAAAGTGTGTTCTTTGTCAGAGATTTAGAGCTAAACCTTTAGAACCCATAATGGGTCATCATCATCATCATCATCATTTCAGCCGAAAGACGTCCACTGCTGGACATAGGCCTCCCCCAAGTTCAGGAGTGGCGACCGCGAACCGGAAGACGCTACGTTGGAAGACCTCCCACTAGGCGGACCGATGACCTGGTGAAGGTTGCAGGGATCCGCTGGATGCGAGTCGCACGGGACCGGTCAATGTGGCGACATTTGGGGGAGGCCATAATGGGTAATCTACCGGAATCTCGTCTGCTCCACCATATGCGCATAGATCACTGTGGTAAAGCCTAATTGATTTATGAACCTAGTTTAAAAATAAAACCCAATATCTTTTTGGGTTGGCAACGCTAAATTTTAATTAATAACCACAAAAATATACATCGTGATAACGCAAAATACAGAATACACGTTCTACAAAGTAATCATCACGCGAGTACTTAGGATAGAGACACAGGCAAACACAAAGACAAGGTAAACACAGCGATTTAATAAAATTAAACTTAGGATATATTTGACACCGGTTCGTGCGTATGTTGTTCGTACTCTTAATCACTTTCAGTTAGATTTCTAACAGAAATCGCATACACAGCGGCGTAACAGTGCAATTATGTTATCATCATCTGCCTAGCCTTTTCCCAACTATGTTGGGGTCGGCTTCCAGTCTTGCCGGATGCAGTTGATTACCAGTATTTTATATGGAGCGACTGCCTATCTGACCTCCACAACCCAGTTAGTACTGGGTAATACGATACCCCTTGGTAAAACTGCCTGGTTGTCACACTTTTTGCGCCACTAGGCTGACTAGCTAACGACTGTCAAAGATCTACAAATGACACCCGGGCCCAACGGCTTAACATGCTTTCCGAGGCACGGAGGAAACTCGGTATGTAATGGGTGGTCAACCACCCACAGACCAACCTAGGGAAGCACGGTTTAACCTAAAGATCAACAAGAGCGGCTGTTATTATTTAGCCACGAGCTTCTCAATACTGCAATGATGTAATAATTGAAAAATAAAAAAGACTTACCGGCACCATCGTAAGTAACAGTTAATCTCCCAGAGCCATCACTGCTGATAACTGTAGCTTCTCCTGTTATCTCCGATAAAGCCACATCAACAACTTGACTGGTCTCTATAGAGAAGGTACCACTAGCACTTCCGGCCACGAACTCAGCAAGGTTACACTGGCCCGATTGTGCCGGCTCTGGGTATCTGGCGACTTCGAACCATTTTCCAAGGAACTGGTATTGGAAAAAGATGATTTAAATACGAGGTCAAATGGAATTAGGTGGTGAAACCCCGCAGACGTGATGGGTATCGATATCTGAACATGATAAAGTAAAAATAAAAATATTTTGTTGATTTTTTTGGGGTCAATAACCTTTGGTACTCTTGAGTAGTAAGTAATGGGTGTAAAATTACCTTTAACGAAGCCGAAAGGTATTTGTTCTCCTCGTCATTGAGATATTTTTTTTAGACCATACCAGGGAACCTTCTACGCTACGGAGATATTGGGGGTCAAAGTTCCAACATTTCTACAAGAAATAACTTGTCTTTAAATACCCGCATCCTGACTGACCCCCGTACTATTCAATCCATCTACCAGCACAATGTTTTTAGTGCGTCAAATTGAGTCCTACCGTAAAACGTGGTTTTTGTGTGTTGGGCAGTTCTCACAGTCGTAACCTTCAAGCTTCCAAAAATCTACTTCTCCAAATTCCTTCACACCGCACCGGTTTTATGTCAAATTCTTACGCTATCTCTACTATAAAGCTCTGGAACGCGCTACCTTTTGGCATTAAAAAAGCTGAAAGTAAAATCAATTTTAAAAGAAAAGTGCGTAACCACTATTTAAGTCAGAATAAATAGCTCTCTCTATTAGAAGTCGAGTCATGGTAATTATTGTTAGGTTTCTCGTTTATTATTTTTATTTGTTAAAATATGTATTAGTTTATTTTATTTGTATATGTGTATTACTATCTATATAAATTTTAGAAAGAAAGAAGTTATTTTTTATATATTTATTTTGTACCCTATCACAATGTTTTCTTTTTTAACCCAAAGGTTGACTGGTAGAGAATGAGTGTGTGTGTGTGTGAATGTGGCATTAAGTCCGCCTATGTATTAAATTTTAACGTATTTTATTTTATAATGATGGTTTGATTACTTATTTTATTTTTAAATTTGATTACGGACTTTTTACATTGTATATTTTTATTTGACGAAAAATGATTGTGTTAATTTAATTTAAATTTTATTTTGTGTACAACTTAGTTATAATATTATTGTGTGGTGTGTTTTCTGATTATTTGGAACTTCTAAAACTAACATTATTTTTAAGTGTACTTACTAACTTAATTATGGATCGTTGTGTCTCATAAAAATAAATAATAATAATAATATGTACCACTATTGTACATGAAGTTTAAATAAATCAAATTTCACCCCTTCCAAAATTTCGTTTCCTAGCAATAATTTTTGCGTAGAGTTACTTAGTTCGATGATAATTGCTTGACGGCTTAGTATATGAGTTGAGAGAATCGTTTTTTAGTTTTATCGTGTTAAGGTATCGATACCCATCATCATCATCATTTCAGCCGAAAGACGTCCACTGCTGGACATAGGCCTCCCCAAGGGGGGTTTTGCCATAATCGCCACGCTTGGCAGGCGGGTTGGCGATCGCAGTATGTTTGTTATAAAAATCACAGAGAACGCTGCTGCCCATTCTCTGGTAAGTCCCTTAGTCGCCTCTTACGACACCCACGGGAAGATATGGGATGGTGCTATTCTTTACGTCCGGACACCATACAGAACGATACCCATCACTAGGAGATTTTGTTTCCAATATTTTAAATAGCAAATTGCGGTCTTACACTTTGCACGTTGAAATCAGAAACAGCGGTTATGGATTGATCGCATAATCCAGGCAACTCGATATATGGTGGAGGTTCAACGAACTCTGGATAGTAGAAGCACGCTGCTTCATTCTGACTTGTATCCTGGTAATACCGCTGTAGGAGTCCTTGAGTTCTAGTAATGACGTCTTCCATGGCAGCATTAGCCTGCCAGCTTAGTTCTGTCGTTTTGCTCAGTTTCCAACTACCAACTGTAAATTTTGTCAAAATTAGATCTTTTATAGTGAAACAGAGATTTTTGGTATGTTTTTTTTTAAATAACTGGTTTACCTCGTCGTCTTTCCCCATTGTCTATGTTAACGCAGCTGTATAAAAGTGCATAGCTGTTGTAGTCGGTTGTGAGTACATAGTACTTTGCAGTTCTGGTCTCTGCAATAAAATTAAACAAAATATTAATATTTAAATACGACAGATTCTATTCAACAAGTAAACTTTTGATTCTGGAAGGGTAAGACAAAGTCCTATGTCGTAGGGGGCAGCATGTTGTCCTAACAAAGCACAAATTAAAACTTCGGGCTACTAACAAACTCCTGATGGGAAAGCCTAATAACGTGGAATTAAATCTAGAATCTAATGGTCTTGAAAATCGAATTGAGTGGCGTGCGATTGAGGAGTCATATGTCCAACAGTGGACTGCAAGAGGCTGATGATGATTCTAATGGTCTTGCGACCACTAGATCAACGAGACAATCATCTTGATCGCGGTATATTATTGATAACAATTGCATTTTTTTTTTCTAAAACAATTTCTTACCAAGGATACTTTTGACTATGACGTTTTATCAAGTGACAATATTGAACAACTTACCGTCACCAACATTGAATGTAACTTCTATCTGTCCTTCATCGCCTATTACTGCAGCTTGTCCAGATATCTCACCCAGAGCCTCATCAGAAACTTGGCGGTGCACAAAGTTGAAGACGCTGGTCGTGTCTCCAGGCCCGTATACAGCACGGTTACACTGGCCAGTCTGTGCGGGATGTGGGTATCTGGCGACTTCGTACCAGGTTCCGAGAAACTAGCATCAGATGAAAAAGGAATAAAATTTATAAAAATTAGAATAGATCGAAACAGCGAATATACACCATGGGGCCATGCTGCACAGCAATTAGACGGGTCTACTCCAAACTACGTAGTTCTTTCCTCAAAAGACCATCTCAGACCCTTAACTGCGTCGTCTTCATAAGACTTGTCCAAGATAATGTCTGAACTTTGTAAGAGGGCGTGATCTCTGACTTTTGTTTCGGTGTTTCTTCTCAGAGTTGTCGGACAAAAATGAATGAATGTCTGATGTAAAAGTTTTTGTCAAAACCAATTAACAGAATAAACACCATTTATCGTAATTAATTCGCCCAATTAGGAGTCAACTAGCAGTGTCGTATCGTAATGACGATTCTATGATCCGACGATGCAGCGTCAGCGCCTGGTTAGAATCTAGTGTAAGCAAACGAAAATCTATAGCGAATGGCGCTTCGACGTTGTGCGGAGTGGTGTCACAAGGCGTCTGCATTTGCCCGTACTAGTTTCACCGAATCTTTAGTCGGTTAAATGCTTTTTGTTTCTAAAGGTTATTGAATAGTAGTAGTGACATAAAATTACGCTTGTATTAACGAAGGATTAGGCAGAGGTCTACATTCAGTATTTTTGAATCCTACATAATAGGGGGGATAAATCCAGACTTCGTGACTGTTTCTGAGAAATTTCCGGATAAACTCAAAATAATTTGGCTCGACCCGGGACCCGGGGCCCTCATGCTCAGCAATCATGCTTACAACCACTAGACCAATGAGGCAGTAGTAGTAATAAGCTGTCATTCTATTTTCAAAAAAGTTCAGCAAACTTACATCAGGCATGTTAAAACCAGAAACGCCGGTAACAGTTTCGTCGCAAGGTCCTGGCAACTCGATACTTGGAGGATCATCAAACTCTGGATAGTAGAAGCAGGATGCATGGTCTTGACCAGTCTTTCGATAGTAAGCCTCATGGAGATCGATGTTAGCGCTGATTAGCTCGTTGATAGCGCTAGTAGCTGCTTCGGAAAGTCCTGCGCGGGACCTACTCAATTTCCAGCTGTATACTGTTCGAAATAAGATTTGTGTTAGACTGAGAGTAGCTTATCATACGAAAACTAATCTTATAATTACCAGAGATAATGCCCATATTCGTATGAAACGCTTTTTCATATAGTCGCTTAAAGTTGCACAATCTTCGTACGAATATGATTATTTTTTTTTCGAATATTAGTCAAATCTAAGTAGGACTTATAGATCTGAGTCTCCTTATTTATGTAATATTTTAATACAAAATAAATTTTCCGTATGTGAGGTTAAAACTGAGTAACTGACACGGAGAGAAGTAGGTTCTCATAAAATAAACAACGTTTACTAATAGATCAACTCTAAAATATACGCTGTTCCAAATATTTTGAATGTTGGTATTGCGTTTTGAACAGCTGACTTTCATGAGTATTTCAGACTAAATTTACATTTTACTTGTCATAATTAATAAAAGGAAAATAAAAAAGTAAAATAAATAAATAATTCTTACGTTGCTTTCTGTTGCCTTCGAGATCCCGACAGCTGTACGCTACCGCATAATCAGTGTATTCGGTGGCCAAAATATACACGTTTCTGAATGGTACTGCAAAAAAACAAAAGAAAAAACTCATTTAAATAATACCTGATACCCGCGTATACTTCGGTAATTGTCCCACGAGATCGTACTACCGGGTAAAATCCTATCCTATGTGTTAACACAGGGTATGAACTATCTGTGTGAAAAATTTCATCCAAATTCGTTTAACAGTTTTTGCGTGAGAGAGTAACAAACATACATCCATACATACATCCGTCCTTAAAATCTTTTGCATTTATAAACGTAAGTAAGATAATAATGGATAGTGGTTGTAATTAATTGAATTCCAGCAAAGGTTCGAATGTCATCAATGTAACAAAACAATGTCGAGCTAAGGTGATGAAGGTCGGGGTGGTACTAATTTAAACATAATCAGGAAAACTAAACACTTAATCAGCTTAGAGTGATTTAGGAACAGTCACATGATGAAGATACCAGTCACACAAAAATGTGTATCAGTTGTCATCTTATCCAAATTTTTGACATATTGCTTGTTTATGCCGCAATCATGTCAAATAATAAATCAGTTACAATTCATTCTCAAACAAGAATTTTTGAAAAGAAAAATATATATTTGTCGGATCCGGTTATTAGTACGGACATAAAATGAATCACAAGCGTGCCAGTGGTGACATCACGCGACCTGTTTACCAGTCTACCCACACCACAGCGTGCGTCTCTTAGAGCCCTCATGTTTACAGCTCAAGGCGAGGACGACAGTCAACGTCTGATCGCGGAGGAGTTGAGACGTCTTGGAACTGTACCCGATCCATTGTGCCCCGTGTTATTGAGTTAAGTTGTAATTTCAAGTAATTTGTTAGATTAATAATAGAAACAGTGTATCGCACCCAGTGTATTTTCATTGCACGAAACCCATCGTCTGTATACTTTTTTATATTTTTATTGATGGCACTTACCTCCATTAACATCGATACTAATGACGCCTCTACCATTAGAAGCGACTGAAGCTTGAGTGTCTGTCCTCAACTCTTCCTCTTCGATCACACTTGTTTGGATAACATCGAAGATATTATTACCATCACTATTCAGGGCATATTCGGTAGCCGTACATTCACCATTTTGGAGCGCCGACGGGTATCGAGAAATTTCGTACCATATTCCAGAGAACTGAAAATATTTTAAGTAGTTAGGAATATAGTGGCGTGACGAATGGAAGAAAAAACTAACAAATTAATTCATTATTCATTTTTGCGTTCAAAATTTTGTGTTCAAATTGCCAGACATTTCATTTCGAGTGAAAGATGCCGAATGAAAAGCTACACATTCAGTGAGCAGAAATTAAAACTTCATAAAAATTATGGTAGAAAAGTCAAATGTATTGGATTTACACCAGTTACTAAACAAATTGGTTTTAGAAATAATAAAAGCTTGAAGGCCATTATCATCTGTCGAGGCAGATTACTTCAGATTAGGCACTAACCTAGCGATAAAGAAAGATCTGTCGAGTACACCAAGGGCGCGTCGATGAGCATGGGGTATTTTCAAGGATGGCAACAGTGCTGCCAGACTGTATAATTGGATACAAAAACTGTATAATTTGGTTACTGATTGTATCCTGGACCGTCATGTATATGGAAAGCCTAAATTCTATTATCTGAGTTTTCTATGGTAATATTTTTTGAGTTGCCAGTACCCTAGTAAATAAAAAAAATAGTATTGGTAAGTTCGCATGATAAATCATTATTGGCTGTCTTTAAAAAGTTTTAAGCACTGTTTGTATCCTGAGATTCAATTTTGTATAATTTTAGAAACGTTGCCGAATAATTTAAAAATATCTTCTGGCAGCCCTGGGTGGGAAACTTACTTCATTAGGGTTAAAGTTTTGGATAGCTGGCACGTCGGCGTCAGGAAGACATTGGCCAGAAAGTATCACATTTCCGTCGTCCAAGGCAGGGTAATAGAAACAGGCTTCATCGGTGTGCGTTCTCGAGATGAAGTACTCTTTATCAAGCACTTGCACTTCCTCTATTACATAGTTGATGATGGTCTCAGCTTGTTCTGGAATAGTCGGTTCCCTGCCCAACTTCCAACTGTACACTGTAAATGATTCAATAATTAATAACTCTATATCGTTATTATTGTATACAATAAAACACAGTCGTTTTTATTATTTACTAGCTGTTGCCCGCGACCTTCGTCCGCGTGAAATTTTATAGCCTATAACCTTCCTCGATAAATGGGCTATCTAACACTAAAAGAATTTTTCAAATCGAACCAGTAGTTCCTGAGATTAGCGCGTTCAAGCAAACAAACAAACAAACTCTTCAGCTTTATAATATTAGTATAGATTTATTAAAACTTTGTGCACTAGTAAAAACTGTACAAAGGCGGACTCAAAGGCTGACTCAAAGGCGGAATCGAAGAGTTAAATTTAAATGCGTTGAAAAAGGAATTCAAAGACTTTTTATGTAAAAAATGTTTTTATAATTTAAACGACTATTTGAATGACACTGACATAAATAATTTAACTAGCTTGGATCCCGCAACGAACTTAATCAGAAAAGTATAGCGGAGGAGTAGGACATCTATAATTTCCACTTCCCTCCATATCAGCAGGAGATAGAACGAAACAAGGCCAATAGGCACAAAGGGACGTTTACAACTGGGATAAGCCCAATTGCCTAGCACCACGGATAAATATTATCATTAATAGGTCCTAAGTTGTGAGCTGTTGATATATTTGATTCCAATAATAAGTATGGCGAAAACGCATGAACGCACAGAAATTTGTTCTAGTTCCTACAAGGTCCGTATAGTAAATAACTCCGGATGTAGCCTGTACACTATCCAACATTATATTGCGTTCATTCTGCCAAAGACTGCACAACGGCACTGCGGCTGGTTGGTGCTGTTTTATTGTAATGACAATCGGTAACTTACCTTCTCTGAATTCGTCATCGACATTTCGGCAGGAGTACACTAGTGAATACGTAAGATAGTCAGTAGCCAAGACCCAGTACTTCATTGCTATAACAGAAAATGATAAATATTAAATCATTGTGTATGGACTAGTTAAAAAGACTCGTAAAGGTAAGAAGATCTAGACAAAGCGACATTCTGGGCAACGACACGTGTGGGATAAAGATTGACATTAAGTTCATGCCAATTGCGTTGCTAAGGATCTTATGGTGCGTGGTCGAAATCAACAGTCGCCATATTGTTTTCTCAATACAATACACAAAACAATTGCATACATTTTTTTACTAATATAAGATTTTAAACTATCACTCACATTATCATTAACACTAGAACGGGATAATTACCATGTTTACTGATTTCTTTGAGTTCCCGATATTTCGGCGCTGTTGCAAGCACCATGATCACGGATAAACTGAAGTCCGTGATCATGGTGTTCGTTTCTAGTGTTAATGATATTTTTTTACTAATAGCCTATCAACGTCATTTAAGTGCCAGAAGAACTTTGTGACATTTTAGAAATTTCGAAACGCTTTATAACCGACAGTCATTTGTCTCGTTTCTCAACTCAGAGCAGATAAAAGTCAAATATTACATTTACCAGTACCACTGCCGCCAGTTACAGTCACATCAAATTTAGCTGATCCGTCAGTAGTAGTTGGAACTGCGGATCCGGTTACAGTTTGCAGGAGTTGGTCCACCACTTGGGTATTTTGCAAAGTGAACTGAGTTCCATCAGGGTTCGAAGTGTACCTAGCGGTATTGCAGGTACCGCTTTGGAAGTTCGACGGGTAGGATTCAACATCGAACCATGGGCCAGAATACTGAATAGGTAATAAGAAAACAGTTATTTACTTTGTTTCTATTAATAATTTGAATTTATGGGTTCTTATAATCTAATCAATTTATTCAATAGTAGTTTGCGCTTTTATTTAAAGGCGCAAACCCGCCGCGGTGCACGCTGTGCACGGGCACGCGGTGCATTTTAGCTACGTGAATTCATTTGTTTAACAACATGGGTCTACGTTTCCACTGCAGTACATATTACACACCCACAACTATGTACAACTAGCGTGCGTGGCCCACCGCGGCATAGTCGTGGGTTATTCGCGTATAACGTGAACAACATGCACAGCGTGCAAGGCGTTGACAGTGTTGAGCTATGTGAGCGCCTTATTCGTGCAAGCCACTCATGTAGTAATGACGTCATTTGATGCATAGCGTGTCCGTGGTTTGCAGTGGACACAATCACTTACATTTTCTTGCAAAGCGAAGCTTAACACACGTCTGTAGCCTAACCGTGTGCCGCAGTGGGTTTACTGCTATGAGAGGTGATAGTAAAATCCCAGTTCAGTGGTCTAGGTGTGAAAAATTAAGACAGCCGATTTCGGATTTATAATAATTATTACCAATGCATTTATCTAGAAACGAAATATTCAAATAAACAGCAGATAGATGGAAAACATTAATAAAGACGAAGACGATGACGATGAGTGGGGTCAACGGGAATACACCCGAACTGGTATACTCCCGTTGACCCAACCGCCCTTGACCCCACGGGTGGGATCAGCAGGAATTGATTAAATTAATTAAAAATTGTTCCTGTTGACCCCACCAGTGGGGCGGGGCAGTGGGGCCAGCGGGAACAAAATTGCAGACTTTCCGTTGACCCCACCAGTGGGGCAATATCAGTGGGGTCAACGGGAATACACCGGTGAACTTACCAATTCAGCGTTGAAATTTGGTTGAGCGGGGATGCTTTCATCACACTGCCCGGGGAACTTCAGACTATAAAACATGCTTTCCGGCGTTGGCGGAGGCGGGTAATAGAAGCATCTGACTTCTGTACGATCAATAGGTTGGTAGTAACGGGCATGTAAGACATCGACATTATTTATTATTTGATTGATGACGTCATTTGCAGCCACTGAGAAACTGTTTGATCTACTCATTTTCCAGCTCCACACTAGAAGGAAGTAAATTATTTATTTATTGATTTTGTAGGTGGGTAGCATAAAAAAACATCTCGACAACATACCTACCTAACGTTAGTTGGTTGGAGGAAGTTCTAACATGAATGAATTAAAGTAAGCGTAATAACTGGGGTATTACTCAAAGCGCAACCAACTAAGCGCAACTAAAGATTGAAAAAAAAAATCATGAATCCATCATACTCCTCTCTATTTTTCATCATGGTTACGCTTTGAGGAATAAACATAGAATATTTAAATTTGAATTTGTGAGCGCAACTAATGGTTGCGCTTCGAGGAATAATTTAGTTGCGCTTAGTTGGTTAGGCTTAAAAATAGTTAAGATTACTAACAAAAAGATTCAGTTGACCAGCCCCCGTAGCATGACCTCCGTAGACAAGGATTGCTTTGACGGAAAAATCGAAAAATTATAGATAGTGCAAAGAAATCTGTCATTGTGTCGACACAATCTGTCATTTTGTCGATTCTTCCGTCTAAGAAATCCTTGTCTACGGTGGTCATGCTACGGGGGTAGGACTATTTCTCATTATATGCAACACAAAATATTACTATATCATAAGCATTGTCATACCTCTTCTTTGATCATCTGGTAAGTTAACACAGGTGTAAACAAGTGCGTAAGACTCATAGTCTGTGGCCAAGATCCAGTATTCTGTTGGGGCACCTGAGAACAATAGATAAGTAATTTAGTATATAATTTCATTTAAAAACAAATAACAAGTCTGTGTATCCACACATTCCGCACCCTAATATCTAAAGGGTGTAACAAGACCCGAAGCCGAAAGGCACTTATTCTCCCCATCATTGCGATCATTATTTTATTTTAGACTATACCTGGGAACCTTCTAGTTACGGAGATATTGAGGGTCAAAGTTCCTGTTTTTAATGCAAGATTTTTACTTTAAACACCTCCACGATTCCCGTACTATTCAATCCACCCATCAGCACAATGTTTTGAGTACGTTACATCGAGGCCTACCGTAAAACGTGATTTTTCACCCCAAAAAAAAAGTCGTTTCCCAGCAATAATTTTTGCGTAAAGTTACTTAGTTTGATGTACATAGTGCTTGGTTGAGATCTTCGTGAAAGGTCCGTTTACACTCTGCATACATCATAAATTCATAAGGAGTGTAAGCCCATTGCAAGTAACCCGGTCGCAATCCCAGACGTAAGGATGGTACTGATAACTTTTTTTTAGAAATACGCCATAACTAGGAAACATTAATTTAAACAAGACCAGTAGGAGCTCAACAGACATGCCACATCCACCAACACATAGCAGGCATCTGTGGTGGCTCACGACCTATACAGAAAGGAGACCTGCGACTAAACTGTGGGCAAGTTATAAGCAGATTATGTTGATGAATAAAAAAAGCTTACTATTAGGGAAAGTGACGATCAGTTTGCCGCTTCCGCTAGCGTCAGGAACGGCTCTTCCTGTGACGCTGATCAGTTCTTCATCCACAACCTTCGAGTTGACTACAATAACTGAACCATCATCGGCCATTGAGTAATTAGCAGCATTGCAGGCGCCTTCTTGGAAATCGGAATAATACGACTCCAGTAATCGCCAGCGCCCTTGGTACTAAAGTAAAACAAGATAGTTACATCATTATTGAAGAAAAAAACCAATGCAATCGTGGCAACCAAACAAAGTTGACATTTATAAATATAAATTTTTACATAGTTTGACTAAGGGATATTCCTGCCAGTGTCGCACAACTACTAGATCCGATACCAGTGCACGGTACGATACTAGTGTTACAGTGCCGAAAGTTCTATACAACTCGATTCCTACCGGATTCCCTTTGAAAAATGGCACAGTCAGTATTTAATAGACAAATAATAATAATCACATTAAAGATGTGTACCGGCTTACCTCTAACAAAAATTGACCCTTCGCTTCTGTAGTGTACGATAGAGATGGAAATATGTCTCAATCTAAGCAAATACACGAACGAAATTGAACCAATGAAATTCATTACATACCCGAGATGCGTCGAAGTTTTGCACGACAGGAATATTAGGATTACACTGTCCAGGGAACACTACCGGATCAGTCGAACCCAATTCAGGGTAGTGGAAGCAGGCAGTGGCAGTTTGCTGTATGTTCTCGTAGTAATCGTTCCTCAGTACATCAACCTTCGCTATGGCGTCGTTGAAAGCCGCGTTGCTCTCATCTGTCAATTGTCTGGTTTTACTCAGCTTCCAACTCCACACTAGAACAATATCGATATTTCAGAAAATGTTTACCTCAATATAATAGAAAAAGTATGAATTAAACTGACCTCCTCTAGTATCTTTATCGATGTTCACACAACTGTAAGCCAGCGCATAGTTGTTGTAGTCCGTGCTCAGAATCCAGTAAGGTATCGATTGAGCTGGAAATTTTAAAAGCGGTTTTGACATAAATTATTTCACAATATTCAAAAATGAAAGAGGAGCTTGTGGCTAAATTAAAACAGCCACTCGGAACGATTTTCAGGTAAAGCCGCACTTGCCTAGGTTAGTCCGAGGATGGTTAATCACGCATATCATACCGAATTGCCTCCGGGCCTCAGATAGCACGTTAAGCCGTTGGTACCGGCTGTCGTTTGTAGATCATTGACAGTCGTTATAAGTAGTCAGTGGCTCAAAGTCTGACAACCAGGCTTACCAAGGGGTATCGTATTACCAAGTACTAACTGGGCTGTGAAGGTCAAATATGCAGTCGCTACTTGTTTAATACTGGTACTCAGCTGCATCCGATTAGACTGGAAACCGACCCCAACATAGTTGGGAATAGGCTAGGCAGATATATATTGAAAAATGTTGTTATTTTATGAAAATGATGCCCACCTTCTCCGTTGACCCAAATGTTGATGTCCAATTTTCCACTAAGGTCATCATCGCTGGCGAATGTGACATGCCCCTCAGTTGCGGATTGAGTCAAGTCAAGTACACTGAATGAATCTAGGCGCATGCTGTTGGTGGCATTAACAGCGAACTGTTGGCTGATGCATTGCCCATCTTGGTTAGCCTTGGGATATGCTGATATTTCGTGCCATGTACCTTGGAACTGAAAGACAAATGTATTTGTTGAACAGGCGCTCTTACAAATTGCGTATAGAGTGAAGAAAATATTTATATATTTAATTTCATTCGTCTCACGAGATTCATGTTAAAGTCTGGTACTGCTTCAATATTCTCATCGCACTGTCCAGGAAACACGACTGGCACGCCGGGTTGGGGTTCAGGGTAGTAGAAACACGCTTCGCGGGATTGATCACGTTCTATGAAGTATATCTGGTCCAAAGCACGAATGTCGCTCATCACTTCGTCGATTTTGGTTTTAGCATCAGGCTCTAACTGTCTCGTTCTACTAAGTTTCCAACTGGCAACTGCAAATAATTAGCAAGGGACGTTGTTAGAAATACTATGGGAAAATCGTTGAATAACTTGTCCATATTCAAAATGGGGAGAAATCTCACCGTTCATGTAGTCTTCACCATCATTGGTGCAAGAATAAACAAACGCGTACGAGTCATAGTCGGTAGACAACACCCAGTAATCAGAAGCAGCTGCAAAGTTACCAAAAATAGAAGAAATCAGTCTCTACACACATGTACACTTCCGATTTATTTAGTTTCAAATTCTTACCGTCGGGATTTTGTCCATCGAATGTTACTTTAAGTTTTGCGCTTCCGTCCGTTGACGCTACTGTAGCAAGCCCGTTTATAGTGCTTAGACTCTGACTAACAACGTGGGTGTTGTAAACAGAGACAGTGTTGCTGTCGAGTGCAGCGTAGCGAGCGTTGGGGCACTCGCCATTTTGGAAGACCACGGGGTATGATTCGATATCATACCATACCCCCATATACTGTGAACATGTTTAGTTCAACTTAATCGTTAGCATAACAAGACAGTGGCAACTGTAAGAGTTAACATAGAAGAAGAACGACGTAGTTGGTATAAGCCTCATTCTTGTATGTAACAGTATGAAGAAATAAATATACAAACGAAACTGCGAGTCCTGTAGTGATTAAAATAGAGGTTCTGCCAAAATAATCCGATTGCATGCGGTAAATTGTAATTGTAAGTCGCAGTCTTACCTTTTCGATGTCAAATTCGGGAACCACAGTTACACTCTGGTGGTCACATTGCCCGCGGAATCTAACAGGAGTGTGTCTATTAGGCTCAGGGAAGTAGAAGCAAGCATAAGGGGAACGGTCCACGTGGTAGTAGTAAGGTTGGTGCAAGACTTCGATGCCACTGATGATTTCATTTATTCTGTTGGTTGCGTCTGGGCCCAAGGCGTTTGAACGGCTGAATTTCCAGCTGGTAACTAAACAAAGAATATAGAATATTAAAATTACACTCACATAGCAGAATTTTAGCATCCGGAGATTTCAGTGAAGTGGTGTAATTTGCAAAAGGGTTATGCCCAACAGTGGACTGAGATGAAAAAGCACAATTGAATGATCAGACACAACAATCGTAGAATAGCGTGTGTGGAACAAAAAATTTGTAGCAACTCAGACATGGTGAAATGTAAGAATAATGTTGGTCATTTTGCTTGTTGAAACAAGAATGATTTTATTTACCTCTTCTTTGGTTATTGCCTGAGTTGACGCAACCGTAGGCTAGTGCGAATGAGTCATAGTCAGTTTCGAGTATGTACATAGTATACTCCCGGTTTCCTGAAAAAAAAACAATTCAATGTACCGTACTTGCGGATCAAAAACATGAAAATTCAGAGGTGGCGGTCAACGTAACAATCTCATGTTAATGAGAGCCTAGTAACTTAGCAGTAACGAAAATATTCGTGTCGCACTTAAAATATCATAAGCGAAAACGATTTGCTTGACAAAATAAATATAAATGGTCACACACATAGAGATTATTCCAAAAAAAACACTCAGTAATATTAACCATCACCGTACTTACTCATACTGAAAGTAAGTCGACCACTTCCATCGGTGCTAGTAACAGTAGCAGTTCCAGAGATAGATGCCAGTTGTCCGTTCACAACCTGAGAGTTGGTGATGGCGAGTACGTTACTGGCTTGCTGGGTGTATCGCGCTACGTTGCATGTGCCACTTTGGTATCGGGATCCGTAATTCTCAATAAGGCGCCACTCTCCAGCATACTGTTTAATTACATTAATGTTAAATTATTCCAATGTGGAAAAGGGATGAATTATGTATTGATTCCTAAATTGGCTCCAAGTATCATACGTACACAATATTACAAGCTATTTCCAGAATTACCATTCTAATACTTTAAAACAAATAAAATCTGTACTCTCACCTTCGAAATGTTGAAATCGGCCATTCCTTCAATGCTAACGTCACATTGGCCAGGAAGAACAACATTATCTCCGGGTGTGATGTCAGGTAAATGGAAGCAGGCAGAGTCAGTCTGCTGAATGTACTCGTAGTAATCGTTCCTCAGTACGTCAACCTTTGCTATGGCGTCGTTGATGGCCGCGTTGCTCTCATCTGACAGTTGTCTGGTTTTACTCAGCTTCCAACTCCACACTAGAGCAAAAATAACATTAATATTCAAAAAGATGTTCTCCTCATTATAAATAGAATGAATTAAACTGACCTCCTCTAGTATCTTTGTCGATGTTCACACAACTGTAAGCCAGCGCATAGTTGTTGTAGTCCGTGCTCAGAATCCAATAAGGTATCGATTGAGCTGGAAAATTAAAAATGGTTTAGACATAAATTACTTCACAAATACAAAAAATATTGTTATCTTGATGAAAATCATGCCCACCTTCTCCGTTGACCCAAATGTTGATGTCCAATTTTCCACTAAGGTCATCATCGCTGGCGAATGTGACATGCCCCTCAGTTGCGGATTGAGTCAAGTCAAGTACACTGAATGAATCTAGGCGCATGCTGTTGGTGGCATTAACAGCGAACTGTTGGCTGATGCATTGCCCATCTTGGTTAGCCTTGGGATAAGCTGCTATTTCGTGCCATGTATCTTGGAACTGAAAGACAAAAGCATTTGTTGAACGGGTGCTCTTACAAATTGCTTGTAGAGTGAGGAAAATAATTATATGTTTAATTTCATTCGTCTCACGAGATTCATGTTAAAGTCCGGCACTGCTTCAACACTCTCATCGCACTGTCCAGGAAACACGACTGGCACGCCGGGTTGGGGTTCAGGGTAGTAGAAACACGCTTCGCGGGATTGATCACGTTCTATGTAGTATATCTGGTCCAAAGCACGAATGTCGCTCATCACTTCGTCAATTTTGGTTTTAGCATCAGGCTCTAGCTGTCTCGTTCTACTCAGTTTCCAACTGGCGACTGGAAATAATTAGCAAGGGACGTTGTTAGAAATACTATGGGAAAATCGTTGAATAACTTGTCCATATTCAAAATTGGGAGAATTCTCACCGTTCATGTAGTCTTCACCATCGTTGGTGCAAGAATAAACAAACGCGTACGAGTCATAGTCGGTAGACAACACCCAGTAATCAGAAGCAGCTGCAAAGTTACCAAAAATAGAAGAAATCAGTCTCTACACACATGTACACGTCCGATTTTTTTAGTTTCAAATTCTTACCGTCGGGATTTTGTCCATCGAATGTTACTTTAAGTTTTGCGCTTCCGTCCGTTGACGCTACCGTAGCAAGCCCGTTTATAGTGCTTAGACTCTGACCAACAACGTGGGTGTTGTAAACAGAGACAGTGTTGCTGTCGAGTGCAGCGTAGCGAGCGTTGGGGCACTCGCCATTTTGGAAGACCACGGGGTATGATTCGATATCATACCATACTCCCATATACTGTGAACATGTTTAGTACAACTTAATCGTTAGCCCAACAAGACAGTGGCAACAGCAAGAGTAAACATAGAAGAAGAACGACGTAGTTGGTATAAGCCTCACTCTTGTATGTATCAGTATGAAGAAATAAATATACAAACGAAACTGAGAGTCCTGTAGTGACGAAATAGATGTTCCGCCAAAATAATCCGATTGCATGAGGTAAATTGTAATTGTAAGTCGCCGACTTACCTTTTCGATGTCAAATTCGGGAACCACAGTTACACTCTGGTGGTCACATTGCCCGCGGAATCTAACAGGAGTGTGTCTATCAGGCTCAGGGAAGTAGAAGCAAGCATAAGGGGAACGGTCCACGTGGTAGTAGTAAGGTTGGTGCAAGACTTCGATGCCACTGATGATTTCATTTATTCTGTTGGTTGCGTCTGGGCTCAAGGCGTTAGAACGACTGAATTTCCAGCTGGTTACTAAACAAAGAATATAGAATATTAAAATTACACTCCATAGCAGAATTTATAGACCTTTTCAAGCCAAAAATGCGAGAAGTACTGCATGCAAAAAATTTGGCATCCCGAGATTTCGTTGATTTGGTGTAATTTGATAAAGGGTTATGCCCAACAGTGGACTGAGATAGAAAAGCACAATTGAATGATCAGATACAACAATCGTAGAATAGCGTGTGTGGAACAAAAAATTTGTAGCAACTCAGACATGGTGAAATGTAAGAATAATGTTGGTCATTATTCTTGTTGAAACAAGAATGATTTTATTTACCTCTTCTTTGGTCATTGCCTGAGTTGACGCAACCGTAGGCTAGTGCGAATGAGTCATAGTCAGTTTCGAGTATGTACATAGTATACTCCCGGTTTCCTGAAAAAAAAACAATTCAATGTACCGTACTTGCGGATCAAAAACATGAAAATTCAGAGGTGGCGGTCAACGTAACAATCTCATGTTAATGAGAGCCTAGTAACTTAGCAGTAACGAAAATGCTCGTGTCGCACTTAAAATATCATTAGTGAAAACGATTTGCTTGACAAAATAAATATAAATAGTCACATTTAAAGAGATTTTCCCAAAAAAAGACACTCAGTAATATTAACCATCACCGTACTTACTCATACTGAAAGTTAGTCGGCCACTTCCATCGGTGCTAGTAACAGTAGCAGTTCCAGAGATAGATGCCAGTTGTCCGTTCACAACCTGAGAGTTGGTGATGGCGAGTACGTTACTGGCTTGCTGGGTGTATCGCGCTATGTTGCATGTGCCACTTTGGTATCGGGATCCGTAATTCTCAATAAGGCGCCACTCTCCAGCATACTGTTTAATTACATTAATGTTAAATTATTCCAATGTGGAAAAGGGATGAATTATGTATTGATTCCTAAATTGGCTCCAAGTATCATACGTACACAATATTACAAGCTATTTCCAGAATTACCATTCTAATACTTTAAAACAAATAAAATCTGTACTCTCACCTTCGAAATGTTGAAATCGGCCATTCCTTCAATGCTAACGTCACATTGGCCAGGAAGAACAACATTATCTCCGGGTGTGATGTCAGGTAAATGGAAGCAGGCAGAGTCAGTCTGCTGAATGTTTTCGTAGTAATCGTTCCTCAGTACGTCAACCTTTGCTATGGCATCATTGATGGCCGCGTTGCTCTCATCTAACAGTTGTCTGGTTTTACTCAGCTTCCAACTCCACACTAGAGCAAAAACGACATTAATATTCAAAAAGATCTTCTCCGCATTATAATGTAAATAGAATTTATTAAACTGACCTCCTCTAGTATCTTTGTCGATGTTCACACAACTGTAAGCCAGCGCATAGTTGTTGTAGTCCGTGCTCAGAATCCAATAAGGTATCGATTGAGCTGGAAAATTAAAAATGGCTTAGACATAAATTACTTCACAAATACAAAAAATCATTGTTATCTTGATTGACAATGATGCCCACCTTTTCCGTTGACCCAAATGTTGATGTCCAATTTTCCACTAAGGTCATCATCGCTGGCGAATGTGACATGCCCCTCAGTTGCGGATTGAGTCAGGTCAAGTACACTGAATGAATCTAGGCGCATACTGTTGGTGGCATTAACAACGAACTGTTGGCTGATGCATTGCCCATCTTGGTTAGCCTTGGGATAAGCTGCTATTTCGTGCCATGTACCTTGGAACTGAAAGACAAAAGCATTTGTTGAACGGGTGCTCTTACAAATTGCGTGTAGAGTGAGGAAAATAATTATATGGGGTCTCCCTTGTTTGACCGAAAGGAATTTGACAAATTTTCACTTCCCAAAAAAATTTTCGCATGATTTCATTTGCCAAATTATTACTTAGCAAAAAATCTATTCACAAAAAATTGTAACGCAAACCTCATGTTTGGGAAATGAACGTTTAAACTATAACTTGTTTACCAACTAGTACTTTTAACATTTTTTATTTAGTCAAATATTTCAGTTAGAATAACAGTTTTTACGCAAAATCAAATAAGCCAATTATTTAGGTTTTCAATTCACCATTTCCTATTCAGTCAAATAATACAATGACAAAAATGTGAACTGCTAAGTGGGAAGGAGGTAAATCATAAATTACGCTCAATGTGGGTTAGTCAAGCAAAACACTATCTAGTTCTATCTAGTTTTAACCTAACCTAATAAGTAATTATCCTAATCTAAATAGTTCAGTTCCGGGTAAGCTACTAAAAACAATCTCTTTTTTCTATTAATGCAAGTCGTTTCTGGCACTCGCCGGCTGCTGCCGCAGCACCGCTCGCTTCGCTCGCTCGGCTCGTGCGTAGGACATCACAGTTTTAACCTAACCTAACCTACCCATTTTGTTTAAAGAAGAAATTAACCTAATCTAAATAGTTGAGTTCCGGGTAACCTATTAAAAACGAAATCTTTTTTTCTATTAATGCAAGTCGTGTCTGGCACTCGCCGGCCACTGCCGCGGCACCACTCGCTTCGCTCGCTCGGCTCGTGCGTAGGAGGTCACAGTTTTAACCTAACCTAACCTAACCATACTCCGAAATAAAATTGCTAATATCCATTGCAAGAAATTTAAAATTGTAATGTAAAAATATTTTGCATTAAACAAATGATTATATTAAAATAAAATTGCATTTTTTAATTATATAATTCCCAAAAAATCTTATTTTTGCCTTAATATTTTTTGTCTTAGCAAATCATTTCACCAAACGTTTATTGTCTGAAGATTGTTTGCTGTAATAAATCATTTGATTAAAGACCAAATGCCATAATGACATTATACTTGGTAATATTTTGCCAAGTAAAAATTTGACCAAATAAAAATATGCGTACTAAAATCATTCGAAATATTGCAATGGTATAAAAAAGGTTTCTAAAATTTGTTTGGGTAATGAAATTTTGTCAAAATCTTTTCGGCAAAACGGCAGGATCCCAATTATATGTTTAATTTCTCACGAGATTCATGTTAAAGTCCGGCACTGCTTCAATACTCTCATCGCACTGTCCAGGAAACACGACTGGCATGCCGGGTTGGGGTTCAGGGTAGTAGAAACACGCTTCGCGGGATTGATCACGTTCTATGTAGTATATCTGGTCCAAAGCACGAATGTCGCTCATCACTTCGTCAATTTTGGTTTTAGCATCAGGCTCTAGCTGTCTCGATCTACTCAGTTTCCAACTGGCGACTGGAAATAATTAGCAAGAGGCGTTGTTAGAGCTACTATGGGAAAATCGTTGAATAACTTGTCAATCTTCAAAATTGGGAGAATTCTCACCGTTCATGTAGTCTTCACCATCGTTGGTACAAGAATAAACAAACGCGTACGAGTCATAGTCGGTAGATAACACCCAGTAATCAGAAGCAGCTGCAAAGTTACCAAAAATAGAAGAAATCAGCCTCTACACACATGTACACTTCCGATTTATTTAGTTTCAAATTCTTACCGTCGGGATTTTGTCCATCGAATGTTACTTTAAGTTTTGCGCTTCCGTCCGTTGATGCTACCGTAGCAAGCCCGTTTATAGTGCTTAGACTCTGACCAACAACGTGGGTGTTGTAAACAGATACAGTGTTGCTGTCGAGTGCAGCGTAGCGAGCGTTGGGGCACTCGCCATTTTGGAAGACCGCGGGGTATGATTCGATATCATACCATACTCCCATATACTGTGAATATGTTTAGTTCAACTTAATCGTTAGCCCAACAAGACAGTGGCAACGGTAAGAGTTAACATAGAAGAAGAACGACGTAGTTGGCATAAGCCTCATTCTTGTATGTATGTGAAGAAATAAATATACGAACGAAACTGCGAGTCCTGTAGTGACGAAATAGATGTTCTGCCAAAATAATCCGATTGCATGCGGTAAATTGTAATTGTAAGTCGCCGACTTACCTTTTCGATGTCAAATTCGGGAACCACAGTTACACTCTGGTGGTCACATTGCCCGCGGAATCTAACAGGAGTGTGTCTATCAGGCTCAGGGAAGTAGAAGCAAGCATAAGGGGAACGGTCCACGTGGTAGTAGTAAGGTTGGTGCAAGACTTCGATGCCACTGATGATTTCATTTATTCTGTTGGTTGCGTCTGGGCTCAAGGCGTTAGAACGGCTGAATTTCCAGCTGGTAACTAAACAAAGAATATAGAATATTAAAATTACACTCCATAGCAGAATTTATAGACCTTTTCAAGCCAAAAATGCAAGAGTACTGCATGCAAAAAATTTGGCATCCGGAGATTTCGGTGATGTGGTGTAATTTGCTACAAATTTTTTGTTCCACACACTAGCGTGTGTCAACAAAATTTTTTTTCAAAAACTCAGACATGGTGAAATGTGAGAATAATGTTGGTCATTTTGATTGTTGAAACAAGAATGATTTTATTTACCTCTTCTTTGGTCATCGCCTGAGTTGACACAACCGTAGGCTAGTGCGAATGAGTCATAGTCAGTTTCAAGTATGTACATAGTATACTCCCGGTTTCCTGAAAAAAAAACCATTCAATGTACCGTACTTGCGGATCAAAAACATGAAAATTCAGAGGTGGCGTCATGTTAATGAGAGCCTAGTAACTTAGCAGTAACGAAAATTCTCTTGTCGCACTTAAAAATATCATTAGCGAAAACGATTTGCTAGACAAAATAAATATAAATGGTTACACACAAAGAGATTATCCAAAAAAAAACTCTCAGTAATATTAACCATCACCGTACTTACTCATACTGAAAGTTAGTCGACCACTTCCATCGGTGCTAGTAACAGTAGCAGTTCCAGAGATAGATGCCAGTTGTCCGTTCACAACCTGAGAGTTGGTGATGGCGAGTACGTTACTGGCTTGCTGGGTGTATCGCGCTATGTTGCATGTGCCACTTTGGTATCGGGATCCGTAATTCTCAATAAGGCGCCACTCTCCAGTATACTGTTTAATGACATTAATGTTAACTTATTCCAATGTGGAAAAGGGATGAATTATGTATTGATTCCTAAATTGACTCCAAGTATTATACGTACACAATGTTACAAGCTATTTCCAGAATTACCATTCTAAAACTTTATAACAAATAAAATCTCTACTCTCACCCTCGAAATATTGAAATCAGCCATTCCTGCAATGCTAAGGTCACATTGGCCAGGAAGAACAACATTATCTCCGGGTGTGATGTCAGGTAAATGGAAGCAGGCAGAGTCAGTCTGCTGAATGTTCTCGTAGTAATCGTTCCTCAGTACGTCAACCTTTGCTATGGCATCATTGATGGCCGCGTTGCTCTCATCTAACAGTTGTCTGGTTTTACTCAGCTTCCAACTCCACACTAGAGCAAAAATGACATTAATATTAAAAAAGATCTTCTCCGCATTATAATGTAAATAGAATGAATTAAACTGACCTCCTCTAGTATCTTTGTCGATGTTCACACAACTGTAAGCCAGAGCATAGTTGTTGTAGTCCGTGCTCAGAATCCAATAAGGTATCGATTGAGCTGGAAAATTAAAAATAGTTTAGACATAAATTACTTCACAAATACAAAAAATATTGTTATCTTGATGAAAACGATGCCCACCTTCTCCGTTGACCCAAATGTTGATGTCCAATTTTCCACTAAGGTCATCATCGCTGGCGAATGTGACATGCCCCTCAGTTGCGGATTGAGTCAGGTCAAGTACACTGAATGAATCTAGGTGCATGCTGTTGGTGGCGTTAACAGCGAACTGTTGGCTGAAGCATTGCCCATCTTGGTTAGCCTTGGGATATGCTGCTATTTCGTGCCATGCACCTTGGAACTGAAAGACAAAACGCATTTGTTGAACAGGCGCTCTTACAAATTGCGTAAACGAAATGAAGAAAATAATTATATGTTTAATTTCATTCGTCTCACGAGATTCATGTTAAAGTTCGGCACTGCTTCAATACTCTCATCGCACTGTCCAGGAAACACGACTGGCATGCCTGGTTGGGGTTCAGGGTAGTAGAAACACGCTTCGTGGGATAGATCACGTTCTATGAAGTATATCTGGTCCAAAGCACGAATGTCGCTCATTACTTCGTCAATTTTGGTTTTAGCAGCAGGCTCTAACTGTCTCGATCTACTCAGTTTCCAACTCGTTACTGTGAAAAAGCAGATTATTCGGTGACACAATTTGTTTAAAACCAAGACTAAATTATGTTTAACTGTTTTTGGTAAATTGAATAACGTACCTCGCACGTATTCATCATCAACGGGTTGACAGGAATAAACAAGTGCGTATGAATCATAATCGGTTGCTACTACCCAATAATTCGAAGTAACTGTAAAACAATTATAGACATGAATATACTGTGTTAAAAATTGTTTAGAGTGAGTCAGTTTTTTTTTTGGTCTTTGTTCTTACCAACATTGCCTCCTACATTGAAGGTTACTGTAAGTTTGGCACTTCCATCAGTACTAGGATCCTGCACCGCAGTACCTCTTACAGAGAAGAGAGCTTCATTGATAACTTGCGTGTTATACACATCGACATCGATACCTGCCTCAGGGTGTTCACTATAAATGGCAGTGTTGCATTTTCCATTTTGGAAGTCTCCTGGGTACGACTCAATATCGTACCATCTACCTAAATACTGCCAAAGCAAATCAGAAGAAAATCTTAGAATATTTTAACACTTGCATTAAACTGTACCCGATAATGTACAATACAAAATGGTTTGTACACGTACCTTTTCAGTATTGAAATCGGTGACTACTGGTATGTTTTGGTCACATTGTCCTCTGAATTTCACACTAGTATTCGGGTCGGGTGTAGGGAAGTAAAAACAACCTGAGTCAGTCCGGTTAATGCGGTAGTAGAAACGGTTGTTCAAAACCTGTATTCTGTCAATGACTTCATTCATACTGTTGATCGCATTTTGGCTCAGGGTATTTTCACGGCTCATTTTCCAACTGTAGACTAAATTTAAAAACATATTATTAGAAAATTTTCTTTTCTTGCACCAGGTTGTGACGTCCTGGCAATTATCAATGTGATTATTTAAATTAATGAATTTTCTAAGATTATCTTAGACGTCACTGTAATTTGTGAATAAAAACATCAATCTTAAACAGCGTAATGACAGACAGACATGTTTTTTTTAAATTACAGTTAAATCAAAGAATAGCATACAAGTACAAATACTATAGTGATGCATGATCGCTATCTACCTCTCCTTTGATTGTCGAGCAGGTTGACGCAACCGTAGCCAAGCGAGTACGAGTTATAATCTGTGGTAAGTATGATTACTTCGAAGGATTCGCCTCCTGCAAAGAAGCAAATAGTTAGTACCTTAATTAATCTGTTTAAATGTTGGATTTATCTATGGTTTTAATTAAAGAACAATCCCGCAGCGACCATAGACACCAGTTGTGACGCTGCCGTCTGTGATCGCGATTGCACTTGCCATGCTGGTTGCAATTGCGGTTTCTAACAGAACAGTACCATTATCATGAAATGATAATGCTATCTAAGTGATAGCTTCTATTGCAACTACCGTCACATTACAAATTATTTTACTAAACTTACCTAAATTGAAAGTTAGTCGACCACTTCCATCGGTGCTAGTAACAGTAGCAGTTCCAGAGATAGATGCCAGTTGTCCGTTCACAACCTGAGAGTTGGTGATGGCGAGTACGTTACTGGCTTGCTGGTTGTATCGAGCTACGTTGCATGTGCCTTGTTGGAAATCAGTTCCATAGCTGTCAATGAGGCGCCAACGGCCAGCGTACTGAAAAGTATATTGTTTAATTTGGAAAGCAATCATGCAAAGATTTGTTAGTCTTTACAATTTCTGTTTCTTAGATTTTGGTTTGCTCAGGGATAGCTACTAAACAAAATTTGCTGCTGCAAGTTGTAAAAATTGGTTGGTAATATTTTGGTTCGTCGGTGTGGAACATTCGCCAGCGCTACAACTGAGCGTGAGGTTTTGGTTGCGATGGCCAGATTGGGTTTCCGTTGCTTTGATTAATTTCATTGGCTAAAACATGATACTGAAGTATAACTAGCACAATTTGATGTACTGTAAACCCCTGACTGACTCTTCGAGGATTACGGACAGATTGATTTTATGTTATTTTCGGTGATCATGTGCATTTACAATGTTGCTGGGTATTGCTCGGGGTTCGGTAATTTCTAGGCAAGTACTCAATTAGATAAATTATAACGGTGGTTTATTATTCTTTTCAGTTATGTCCTAGCCGTAGAACCATGTGATATCTTACGTTTTCAATGTTGAAATCAGGTACTCCTACAATACTTTGGTCGCACTGACCAAGAAGTATTACGGGTTCACCTGGTACAAGATCGGGTAAGTAGAAACAAGCGTCGTTTGAATGGTCAATCTTCTCGAAGTACTCGTCTCTCAATACAATGTTGGTCGCCATAGCGTTGCTTATGGCTGTAGTGGCTGTTGTAGACAATTCTCTGTTTCTGCTGAGCTTCCAACTCCAAACTAAAAAAAACATACAATACATGTTTTTTTCATCTTTGTTTCTTTTTTTTATCAACGGTAGGTATTTTATTGCTGAGGCCGAAAGATTCTGGGGTCGACCACGTACCGAAAGGCTCAGCGTTGGAAGGTGGACCTATGAAAGACGTGAAATCCACTGGATGTGAGAACCACAGAACCGGACGATGTGTTGATGATTAAAAACATGATAAAGTCAAGTCAAATATAGAATTACCTGCTCTAAAATCATCACCGATGTTCTCGCAGCCATATGCGAGTGCGTAGTCGTCATAAACCGTGCTTACGACCCAGAATGGTACATTTTTAACTGAAAGAAAAGCATCTATTTAGTTACAAGTACTCTCCTTGTCACCAGCACTTTTTTTAAAGCTGCGTGAATTATGAAAGGCTCATAATGAAATCATTTTGACGTGATGACCCATTTGTTAAGACACCCATCTCCTATGCAAGAGGTGGGTTCGAAATCGGGGTGTTCCTCAAAGCGCAAGTAATTTTAAACGCAACCAACTAAGCGCAACTAAATTATTCCTCGAAGCGCAATCATTAGTTGTGCTCACAAATTCAAATTAAATAAATATAAAAATTAACCAATCCATCATACGGATAGATCTCTATTTTTCATCACGGTTGCGCTTTAAGGAATATACATATCATATTTTTAATTTAAATTTGTGAACGCAAATAATGGTTGAGCTTCGAGAAATAATTTAGTTGCGCTTAGTTGGATGCACTTAAAAATAGTTGCGCTTTGAGGAATACCCCTCGAAATCGGGCAAGAACCAGTGTGAGTTTTATATTTTACTAATCATGTTCTTTTGAAGCAAAAGGAGTATGATCGTGGTAGGTACCGTTCTGTAGTTCCTGCCTACCGTGGGAAAGATGCGTTAGTTTATATATGAATATGCTTCCTCGTACCTTGCCCGTTGGCATCAGTGATGGTAATCGTAAGTCTGCCACTGTTGTCAGTAGCGCTGCTCCGACTAACAACTCCGTTCAGTTCTCCTCTGAACTGGTCGGCTACAGAAGAAGACACCAGGTTGAGACGTGCGCTGTCTAAGGAACTAAACTGGTGGTTGACGCATTGTCCTGTCCGTTCGGTTTTAGGGTATGATTCAATCTCGTACCATGTACCTAAGAACTGTAAAAATAAGCAATTTTTAAAGAACTTCAATTTTTTTTTGTATTTTTCGCATTATACAGGGTATTTTTAAATTAGCTAGCGAAACTCCACGACTTTAGACAGTAAGAGTCTGACAGATTCTGTGGCCCACCCCGTAGAGGAGGACATCCATGAGGATTTATTTCCACAAGTATGAAAAACAATTGATGAGGCATCGATATTTAAACAGGATAAAACAAAAAAATAACACAGTTGTTCTTTTTTTTAAATTGAATTTCTGAAAAGTGTTGAATTTGACTTACTTGCGTGAAGTCGAAACTTTCGACAACAGCGACACCCTCCTCGCACCTTCCAGGGAACACTACGGGTACGTTATCCTGAGGCGCGGGGAAGTAGAAACAGCCTCTTTCACTTTGATCTTCCTTCTTGTAGTAATTGTTATTTAGGTACGGTATCGGACTTATGAAATCGTTGATAACCTGTTCATATTCCGGTAAAAGCTGCTTTGTTTTGCTTAATTTCCAAGTATTTACTGTGGAATTCGAATTTAATTATGCATTGTTCATCTTTATACTAGTTTAATAAAGTTGAAGTTTTTTTTTAAGTTTGAACGCGGTAATCTTTAGAGCTGCCAGTCGGATTTGAAAAAAGAATTTTGCATTTGATAGTCCAATTCTTGAGTTTTTTTACTTGGCTCGGCTCGGCTCAACTCGGAGCCGAGTAAAAAGAGAAAAGGCGGTTGAAAAACATCAAGGCACAGCTAGTATGTTTGTATTAGACCACAGCACGCGTAGCATGACCACCGTAGAAATGGGTTTTGTCGACGGAAGAATCGACAAAATGAGAGATTTCTTTTGTTGATCTGTCATTTTGTAGATTCTTCCGTCCAAAAAACCCGTTTCCACGGTGGTCATGCTACGCGTGCTGGTGTTAATTTTTATAGAAGTTTTAATCTTATCGGTAAGCACGTATACATTATAACACTACAACCAAACAAAAAAAATTCAAAAATATTTTTGGAAGGTACTTTAAAAATATATTTGTAATACCTTGCATGTCATTTTCATTCAAATTCCGACATGTGTATACAAGGGCGTAATTGTTATAATCGGTGTCTAATATCCAGTATTCAGTAGAAATAGGCTCTGAAAACAAAAAAAAAGATTAAGAAATTAATTGATCATTGGAAATCAGCGCATTCTTTAAGAATACAGGGTGTAAAAAGGCCCCATCACATAGGCTCTAAGTATTTTATTCATCAAACTAAAGAACATTGAACAAAGAATTGATGGGATACGATTTTTATTTTTGGTGTGAGAAATCACAGTCATGTTTTACCTTTACGGCGTACAAATATGTATTATAATAACATTTGATAAAATGAATTGTAACTGATAATTAATAAACACAAAAAAAATAAAATTAATTGAACTTCATTTGTCAACGATTGCATTAAATTACATTTAAATATAATATAGGTACAGCATAAGCATTTCAAATATCAATTAAACAAAATTAGAAGACCAATTATTAAAAAAAAAAAAAAAATAATAATAATAATTCAGATGTCAAAATAAGATAAAAATCTAACAACAGTCAACAGAACCAAACATCGCCCCCATATTAGAATTAGATTAGAATTAGCATGTTTTCTCCATTAGAAACTCAGCAATACTATAGAAACATTTGGCTGCTAAATACTCTTTTAGTTTTTTTTTAAATAAGTCAGTGACAGTTATATCTCTGAGTGCCTGTGGAAGGTGGTTAAATATACGTGGAGCCATACAGAAAACACTTTTACGCAAGAGTGCTGTATTGGATGGTCTCCCATACAATCTATGCTTATATTTATCGCGCCGGTAAGGACACATAGACCATTCCAGCAAGTGGGTCATGATCATTGTTCTTCTGCAATGGCACATCAAAAAATTAAATTCGTAAAAAAAACTTTAAATAAATTGGAACTTTGACCATCGATATCTCGTACCAGAAGGTTCCCAGATACTGTTTTTTTTTCAAAAAAAAAATCTCGTTAATAAGAAGAAAAATTTACTTTCGGCTTCGTTAAGAGTCACACCCATTATTGTATGATTGATAAACGTACCATCAGATCCAGGATTCGGAAAGGTGACAACTAGCTTAGCTGAACCGTCTGATGCAGGAACGCCGACACCCTTCACAGTTTCCAGTCTCTCGTTTTTCACTTGAGAGTTCACCACGTTTACCTGACCATCCACTAAATCGTACAAAGCATTGCTGCAGGTCCCATCTTGGTGGCGTGATGGGTACCTTTCAATATTGTGCCATGTGCCCATGTACTACAAAAAAAAAACTCAATTTAGATTTTATTATAATATTTGTACTTACGTGAAATTTGCAAAGTCAGGGTTCTAACATGTTTTTGTCTTCGTTCTTATGGCCGACATTGATTGCTAATTTACTTATTTCAGTGGTACAGTTTGAATGTTGATGGATGGAGAGGGAGATGAAGGCCAAAGAAAAGATGGATGGATTGTGTGAAGAATGATATGAAAGAGAAAGGAGTAAATGATGCTGTGACGTCTGACAGGGGAGAATTAAAGAACGCGCGCCGACCCCAAAATATAATGGAAGGAGGGTAGGAAGATGAAGAAGTACAATTTGATCAATCCTGATCTAAGTTCTGGGATCCAGACTGATATTTCATTTAATTATTTTTGGGTTTAAATTAAAAATATCATAGGGTTAGGTTAGTTGCCTTCGAGTAGATGAACCACTGAATAAAGATGGGGTAAACTTATATTGTTATGTATAATTGTTCATTATTTTGAGCTCCCGATATTTTGTCGCTGTTACAAGCGCTATGATCGCCGGTTGATATCGGGAGCTCAAAATAATGAACAATCACGGAAGATATCCCGTAAGTGACAGTTAGTTGCAAACCATGAAAGCTAAATATAGTGTTTAAAATGGGGTAAATGTCAATATCACTAATTGTTGTCAAAAGACTCAACACTTAGTTCGACGTTGACATTGCCATGTTGTGTTATTGGGACACTGATGTTCGAACTAAAATATACAGCAGTCAAATTCACCAGAGGCATCCAGCACTGTGTGAAAGATAATATAGCTAGAAAGGTACTGACTCTTGCGATGACGATAAAGAAAACAAATGGAGAAGTATGGAAGAAGAAGACATGCAGCGCTGACCCCAAATGAATTGGTATAAGGGCTGGCGTCATTGTAAACTTACTCTATCGGCTTCAAAGTATTCCATTGGCTTAACGTTAACCGATTCACATTGTCCTCTAAAAACTACAGGTTCGTCCGAAGGTTCAGGATAGTAAAAGCAGCCTTCGTCACTCTGATCAGTTGGTCGGTAATACACGGAGTTCAGATCTAAGTAAGACCTTATTGCTTCGTCGACATCCGTTTGGGCTGATGGCGACAATCGTCGAGACCTACTGAGAATCCAGCTGTACACTGGAGACAAATAAAATTTAAATGAGTGGAATTAATTCAGAATTAAATTAAAATATCTGAGGGCAGACAGTCGGCTCGGCTGGGCAGCGTTCGGGAAGTTGCGTGGTGTCTTCTCGTTCAACTTACCGCAGTTTCTCAAGACGAAAGTCTATGACCAGTGTGTGTTGCCAGTGATTACATACGGGACCGAAACGTGGTCGCTCACAATGGGCCTCATCAGAAGGCTTAAAGTCACCCAAAGGCCATGGTGAGGGCTATGCTCGGAGTTTCAAATCAAATCAGAAATGAGGAAATCCGCAAGAGAACCAAGGTTACCGACGTAGCCCGAAGAATAGCCAAACTTAAGTGGCAGTGGGCAGGGGCACATTGCTTGCAGAATGGATGGCCGATGGGGCTGAAAAGTTCTGGAGTGGCGACTATGAACCTGAAGACGTTGCGTTGGAAGGCCTCCCACTAGGTGCACCGATGACCTGGTGAAGGTTGCAGGGAGCCGCTGGATGCGAGTCGCACGTGACCGGTCAATGTGGCGACACTTGGGGGAGGCCTATGTCCAGCAGTGGACGTTTTTCGGCTGAAATGATGGGGGCAGACCGGGCTTGGCATCTGTGGCATTCAATTTCAAAGCGTTTTGTATTTCTCTTTAACGGGAGAAAAACAATGGATAGACATAAAGAGACATGGATCTTTTAGCACTCGAATGTGGTTGCCAGGGGAGGCCCTGTTGGTAAACTTTTGATAATTTTGGAAATGAATTGAAAAAAAATCGAAGTCAGAATTTTATTCCAATTTTGGCCACAAATCAAAAGATTCTACAGCTATAAGCTTTGGGAACCTAATCAATCTAATGTATTTTTGACTTTTCTATAATGTTAACCGTCGATAAAATATCACTTTGTCTTGCCCTCAGGAATACATAATTTTATTTGATAAGAACCCACCTCGCCTGTTGGAAACTCCTTCATTAACACAGGTATACGCTACTGCGTAGTTGTCGTAGTCGCTTCTAAGAATCCATAGTTCCCTTGGCGCTAAAAAATACAATAATTAATTTCGGGTATAAAGATGGTATTAAGGCCTATCGTCCACTACGTTACTCAAAAGCAACGGAACAAAATTCACCATGAGCAGCCAGAATATTCCAGCGCTAGTAATTCCAATGACGGTCCGTACACGACGCGAATTATAACGCGTTATTAACTAGTTTTGTGAGTATTATCATGGGTGATAGGCTTTACTAGATAAATAGCAGTATAAAAGATTTTATGCGACTTCGTTGTAACGTTGCAATATCCCGAAACGTTGCAGCAGTTATTTCTCGCAGCAAAACTTATTAGTTTTTTTTTCATTTCAAATTCATTAATTAGCTTACACATCGTTCGTTGTTGTTAAGCTAGAACTAATAGAATACTGTCAGGTTTAACAGCAGGTCCAAAACCAGGCACAGCCTGTATCTTGGGGACCCAGACACTACACAATTAAAGGCAGAATTTATTAACTGATTGTATTTGGAAGTACCATACCGAACCTATCGGCTGTTTCCCTAGTTGGGTTCAAAATGCAGAAGATAGATAGTGCTACCTACTCGAAATTATAGTTTTAATTATATTATTTTAAGCAGGAAACAATTGTCTACAAAAAGATTACCATTCAACATTTATCGTTCCTTTCGATTAATAAGCAATATTAATTTATGTTATGACTGCATATAACATTGTAAACTTACATAATAATAGCCATAAAACAGTGAGATAATCTATAGATTGTTAACAAATAAATGAAATTGAAGTGTCGGTTTGTAATTTCAAAATATCAGCTTTTTATGAAATGCATGTGAAAGTATATACGGTACTGACTGACAACCATTTAAAAAAAAAATGTTGTCTGTCTGTTTGTTGCGGCTATTCTCCGAAACGATTAGACCGATTTTGACGGGAAAATAGCTGACGTTATAAAGAGTAACTTAGGCTTAGTACTTTTATTTTAGAAAAAGGATTAGGGTGTAGTGCAAAAAAATTAAAACCCCTAAAATTTTTAACAGAATCCGATTCAAATTGGGAAATTATATTTTATAATAATTTCACGCAAAGGTCGCGGGGCACCGTGGCACAACTAGTTTTATAATAATACAGGTAGGTAATAATGTTGTCAAAAATAAGGAGTAGTGTTCGAAAAACGTGAACTCATTATTCGTAGAACAGACGTAGATTAGAATAGACCTTGAAAATAAAACATACAGTAAAGATATATCGTAAGCACAGTATAAATATATACAGTATTGTGACTCGGCCCTGTCCTTGAAATACCTACAGCCGGGCGGTACGTTCGCAAGTGATAGGGCTGCCGAGCCTACAGTATTTAAATTAAAATACAAGTTGTGTCTTTTGATTAGTAGATAGAATAAGAATTATAAATTCGAGACTTTTTTTACCGCGAGCGTAGGTACCTAAATCACCTGTGTCACTGTTGTCACCCTATCCACTTATTTATTAATTAATCCAGGTATTTTACTCGGTGGAAAAAGTGAAATACCTACCTATAAAAAAATAAAAAAATACATATCTACTAGTTGGTTTATATAAAATATTTTATAGTCTTACCTTTCGGAGTTTCTAGGTAATTAAAAAAAATGCTATCTCTGGATGCGTTATTGACGAATTGAAGCAACCAAAGACAGCACAATACAGTCTATTATATTTATTTGCCATGTATAATAATACTTGTTCTTATTTCAGTCATATATTTACAAATCGCACGCTTACTGCTTACAAAACCATCACAACGTTCGGTTGTCAGTGCGGCGCATTAGTGACTTCTTGCGTACCGAGTGTATACCAAACTCGAGGCGTGTAGGTATGACTCACGTTCCGACCGTTTGTATGAAGATACACTACTGTAGATATTATTACCGTGTCGTAAGTCCCCGAAAGGTAGAAATAAGGCATCGTACACACTAACAATTTAATGCATAAACGTTGTATGTTAAGTACGATTTATTGACCTTTATCTATCTTGTTTTATGTTTTTGTTAAGTGCCTTGGTAACTATGACATCATTGAAAAAAACAATAATTTTTAAAGTAGTAACCGTGGAGTGTCTGTTCTTTTGCATAGAAATCGACCAATTGGAACCGTACTGCTGGCTAGAAAATGTTTTGAATTTGAAACACAGTCATTTCACGGATAATATATATTCTCTGACAGAAGCAACTCAATAATTATTTTGCCGGGAATAAAGATCACTCTTATTTTGTCACACTCAGTGGTAGTAATTCAAAACCAATGTTATTTTAATTTTTTTGATAGACTTGTCAATGGTGACCAACAACGACTTTATTGTGATGAAAATAATGATTACTATGATTTATCACCAGTGATGTAAAGCGAAGGATAAAATAACTAAAAGGCTAATGAAATTGAGGAAAAAGGATACTTACCAGCTCCTGGAATATTTAACAGCACAGTTAGCTTTGCATCAGTACCAGTGAGTGCCGCTATTCCATCGATTGTTACTACTTCCTGGTTTACCACTTGACTATTGGTTATAATCACAACTCCATTATCACCTCGGCTGTACTCCGCCCTGACACAGCCGCCGTTACCATTCGGAGTTTCATAGCTTGAAATTTGATGCCAGAGACCTGCAAACTAAATGGAGAAGCTAGTTAGCAAGTTCAAGCTACAGTTATAACTGTATAAACTGCATTTCAATGTCCCCCAGAGATCAGTTAATTTAATGGGCTTGCGTTAGGCCGTAACTCGCCTGATGTGGAGCGATGATACGGCCTAGGGTGAAGCATGCTTGCCTAGTAGAAACCGATTCACTCAAACTTTGAATAGATCCAGATTATAATGATCAGGGAACAGAGAAGCCGGCAGTGAATTCCACAGACTGGCGGTTCGCATAATAAATGTGGAAGCATAGCGTTTTTTTCGGCCATTTATGGGCATTACATTGCTCGATGACCTTGATGATTTGATCCCTGTACTGGTTTTTGTTGACTTGCCCCGCACATTTCGCAAAATTTCGGTTTTTATTTATTATTTAAAAATATTAAAAGAAATAACAGAAAAAAAACAATACAGATTGTTAAGTATATCATTACGTATTTGTTGTTATAAAATTCATGCCGATCTATTCAGCCGTTACAGAGATAATTTACAATTAAGGTTGAAAAAGGACCTATTTTCTACGATTAACCAAAAAAAAATGAAGTTTATTAAAATTTTTAACAATGCAATTTATTTGTGATGAACTTAACTATAACATACTTTTTTTACACGGAAAACGCACGAAGATCCCTTCGTGCGTTTTCCGTGTCAACAAATTTCTTTGAACATACGCTGTTTTTGGGATTTGAGCCATGTAATGCCCTTAATCCGCCTTTCTCCATTCCTTTTTCCTCTTCTAATTACAGGCAAAACTCATACTTAGTGCGAGCGAGTAAGGACTTTAATATTATTTGTATAGAGTTCTCATTTGACCCATTTACCACCAAAACCTATTATGCACGCAAATTAAACAGAAGGTTAGTAAACCAATATAATTATAAATGATGTTCTATTTTTTTAACAGTTTTACGCTATTTAGTTTGTTTAAAAAATGTTTATTTTTTTAATTTCGATGTAGGTAAGGATTTTTTTGATAGTTAAAAAAATATTCCTGTGAACTAGTATTACCAGTGTTTTCATTTATTGTTGTATTATCGACGCCACCATGTGTATCTTTGCTTACCCCTTCGGGAAGTGGGAACTACAAGCTACTAGCATTATGTGTCTATATTTGTGGTATCAATACTTACTCAAACACTGTTTTAAGCTTTCACGGTTTACAACTAAACTTCTAGTGTCACTTATGGGATATCTTCCGTGATTGTTCGTTCGTTCGATCGTGTTAGTGATTGTTGTTCGTTGTTGTTTATTCTTGTTGTTTTGTTGTTGTTCCGTGTTTCTTGTTGTTAATATCGGGAGCTCAAAATAATGAACAATCACGGAAGATATCCCGTAAGTGACAGTATAAGTTCAATACTTACTCTATCTACATCAAAGTCTTGAAGAACGGGTAAGCTTGTGTTACACTGTCCAGGGAAAATAATAGGTTCACCAGGCTCAATAATTGGCAAAACATTGCAGGTAGCTTCCTCATGATCAATAGTTCTCAAGGTAGAAAACTCGATGCCAAATGCGCCCGTAAGTTGTGTGTTTATGAACAAGATGGCCGTCGGATTAATGATTGCGTCTGGTCGTTTAATCAGCCATATGTGAACTGTGAGCAAAACATTGGAATTAGATAAAGAACATCTTGAAAAGCATACCAAGTAACACGAGGTGTACTCGGATTGTACGCGTACGAGCACAATCATGGTGGATGCGAATACACAATATGTTAAAAAAACGGTTTAGGCAAAGAAAGTCTAATTCTCAAAATGGTAACAGAGTCGCAAAAGGCAAATTTTCTAAAAGCCTAATTCTCTAAATGGCCAATTCTCTAAAAGCTTAATTCTCCAAATGGCCGATTCTCTAAAAGCCTAATTCTCTAAATGGCCAATTCTCTAAAAGCCTAATTCTCCAAATGGCCGATTCTCTAAAAGCCTAATTCTCTGAATGGCCAATTGTCTAAAAGCCTAATTCTCCAAATGGCCGATTCTCTAAAAGCCTAATTCTCTAAATGGCCAATTCTCTAAAAGCCTAATTCTCCAAATGGCCGATTCTCTAAAAGCCTAATTCTCTAAATGGCCAATTCTCTAAAAGCCTAATTCTCCAAATGGCCGATTCTCTAAAAGCCTAATTCTCGAAATGGCCAATTCTCTAAAAGCCTAATTCTCCAAATGGCCGATTCTCTAAAAGCCTAATTCTCTGAATGGCCAATTGTCTAAAAGCCTAATTCTCTGAATGGCCAATTGTCTAAAAGCCTAATTCTCCAAATGGCCGATTCTCTAAAAGCCTAATTCTCTGAATGGCCAATTCTGTAAAAGCCTATCAAATAGGTATCCAGATTAGATTATATTTATGTAATCCCCCAAAAAAAACAAATGTACTAATATTAGGAAACTTACATGGTAACACAGGGGTGCGGGCGGCGGCACCCCGGTCGCTTCTCGGGTAGTGACGTCATTAACAAACAGTTGACGATCCAACATACCAATGCCGAAGATGGTGTTGTCACGTTTTAAAAGAATGTTATACACCACTATTTTTTAATTAGGACAAATACTTAAAGGACTTGTTAGAGAAGGTCTTGTTATTATATATGTAAAGTCTCAATAAATAATATTCATAAACAGCAAATTTATAGCGTTTTTTATATCACAAAATGTCACTCAATTTATGGAAATATAGTTTGCCGGGACCTATGAATGGCGACAGGAATGGAAAAGCACTGCGCGTAGTATTTTCTAGTGGTAATTGTTATGAATGATTGATTCAATTATGAATTTACCAGTTATGACAAATTTTCGTGGACAATTTTCGAATTTCGTTTTTTTTACTTTTGATTACACAAATATGATCAGTAACGGGTACGGATAGAGCTCCATTTATTTGTACTAATTAAAAAATAGTGTTGTATTTGGTGGTGATTTGGGCACAAAAATCAACCATTTTAAAATTCATTAATTTGTTCTCTTTCATGAATATTTTATGTTACTTATATTATTTGGTACTGTCATT
This sequence comes from Noctua fimbriata, assembly GCA_905163415.1. NCBI lineage: Eukaryota > Metazoa > Arthropoda > Insecta > Lepidoptera > Noctuidae > Noctua > Noctua fimbriata. The sequence continues at coordinate 14,373,234 of LR990936.1, forward strand.
GTTGACCGAATATCGTCAAGTTTTCTTTACACAACACGAAAAATCCAATATGTTAAAAAAAAACAGTCCGATCTGAAAGTGGGATATTTCGTGTTAAGTGAAGAAAACTTGATAGCATTCTGTCATAACAAAACTAGATTATTAAAATATACTTACTCATCCGTTGATCAGTACCAATGTTTCGACATGAGAATGTAATGGCAAACGTATCATACACATTGGATAATGTTTGTAACACCGAAAATTCAAAGGCTGAAAAAAATGTTAAAAAATTAGTTACTTAATCTATACTAATATTATAAAGCTGAAGAGTTTGTTTGTTTCCTTGAACGCGCTAATCTCAGGAACTACTGGTTCGATTTTAAAAATTGTTTTAGAATTGGATAGCCCATTTATCGAGGAAGGTTATAGGCAAAAATTTCACGCGGACGAAAGTCGCGGGCAACAGCTAGTTATAATTATAAAAATGTACAGTATTTCAGATGACGTTAAAAGTATTGCTGCTACTTGCACAATAAAATTATCAAAGTTAAATTTTTAAATTATGTGTACAGAGCGATTAGAAGTCACTTTATAAAACGAATACGAGGTGTAAAAAGATTCATCAAAAAGCTGTAATTTACAAATTCTGTACAACACACTAATCGTTCTCTTACCCTTATCCCAATTCTGTACAACACACTAAGAAACTTGAAACAAAATAATTGCTGGGAAACTTTTGATGTGGGTACGTGCACGGGGTATACCTCAGAGCGCAACTATTTTTAAGCGCAACCAACTAAGTGCAACTAAATTATTCCTCGTAGCGCAACCATTAGTTGCGCTCGCAAATTCAAATTAAAAATATTATAAGTTTATTCCTCAAAGCGCAACCATGATGAAAAATAGAGAGGGGTATGATGGATTCATTAATCCAGTGCCGGTGAGAAAAATGTAATTATTGTTTATTTATTTTTTTGACTCATAATGTACTGTTAATGGATAAGTTTTATTTAAATTGGGTATTGCATTTTAATTTTGATTGAATTTTAATTAAGTTGAATTGAGTTGAATTTTTAAAATTTTAATTGTATTTGAAATGTAATTTATTTTATTTTTAACTAAATTGTGATGTTTTTGTTTTTTTTTTGTGTTTGCAGTGTTATTATGGTCTGACTGTATTACGTTAATTGCCAATGGGTGTACATTACCTAAATAAATGAATTATGATTAATGATATCTCTCTATGTTTCATCATGGTTGCGCTTTGAGGAATAAACATATGAATTTGTAAGCGCAACCAATGACTGCACTACTACGAGGAATAATTTAGTTACGCTTAAAAATAGTTGCGCTTTGAGGAATACCCCACGTGCACGCAATGGTACTGAATCGTGGGTGTAGTAAGTATTCGAAAATAATTAACGTGGACCTTCAATATCTCCGCAACCAGAAGGTTCGGGGTATGGACAAGTACAGATTTTATCGGAATGACGGCAAAAACTTGTGACCCACAGCTTAGTAAAGAGTCTTTTTACACCTGTAAGGTACTATTGACCTGCCAGGGCTGCGGGACTGTTCGAAAGGGATACCGCGGCCCTGGAACACAAAGGGCAAAGAAGGGACATGGATGGGTTTTAGTCAGTAGAAGTCTGACACTCCCTTCCGCTCCACCCAGAGCAGGGGGGCATTTGATGATTTCCCACGCTCATTTCAAGCGGACGAAGATCGCTGGGCACAGCAAATTAATTCATAATTCCCTCTCAAAGTTGACGTACAAAAAACAGCGGCGGCTGTTTCCGACCATACAGTCTGTTTGCTCACGATGTCCTTCATCACCATCCAAATCACTCATCATCAGCCTAGCCTTTTCCCAACTATGTTGGGGTCGGTTTCCAGTCTAAACGGGTGCAGCTGAGTACCAGTATTTTACATGAAGCTATTGCATATCTGACCTGTACAACCCAGTTATACTGGGTAATACGATACTCTTTGGTAAGACTGGTTGTCAGACTTACGGGTCAAAAAAAGGTACTATTGATACTCACGAACTTGGACCGACGATGTGGTGATTGTAAGTCTGGCAGAATTGCCTTCTTGGGTCACTGTGCCCGTAGTTTCTTCTAAGAAGTTATTATTGACCGCAGAGTAAGACACTTCTAGTCCATTAGTATCCGTAAATTGGAATGCGGAACATTCGCCTTGCTGGTTCGGGTTATCTGTCCGAGCATACTCTTCCCAAGTACCTAAGAACTGAAAAACAGAGACAATAAATATCAAATATTCGTAGACAGAGAATGAGGAGAATCAGAGAATCGTTATCACCATCATCAGCCTTTAGGAGGATCGTACGCCAGTCAACTCGATTCTCAGCAACTATCATCATTACGATCGCTGATTCGCAGTATCCGATATTTCATGTGTACACAATACTTAAAGTACAATTTCACATAGATAAAGAAAGACCTCCCACTAGGTGGACCGATGACCTGGTGGAGGTTGCAGGGATCCGCTGGACGCAAGTCGCACGGTACCGGTCAATGTGGCGACACTTGGGTGAGGCCTATGTCCAGCAGTGGACGTCTTTCGGCTGAAATGATGATGATGATGATGAAAGAACAGAAATCTCGATATAATAATACCACATCAAAAGACCTCATTCTTATAAAGCAAGGGTATGTTAGTTTAGACAATAGGGGATCCTATTGTGGAGAAGAATGTGCTGGTATAATGTGACCCATGTTGAATGTTAACCAAAGCGTTGCCATGGTAACACAACACGCTTTGTCGTTTAGTATTTATTAATCCCCGACGCAAAAAGAGAGGTGTTGTAAGTTTGACCGCAATGTGTGTGTGTGTCTGCACCGTAGCTCTTAAACGAGTGAACCGATTTGGATGTAGTTTTTTTTATTTGAAAGCTACTTTCTTGGCAATGGTTCTTAAATACGTTTTATCAAAATTTACTATTGCCATTTACTATATATGGGGGATGAAAGTGGTGATGAGTAATTGAATATTTTCAAATATACCCAAGTGGGGTATCAAAAGAAAGGGCATGATATGTATATGAAAGGACAGGACAGGGTAAGACATGTTTTATCAAAACCGGCTCAGCCATTTTATTGACTTTTCAAGTGTTTGTTCAATTTTCTTTGTTGCGATGGGGGGTTTTTTAAATATTTTTTTTTTTTTTTTTAGTTCCATGTCTTTCATAATCACATTCATTGGTCCTTCAACCGCAACTTAATCACCAGAAAAGAAAATAATTGAGTTCATCTAAAGGATGGACAAAGAACTCTCTCTCTAGATGAACTCGTTAGATGTATCCTTACCGTACTTATGATGCGCGAAAAAGTGAGTACTTTGAGTAGAATGACCTTGCACACCCCGCATGGAATGATAATACTATTTTCAGTATGAGGAAGTGAGATAGCATTCAAATGCTGTTGTCAACGAAACAGAAAAATTGTTGCGATAGGACAAGTCTTGCGATTTAAATCTGTGAGAATGGACAGGTAGGTCCTACTGTCTACTTTCGACAATTTACTTTATTCGCCAATCCCTCTATCAAGCATGTATTTATTTTTTTTTGATTGAGTAAACTACCTTGAAGAAAGTAAAATAAAGAAAGGCTAATAATGAGATTTTTCATAATAAGATTGATAAGGAGTCGTGGATACTTTAGGTATCTTGACCAATATCTAATTCTATTAACTACCTGAAAAGGTAGGCTTTACGAGTTTGAATAATTCGGTTCTATAATGTTCAGGTTTCCTCACGATGTTTTCCATCTTCATTTGAGAAACATAAATTACACAAAGTAAAGTCTCTGTTTGGTTTCGATCACTTCGAACCCGCTACCTAAGACACGTGAGTCCCTTTCAATATGCCCCCACTGCTCGCCATAATAATCACACTAATATTATAAAGGAGAAGTTTGTATGTATGTATGTTTGTTACTCCTTCACGCTCAAACGGCTCAACAGATTGAAAGTTATCAAGATAACTTATATTCTGAATTAACATATAGGTTACTCTTGATCCCGAAAATAGTAATAGCTAGGTAGTAGGTAGGCAGTAGGTAGCCAGTAGGTAGGCAGTAAGTAGGCATTAGGTAGGCAGTAGGTAGGCAGTAGGTAGGCAGTAGGTAGGCAGTAGGCAGGCAGTAGGTAGGCAGTAGGTAGGCAGTAGGCAGGCAGTAGGCAGGCAGTAGGTAGGCAGTAGGCAGGCAGTAGGTAGGCAGTAGGCAGGCAGTAGGTAGGCAGTAGGTAGGCAGTAGGTAGGCAGTAGGCAGGCAGTAGGTAGGCAGGAGGTAGATAGGGTAGGTGTAGAGTAGTAAAAACACAAAGAGAATGCAGAAAAAGCTGCATTGCAACGCATGCCACGTACAGCAAGTATTGTCATAATTTGAAGTTTTCATGGTGGTTATTTACTCTCGCCGAGACAATGAGACAGGGCGAGTGCGAGAGTGTTTATAATAGTGCTCGTCTAGCCTCGAAGAGCAAGCGTTCCTCATTTGTTCCGACCCAGTCGATTTTAAGTGAGACGTCTCGAGAGACAGAGAACGTTCTCGGTCGAGAGTGTGAAGCTATCATCACATTCCGGCATTTAAATTTCGTATAGTGCGCAAGTGGCCTTAGATTGTCCTTCTTATCGCTGGCAATTGTTTTAATCACTTTTTATGATATTTTATTAGTATAGAAATGACGCTGATTGATACGTGCAAATGATATGGTATTAGGTATTGTGCTTCTAGAAAACGCTACCGAATTTATTTATTTTCTGCTAAAATAAATAATGCAATCTATATGAACTGCACGGAGTCATGATGATGTTTTTATTTTGTTTGTTTTTATTGAGTAACTGCGTATTTAATTCTAACGAAATGATGATTCAACACTACTTACTATACACATAGAGAGATCTTTTTGAACGACAGACACCTACATGAAAATATCTCGTAATTTAGAGCAGTTTCAGTCTTCAATTTAGCAAAAAATTTGGAGCCGATTTTAATTGTAAACCTTAATTTTGTAACTAGGTTTTGTAGTTAGGTAAGTGCATTAAGTAATTTGTCTTTGGTCTTTAGGAACCGTGACGCAATCACGTACGCACGGAATAAACGTAACACAAAATGAAGTGAGTTTGAAAAGCGATATTAACTTAGTTTTAGCTATAGGATGGTAGCATTTACAAAGAGAAACTCGTTCGGATTCACGTCCCGCATTCTTGCTTGTGATACTGCTCATTCTTTGAACAGAAAACTGAATAAGATATATGATGTTTATTTCTCAAATAGGTTTTACAAACACATGTCATTTATTTTTAAAGTATATGGGGCCGGTCTTTCGTGCCTGGCAACTCTGAGAAGAAACAGTCGAAACGAACTCAGAGATCATAGTCTCTTTCGAGGTCCAGACATAATCTTGGTCAATTCTCATGAGGACTATGCAGATTAGTGTCTGAGATGGTCTTTTGAAGAAAGTACCACACAGTCATATCTGATTAGTAGTATAGGTAGGTACTTACTTCGGAGAAGACTATGTCCAGCAGTGGACGTGTTTCGGTTGAAATGATGATGATCATAATAGGTACTTACTCTTTGAAGGTCAAAATTTGGCTGTAAAGGCACATTGTCATCACACTGTCCATCTTGTATCACTTGACTTACACTAACACTTAAAAGTCCAATAAGACTAAATACTAGCACAATCACTTTCGACATCATGAGATCATGTTTGTCCTGCACATCACAATTGCCAAACTAATCAAATATTTTTTTTATCTGTTAATTTATATAAAATCTTATCAAAGTAATATTTATCGTTTCTATAATCGCAAAAATCGTATTGACCAATATTTTTGACAGTCTAAGTAAATCGATTCATGTAAATAATCCCAATTATTTTATGGTGATATTATCTCCTTTATTTATATTTTTACAAATTATTTACACTTTGTAATATTCCTTAGAAAAAAACAATATAAAAAACATTTAAAAATATAAAAAATTGTTGCCCACCGGTATCGGGAACTAAGTCCAAGCTTAGGTTAGGGCTCCAAGTATGATTTCCTTTATTTAAATATTTACAAATTAGTTTACATTTTTAAATATTCCTTAAAAAAAATATATAAAAAACATTTAAAAATATAAAAAATTGTAGCCCACCGGTATCGGGAACAGGGTCCAAGCTACCGGCGGTCAGGCAAGTATAATTATTATTAAAAACTGGAATAAAATTTTACTAATTTTACATTTTTCGATTTTCTGATATGTACGTGTGTGTAAGTATGTTTTTTAAAAGGGACCGCGACAGCGCGTTAACTTAACGAAGTGCATTTTGGGTGAATTTGCTGATTACAATGCATTTTGTGTGTATTTAATGTCGTTAATTAAACTTAGTAATAGTCTAACTAAGCTGTTATAAATAAAAAAATACTTTATTTAGTTACCTACCTAAATTAATGTTTTTTTTTTTTTTAATATTTGTAAGCTATTTTTATGGCGAAATGTGTCATTGCACTTCATGTCATTTTTACCACCTTTTGTACTACATTACAGCAAATAAATAATTTAGACTTTGACTTTACAATCTAGTTATTTGTACATAGTTTCTTGAAGGTGCTGACAACAGCTTTAAAAAAAAAAAAAACTCTCGCTTTGTAATTTTGTAGACCATTATTTTATGCAGTTTATCATAATCTACTCCTTCGAGGAGCTCGTGGCTAAATATTAACAGCCGCTCGGATCGATCTTTAAGATAAGCCGTGCTTGACTAGGTTGGTCTGTGGATTGGTGACCACCCATTACATACCGAGTTTCATCCGTGCCTCGGAAAGCACGTTAAGCCGTTGGTCACGGCTGTCATTTGTAGATAATTGACAGTCGTTACAGGTAATCAGTGGCTCAAAAAGTCTGACAACCAGTCTTACCAAGGGGTAACGTATTACCTAGTACTAACTGGTTGTGGGGGTCATATATGCCGTCGCTCCATGTAAAATACGGGTATTCAGCTGCATCCAGTTAGACTGGAAGCCGACCCCAACATAGTTGGGAAAAGGCCAGGCAGATGCTGGGAACCTTGCGAACTAAGGGCTCTACTTGATAGTAGTGCCTTTGGTTTTATAAATGGAATTTTTTGTTTTGACGGCACGGTTGGCGCAATGGCTGAGCGATTGGCTGCTGCGCTGCGTGTCGCGGGTTCGATCCCCGCACAGAACAAATATTTGTATGATCTACAGGTCCGGTTCCGGGTCTGGCTGTTTGTGTATGTGAGTTTTAAATGTTTGTAAACGCACCCACGATACAGGAGAAATTCCTAGAGTGGGACAATATTATTAAAAAAAAAACATTACATCCATTGCTATAACATTTAATTCCACAGTAGAAAAAAATACTTATACTTATAATCCCCAGAAACGTGACTGGCCATGTGCTGGTAAGTTGTCGGTCTTGGTGTCAGATTATTAGCTGGCATCATATTTTGCGTGTGTCGTTGTATGGCATCGTGTAGTGTCGTATGTTGCTTGCTGTTGCCCACCTGAAATGTTTTTAATTATGGCAGTACAAGTATTTCTCAAAAAAAAAAAAAATGCGCAAGTGCGTTAAAATTTATTTTTGCCTCTGGAGTCATGTTTTGAAATACTTTGCAATGTACCAAATTATGGTCTGATATGCATAATGGATATTCTTTTTTTTCAGAACCGGCATGATATGTTTTAGGCCTAAATTGTTTGTTGAACCTTTTTGGCAGAAATTTAGATAAAAATTCTTTTACATCAGAGCTGTCCTTGACTTCTGTTTTCGATAATTTAGTATTGACGACCGCGATCTTGTATGTAATTTTAATATTAACACATTGATTGTAAGACCATGTGTATGCGCTGATCACGACCAGAAGATGCCCCACTTGCTGGAGTGTCGAAAGTGTCCCAACACCTGCACTTTAGAGGACCTAAAAGACGCCGCAGTTAACGTGGCCACATACTGGGTTCAAGAAATTTAAACAAATCGCACCATCGACACGAAGGATGAAGAATTGTAAGACAGTTAATACAGACGTCGGTGTTTTCTTACACAGTTACAGACCCCTACACCTACATTTCGCTAGATTTGTTAAAGTCCCATGTAATAGGGGGCAAGCCTATCGCTTTCAATCGGATCCAAAGTCCGTGGCTGCTATTGAGAATCTAAAAGCTCATGCTTTGCAGTAGAGTATGTGACTAAGAGACCATCGAGACAGTGAAACAAAACCTAACAAATTTCATACATTGTTAATATCCCTAAAATAAAATAAAAAACATAAATAAAACTACTGCTATCGGGAACAGCGTCCAAGCTACCGGCGGCGGCCAGGACTCCAGAGAAAGGAACCTCCTAACAATACGAGCCGTGTCCAGGAATACCGCTTTCTGAATCAAGCCCTCGATCCAGCTGCCTAACGACAGCCTCCTCGGGTTTTGGTCGAGGCTCTTTGGAACTAAGCAATTGGCTATTGATACTAATAGTAATGAAGGTGAAGGTTTCAGGGATCCGCTAGATGCGAGTCGCATGAGACCGGTCAATGTGGCGAAACTTGGGGGAGGCCTATGTCCAGCAGTCTTTCGGCTGAATGATGATGATGATGATGATGACTAACAGTAATTAGTATCAACAGTAAAACACACCATTAACATTGTATGTGTTCCACACAAAGTTTTCTCACTTATATCATCGCATTTCGCGAGTCAGAGTAGGTAGGGTCTCGAACTGCTTCAATGGCATTGACCTTGTATGAGATAATGTCCGAGAAAACAAACATCGCCGTGTTGCTAACCAAACGTTCTGTTTACCGCGAGTGTAAAGTTAAATAGTAAATATGTACTTAGTACGATGATCCTCTAATAATAGAAATCTGTGGACGTAAGTAAATAAACAGGCCCATTTCTGATTAACAATATAATTTAAGAATCACGTTCCTTTTTTTTACAACTTTTATTCAATTGCAATGTTTGTATGTACCAGTAGTGAAGGGTCAGTTTTGTAAGAGGTAAGCCGGAGTACTATCTTTAATGTGATTATATTATTTGTCTATAGAATACTGACTGTGCCATTTTTCGGTAGGAATCGAGTTCTATGGAACCTTCGTCATTGATATGTATGCATGTTTGTTTAGGTAAAATCTTGCAACTGAATTTTAAAACAGTTATTCCCATCCGATTCAGTTGAAATTTTGAACACACGTTTAGTTTGGATGACAATGCATGGTTAGCTAAGTGACGTCTTGCTAAATTCAATATCTTGGACTAGTTATTTTTTATCAAAAGAGAATCAATCAAAAGAGTTTGTATGAGAAGAATATGAAAAAAAAAATGCGCCACACCTATATTTAAAAGCCCTTAACAACCATAAACTGTATAATATTTTTGTGTAGGTGAAAACCCGCATTCTTCAAGAGGAGGTCTGTGTACCAGCATTGGGACCATTTATAGACTGATGACACTACATTAGATTAAAATATTTAACTAATGTACTATTTTACTTACCAGAGAATGGGCAGCAGCGTTCTCTGATTCTACAACAACCATACTGCGATCGCCAACCCGCCTGCCAAGCGTGGCGATTATGGCAAAGCCCCCCTTCTTGGGGGAGGCCTATGTCCTGCAGTGGACTTTTCGGCTGAAATGATGATGATGATGATGATTTAACTAAATTCCACAAAATAAAAAATACATGCTTAAGTTGATTAATTAACCAAAACCAGCTCCCGATTTATCATGCTTACATTATCATATTATTATTGAAGTAGCTTGAACACAATATAGCACAAAAAAAATCGTAAACATAAACTGTATAACACAACATAATGGAGCTAAATCCATCTAGAAACATCGCGGGGTGCCGGTAGGGTTGCTAGTATTTTTTAGCAACAAAAGCAACAACAATAAAGCCAAAATGTATGTTTGTAACATTTCGCCTAAACTTCTGAACCGATTTATCATTAACTGATTTATCATTAACTATATGCGGATTCATTGTCACAATCCGTGTAACATAAGCTAATTATGCGAACAAAATCAATATGACAGATGCACTATCCAAAAAAGTAGAGGTCGTTGATTAATATGGGTCAGCTGATTATTTATTTTTGGGCGATTACGATATTGGTCCCGTTCATTTTGATGGGCACACAGTTAAATATGACCACGCCTTTTTGGTACTCGCTGTATTAGAGTATGGTTGACAACCCTAGGTACTGGTCGTTGGGATCATTCAATTGGCTTCATCCAAATTGTAACTACTCTCATCCTTCAAACTTTCCACGACGTCGAGTGCACATGAATTGTAACGTGATGTGCCCATCAGCCGCTATTCTTATGAAAATAATGTAATTCGATTGTTGTGATGGAATATGTGATTCATTGGTGTTGTTAGCTGTTGGCTTGTGGTCTGTTGGGCATTGTTGAATGGATGTTTATTTAGTGTATTAGAGTGAATTGGAACATTTTCGTTTTTTTTTTTGGGTCCATTTGATGTCGGTAGGTAGGCCTTTTCCCAGCTTCATGTTGGAGTCGACTTCCAGTCTGACCGAATGCAGCTGCAGTACAGCTTTGTTAGGTTGGGTCTTATCAAAGTGAATGTAGCTATGTAGGCTAGGTAGGTACAACATAAGCAATAATATTGTTGCTTACATTATCAGTTACCTTTCCTTTTCGATACCATAATCATCACTGCGCTGCATGTCAATTTAACATGTATTTTAGCAGTGCAAATCCAGTTATGTACGTTCAAGCAGGGACTGCTGTCCGATTCATCATCTACAGCCCGAGAATACCCATTGCTGATTTAGGACTCTCTTGTGCCAATTTCAACGTTCTTGTACCAGCCTCTGCCAGGTTTTACCATCGATGGCAACAATTCCATCTGTCCATCTCACCGCCAAGCACTTTACTTTGTGTAAATTATTTCATCATCACAGCTCTAGAAACATAGAGACTCCAACATTCAAAGACATGTGATATGAAACAGCAACCCGCACTGGGTCCTCGTGTATTATGGTGCACTGCCTCTAAGAGAGTGGAGCCCTGTATTCCAACAGTGGGAACAATTTAAATTGATTATGATGACTGGGCTGTACATGTCTGCCACATGCCGGACAAACTGTGGGCCAAAATGGCAGATAGCTGGTGCCCTGGCAAAGTGAGGCGAGGTCCCGGTAGGCCTCGAGAGATGGCGGGACGAACTGGACAGGTTGCGTGAGAACTGGAAGGAGGACGCGCGGCTTCGCGAGAAATGGAAAGAGTGGAGTGGTGCCTTTGCCTATTAGTGGTACAAAGCAGGCTAGGAAAAACCAGTTAAACAATATTGACAAAAATTCGCAGTTTTACCTCAGATGTAATGTGTGTACAGCTGTAGGTGTCAAGGAAAAAGATCTTAATAAACACTTAACTGGAATCAACATCAAGTGTGAATAGACCAATTCTCAGAACGCTAATTTAATTATTAAGAAGACCTATCTATGGACACGCACGTATAGGTTTGACGAAAAATATTTTTTTTTAGTTTCTCTTAATCTTTAAAAAAAAAAATTATAAAATCTTAAAGCGGTTTACAGAATACATCTACCTACTAAGTTTCAACTGTGTAGGCCTAATAGTTTCGGAATAAAGTGGCTGTGACATACGGACGGACAGACAGACAGACATGACGAATCTATAAGGGTTCCGTTTTTTGTCATTCGGCTACAGAACACTAAAAACAGTACTGAATTTGAATAGCATACGAAAGTATATCTGTATAGTAGATCTGGATGCTTGATCATTGGACGTATTTCGGCGCATATGATGATGATGGGGATCGATTCCCAGGTTGGGCAAAGTATTATTGCGGTTTTCCCATCAGGAATGTCTCAGTAGCAGCCACGGATTCTGAATTTGTACCCAGTTAATGATAATTGGCTCGCCCCCTACCACATGGGACTTAAACATAACTGGCGAAATGTGGGTACACTTCTGCCTAACCCTTCGGGGATTACAGGCGTCATATTATGATGATGATCTGTATCTAGTTTATTATATTTCCGCATCAGGTTTTGTTATAAAATAACAAGAGCGTGGCTACTAGCAAAATAAGTGAGTAAACATTGTGAAATATTTGCATTTGTAGTGTGATTAATTAGACGAAATTATCATCGATGGAATATTTAAATTGATTTGTATGATACAGAATCTCTGCCCATTCGATGAATTTTGAATACTATTAAGATCTATAAAAACTTGATTTTCCCTCTAACTCATCTCATCGTCATCATCAACTGCCTAGCCTTTTCCCAACTATGTTGGGGTCGGCTTCCAGTCTAACCGGATGCAGCTGAATACCAGTATTTTACATGGAGCGACTGCTTATCTGACCTCCACAACCCAGTTAGTACTGGCTAATACGATACCCCTTAGTAAGACTAACTGGTCCCTCTAAGTCATCTTTTACTTTGAAATAGTAGGCAACTTATGTTATAAAATCGCCAGATCTTTTTCCAACATTGGCTTCACTTAAGGCTCGTTGCACACAGAGGCAGACGGGGCGTGTATGCAGTTGTGCCATTTACTAACAAAGCAAAGTTCAAACGTTAGCAATTTATTTTTGTCCATTGCTTACGTCCTGTTGTCTCCGTGTGCACTGTACCTAAACTGACCACTAACAAGTACCTATACAGGTTGTAACAGAAAGGGTATAGTCATATGAAAGGATATGCTGCAGACCATCAAACTGAACAACTTCTTCCATGGGTCCAAAAAAGTAAATGCGAAAAAATTATCAGCTGTCCCATACATTTGGGTCGAGTAGGTATTGAAATTTTGTATTGGACAGCTGATAATTTTTTCGCATTTACTATATTGGACCCATAGAGGAAGTTGTTCGGTTTGATGGTCTGCAGCATATTTTTTCATATGACTATACCCTTTATAAAAGACTTATTTTTGAGTCGTAACTAACTATGAGTCGAGTATTTAGGAACAAAGAAAAGATGCAAAACCTAGATAACATTAATAGGTAGATAGGAAGTTTCGAATCCTAAATAAAGACTACATTAATTTAAATTGTGTAGGTACATTTTAATTGAAATCTTACAACACAGATAATGAAAGCACAATTGACGTGCAAGATAAACGACAAAAAAAAAACAATTATCAACTCATACCAACACGATTTGTTATGATTTGAAAGCTTTGATAAGAGCAAGTTTTTCGCATGATTGTTTGGAGTTCTTTCCGTTTCATTTATTTATGTCTGTCGTTTGGTGCTGTGTAATCTCTTTACTTTGATTTCTCGTTTAATTAAAAGTTCGAGTGAATCGATTTCTTCTAGGCAAGCATGCTCCACCCTAGGCCGCGCCTTCACTTCACATCAGGCGAGTTGCGGCCAAACGCGAGGCTATTTAGTATTAAAAAAAACATTATTAGTCATCTGTGTCCCACTGTTGGGCAAAGGCCTAATCTCTGAAACTACCACCCGAATTCTTTTCTTGAGAAAGTTTATAGGATCTACAGGGTGTAAGAGACAGCCCTTCACAAACTGACAGGGTGCATTCAGCTCCTTATTTTGAATCATATTCCACCGGAATTTTACTCCGGATTTTTTTATTTTTATTTTTGTCAGTTTGTTTTCCTTTATTTCAATGTAAAATTACATTCCCTGTACGCAGCACTACATTTATGGAAATAATACGGCAAAAATAAAAAATCCCACGATGGATATTGAAATACTCTAACAAACGACGCGTGAAATCTGCTGTTCACTTCTTGCCTTGCTATAGAGTTCATCAAACTCGTCGTCGCGGTTGCTGTTCGCTACGGGCGTTTTGCCACGGTAACGATACATTGCGTATGAGGAAATAAAACAAATCAAATAATCCTCAAATAATTTCTTGTATCGGTCATTTTAGTTTGATATACTGAATTCAAACCATCAGTTTGTGGTTGCTGTCCCTTACACCCTGTATAAATATTGTTATTTAACATCATGCTACGACCTTTAGGGCGAGTGAAACCACAGGGCACACTTAGTGTCTGAGATAAGAGTCGAGTTCGTCCCGCGCTCTCCTTTGCATGTCGCGTTGCCGTTTGCTGCTATATTATTATATTCTCCTTCCGTTGATTTCACTTTTTGTATTTGTATCCACAGTAAGTACCTTTGTGTTGTCACTACAATAGGGCTTGTAGTTCGCAATTAGTCTTGCCTTTATACTCACTTTCCGCTCTATTTATCATGAACATTATAATTGGTTATGGATGATCTGCGGCCCTTTGTCATCACAATGTTTTTGTGGGGAACCTCTCGATGTGTCAACGCTCTAATCATTAGCTATGTTTAATCTTGACAGTATGTAAATGATAAAGAATGAAAAGCGTTTATTTTTTCATGGTTTTTCCCAAGATATCGGCGGATGTATCGATCATGATGATCATTTTAGAAAATATGATCTAAACAACTAACAAATTTTACTGAAATGCGAACATTTGAACAATTCTTGTTTGTTTTCTACAGTTGAGAAAATCCTAAGCAGATGATTTCAGTGTTTGTCGTAATCATTAGTGCCATTTCTTGGGCATTTTTTTTGTATCCAGTAACGGGGTTGTGGGAGTCAGATAAGCAGTTATTCCATATAAAATATTCATGTTCTGCTGTAACATCTGCTGTGTTAGACTGGAATCCTACCTACCCAAAAAACTCAAGGCAGATGATGATTCCTTCTATCACTCTCCAGCTATCACTGAAATAATTTTAACTGATACTAAGTTCAAAGAAGATACATGAATAAGCGATAAAAAACTGTTACTTTTAAATGATGCAACACTTTTTATCAGCCATGTGCAGAAACCGACTCATTTCACGTGCCCATCACATTATCTACTCAGAATATCGAATTCCTTTATTGATAACAATTGGCTGATCGAGTTAAGAGGTCGATAGATAGATGGTGATAAAAAGATTTCGATGGAATTAACTGTAAGGCCTATGGATGATGTAAATTTTGTTAGCATCTCAATCTCCAAAAACTGTATGAAATAACATTGTTTGTATGTTTGTAAAAAATAAATTTCAACTGAATTTTGATGCAAAGACAAAGACTTTTATTCGTAGGATACATCATCTACCTAGCCTTTTCCCAACTACTAATAATAACAGCCGCTCGGATCGATCTTTAGGTTAAGACGTGCTTGCCTAGGTTGGTCTGTGGATGAGTGGGTTGGACCTATAACATACCGAGCTTCCTCCGTGCCTCGGAAAGCACGTTAAGCCGTTGGTCCCGGCTGTCATTTGTAGATCTTTGACAGTCGTTACAGATAGTCAATGGCCCAAAAAGTCTGACAACCAGTCTTACCAAGGGGTATCGTATTACCTAGTACTAACTGGGTTGTGGAGGTCAGATAGGCAGTCGCTCCATGTAAAATACTGGTATTCAGCTGCATCCGGTTAGACGATAGGATACGGTAGGCATAAAAGTTGTTAAATAAAAATAGCATGGTTCAGGACATATCCTCCGCTAGACGCGATTGATAACACTAAAATTTCATCACTTAATATGAATAAAACTTTCTTTCTGCACAAGCCGTTTTCGATGGGATTTCCCATTAGTAGCAAAATGATAACTTTTATGCCTTTACCCCTTTTGGGGTACATTGTCATAAAAAGTCCACCCTGTTCACTTTCAAACAAAACTCTAGTAGAACATTTCAAGCTTCTAGATCCAGGTGTCTAAGCTGTGTATAGTCAGTCAGTGAATTTAACATTTTAATTCAGGCGATTTTTATTGTTACACTGTTACCATGCCATTTTCGTGCTGGTATTCTAAAAATAAAATGTGAATGGCCAATGGATACAACTGATCGGGTTGCGATCAATTACGATGACCTATACGAGTACAATACATGAAATGGATATAAAACTTCATTGCATAGGTAGGTCATCAGCAAAAAACGAAAACACATTCATGAACATAAGCGAAGATCCGACAAAATCAGTGAAAATCTCGAAGCTTCTACGATGCAATGACAACGTACAAGGAAAGCACAACCGCATAGCGCCCGATGTCTCTAGAACTTTGATCACTTCATCCTCTTCATTCGCAATTCTGTCAATTAAATAATCCTGAGATACGAATTGTGTCTGTCCGTGACCTCTGTGGCTCTGGGTATATAAGGATGAGTCTGTACCCACAGCCGCCAGTTTATCTCTGACTACCGTCCAAGCACCAGAGGCGTATACGACTTAATTTTTTACCAAAAAATATTTTAGTAATTTTCAAAATGTTTAAATATTTCATGTTCTGCGCTATTGTTGCGGTGACGGTGGCCGATTCTCATGATGGAGCCTGCCCTGAAGTCAAGCCAGTTCAGAACTTCAACCTGACAGCCGTGAGTATAGACATTTTTATCGATATTGTACAGTTTTAGTCAGTAATGAACTGGAAAGCACTTTTTTATATGCTATTTTTAATATCTGGCTCATCTCAGATATTTTTTTGAGTTCATGTGCCTATACACAAGCATTTTGTATTCCAAACCTTCTTTTTTATCCCTTTTTGATTCCCAAATTTTTATTTAATTTTCACCGAGATTTTATGTAATTCAGTTACCGTACTTTCGAAGGGTAGTTTTGGGGGCTGTCTTGTATAAATGACGTTCAAAAGTGACGTCAATTTTTAGTTTTGAGTTTACAAAATCAAAATCAAAAGTCATTTACGCATATTTGAATAAATGACTCTCAAGAAACATCTCAAGAAAAATTCTAGACACGTTTTGTATGATAATCCTTTCAGTATCAGAATTTTGGTGAGTTAATTCTCATTGTTACCTCTGCTCCAGCTTTTTAGGTTGTATATGGTTCGCACTTTACCCAATACATGTCATACGAATTTGATTAGTCAAAATATAATTTATAAAGGGTGTAAAAAGACCCTTAACGAATCCGAAAGGCACTTGTACTCCCCGTCATTACGATCATTTTTTGTTCTAGACCATACCTTCTGGGAACCTTCTAGTTACGGAGATATTGAGGGTCAAAGTTCCAACTTTTTCACAAGTTTTTTTTTTAAATGCATTTTTTTAATGTAAGATTTTTACTTTCAACACCTCCACGACCCCCGTACTATTCAATCCATCCATCAGCAAATGTTTTGAGTGCGTTACATTGAGTCCTACCGTGAAACGTGATTTTTCACCCCAAAAAAATTCGTTTCCCAGCAATAATTTTTGCTAAGTGTTACTTAGTTTGATGTATTGCTTGGTTGTCGGCTTCGTGAAGGGTCCGTTTACACCCTGTATTGCACTAACTTTTGCTTACGGGTTCATCCGCGTTGAAATCGGAAATTAAGTCTCACGGGAACATAATACTGTTATAAAAAAGTGTGTATTCGCCTTACCTAGGTTATAGGCTACCTGGATGGACATTCTTTCCGCCGCAAATGCGTGAACCAGTAACAGACATACATAACATTTGCAGTTTTGTATAATCTTCTTATATAAAAATCTCGTGTCACGGTGTTTGTGGTCGCACCACCTCCGAAACGGCTCGACCGATTTTTATGATTTTTTTTATGTATATTTGGTAGGTATGAGAATAGGTCGTAAAGTATGTTTCACACCGCTTATTTCACGCGGACAAAGGTCGCGGGGCACAGCTAGTATTAGTATAGATTTTTCATAGCAACGACTACCTCGTTAGTCCATTGGTCGCAAGCGCGACTTCTGAACATGTGTCCCGGGTTTGATTTCAGGTCGGGTATACTGGTCTTGGGTTTTTCCATCAGGAATTTCTCAGTAGCAGACACGGAGTCGTGCCCGGTTGATGGCAATATGCTCGCCTTCTATTACATGGGACTTAAACATAACTGGCGAAATGTGGGTTGTACTACTAGGAACACCTCTGCATAACCCTTAGGGGGTTACAGGCGTGATGTTAAGTTATTTTGCAAAGCAACTCGAATTTGGTCAGGATTCTGCTAAATATTCTCTACCTACATCCAATTTCGCATCAATTTCGTGATGAAAACATTCCATGATTGTTTGATTAACTTTCTTATTTTACATCCCTTTTTTAGGGTACGGTAACCAAAGGAACCCTATTACTCAGCCTCCGCTGTCCGCCTGTCTGTGTGTCAGCGGACTGTTTCTCATGATCCGTAATAGGTAGACAGCTGAAAATTTAACAGAATGTGTATTTCTGTTGCCGCTATAACCACAAAAATTAAAAATACATTAAAAATGGCTCTCCTACTACAATGGTACGGAACCCCTCATACGCGAAACTGACTCGCACTTGGCCGGTTTTTTACTTAAGTTTGCCCTAAAATGACGAAATTGATTTTCCAAAAATTTCTATGAACCAAAATTGACTTTGTCTTTGAATTTATCGTTTCTCCTTTATTGGTTTTGTTTCGTTATCGTCATAATGACTACAACTATAATATTTCCCTACCTTGTTATCGCCATATACTCATACAAAAAACTATATATTTAACAAAAACTTGTAACCGCTATCGCTATAACGTGTTGCTAACGGGTGAGTCCAAGTTCGAAGCACAGGCGTGGTGGATCGATATGAGAATCTACTTTTTACCCGACAACCGCGAAGCCAAAAGGAAGGGTTATGATTTTAGCAGTCTATGTATTTACGTATGTTTCTCCGTAGTGTCTAAATAATTCATCCGATTTTGATAAATAAGGTGTCAAATGATTCGTTATAATGGCCCGGTTAATATAGGCTACATTTTAACCGACTTCAACAAAAGGAGGAGTTGATTTTACCGTGTAAACCTCGATTTTAATTAAAGCGTGACTTTTCAGTAGTCGGGTTTTATAAAGGTAGTTAATCGGTTAGTAATTAAGAATTAGTTTTTAACCTGATAAAAAGGCGTGGCCATGATGGATCTTATAATCAGTAATTTTATATTCATTTGAACTGTTTTCTTTATCAGTAAAAGCTTATTTATGTCCTCATTTCCTGAATTGGGTAATAATGCATAATGAGAGTAGATTTAATCGTTGCAATATTTAATGGATTTGTGTCCATCGCTTTCTGAGCAAAACATTCTATTTTCGGAAATTGTGTACGCTTGGTTCTTAAATCGATATTTGAAAATTAGAGACATTTGTGTATTGGGACATCAGTCTTTGTGTCCAACCAGTCTTGCCATCATTATCCACAGCCCGAACTCATCCACTGCTGGGTATAGGCTATCTCCACGGTCCTGTGCCAGCCTCATCCAATTTTTTCCCCGATGGCAACTATGTCGTCTGCCCCTTACTGTCTTGCCAAGGGGTATCGTATTACCCTGTACTAACTGGGTTGTGGCGGTCAGATAGGCAGTCGCTCCATGTAAAGTACTGGTATTCAGCTGGATCCGGTTGGACTGGAAGCCGACCCCTACATAGTTAGGAAAAGGCTACGCAGATGATGATAGGTTTTTTTTTTCTTTTATCTTCAGATTTTCGTTGATATTGCTGTTACATTAAAAGCACTTTATTCCAGTATCTCCCCTCTACGTCTTTATTACTATTTATAGGGGAAAGTCGTCACCATCCAGTTTTCTATACTATTTAGTTAAGAGAGCGAGAGAGAGTGATCGCTTTCATTGTAATATTTCTTATATAGACATTTCTTGGTGAGTATATTACACAATATTGACATACACAATATACGGTTGACGTCACGGTTGGCGCAGTGGCTGAGCGATTGACTGCTGCGCTGCGTGTCGTAGGTTCGATTCCTGCACGGAACAAATATGTGTATGAGCTACAGATAGTTGTTCCGGGTCTGGCTGTTTGTGTATGTGAGTTTCAATGTTTGTAAACGCACCCATAATACAGGAGACATTCCTAGTGCGGGGCAACGTTTTTAAATAAAAAAATATATATTATCCTGGTTTTTTGTCGAAGAGTTAGGCAGAGATGTACCTTTAGAACAGCTATATTTTGCCAGTTATGTTAAGAAATTCCAACTGGAAAACCCCAAGAATGTTTAGCTCGACGTGGGAATCGAACCCAGGACCTCATGCACTTCTGTAGCGTTGATACCGCTTGTGTATAAATCAACCACAAACGTTGGCCTAGCAGGAGACTAGCAGAAAGTGTCAAGGGGTAGAAACTTCATTGTAAGGCCGTTGATATAGCACGTGGAAATAAAAGCTTATAATCTTTTTTTTCTTCATGTGCCAGTTACAATACAGAACATTTCAGTACATTGGCAGAATTTCCTTTTCTTTTTTTTTTAACTACTCATGCTCAAAAGGAAGAACCTAAAATGAGCAATATTTGTTTAGAAGCTGACGTTATTAAGGTGCAATTTACCCAAAGCACAGATAGCAGTAACACGCTTGTTTCCAAGTAATTCTTTGAATACGGCACCAGGCAGCAATGTCTCTATCTATTTAAGCATCGTAGTTACATGGAAACTAGATTGTAGGCGTAGCTGAACAAACAAGCATCATAGGTTGTTTTTGTAAATCTAGTGAGTCATTTCAACCATCGTTTAACAAACAGTTTAGACTTCGATTAACTAAAGTAAATAAGTAAACCCACCTTTCAAATCATCCGAGGGTGAACTGCGGAACAACAGACCACGTCACCGACTAGATACAAGATCAAGGCCGAAGCAATTTGACCTTATTCCATTAAACTATTAAACCTTGCTGATTCACACACAATAAACTAATCTACCGATAAACGGTGATCAATTAGGTAGTTAGTTACGGTGCGTCTGCGGAGACCGCGGAATTGAATGATTCGAGGTGACCTGGACATAAAGTTGTGAACGAACCGTGAAGGACGAATGAAGTTTGCTTGCATTTGACATTATTGTCATAGTACTTCATGGTTCTGGACCTGACTCCGCCATCTTATTTTTTCAATACGATTTCCATGAACAGCGGCCTTCTGGCAATGTCATGCTGCAGTATATTATCTGTTCGTTGGTCTAGTGGTCACAGCGCTAATTCTGGATCCTGGGATCCCTGATGTTGGGTTTTGCTATTAGAACTTTCTTAGAAGCAGTCCATCGTCTGGATTTGTGCGGTTGATGACGATAGGCTCACTCCTTATTAGATGGGACTTGAACAATTTAGCGGAATGTGGGTATAGGCACACTGTAGGTACTAAAAGTATACCTTCCTAACGCTTTCGGTTAATGTTTTGTGTTTTTTTTTTAGTATTTATGAAACTTACGTTAATGTTAAAATGGTCCGTGCTAATGAGTAAGGTCGTTGGTGATGACTGTATAGGGGAAGTAGCCTTAGCCTTGTCTTGTACACACTTTTGGATTTATTTTGTTAACGTCTGAACATTGGTCATTAAGATTTTGTTTTGTCGAAGTCTGTTTATGTTCTAACCTTCAACTATTGGTTTTGTTCAGTTATTTGGCTTAGTCTTTATTTCAGTTACTTACTTATCACTGAGACTAGTTTTAAGACTTTCCAATTTATAATATGAGTATGGGTTCAGAAGAAGTATCATTATTTCTACTAGAAGACAACACGTCATAATTATACAGCAACGGATTCCAAAATAGGCAGTCTTCATCTCGGTGACCCAATATAATTATTTCCTGAGCTTAAAGATCACAGAAAAGCTAATAAAACTCTTATTTTCAGTACCAAGGCGTCTGGTACGAAATCTCCAAGCTGCCCATCGCTTCGGAAGGCAGGGGCGCCTGCGGCCAGGCCGAGTACACTCTGAACGGCGACGTGGTCACCGTGAAGAACTCCCACGTCCTCGACGGTGAGAAGAAGTTCATCGAAGGAACTGCCAAGTTCGCTGCTGATGCCAACGAAGCCGCAAAGTTCGTCGTCTCTTTCAAATTCGGAGGTGAGCTATTCTTTTTGCTGTGCCTTTTATTTTTTCGTAAGGGAAACATGATGGATCTCCCGTGTCCTGTGGTGGACGGAGGGGTCTGTCAGACTCTCACTGACTAAAGCCACACGGCGTACTTCAACTATCTGTAGCTGGATTGTTGGACGACTTGCGCAGCTCGTCACGCTCCCCCGGCTAGGAGCTCTAATTACTATGCCATAATAAAGCTGTTACATATTACGCATAACAAACCTCATTGTTATAAATATTAGGTTTCAAGGTTGGTAGAATACACCTTAGATTACAGTATGACACGAATACCATGGATTCTGCACATGATTCTACACTAACCAGCGCTGGCATTGCACTTTTGAATAAGGTTTCATACAAGGTACAATATCAACATAATCAAAATGTATGGAACAGCAGATGGTGTTTTTCAAAGTAATGAAAAATTACAAGTATGTCGGTTCTAGAATTATGTATTAAATCCATGCACAAAGTTGGTTTCACGATGTATTACACCATGTGTTACCAAATTCATACTGAACAGCGGAAGCACGTGAAGAAATATCGTGACGTTCTAACTCGAAATTCCAAGGAACATTGGTGTCAGAAATGCTACAATGTTGTAAGCTTAAATTGGAGAAATCCCTGGCCTAGCGTGCCTTAATCACTTTTAATTCATATTTTTTAAGCTTATCTTACCAACACATTAAAAATGAATCTTGATTAGTAACTGATTTTCAATAATCCACGATGATAAAATCAACATCGATTTCGTATGTTCAGTTGCTATAAATTTTTCGTTTCGTTCATTGTGATTGTAAACCGTATTAAAAGCAATGATTGAAATCGAATCTCCTATCTCTAATTTGTGTTCTTTGTAAGTAAACGTTATGTTTTTCTTCTAGATTTCGTATCTGAATCTCCCCTGATCATCCTTGCCACCGACTTCAACACTTACTCCATTGCCTACAACTGCAAGTACAACGAGAAGACCAAGACCCACAACGGTAAGTGCACATTTAATGACCATCTCTTTCGTTTCCTTGATTCTAGAAAGAGATACTATAGGAGTTACCTACAGAATATTGGCATCGTTGGTTGTAAGTGCTACTGCTAAGCATGAGGTCCTGGGTTCGATTCCTAGGTCGACCAAAGAGTTATTGGGTTTTCCCATTAGGAATTTCTCAGTAGCAGCCCTGAATCCGGATTTGTGCCCTGTTGATAGCAATCAGCTCGCTCCCTATTACATCGGACTTAAAAATAACGGTCTAAATATGAATGGGTGATGGGTGGGTGTTTATAGGTACATCTCTGTCTAACCCCTTGGAGAATAATAGATGTTATGTTATGCGACTAAAGTTAGTTACTTATAGAAAATCTTCGAGGCCTAATTTCGAGACTAATGGGTTTGAAGTTTTCTTCCACGGATGATGTGTCATAATGTCTGATTGGCTTGACTACGAAGCATTGAAATCAGTCCTCATTAAGTAGATCAAGGGCTCAATGTAGGTATCTTATCAGCAGCAGAATCTACCTGTATCAATAGTCATTTGATTACTTTGGTAAAACATCGTTAGGAAACCAGCATGTCTTTGAACCAAAAATTCGAAGACATGTGCCATTCTGCACTGGGCCAGAAGGTCCCAGCAGTGGGGTCATTTTATGCGGATTGTGCAAGTGTTATTCATTCAAGGGCTAGTATACTAGTCTGTTGAGGTATTGATAGCATAACGTTATTACCAGTTCCTCCGTCATAGTAAATCTAGATTGAATTATTCTCTTAAGTAAGTTATATCTCGTATTGTGCAGTGAAACGTTTAGAAGAAACGAAATGTAGGTACCAATAAACTAAGTATATTTATCTAGTTTTTTTATCAAAGTTATCGTGAACAAGATAAAAATATACAGATTTTTGACGCACGTTGTTCTACATGCTGAAACTGGGTTGATGATAAAATTAATCAAGCAAGCACAATTATTATTTCAGACGTTTCTATATTACTGACTACGATTTTTTTTTATATCCGTGTAGAAGACAGAAAGCCAATATAAGTTAAAGATTTAAATTGGGCCTATTATGAACACAGAATTAGTTCCTTAAAATAAAATCGACGGAAATGCCTTTCTTATTAGATTTGCGATACAAAACTAAAAATGAAGCTGACATGCAATTTAATTTATACCTACGAAGCGCATTATAAACAAATGATATTAAACATTTACATTGTTTTTGTGTTCATTTGTTTACTCGTCGTTCTGACGTGCATTTTCTACAAAGCATAATTTATAGAATTAGAAGTACTTATAGCGGTATATGTAGCTAGATCTAAGCTAGAAAGCGAAACAAGCGAACTAAAAGTTTCCAGAAGTACCTGTAGTAGTTTCTGGATCAATCTTCAATCAGCTCAACGAGAGAAGGTAGTTCTATTTTTAAATCAATTTCGTTGCGGGTTTCAGGACCTTTGAAACATTTCTTCAGGATACGACGATCTTCGTATTCGTGATCATCACTGCTGATTCTGGCCTACAGGAGTTGTGGTTGTTCGAAATTGTATAGCGGGCTCGTACCTTTCTGGATCCCTTGATCTGATTACCTAACAAGAGGTCAGCTGAAAGTCAAAGCCAAACTACTTACAAATACGTGCAGTAGCTACCATCCTTTTATAGACCGTTACCGAGCAAAAATCAAGTTTATTGAGACCTCGTAATATTTATCAGCAATCGACGACTGATACGGTATCACTTGGTTTACAATGTCACGTACTGGGAGTAGCGATGTAAGCCCAGCTATTAGATCCTCAATCTTATGAGCCGGCAATATGGCCTTGGCTACTTAGGATTTTTTACAGATCAAAATTTAGCTGTTGAATCAAAATTTTGCTCTAGTAGACCAACTGGCTTTGGATTTCTTATTATTTGAAGTATTTGCCATTTTATTATTAGTGGATGCTGAGAATTGTGATGGAAAATCTACCAAAATGCTCGGGATTAGAAAAAGACCTGTATGTGAAATTTTCAAACTAAAATTTGCCCCGTATGATGGATTTATGCTCATTTCTCCCCACAAATTCATCCTCATCAATTTCCTCCTCCAAATCCCAAGGTTTTGTAGTTCTTCTACCGAGATTTTATAATCTCTCAAAATCGGATATTTAAATGCGCTTCATGATTTGTACATACGGCGGCACATGGTGATGTACAGTTCCAGTATAACTTGGCTTCAATTTGTATAGATTTCCTATACAATGAGAGATCCTCATAAACTGGTTTTTTATAGCTTGATTGGCCGTCGTGTGTGCAGACATTTAACCAGCTTTTAATTACTTTTAAAACACTGATTTATAATAGCACCCTGTCCTGACCTAGACCAGTACAGATAGAAATAATAGAAATTCTAGAATTTCTAAGTAGGTATTTACTTTTATTAGGAAGATTTACAATCAGCTGATTATAAACTTGCACACAATATACATCGCTATCGATAGTTTAACAACGTCACGTATTTAGGGAAATGCTGCCATAATCCTACCAATTAGGTTACTTATGTCATATTTATTTACAATCCCAGAAAACCAGTAATAAATACACAACAATATGCTATATCTCACGTCAAAGTTGTATAGGTGCTCTAAAGATAAGCAGTCATCTAAGCGATAAAGATATCAAACATTCGGTGCAATACCTACTAATATCAGCGAATGGAATGAGCAAATGGGAGGAAATGGGCATGTTCTAGAACCAAAAATTCGAACACATTAAGACATTCACCAACACGCACTGAGGTCGCGTGGTTGATTATGGCGCATTATGAACATTGTCTATTCCCGAATTATGAACGGAGCTATGCAAGAACACAACATTATACCGTTCGACCTAGCTGGCCGTTTATACCATGCCTTGCCTTCACCAGTCTTCTTTACTTTTGTCTGCGGGTCACTAAAAGTGATAACATTCAAACTTATTTTGTGCCTCGCTTAGTGACCCTCAAAATTTTGAAAAAATTTTTTTTTTTTTTTTAACCTTGCCCCACACTAGGAATTTCTCCTGTATCGTGGGTGCGTTTACAAACATTTAAATTCACATACACAAACAGCCAGACCTGTGCATCAGTATCTTCCTGCCCTTGTACCATGTTACATCTTATTTGTTAGTTCGACAAAAAACACGTCTTCTTCCATTCTCCCATGTCAAGCGCCACGCTCACTCCTTCTTCGTTCAAATAATTCCTGCTCTTTGCTTTTAGTCCTTTTAACTCTGACTTTACTTCGCTGTCAAAATCATAATCATTTTTATTCGCATTGCAATACGGTTGCTGTTAGGTAACTGCTGTCAAACAAAATATCAGTCCGTGAAATGACTGTACCTATGTTTTTTTTTACAAAATTAGTGATGTTTATTCTCATTGAAATAAGGTTGCCGAGTTGATTTTGCCGCAGTAAAAACTGTAGTCATGTCAGGTAGCGAGATTATCAGCCTGAAATAAATCATCTTTGTCAGCACTTAGGGTTAGTATGTGAAGCATGGCAAGCCACGTGCGACTGACTTCGTGTTTATCACGTCATATGTACAAACTTCACTTTTATTAATATGCCCACAACGTACGATAGATAGGCACTAATCCCAAAGCATTGTTGTGTAATCGTAGATAGCTAAGGGATTTAGTTTACGGATATTTTGTGAATACTTCAATGCATTATCTGCTAGGAAGTGTCAGTCTGTTGATATTTATGACTGATTAGACTGAAGCGCAAGACCTATCGTCGCTTAAGTTCTAACACCACGTAAATCAAAAATAGAAACTTTACAGGAGAGTCATAAAACTGTATAGTAATGTAATGGTACAATACTGACTGCCTCGTTGGTCTAGTGGTCGCAAGCACGACTGCTGAGCATGAGGTTCATTTCTGCAACTGGTTGGGAAATTTGGATTACAGCAACTATTTCGTGAAAAATAATTTCAATTTTATTAGCAGCTTTACAGCTTACAGGTAGTCAGTGGCCCGAAAGTCTGACAGCCAGTCTTACCAGGTGATATCGTATTACCCAGTACTAACTGGGTTGTGGAGGTCAGATGCTCCATGTTAAATACTGGTATTGAACTGCGGTTAGACTGGAAGCCGACCCCTAAATAGTTCGGAAAAGACAAGGTAGATGATGATAATTAGCATCTCTTGCAAATGGTCTCTTTACAGAGTATGCAGTATTCGTAAGATTGCAGTCTTGACTGATAATATGATTGGAAAACTTACAGCGAGGTCGACAAACCGTAATCAGGCAATTAATCGAAGTTTGATTACCGGTATTGACGTTAAACTCCATATCTCGGTACACGGCAGTAGATTACTTTTTTGCAAGTGTAATTTATTTTGATATAGATTTTGGCAATGATTACTTTATCAACGTTGCATTTTATGCAAGGCTCGCTGTGTTCGGCACCCTTTGTAGCTGGTTTACTTTGATATAGAAATGACGTTTACCATAAGATATGCTGTTACAGTTCCTGCATTGTCGTTTAATGCATATCCGTAATTGCTTATGCTACTTTTTTCTACTGTTTAAAAATGGAATCAAAGATAATAATAACAAATTAAATTTAAAATTTATAAAACCTCCATCGCAACAAAGAAAAACGAACAAACATTTGAAAAGTCAATAAAATGGCTGAGACGGTTTTGATGAAACATGTCTAATTGTAATATACACATCATGCCCTTTCATTTGATACCCCACTTGGGTATATTTAAAAATATTCGATTATTCATTACAACTTTTATCCCTCATCTCTAGTAAATGGCTGCACTGATTTTGATAAAACGTATCTAAGAACCATCGCCAAGAAACTAGCTTTTAAATAAAAATAACTACATCCAAATCGGTTTACACATTTAAGAGCTACGGTGCCAGAGACACACACACACATTGAGGTCAAACTTATAAACCCCTGTTTTTGCGTCGAGGGTTAAAAATCGACACTCTTAGAGAATCAGAACTAAATAAAAATTACCAACTCAAGGTATACCTACGTCTGTACTATTTCATAAATCAGCCTAGCCTTTTCCCAACTCTGTTTGATTTCAGCTTCTAGTCTAACCGGATGCAGCTGAACACCAATATTAACATGGAGCGACTACCTTTGAAGGATTTCTTCTTCTTTTTTCAAACGCTATCCCTCTTTAGATGGGGTCGGATCTCCTAATTTTCCGACGCCAGGACAATCTGCCTTGGGTTGTCGGGTCAGGCAGTTCTTCCTCCAATAGGAGCTTCGTCATGCTAGTTAGTGGACTGAATAGAAGCTAGGTAGTTGCAATGCCATCTTACTCTTGCCTCTGTAAGATTTCGACAGCCAAAAACCGTTTTAGACTTCCAGACATCTGGAAATCAAACATACAATCTAACAATCCTCTTCTCTTTACAGAGCAAGCCTGGGTCCTGTCCCGCAGCAAGACTCTGGAAGGTGAAGCCAAGACCTTCGTCGACAATTTCCTGAAGGATAACGCTAAGATCATTGACTCCACCAAGCTGGTCCAGACCGACTTCTCTGAGCAAGCCTGCAAGTTCACCAGCGAAAGCGTAATGACCGGACAGACTGCCAAGCCCTAAAAATTGGACTGTAGAAGAATAAACTATCCATTAAGACCTTCGTGATATCTAGACCTTATTTTTGACACGTATGTTTTATGTGTAGCATTTGGAACTCTATTTTGTATGTAGTATATCGTAATATGTATTGTAGTTTCATCTTATGTATATGTTGGAGATCGCTGTGATTATTTGGCATTGGTGTCAAAAATGAGGATTCTTTTACATAGTTTTTTGACGTCAAATTGAGCAACTTTCTCGAATGATTTATCTAGATCGAATATTTTTGACATACGTTGTTTTTACTTATTTTTATACAATTTGACGTCAGATTTTAGTCTCAGAGTAACAGTATTAAATGACAACCATAATAAGTGTAATATTGTAAGTTATTTTTCCACATTTTCTACTTGATTTCTTTCATAGTGATGTATATAGAAAAGCTATCTATTATCTTTTATAACATTAAGTCTATTAATATTTGGAGTAAGACTTGTGTGTATCTGGACGAAACGTAATTAGTGATATATTAATGAAGAACATCAAACCATCTATTTTAAGAATAATTTAGTATATTGTTGAAATCAATTTGTTAAACAAACTCTATGTAATGTACCAAATTCTAATATTATTCTTGGAAGCCTCTTTATAACATCACTAATTATGTGAAACCTTTATCATTTAAATACCTTTAATTACATAAAAATAATACTGATTGTAACCGGTCTAACGTTTGTGATAAAATAGTTAAGCACTACTGTGTTTACTGTTTAGTCTAGGACTATTTATTGGATAATAAACTTTTCTATATAACAACTTGTGAATTTCTTTGTGAATATTATCCTAAGAATTTTAACCTTTTGACCGCCAGAGCACAAACACACGCGCGTGCCTTCCACGTCAAGCCACAATTTCACCTACCATTTTGTCACATATTTGTGTCGTTTGCCGTACAGGGCACGCGCTCGCTTGTCACGTATATGTGACTATGGCGGTCAAAAGGTCAAATTACTATAAATAATATTTAAGTTACCATAAGTCTGCAAGGTTAAAATAGACCGGCTGGGTCACGTTTCCAGGATGGGTCAGGAGAGATGGGCCAGAATCGTCACACAGTGGGTGCCTGAAGATAGTCATCGTCACCGAGGCCGGCCCAAGAAACGATGGCATAACGATTTGGACTCGTTCTGTCTGATTGCTCAGAGAAGGCAAAACACCAGGAGAGTTGGAAAGGAATGGGGAAGCTTTTGCCCAGAATTGGGACAGAATAGGCTAATTAAAAAAGAAAAAGAAATAAAGAAGCTATCAGAAGTGATGGTATCATAGAAAAATATCTGGTCCATGCTGGAGGCATGGACCAGATATTTTTCTATGATCTGTGTATCGTAAGTATTTAAATTTCTTTGATACAATTTATCTCAATCAAAATATTGAGAAAAACCAGAAACTTTGAAAGTCTGAAATCAGACTATACGGCATGAGTTAAAACATAGGCTAACATCACGTCTGTAATCCCTGAAGGTTAAACAGAGGTGTACCTGACAGCACACTCACATTTCGTCAGTTATGTTTAAGAAGACTAAAGAGATAAAGCTTTGTCTTCCATTTACCATCTCTTAGAGTAGTAATAAAAATATGTAAAAGTATCAAAAGGGTTACAGGGCGTCAAAAAATTCGTCCACATCGCTGTCAACAGGAAAAATGCCCAGAAGTCTGGCAGCATTGCTTTGTTGGATGGCAATTAGATACTAGATGAAATAAATGATATTAAAATGCCTTGGCTCGATCCCAAGACACGTTCCTTTCTTTTATCGTGAGATTAGTGCCTAATCTAGTGTCAGAGTTTTTATACCGTCTATGGACCTCTGAAAACCATTGCCATTGGGACAGGGCTATCGCTGTTCTCAAAAAAAAAATTCTAAAAGTACTCCATACAGCTTTTATTAATCACAGTTTAACATAAAATCATGGCGAATTTTCACCAAAAGTTACTAGTAAAGAAGTCTGATTCAAGTTTGTTCGTGTAAGCGCAGCTAGCGTCGGAGAAGTCCTTGAAAACAAATGACTGTCTATGCTCGGCCAAGTCCGTGTATTTGGACAGCTTGTCTTCGACTTTCTTCAGCAGTTCTCCTTCGAGCTTTCCCTTGGTACGAGTCAACACCCATGTGAATACTGAAAATGTAGAAACGTAGCCATTATTCAATAATGAATCTGGTTCTATTATAAAGTAGGCTTAGATGAACTAGCTTGGTGGTCTATGCTCTGTAAGCTTTGTTTTCCGGTAGACCAAAAATACAGGGCGGTGGAACTCTATTACATTGGGCCGCAAAACAGTGGTAACCAAACAGGCCTTTTATTATACGGAGTTTCGTGCTAGGAAAAGTCAGCTTAGAAATGTTCCCAATGCCTTAATACGTCATGTATGAAGCATAGCATATGTGTAATTAGCCTAACTAACTAAATAACTTTTTCAGTACTGAGACACTGGAGTCTTCTCTGCGAGGGCGTGGGAGAAGGCCTCGATATCACTAAGAATGTTTGAATCATACTTTAGCGGCATTACAAAAAGTACTACAGCGCCATCTTTGTTTCAAATTAATAACTAACATCAAAACTCTAAATTGCGATATTAAAGTTATCCGCGACGTAAAACCGACAATTCTCGGACAGTAGCCCACCAGACACAACTGATCTGATCGGAGGATCCTCCCTTTTCTATGGAGGATGAAGAATTTTACAGTCTGTTCTTCATTACCCCTAAAATTCTATTGTTGTTACCATGGGACTCATAACATAACCAACCGGCGGAATGTGGATCAAATATCACGGTCTACAGTTTATTAAAGGCGTGATCTCCATGGCACTATAACTAAATGAACAGCCTGATGAGTGGACTATAATGCACCAAAGTGTTTGCCTGATACGTCGTGCGTGTTGGACCGTAACCACTGGACTTCAACTGCTCTCCATGGGTTGTAAATAAATGAACTCCTAAAATATTCCAAACTACTTTTATTGATCACAACCTAAAAAGACCAGAAATTGGTGGTAAAAAAATCTGCTTCAAGTTTGTTTGTGTAAGCGCAGCTAGCGTCGGAGAAATCCTTGAAAACAAATGACTGTCTGTGCTCGGCTAAGTCCGTGTATTTGGACAGCTTGTCTTCGACCTTCTTCAGCAGTTCTCCTTCGAGCTTTTCCTTGCTACGGGTTAACACCCATGAGAATACTGAAAATGGAGAAAGATAGACATTTTTCATCACGGTGTCTGGGTCTATTATGAAGTAGGCCCAGATGAACTAGTTTGGTGATTTCATCATTATCATCATTTCAGCCGAAAGACGTCCACTGCTGGACATAGGCCTCCCCCAAATGTCGCCACATTGACTGGTCCCGTGCGACTCGCATTCAGCGGATCCCTGCAACCTTTACCAGGTCATCGGTCCACCTAGTGGGATGCCTTCCAATGCAACGTCTCCCGGTCCGCGGTTCGGTTGTAGTTTGGTAATTTATGCTCTGTATAAAGAGGCCTTGATTTCCAGTAGAAAAAAAAGATACAGGCTGGTGGAACTCTAAAACATTGGGCAGCACAACAGTGGTAATAAAACTTGCCTCTAATTCTTTTGCAACTCCATATTCCTCTAAACCAGCTCAGGGTCTTAATGTATTCACCGATGTGGTCGACTGCATCTGCATGTGTAAGAGCTATACATAATATAGTTGCCATAAAATACTATACCATAGTGCATCCTGATCTTCTCCTTGAGCCATCTGCAAGTGTAAGCGATGGCATAGCCGTCGTAGTCCGTAGCCAGGATGAAGAACGGAAACTGGAGTACTTTATCTGAAAATGGTATTATAGACAGTTTAATTTGGACGAATATAAACTTAAAGTAAAAAAAGTAGAAGGCTTGCATTATTTGTGTACAACAGTTGACAATCATTTTTCGAGCAAATGAATGACATTATCTGAAAACGACGATCGCGTATATACGCGCGACTGGTCGCTGCGCTTAGGACACGAGGTCAAGCTTGCAGGACTAAGATGACTGCGTGACAACGATCTCTAAGAGAAAAATTTCGTCTCTCTGCTCCCTGCTGCCGAACGTTTCAAAGAAAAATATTTCTAAAACCGCTTGGTTGAAATCGAAGCCAATAGAAAATAGGGTTCTTTAGAAAATTCCTCTTCTCCAAAAAAAAAAAACGAAAGACCATAAGAAACTAGAATGATCAAGCAAATAAGCTGATTTTGGATTACCTTTGCAAACTCATCACATAAAATAATATAGACAAGGTACCCACCACCAGCCTCATGGCTCATGATAAAGACGGCATGCTTCCCAGAATCAAAAGTAGGGTCTACCCTAGCCTGGTACATCTTCTGGGTCCTGTTGCCCTGGTCCATTTGAACATAGGTCTCCTTGTACATGTAACCCATGTTGTCCTCCTGGAACTCAATGGTGGAACAGTCATAGATCTCCCGGCCATCGCTGGCGTAGCTAGCTACGTTGTACCAAAGACCTGAAAACTGTTTGGAAGATATGGTTATGAGAAAATTACGAAGAATTTATTAAACATTATAACAAAATGTAAAAGTATAAACAAATAGAACATAAGTTAAGGAGAGGTAAAGCCCACAAATACATTATCATTAACACTAGAAACGGGATATTACCATGTTTACTGATTTGATAACTTCACTTTATCCGTGATCATGGTGCTTGCAACATCGCCGAAATATCGGGAACTCAAAAAAATCAGTAAACATGGTAAATATTCCGTTTCTAGTGTTAATGATAATGTTAGTGATCATGATAGTTTAAAATCTTATATCACACAAATACAGATAGGAACTTGATGTTATAGGCATATTCTACCAGCCAACGTTTAGGAGATGCGGTATCGAACAGTTTTATAAAACTTTGTGCAATTAAAATATAAAAAAAATATCTATAAGTCTCCGAAATGACTAAAAAGCAACTAAAAAAATGTGATATTGTATTTTTTCTCAAAATTAATTATATCCAAGTAGGTATTACGTAATAATTTATGGATGAAATCATTGATGACCTATGAATACAATACGATCCCTAAGACCTGGGCCTGCTAATTTTTTTCCAAAAAAAACACCACTATCTTACTTTCTTTCGCCAAACAAAGGCCGTTTAATTGAAAGTTCAAAAACGTACCGAAGATTTAATCAATACGTTGATCAATCAGAATATTTCAACAAAAGATTAATATCATGTCGAACACACAATCATTATTATTTATATACAACTATCTTTTTGTGTAGTATGCCGACAGTAAGTAGGTAAAGAAAATGTTTGTATTTATCTGATTTTTATTACCTTCAAAGACTGTAAATAAATGGGTTGAAGTTGAAAAGAACCGTCTCCATACAATGCGGATATTAAATAAAGATAAGAGATTATTCTAATAGTAATCTTGGGGACATTACCAGTTGACAGCGTTGAGGAGGAGTTTTTTGACGCCATTTTTAGTTTTATTTTTATGATATTTTCTTTATATTTTTTTATTTATATATTGAGTTTAATTGTATTATCATAATAATATGTTAATAAAACTATATTTATCATCAGATGATGATGAATATAGTTTAGCGTAAGCCGACCCCAACATAGTTGAGAAAAGACTAGGCAGATGCCTAGTCTTTTCCCAACTGTGTTGGGGTCGGCTTCCAGTCTAACCGGATGTAGCTGAATACCAGTATTCTACATGGAGCGACTGCCAAAAATACAAATAGAACTAAAGTAAAGATAAAAATAAGACTAAAAGTAAGTAAATATAAACAACGACGACAATAAGACACTTAGGCGTCAAAGTATTCCTCCGCATCGCTGTCATCTGGAAACGTGCCCAGAAGACTGGCAGCATTGCCACGCTGAATGGCAATAGGTACTAATTCTTTGGCCAAAGAAGGGGCCAGACCTCTGGTCACGCGAAGTGTTAGCGACCAAAGGGTTATTTTAATTTATAAGTGTATATATTATTGTTATGATTTGGCTTAATAATAAATAGTGATTCGAGGTACGGAAGTTATTATCCACATTCTCCTGCCCTTATACCATTTTATTTGTGGTCGGCGCAGCATGTCTTCTTCTTCCATAGTTCTCTATTACTCGTCATCTTAGCAGTCACCTCCTTTTTAGCCATATCATCCTTCACACAGTCATTCATCGTTTCTTTGGTCTTCTTCTACTTTCTCAGTCTGGTTTCGTGCCCGGTTAATGGCAATAGGCCCGCCCTCTATTACTTGGGATTTGAACTTAACTTGTGAAATGTGGGTGTAGTATTGGGTACACCTCTGCCTAATTCTACGGGGATGATGTTATGTTATTTCCTCTTATAGCAAGTACATAACCAATAATTCAGAATGGAAAAAAAAAATATTATTATCATAGATGTTGTATGATTATATTCACTCTAAATTAAGTAAGTCGCTGAATTTTAAGAAGTTCGTGATTTGGGACGAAGTGAATTCACGTAGTTAGGTTTACAAATTGGCATCTTCTTCTTAGCGTGTCGATGGCAAATATTCATTGAATATAATTGACCCAAATTTCAATTTAAAAAAAAATCAGCTATGCGAACTCAGCTCGCTGATGCAGTCATAAGATCATCAAGTGCGCAGGTATCAGGGCATGCTGCGCAAGATGAATGATGATATTTAAACAAATTAGCTTATGGATATGCAAATTATAGCAACGAAAACAACCTTTAGATACAAGAAAAAAATATCAGAACTAAACTCAACCCAAATTCACCTTGCATAACAAGCTTATTCAGCCCATAATGTTCCCACTGCTAGGATACAGGCATACTCTCTCTAAAAAGTATTCCACGTTCGTGGATGTCTGATGTCTTCGAATTTTTGGTGTTAAGACATAGGGATTTTCTCAAGATATATTCCTTCACCATTTTGAGTACAAACTCACCTTAGTAGGATCCAAATTTTCCTGCAGCTTCACATCAGGACATTCACCAGGCAAGGTATACTCAGCTCCACAAACTACTGCCAAACACAGTGCGAATACTAAAAATAACATTTTAAACAACAACTAGATCGTCCGAGAATGAGATAACGAATGAGCTCTCCCGTCCTACGCGGTAATTATCCAATGTTCTGACCCCACGCAAATAAAGTCGTTTTATACTGCAGTGGACGTGAATTGACCACGTTTTGCCACGTAATGTGGACTTCCTCTAGTCTGATTTATGTGTTTATGTAAGTTTTTGCGTTGCAGGATAGGATGTGGTAATGTTAGCTTGTTGTAAGTAATTGGGGCAGAGTCAGGTAGAGTAAAGTGGGTTTACACCTGCTGAAGATATTTTTGGGTGGAATATTGGATTTTCTCTTGATTCCTAATCAACTAACTGCTAGTAAAAGTTAAAATCTTCATTCCTACTGTTTGCAGCATTTTTGAAAATGGTTCCAATTCAGCATTTCTGCCGATGTGTTTCTTAATACTCAGTCAATGATGGTGGTCAAAAAATTTACCTAGGCAATATGATAAATAAAAATTATTATATTAGTGCCTATCAAACACACAGTGCAGTGCCACTTCTTCTCTTGTGATGACAAGATTGAGCAAGATTGGTAGCAGAATTAACTGCTGGCAAATTATTATAATTTGGGAAGAACAATAAGTTATACGATCTAATAGGTATAACTTAACGGTCATTTTCAAATTCCTGCTATATTATGTACACCACTTTACTATAACAGGGTCAAACCCACATTAACACTTTTAATTCAACAGATTACAGGTTCGCAGAACAGAGGACTAATAAACAAAACAAATTGTCTTAATACTAAGAAGTGTTTTTCAAAACTAGCTATGATAAGTGCGAATTTAATGGGTTTAGTAGGTAAACTGGAGGAAAAATAAGCTGATGAACCAGCTCGTATTTTTGTTATAGATTTTTAGGAGTGGTTCTCAAACCACTCAACCAACCTGGTCATGTGGTTAGGGTACATTCGAAAGAGTTAGTTATTGTTAATGAAGTTCGACGATAGAAAGAAAATTCTTGCTTTTTTTTCAGGGATTTAACCTCTCGACATTTTGAAGCACAAAGAACACCTGGCTCCCGGCAGTGAACTACAGTGGCCAATTTGGTAAGCTCTGAATCGATTGCGCGTTCAAGTAGGCAGTTGCAAACAAAATCTGGCAAAATGGTGTATTATTGGTTCTTCCAACACCGAGTGCGAGTGCGGCGCTCTGGATCAGACTATTGCTGGAGTGTCCTAGGTGTCCGTTTACCTGCACCCTTGACGTCCTGAATAGCGCAATAAACGTGGCCACCTACTGGGCCCAAACTGCGTTAGGTAACTACGTTAGGGAATGGGCAACTACAGTACTTTCACAGTTTTCTGGGACTGGGACAGTAGCTAAATTTCAACCTCATCTAGCAGCATGAAATAGCAGTTTTCCATCATCATCATCATTTCAGCCGAAAGACGTCCACTGCTGGACATAGGCCTCCCCCAAGTGTCGCCACATTGACCGGTCCCGACTCGCATTCAGCGGATCCCCGCAACCTTAACCAATTCATCGGTCCATCTAGTGGGAGGCCCTCCATCGCAACGTCTTCTGGTTCGCGGTCCACGACCGGTCCGTTCTGCGACCAATGTGCCCTGCCCACTGCCAGTTAAGTTTGGCAATTCTTCACTTTTTCTCTCCTTTTCTGTCGCTCAGAACCGTCATTTGCTACAGCGAAAAAAAAAAGCAGGAACGCTATCGCACGCGGCGGCATCGATGCTGCGTTCGGCAGCACCCTTTGATTCGCAACCCTAAAATGAACTGAACTATAGATTTTTTTGTGTAACCATCACAGTTGACAAAATCAGACTGGTAAGTGGGTCGCTGCAGCTGCAACTTGTTCTGGTGGGGTATCTACTCCGATGAAGCAAGGTGCGACTGCGAATATGGAGGGTCATCACAAACCATGGTTCACCTTCTGGCCTGCTCTTTGTGCAACTCCACATGCATGAGGGATCTGTCAGAAGCCAGGTCGCAGCTAATTTGACTAAAATAATTAATTGTGGGGCATCATTGACAAGACAGAGAAGAAAAAGAAGATTGGCTATGTAATTGTCGGCCCAAGGGCAATCGGGTGTATAAAATATTTATATTAATTTTATTATCTCTCAGTAATTAAGCTATTAATGTTAAATACTGTATCGCTTCAAAAATACTCTCTTATTTCTTCTGAGAAAATTAATGTTTACATTATTTGAACTTTCGGATAACCCCGCGATTGATTTAATAAAACAAAAACATTATTATTTTAATCATTACTGTTTGTTTCTTCACGCAGATTCAACGACTCTAAAGTAATAATGTTAAAGTTCTTAATCATTTCGTTATTTGTTTGTAGTGTGTACGGGTATTTCACTTTGCCGGGAAAATGCCCTGAGGGTGTTCAGCTTCAGGAAGAGTTTCGACTAACTGACGTAAGTTTTCTAGTTTGATAATCATCATCTGTCTAGCTTTTTGCCAACTATGTTGGGGTGGGCTTCCAGTCTAACTGAATGCCAGTATTTTACATGGAACAAATGCCTATCTGACCTCAACAACCGAAGCCGACCTCAACATAGTTGGGAAAAGACTAGGCAGACGATGATGTATAAAAACGGCAACAAAATCAAAGCATTTATTTCAAGTAGGCTAGTTACAGGCACTTTTGAATTGTCGAAACAAAGACTACAATGAAATGTAGCTACAGACCCAATCACAAGGCATAAAAACTGTGAAAGTACTATAGTTGCCCATTCCCTAGCGTAGATTTCTATGGAGAAGAACGGGCTAGAAACTCCATGGACACTCTTTTAAAATCAGAATATTTTTACAAAACCTTGGTTACATCATTCATGTTGAGATGGTGCATTATGTGAGAACGATGTAGCAAGATGTGTACGTTTTAACGTACACATCTTGCTACATCGTTCGATGACGACTATGGGCACTTTTAAGTGCCCATAGTTGTCAATATCGCTGCCTACGAAAGTGATTTGTCAACTTTGGTGCTGCGGTTTCGACCACCTCCAGAACTGTACCTTCTAAAGTGAGTCCCGTATTGGTCATCCTTACTACCACCTTACTGATTGGCCAGTCATAATTACCATGCCATGAGTTATTTTATCATTGCAAACGATAGATTAACAGAATACTCTTTAGTATGTACACCATACAAACAAGTATTATACAGGGTGTAAACAGACGCTTCAAGAAGCCGTCAACCAAGCATTCTGCACATTAAACAAAGTAACTTTACGCAAAAATTAATGCTTGGAAACGACCTTAATTTTGGAGAGAAAAATTACGTTTTACGGTAGGACTCGATAGAACGCACTCAAAGCATTATGCTGATGGATAGTTTGGATAGTACGGCGGTCGTGGAGGTGTTCAAAGTAAAAATCTTACATTAAAACCATGTATTTAAAAAAAAACTTGTGAAAAAGTTGGAACTTTGGCTCCTGCCTTTCGGCTTGATTAAGGATCTATTTACACCCTTTATAGAACTACGGACGAACTAGGTGTATACCTAATAACTCTTTTCTCTCAATCAGTTCTTCAACAAATGGTTCCAAGCCTACCACTACTCCAGCGATGGCCAGAACCAGAACAACTGCTCAGTAATCGAACTGCAGACCAGGCCTACTGGCATCTACCTGAACCAGTCCCGGGTAGACCGGGGGCTGTTCCATCGATACAGCATAGGGAAGCTCGGAATACAGATCAGGATTGAGGATGATGCTAAACTTGATGTTACGTTTAGGTTTGAAGATGCGCCTAGGAGATGTGAGTACTGAATATCTTTTGGTTATTTGACATCCAACAGCTGGCGGGCCTGTGGAAGGTGAGTAATGGGCTAGCTCGCCGTCCGTCCGTCTTATGACGACAGACCGTGTCGACGGCGCGTTGGTGTTCCACGCGCGCCTTAATGAGATGTCAGCACACAGAAAGGGGTCCGCAAGGGCCGATGCCTGCTAGGGCTGCGGGCCTGTTCGAAAGAGATACTGCGGCCCTGGAACACAAAGGGCAAAGAAGAAATATGGATGGGTTTTAGTCAGTATAAGTCTGACACTCTCTTCCGCTCCGCCTAGAGCGGGAGGAGTCATTTGATGATTACCCATACTAAAAAAAAAGGTACAACAGCTGAAAGAGACCGTAGACCCAAGTATTTGATATAAATTTCAACTTGATACCTCTACGCGTTCCTGAGAAAAGGAGTCTTGACAGACAGACAAGCAGACAACAAAGTTATCCTAAAAGGGCTCTTTTTTCCTTTTAAGGTACGGAACGCTAAAAAACCATCTTAGAGATCAACGTAATGAAGGAAAGTTCGGCTCCCATTCTCAGAGTGACTAACATATCTTAGGACAAGACTATAAAATTCAATTATTACCAAAATTTGTTACAACTATTTTTACTGTTAGCATTCCATTTTATACTCGCAATGTTCATTTTATTAGATAATCACAGATCAGTCGGGCAAAGTAGGTGGCCACGTCAATTATAGTCATCAGTGGCGTTCATCAGGTCCTCAAAATTGCAGTTATATGGACATTTAAGACTATGTGGATTGGATATTTCTCAATTACAGTTGACAATAATTCTTCCGAGTACTGACTATATACACTATTAATTAAAAACTATTAAATAACCTAAAATAAATAAAATAATAACAAACTATAAAAGGGCATCAAAAAACTCTTCGTCAACGCAGTCAGCTGGTATTTTGCCCAAGTGACTGGCGGCGTTGCCACGTTGTATGGCAACACTTAGCCTCTGGCCAAAGTAAAAGCCAGCCCTTGGGTCACGAGAAACAGGCTTTGTGCACTCGGACCCCACGACCCCAGAGTTTCAACCCCAAACGGCTCGATAATATAGTTACCACAAAGGTTTTTTTCCGAGTTCTTGCATTTGAGATTTAAGTTTCTGAACCACGCTGTATACCTGCTGACTGTCTATAAGAAGAATCATTATTAATGATTACTTTCTTGGTTTTAATTGGATCTTTTGTTTTTCAGTAATGAACAGGAGGTATCCCTTCCACGTGCTGGCCACCAACTACAACTACTACGCGACTGTTTACACTTGCGAGTACAGCGAGCTCATCGATAAACATTTTAGTAAGTATACAACACTGTAAACACAACAAAAAGTGGTCGTTAAGAGAAGTTCTCCATGATGAAGAGCAATACGTTTCCAGACAGCGTGTCAAATAGTCATTAGAAAAATAATTTACTCAAATAAGGCATAAGTATTAAAACTCTTAAACTCAATCTTGTCCTGAGGACAGAGATGAGGGCGACGATGGAACGAGCTAACCCAAAAAAACCTGTCCTGCCTGTTCCCAAAACGCCAAAATTTATCAAACACAAACTCCCCTGCAATTGAACAACTGACCACCGACTCGTAGCTGAAACTGAGCTGCCATGCTGCTGCAGAAACGGTCAAGCTGTGGTCTTGATTAGTTACATGAATTGCAGAAGTACAGAATTGCGAGCTGTACTCAAATTTTTATTTGCCAAATAAGATCGCTTTGGTTAGGACGTGCGCTATAAAATCAGTTGGTCAAATAGAGGATTCTCTACCATGATAAAAATGTTGCAATTAATTGTAATTTGTATGTAAGTAAACCATTTATTATTTCCAGTTTACGTATGGATCTTATCAAGAAATAAAATCCTGAACGACGTTTCCAAGGAGCTGGCCATCAGGTCCCTGTCTCGAATTGGAGTGGATCCCAAGAAGCTGGTCAAAGACGACTGGTCCCGATGCTCTCCCAAGTACTACGAAGATCGTCAGGCTGAGCCTCTGACTTTTAGATACCCTGTGGTCTTACATTAGGACACGTCTAGATTTCTTGAATGAATAGAATTTCAAAATTCAGAGTGCATTTTGTTTTAATACCTTTAAAAAAGTCTGTTGTAATTAAAAAGCATTTCCACTGCAAGGATACTAAGACACAGTCCACTGCTGTACTAAGGCCTCTCCCAAACTGCGCTACAACACCCTATCCGTCTTCGGCATTCAGTCTGTTTAAGGTCCACCTACCTGGGGTGTACCGCGGCTTGCGGATACTTAGTCTTCACTCCAGGACTTGTTTGTTCCATCGGACTCGGTCGTTCGACAAACATTGCCAGCACACTGTCACTTGAGCTTCCTCATTTAGATATAAACTAGCAACCCGCCCCGGCTTCACACAGGTGCAATATATAAATATATAAAACTTCCTCTTGAATCACTCTATCTATTACTGAAAACCGCATCAAAATCCGTTGCGTAGTTTTAAAGATCTAAGCATACATGTGGACAGACAAAGGGAAGCGACTTTGTTTTATACTAGGTAGTGACAGTAAGACATAAAATTGTTAGATAGTACCATAGTAGATAGTTGTCTTGATTAAAACCTAGATAATATTATAATTAAACATAGACTAATCAGTAATCACTGTGTTTCATCAAACAGTGTATTTATGATTTCATTGTACTTCACTTGATTAGAAAGGCTAATCCATTGTTTCATCGATCTAACAGACCTATCGGAGGCGATAAAAAACATTTTAAATTACAAACCTAAAATTATCTTTAGGATCTTAAAACTAATTTCCGTATTTAGATTTTAAATATCATAATCACTGTTACTTAAAATGTATTCTTATCTTTATTTAGTTAATGGAGTTATAATCTTATTAGAAATAATCGGCATAATGCAATTATTATTTATGCCACGCAGCGCTGGAACCGGAACAACAACTCATCATATGCCTAGCCTTTCCCAACTATGTTGGGGTCCGCTTCCAGTCTAACCGGATGCAGCTGAATACCAGTATTTTACATAGAGCGACTTCTGACCTTCACAACCCAGTTAGTACTGGATAATATGATACCCCGCGGTACCACTAGTTGTCAGACTTTCGGGCCACTGACTACCTGTAACGACTGTCAAAGATCTACAAATTACAGCCGGGACCAACGGCTTAACGTGCTTTCCGAGGCACGGAGAAAACTCGGAATGTAATGGGCGGTCACCCATTTGAAGATCGACCCGAGCAGCTGTTATTATTTAGCCACGAGCTCCTCTTCTGATCTCTATATTTATCTCTATGTATAAAAAATCAATAATACCAAAGTTTTTTCCAAAAATTTATTCCTGTTCGTTTTCCTGCTCATCTGTATTAAAATTAACAGTTTGAACGTGCGCCGTCCAATGCGCTTGACATCGCACAGCACTCTGATTGACCTTCTCCAAATATATGGAGCTCACTGAGGGCAGCGAGTTTATCTCTTGGTATGCTCTGTTCAGATACTCGTCAGGTAAGGTCGACTGCCGGGACAGGATCCAGGCTGAAACTGTGAAAAAGAAAATATTTTATCGTTTTTAGTTCACGGTTCCAACTGTTGGTTTGAAGTGAAATTCAAAGAATTTATCTTGGTCAGAGAAAGTTTTTGTTGATAAAATTATAAATAAAAAATTAAAGGTAATAATCATGATTTACCTTATATTAAAAGACAAGATAAATCATGATTATTAAATAATTATTAAAACTAGCGACCCGCCCCGGCTTTGCACGGGATCAACTTATTAATGAAGAAAATGTCAATTTTTTTACGTAACACGTAGGTGAAATTGTGGCTTGATGTAGAGGGCACGCGCGTGCGCTTATGCTCTGCCATTCAAAACGTTAAAGCAGTGGCGATGAAACAGGCCAGTAAAATAACCCAAAAAAAAAACCACAATATTGGCATGTAGTAGCTATATCCGTTTCTAGATTAACACTGATTTATTGATAAGAATGATAACATAGTTAATTAGGTATATTACTCACTATATTTGAGCCCGAGTTCATCAGTATGTTTACAGCCATACACGATTGCGTAGTTCCGGTAGTCAGTTGTCAACACTGTCAGTGGGATGCCGACTGGATCTGGAAAATACGATTTTAAGAATTATTATTAATTGGTATTTGAAGGTCAGATAGTCAGTCGCTCCATGAAAAACTACTGGTATTTACCTTCAACCGGTTATACTAGAACCTAACCCAGCATCGTTGGGAAAAGGTAAAGCTGATGATGATGATGAATCATTCCTCTTTGCAATGAAATCTCAGGTTTAACCTGTTGTATTATGTTATAGTCAAAGCATATGTAGCCTCTTCGCGGAATGACTGGATTATCTTAGGTTTGACGAACGCCTTTTGACAATCCCGAAAGTAGATTTCAATTTCTGCCTTTTACTGATGTATTTTTAGGCAAACCTAGAAGTACCTTACTTTTTACAAATTAGCTAACAGTGCCTTTTGTTGAAATTGCAGCCGGCGCTGACTTTAAAAAAAAAAGCGGAAAACGGTGTTGGCAATTTGTCACACGGTGTAGATTCTTAATAAAACAAGAAAAACTAAGAATGCAAGAGCGAGCGCACCGAGCTCAGGACTTGGGCCAACTCAGACAGGTTAGGTTCAAAGGGGATGGTGGGGTCTAGTGAGCGAACTACGACCCCGCCATCCTCTTCGTGCTAGGTTACTTTAAACTCTGTAAACAGGAATAGGAGCCCCTCGCGCAGCGGGGCTTCGTCGACTACGCCTTATTGCAAAATATTGATATTTACCTTGAACTTTAGGTCAAGATAACTTACCAGCCAAACTCCGATTTAATCGTATTGAGTTTCAGCGTTGGACTGTCCAAGTTAGTGTCTATTAGGATCAGACATAAATTCGTTAGTCAAAGGCCAAAACACGCTATTGGTTTGGACTTTGTCTAAGACTTCTTGTCAAACCTGAGGTTTGGCTAGCCAAACCTAGAAGTTTTCGAAGTTTGACTTTATTTTCAAACACATCGCATCGTTCGCATTTATAATATTAATAACATTCCATGTTATCATGGAACGTTATTAATATTATAAATGCGAAAGTAAATCTGTTTGTTAACGTCTAACCTACTAAATTGAACGTTATGAAATTTCACGGATTATTACCATAGACTACTTTTCATTCTAGACATTTTTTTTAAACATAACGTAACCCAATAACATTTGACTGACCAACGAGGCTACGACTACACTTAGCTAGTTACTTATAAAACAGTGTCTGACTGACAGACCTAACACAAAACAGCAACAAAAAATGAACACAGCACATACGCTTGTTATCATTTTCGTTGAGTAACATATAAAGCAGTTGTTTTGCTGTGGCTTTTCCACTGTGCGTCGTCTGGTTGTAATTGACTTCTGAATTGAACCTTTGTGGTGAAATTAAACTCCTATTTATGTTTTGACGTGGCAATATCGGTACTGTTGGTACAAAATAATATAGAAACTTGTAATAACAGTCGCATAACTTCATTTCTTACTACGTATGTACAATTATAAGTAAGTAGGAAAGTACCTATAACCAACCATTTATCATTCATCCATCAATGTATGAATAACATATAAATGTTGATAAAAAAGTAATAACTCATCCACTGACTAGTTGGATATTTGCATTAGTTATGTACACCACTGATTTAAGATTTT
The DNA here is from genome assembly GCA_905163415.1 of Noctua fimbriata. Classification (NCBI taxonomy): domain Eukaryota; kingdom Metazoa; phylum Arthropoda; class Insecta; order Lepidoptera; family Noctuidae; genus Noctua; species Noctua fimbriata. Next base: position 14,418,171 of record LR990936.1, read on the forward strand.
GATAAACATGCACTCTTTTTGATAATAAACGATAATAATTATCTTTATTATTGTTTGGCCTTAACACACGTTAGCAGCTAATACATTTATGGCCAGCGAATTACAATAATTGCACATGCATACTGAATTGCAAAAAGTCTGACAACCAGTCTTATCAAGGAGTATCGTATTACCCAGTACTAACTGGGTTGTGGAGGTCAGATAGGCAGTCGCTCCATGTAAAATACTGGTATTCAGCTGCATCCGGTTAGACTGGAAGGCGACCCCAACATAGTTGGGAAAAAGGCTAGGCAGATGATGATACAGAATTGCACAATTCGATCGCGTGTAAAAAAACGCATCACATAGGAGTCATCATTCACCACCATTTTGTATATCTAATGAAGTAATTAACTATAATATTATAAATGTTATTCTAAGAAACGTAGTCGGGACTGCCTCGTTGGTCTAGTGGTCGCAAGTGCGACTGATGAGCATGAGGTCCTGGGTTCGATTCAGGTCGGGTAAAGTGTTATTGGGTTTTTCCGTCAGGAATTTCTCAGTAGCAGCCACGGAGTCTGGATTTCTACCCGGTTGATAGCTTTAGGCACGCCCCCTATTACATGGAACTTAAACTTAACTGGCAAAATGTGTGTGTACTAATTAGGTACACCTCTGCCTTACCCTTCTGGGATTACAGGCGTGTTGTTATGTTATGTTATGTAGTCGTGAGCTTTAGTGAGTAAGTTTGAAGCGCAGCGAATCTCCCGTCAGATCGGCGTACACCCAAAAATTTGTTGTGCACACCTGTTGCAACCTGAGAAGGGCCGTTACCTAGCTACGCACTGAACACTGAACGGCACACTACTTGCTTGGTACACCACACACCACATCCACATCACATCACATCACACACACACACACCTTGGTTCATCCACATCTTATAACTACAGCACACACATCACAACACACACACCACATCTTATTACTACAAAAATGATCAAATCAAAACTCACCAATATTACTCTCCTGTATAACAAAGACAGCGGCGTCCCCGGGCACATACGTGGTGTTCAAATGCAACACGAACTGTATGCCGTCCCTCACATACACGTGCTCGATCTCCACGCGTCGCCCGCAGTACTGGATGCGTTTAAACGCACAGTCTCCGGACTCCTCGTACCAGGTCGGGAAGCGCTCTATTTCGTACCATTGGCCTAGGAACTGGAAGAAGAAAATGATACTGTTGAGTAAGTAACACAGTGTCAGCTGGCTGTGACCTTTTTTTTTAAAAGGACGATACCACAGGACCAGGTAATCAATAAGAGAATATCATGTTCTATGTTAAGGGTTTTGGGTATAAGAGTAGAGGAAGACCAAAAAAATGATGGATGGACTGTGTGAATGATATGGCACGAAATGAGGTGGCTGATGAGATGAAGAGTAATTGAGAAGTATGGCAGAAGACATGCTGCGCCGACCCCAAATGAATTGGGACAAGGGCAAGAGAATGATGATGATGTTAAGGGGTTTGGTTTCCTCACTTCGTCCTTAAAGTGGACCTTTGTGCGTGTGGAGAATATCATTTTTGATTTTCAATTTTAGCGACACGAAATGAACATAGCTGGGAAACCACAAAGTCCTAAAATAAAAGACATCATTTGTAAAATTTGTCAACCTATACTGGGTCATGGTTGTCGCCTGAAACCTCTCTAAGAGAAAAGGCCCACGTCCCAGCAGCATTACGATAATGCTGATTATGTTTTGTTGTAGAAGCCCACTGAAGCACTTCTGGACTGTAAAATCTTACAAACGTTTTTGTACATGGCGACCAACCTCAGCGGAGACTAGCCACCAACATGGGAGATATCTAGGTACTCACAATTGAATACCAGAGCAAATTCAGATCAAGTTGCAGAATCAGAACACAATTGTAGCGGCACTACAAAACGTGCTACAGCAATAAAGTATAAAAAGTACTACAGCGCCATCTATGACACAAATGAAGAACTAAAATCAATATTCTAAATCGCGCTGTTAATGTTATCCGCGACCAAAGACCATATAGAAAAACCCGACAACAACTGACGGGCAAAAGCCCACCAAGCACAACACCCATCTGATCGGAGGATCCCCTCTTTTAATAAGGGATAAAGAACTTTACACCCTGTTCTTCATATCCATATACAGTCATACTATACATGTTACGGCTAATAGCCGAAGTGCGGCTACACCTAGTTTTAGCCGGGCTAAACCTAGGTGCAGCCGGTTAAACTTAGATGTATCCTACTTATCTTCGGTTAGAACATGCAACCAATTTGGTTGTAGCGCTCGCTCGGCTCGCGCGCGTTTGCTCTCAGATCTGACCTAACCTAATCCATTTGGTCACTGTGTCCTAGCAATAAAAAGGGTACAAAACTGTTACCGGCCGCACGCCGCAACTAGGTTTAACCGCACTTCGGCTTTTAACCGTAACATTCAAACAAACAAACACACAAACAGATGAACAGCCTCACCTCTTCCAAATCAAAATACTGCATAGTCTGAACATTAGCACAGGTCCCAAACTGCAGCACTTGTCCACCACACATCACCCCACACGTCACCACTAGAAAATTAACTAAGAACAATTGCCTCCACATATTTTACTTTTAACTTAAGATGAGGTACCGATAATATTTTTTAATTTTGATAGGAATTACATCAACTATTAACAACACTCAAATTTTATATTTAATACTTTTTTTATAATTTGTTAGTAATATTATATTTGAGTATTTACTTAGTTTGATGTTAGTGAGTCGTTTTGTGTTCTGATCTCACTGGGTCAGATAAGATTGCTCTTAATCTTTATCTCGTGTCGTTATCGAATATGGAGTGTTGGTTATCATTGGTAATGACATGGTTTTCATTGGTATGTAGCAGTTATCTTTCATTGTGATGTAGAACATAAAATTGGCATTCATGTCGAGAAGATACAATCAGAATACACGCTGTAAAAGAGGCATTGTGATATAAACGGACTGTCTCGTTGGTCGAGTGGTCGCAAGCGCGATTACTGAGCATTAGGTCCTGGGTTTAATTCCTGGGTCGGGCAAATTCCTATTGGGTTTTTCCATCAGGAATATCTCAGTAGCAGCTACGGAGTCTGGGTTTGTGCCCGGTTGGTGGTAATAGCCTCGCTCCCTATTGCATGGGACTTAAACATAACTGGCGAAATGTGGGTGTGCTATTAGATATATCTCTGCCTAATCCTACGGGGATTACAGGCGTGATGTTATGTGATACAAACTTTTACTAAGGATTCATTTCATGATTCTAGACCACCGGCAGTGAGTTTCCGTCGGTGGTTAAATACCTTAACAACTTTTGTATGGAACACCATACAAAAATGCAATAACAACACTGTAGTCGTAGTCGTAGCTAGGTTATTGAAAAAAACTAATATTCCATACGCTTGTAAGGAATATTAGCAGCTTTTTTGTAACACGTAATTTTATCGTATCCACTAAAAAAGAGCTGTTTCACGACGTTCCTTAAAAGGAAGCGCCAGGGCATTGACTTTTGCATGAATTAGTCATTCAGTGGGATAAAATGTACTTAGAGGGTTATAAAGGGTGTATTGAGGATTTAAATAAATATAATTCTATGAATACATACGCGTTGTGGCCCCGAATCATATTTTGTTCAACATGCAGCTTGACACTGACCTGCAAATTGCAAAACAGATTTGCAAAAAATAAAATTTGAATTTCGCGGGCTACCTTGGCGCCGGAACTGCAGAAGCACTGATATCCAAGCGATATCTCCGAATAATACAAAAACGTTTAAATAATAGACCAAACAGTCTAAACATAGACAATACACAACAAAAGAAGACCTTAATAGATTTTTTTAACAGTTTAATAGAATGTGCTAACAAAAAATGATCCGTATAATACAAATAATAGGAAGTATACTTCCTATTTTACTTATAATAATAGACAAACCATTACAGACCAATTGTTACCTTTTTTAGAACAGAATTAACAATGCCTTTAAAAGTTGGCGCGGGAAATGTAATGGATCATTCTGGTTTCTTTTAAGTTTTTTATTCATAAACCTTCAATGGAGGAGCACATGGGTAAGTAATAATAACCGCTCGGATCAATCTCCAGGTTAAGCCGCGTTTACCTAGGTTGGGTTGCAGATGGGTCTAATAACCGAGTTTCTTCCGTGCCTCGAAAAGTACGTTAAGCGGTTGGTTCCGGCTGTCATTTGTAGGTAGATCTTCCTACAAAACTTCCTAATCTGCCCGAAAGTCTGAGAACCAGTCTTACCAAGGAGTATCGTATTATCCAGTAACAACTGGGTTGTGGAGGTCAAATAGGCAGTCGCTCCATGTAAACTGGTATTCAGCTGCAACCGGTTATACTGGAAGCCGACCGGAATATAGTTGGGAAAAGGCTAGGCAGGTGATGATTGAACATTGAACCTTCAATTTAGCAGTGATCGCTGTTGGGCAAGCATCTATCCCATAAGAAGCATAGGTCACCTGATAACTGGAATTCATATAATGGAATCCCAGCACCACCACTTGACCAATGCGGCAGTCATAGTATAGTATATGCTGTGTAATCATATTCATTTTCTTATGCCATACTAGCGAATTTTCATAAAGATACCTTTCTAAATCATCAGCCAGATATACAGGGTGTAAACGGACCCCTCACGAAGCCGTCAACCAAGCATTCTGTACATCAGATTAATAACTACGCAAAAATTATTGCTGGGAAACGACCTTTTATTTGATGTGATAAATCACGTTTTACGGTAAAACTCAATGTAACGCACTCAAAACATTGTGCTGATGGATGGATTGAATAGTACGGGGGTCGTGGATTAAAAACGTGTATTTTAAAAAAAGTTGGAACTTTGACCCCCAATATCTTCGTAACTAAAAGGTTCCCAGGTATAGTCTAGAACATAAAAATGATCGCAATGACGGGGAGAATAAGTGCTTTTCAGCTTCGTTAAGGGTCTTTTTAGATCCTTTATTACTGTGATGAAAATCAAACACCGTCAACGCAAAACCCTCAACTCCACACAACAAATCACCCCGGAACTCTAAACTGAAGCCAACAAAAACGTTTCTCTTTATAAGACGTAACTTTTTGCGTTAGGTTTCAGTTGTGTGCCAGCATCGGCAGCCTATGTTTGTCACAATGTTGGTCCAATGTTTTGTGTTGGCTGTATTGGCCTTAAATGTGGATGGTGCTATGATGAATGTGAGCTGTCCTTTTGTGACTCCACGGGAATTGGACTGGAAGGCGGTAAGTCTAGTGGAATGTTTTGGACTGAAAAGTGGAGCTGGTAGATATTTCCTACGTTGGTTGTAGTTAATAGTCTGATCTGGTTTAAAACTACCGTTGGATCGTCAATAACAGTTATAGCGTCAAATAAGGTCACTATTTTCTCAAGTCATTGTACAGTGCAAACCTGCACGTCAATGGTAACCAGTATAAGCTGGCCTTTTATTCCACTGAAAATCTATACGACGCTAGGTCTGCTCAAGGTCAAAGTGTACCCTCTAACGTGTATTTTACTGTACTTAATTGTGATGAATTTAAAGAAATATTAGCAATGTGTTTTTAAAAGAAGAACTTTAAAGTACAAATGGTGTCATCATCATCTTTCTGCCCTTTTCAAATTCTTTTTGGGGCCGGCGCAGCATGTCTTCCTCTTCCATTCTCTCCTGTCAGCCGTCACGGCATCATTTACTCCTTTCTCTTTCATATCATTCTTCACACAATCCATCGATATTTTCTTTGGCCTCCCTCTCTCTCCATCAACATTAATATCCATCACTTCTTTAGTAACATGCGTTTCATTCCTACTCATTACATGTCCATACCAAGATAGACGACTTCCTTTAAATTTTTATGTAACAGGCACCACTTTCAAACTTCCTCTAATATTCCTTACTTTATCCATTCTTAAATGCAAATGGAATGGAATGGAATGGATGGATTTTAGTGAAAAATAATAATAATGACGAATCGACAAGACATTTATCCTAGAACCATTTGGATGACATGCACATCCACCAGCTTACATTGGGCCCGTGTGAAGAATTAGGCATGCTGCAGACTTGTTTGGGTAGACCTGATTCAGCACGCTTCAGCACATCTAGGAAATTAAGCATACATTTAGATTTTACCGACCAACCCCAACATGTTTTACTTTACCTCACTTCTTACTTGGTTTTCCATGAGAACAGTGTTACTTTAAGAATTGCGATATATATCACTCAATTAGACGTCAATTGGAGTTCTACTTGGTTAGTTAAATATAATCTTAACTCATTATTTTCCCCCCCCACAGCTCGACGGCGTTTGGTACCTAACAGCAGTAGCAACGGAAGACATGGTGGTCCAAGGAGACTGTGCAACCGTCAACTTCGACCACCAGAACACGACAGATGTGTCCATCAGCTGGATCACCAACCACACCGTGACGTTCTACAACGGATCCGTTGCTCTGATCCCCGATCCGAATAGCAATAGTACTGGGGATCTGTTGCTGGTGACTTATGATGGTAAGGTATTAACATTTTGTAAAATATTCAGTGGCAATTCTCAGTACGTTTCGTATTCTTCTAAACCCACTTACAACAGGATTCATTCAGCATTCGATAAGTCTTTATTTATTTAAAAAAAACGCCCCACGATAGGAATTTCTCCTGTATTGTTGATGCGTTTACAAACATTTAAACTCACATACGCAAACAGCCAGACCCGGTACAACTATCCGAAGGCCACACAATTTTTTAACCCGCAGCACAGCAGTCAATCAATCAGCCACTGCGCCAATCGTGCCGTGTTCGATAACTTTTGCTGCATTCTTGTCTTCTCCATGATTGTTTTCTCTGATAGATTATCAGTTTGTTTATTCTCCTGCAGTATTTTACCACTGGACTGGCGTTAGGCACTCCAAAATCAAATTGATATTAATTTAAGTTAAAATAAGATTGCTATTGGGTTGTTACCACTGATAATTCTGTCAAAACCACAATGATTTTATTCCCGCTGATATACGGTTGCTCTTAAATACTATGAAGGTACTGTAAGTTATGAGACTTCTCTATACTGTCATTAAATCTATTCGTAGAGTCAGTGAAAGGATAGTACCAGAAATACTAACTCAAACACAAAATCGATCGTGTGGAAATACTTGTACCGGAACTAACTCGAACACATAATCGAGAGACCACTGAAATGTCTGTAAATGTATTAAATGTGGAGTTAGGGCCTGGCCGAAACGAATTATTCTTAAATTGGTAGCAGAAGATCGCTGTAAATATTTGTAAACATTCTAACTTTTCTGCAAACTACTACAATCTATATTTACAAAGTATCACTAATTTCCACAACTCACCACTAAGTGAATTAACAGCGCAATAGATTTAGCTACACTTGGACATGAACACCTTCTAAAGATCTGAAGAAATTATTATACAATCCACCTTCTTCTATTTCAGTTAGACAATAGACAATTTATATTGCCTAATGCCCGACTCGTTACTGTTCCAAATCGTCATCGAAAAACAAAAGATCCACACTATTTCAAAAAAAAATGTCATCGATGCTAAAGTATCGTCAAGTGAACAAACTATACATTTCATTTTTATTATAAGTTAGGTAGGTAAGGAAAATTCACACAAGTTTTGTAAGCGGGACAACATAATAATATAATTAACTTCATCCCCAACGACGACACTGCCAAATACCCCAAAAGTTGTGATTTCCTCATAGCTTTTGGGGTATTTAGCAGTGTCTTTAACATCAGTTAATTTTGTTTTGTTAATCGCGTTAACTGCCGTCTGGTTAACCAATTAACCAATCTCTAACATAAATCTAAATTACTCGTGAATTGCTAATTAGTAGGATAACCTCTAATTGGATCTATCAAATTGAATTAATCAGCAACACTTCGGGTTCGACCTTGATTTAGGCCTATTGTATTTCCTAGATATTGACAGTAGTATCAAATAATAGGGCCACCATCCACTGATACACTTCACCCAAATTATTTATGCAGGCGGGAAAACACAGAACTAAAATAAATATACCAAGTTTGACATACCGATGCGATTTTCTTGACAATCAACGCCATTTTCAACTGCACACTTAAAGTGGTTATATTTTATGTGGGATGTGTTCGAAGAAGTTTGCCAAATAAGCTACACGGTTCATTTGTCAGCTACGCAGTCGGCGATCCCGCTTATATTTTCATACAAAGCGAAACTAAATATCTTACGTCTAAGCTGTTCAAGTTGCTCTGGAGGGATAACCCTTCTTCCTTCGTTTTCAGTCTCTTTTGAGGAGCTCGTGACTCGGTTCGATTTTCAGCTTAAACCGCACTTTCCTAAGTTGGTCCGTGGATGGGTGACTTTCGACCCATTATAAATGTACCGAGTTTTCTCCGTACCTCGGAAAGCATGTTAAGCCGTTGGTTGTCAGCTGTTATTTGTAGATCTCTGACAGTCGTTACTAGTGTAGTAGTCAGTGGCCCGACAGTCTTACCAAGGGGTATCTTATTACCCAGTACTAACCGGGTTATGGAGGTAAGATAAACAGTCGCTCCGTGTAAAATACTGGTATCAGAAAATCCGGTTTGATAGGCAGATGATGACCTACATACCGAGATGAAACTAAGTATTCTATTTTTCTATTCACAGATGAGAAGACTGAAACCTATTCGTTCCTGGATGTGAACTACGAACACTACGCGGTCGTCTTCGCTTGCTACAACAATGACGATGGAAACAGCAGTACTTGTGAGTATTTTAGTATTTTACTGACTATGCAAAGGATCCTAAATAAATAAGAAATGGATTTTCTCTTTCTTTAATGGATTTTCAACTTTATCGCTAAAGCTTGTGGTTCAAGGTTGATTGGGAAAATTGCCAGTTTCGGGTAGCTTGATGTGCTGGCGTCTGTACGCGGAAGTACACAAGTAAACATGCCACAGGTTATGCAAGCGGTGCCCTTGACCGACGGTCTATAGAGAAAAACCAAGGGCTTGTACGGATTCCTTTATTAGTTACTTTTTTTCTTGCGGTATTTATACAACATTAGTTTTAGTATATGCGAAACCTGAAAAACGTGTCTAGTATTTTATGTAAAGAATCTATGTACTTACAAAATTTCAAAACTGTATCATGAAAAATCACAAAGTTATAAGCTTGTTCTGTTACCTGGTTGTCCGCACAAAAACGTGATCACCGCGCGGCGCGCCCGCGGGCGCGTCTCCAGCGTCGTCTTGAGCTCATTGATAATAATAATTTGGCAGTAGGTACCTAAATGATTGCGATAGGTACAGTATCGCTTGGTGTCCAACTTGTAGCCTTTTTAAAATATTTTTGGGACAAATTATAATATGGTTTAAAAAATATTGGAATCGATTTAGTTACTTATTCTGAACAAACTATATTTAAGTTTCGCATATACTAAAAGTAATGTTGTATAGGTCTCAGTGAATGTCAGTATGATTGTCCTCCTCCTCCTCAACTCTGTAGTAGCTGACCTGGCTCTGTTTGCGAATACGACTTCCGGCAGTAGCTACAGAAAGTGTCAATGATATTTGGTCTTCTGACCGCAACACTGTTCAAGAGCACGTCGCATAAAAGCAGCTATTGAAATCATAGAAGCAATAGATACGCCTGCCTGTCTCGATACAGTCTGCCACGATTTGTCGTTACCAGACGCGTGATATAATTCGATTACACGCGTGAATTACACGCTGTTTGCTGGAGCGCATAAATTACACGTGATTATACTTAACACTGTTTCAAGGTGTCCATTACTTACTGTGGTGACAACGTCTATAATGTAATTTATGTACATATGTCTGCACAATATGCGCGACAAACTGTTCCTGTACAAAGGAAAGGGTTTGAAATGTGCTCACGAGTTTTTTAAAGGGAAATAATTAATCGGGCGAATAAAAATTTAATTGGCGACCAATATACTGAATGGGCGACTATTGTACCAATTAAGTAACTATTGATCTGGTCATTGCGGCAAGGAGAATATAGGAAGCAAAAGCTAGGTTAGGTTACTTTAAACCCTGCAAAGAGAAATAGGAGCCCCGCGCAGCGGGGCTATTTCCACTACGCCTTATCTACAATTTAGTAGTTAATTGTAGCTGCCAACTTATTATTTTTGCTACCCATTTTAATTATTTTTAAAACCCTAATTCAGATTAGTTTGTCGCCGCGTTAAATACATGCCTTTTTTAAATAGGACTTACATCAACTCAGCCGTCCCCTGCTCGATTGAGGCCTCTTTTAAGATTCGTCATAACATCCTCTTCCTCTCCCTTCTGCATCTAGCCCGTCCCAGCCACCTTCAGTGATTGTCGGTCCATCTAGCTGGAGGCGTTCCACGCTACACTTGCCGATACACAGTCTCTACTCCAATACCTGTATCTATAAACAAGTCAAAGTGTTTTTTGAATAATACAGTAGTAGTGGTAGTGCAGTGTAATCAATTATGATTGAAGTTAGACTTGCCAAAACTTAAAATTCTTAGCTTAGCTTATGTCCAGCAGTGGACGTCTTTCGGCTGAAATGATGAATAAATAATCAAGTTCATTTACTCACTATACTGATACTGGATATCCATTTTTTGATGACTGTGTACCTAACAATGTTTAATGACAGGGTGCCGAGATAGGAATGTTTCATGCGCATGATAAATAAATTCCGAGATGCGACTAAACCCTTTCTTTGAAGGTTGTTACTTAGTTTAAATTCTTGTCTATTCCATAAAAAAATTTGCATAAGTAAATACTTAAACTCAAGTAATGAAATTAACTTGACTATAGATACGGGTATAAGACTCTAACTTCAAACTTAAGTACAGACGCTATCAAGCTACCCGAATCTGTCAAATTTTCCCAATCAACCTTGAACCTAATATTTTAGGGATAAAGTTGAAAATCTATTAAAGAAAAACACAGATTGATGATTGACAGATGGTAGTAGCTTGATGTGCTCGTCTGTACAAAATAGTAAATCTAGTTGGTTGTTTGACTTGACTGACTAACCGTGGTGTACCGTTTGTGCTTAATTAGGCTAACGGTTACTTCGTCTTTCGACGTTTTTCTCAGATATAAAACATAACAGTTTCTCTCTTACTGAAATAAACTCAGACTATATCAGGCGCAATTGCTAATATACAGAATGGAAGGTAAAAAAAAATCAGCTGTTCCATACATTTTGATCGTGTACGGTATACAAGATGAATTTTTCAAGTGGTCGTGGATGGCCAAATCCGAAACTATGAGGAATAGCGAAAAATACTCAAAAGAGTCTGGAGCCCAATTTTGATGAAAACTAAAACTGCATCATTGGATTTTTGAAAAATCAATATTCCTGGCCAGGATTCCAACCCGATGATTTAAAAAAATAAAATACACACTGTGTTATTACATCATTCGACAGTGTCGCTAATAGGGATAACATTCTGGGAAGTAATGATATGCGGCAAATTAAACTAAAAAACGAAAAAATTAAACTCAACGCTTTCCTCAAGGTCTATAGGATACCGTGAGGCTAAAAGAGTAGAGGAAGACCAAAGAAACGATGGATGGACTGTGTGAAGGATGATATGGCTAGAAAGGTGACTGCTGAGATGGCGAGTAATAGAGAAGTATAGAAGAAGAAGACAGACTGCGCCGACCCCAAATAAATTGGGATAAGGGTAGGAGAATGATGATGAGGTATATTGCACTTTTTGTAGGAAACAGCTGCTTTTTTTTTAAATTTATAATCTGCCTAGACTTGTTCCCAACGATGTTGGTGTCGGCTTCCAGTCTCTCCGGCTCCAGCTGAATGCCAGTATTTTACATCGAATGACTGCCTATCTGACCTCCACAACCCAGTTAGTACTGGGTAATACGATACTCCTTGGTAAGACTGGTTGTCAGACTTTTTGGGCCGCTGACTACCTAACGACTGTTAAAGATCTACAAATGACACCCGGGACCAACAGCTTAACGTGCTTTCCGAGACACGGAGGAAACTCGGTATGTAATGGGTGGTCACCCATTCTCAGACCAACCTAGGCAAGCACGGCTTAACCTAAAGACCGACCCGAGCGGCTGAGGTTTACCTGATATTACACCCACATTTCGCCAGTTATGTTTAAGTCAATAGAAGAAGACAAGTCAATAGAATATGTTACTAGTAAGTTACTTTAATTGACATCGCTTATTGTGAATACATATGCACGCCACGTTATGGCAGGATATGCTGGAACAAATTTATTGTAACACCGTACCATGTTCTAGCAAATAAATATTTTGATTTGATTTGAAGTCCTATGTAATAGTGGGCTAGCCTATTGCCATCAACCGGGCGCAAATCCACAAATCTGTTACACTTTTAAAGTAAAAATCAGTATTATGATTACTCTCAGTTAGGGTCAAACAACCATGAAAATGGCGAAACCGCAGATTATCCAGTCGTACAGTCAAAATGTCAATTACATTAAGTTTTTGCGATAAACGGTAGTGCTGGTAATTTGCCGGTCAAATGGAGGCCAAGTGCGGTCGCACGGAAACTTGACCGATTGGAATATACCTTTCAATTACTTGCTTATTTACTAGAATGATCTTATAGGTTCCGTACATCCTACTAATATTATACTCTTTCACGCAAAAACTACTGAACGGATTTGAATAAAATTTTGCACACAGGTAGTTTATAACCTGGATTAAGACTTAGGATACTTTTTATCCCGATAGTATGATTCCGTGGGACAATTATCGGACTTCACGTGGGCAAAGCCGAGGGCATAAGCAAGACTCTGATAATTTGATATCGTTGGTCCAGTTATGAACGCAATAAAAATGTTACTTTTGAAAAACTAAGTAATTATTACCTACTTGTATTTTGGGCAAATTTTTATAAAAAATTAAAGAAAATACAAAACCATTTTGTTTTTATTTGGAAGAAACGTATAAATTAGAAAGAGGTTTCTTCCAAAAAAAACTAAGAGCCTAGTGATTTTTTTTCTATTGTGAAATAATCAATATCTGCCATTAGACATCTTGAAAGTCTAAATAAAGCTAGGTGTTACTGTGTTACCATTATTATTTCCTTTATTTATTTTCTTACATACTAATTACATTTTTAAATATTTTTTAACAAAAACCATATAAAAAAAAACATTTAAAAATATAAAAAATAGTGGTCCGCCGGTACGGGAGCAGGGTCCAAGCTACCGGTGGTTAGGGCTCCAGAGACAGGAACCTCCTCACAATACGAGCCATATCGAGGAGTACTGCCTTCTGAATCAAGCCCTTGATCCAACCGCCTAAGGAGAGCCTCGAAAGATGGTAGTCGAGGCTCTTGGCTATAAGGCCATTGGCCGTCACGACGATCGGCACAATGATAGCCGAGTTCACATTCCACATGTCAACAACCTCGTGTGCCAAGTCGAGATATTTAATTTGTTTCTCTTTCTCAGCTTTCACGAGGTTCTCGTCATGCGGGATGGTGTTACCATTTATTATTATTTACTCAATAAGTTTATCTTCAACAGAATTCACATAATGGCTTGTCTCCTTGGCTAAACTACTAGTGAAAACTTGAATACGGTTCGAACAGGAAGGTTACAAATCACTTAGCTTTATAGCGATTCTGATCAGACCAAGATAATGTTATCGACTTTTGCAGCGCACCACATAAAAGTTGATTTTGTTGCACCCTGTGATGAAATAGAGTCCATTTTTATATCCGCATGGCCCATTTTTTTTAGATACATTTTAAATTTTTTGTATGAAGAGTCGACCTACAGTTTGGCGGTATCCCGAAAAACTAGTTTGGAACTCAGACTTCATGGTCCTAGTGTTTCAACCCCAAACGGCTCAAGTACATTCCTACTAATTAGGCATTATATCATAATTATTGCATTTGAGTCATTTGAAGTTTTCATCTCATATATTATTGGGTTTTTCCATCAGGAATTTCTCAGTAGCAGTCACGGATTTTCGCCCGGTTGATGGCAATAGGCTCCTCCCTATTACATGGGACTTAAACAAAATTGGCGAAAGTGGGTGTGCTATTAGGTACACCTCTGCCTAACCCTTCGGGGATTACAGGCGTGATGTTATGTTACGTTAGATTTTATAACTATATTTCCCAGTTAACACCAACAATAACCGAACCCTAAATGGATTGTCTAGAAAATTTTGATTTTTTTAAAATTGTCGCACTTATAGATTTACAACAGTCGGCCTAGCGTCGAGAGCCCGATAATTGAAACTGAAAACATACACACACATGTAATTTTGAACTTTAATGTATTTAAATTTTTAATTTAGGGACTAACCACGTTCCTAACTAAATGTTGCATGCCTAGTGCAGAATATGGTGACACTAACAACTTTCCTGTTCTTCAAAAACCCACCTGTATAACTACCCATATTTGCAATAAATGAATTTGAATTTGAAACCAGCGCTGTGCTGTGGGCCCCCCATAGCACAGCATCATGCTGAGTGGTAACCTGCTTGTCGCAGTCACGACGCTGTTAACTTTTTTTCTGTTGTGTTTACAAATATTTGTTATGCGTTGTATATTTATTGTCATTTTGTATGCACGTCATCTCTCTGCGACAAATAAATGTTTTTCTTTCTTCTTTCCAAATGTAACAGTACGCTTCTAAGCATTTCATTCGAGGTCTGAAAATCTACTGAACCCTTCTTGGACACGTGCCTGACTTCCAACCTAAAGTTTTTTGCGCATCCCCAAAAGTGTAAACCTCTTTATACAAATAATTACTTTTATTTGGACGACTGATTATTTCAATTATATGTGTGCTGCCGTAAATTGCTTTGTTTACTATAGACCGACCGCTTTAATGAGTCCTCGCGAAGGTATCAATTTATATGGAATATTCTAAAGGTTGATCACGTATTGGTTCAATTAGTATCGTAATACCTACGTGGATTATGGTTATTTTAAAGCAAATAACCTGTGGGATATCGTTAGGATTGTGTAATTTGTCGCTTAATATGCCTTTGATGGGGCAAGGCGGAGGACTCATTAAAGCGGTCGGTCTATAGTAACTTCCGATTTTCGTTGTTATTTCCATAGAATTAGATGGACTACATAGATATTTTTGATTATAAAGAAATTGTACTTTATAGATATAATGTACATATAATCTAATCGTAGGTCAATTGTGTCGTTTTACCGCCTTGTGTATCGGATTAAGTAGCAATTAGTTAAATCGCAGTGTGATATCTAAAACATGTCAAAAGATAATGTTTGTACTAACAGCCCCAGTAGCATGGACCACCGACATCGACAAAATGACAGATAGTGCAAAGAAATCTGTCATTGTGTCGACACAGTCTGTCATTTTGTCGATTCTTCCGTCAAAGAAATCCTTGTCCACGGAGGTCATGCTACGGGGGCAGGACTCTTTGATTAGAAGGGCTATATGCAACTTAATACAAACTGATTCATGCAAACCTTATTTTAGAAAACTAAAAATACTGACTCTGCCCTGTATCTATATATATGAAACTGCAGCATTTATTAAATCACACCCAGAATTATTTGAGTACCGTACAAGGCGTCGTCATGCAGACCAGCTGTGCGTTCTACATTCCAAAACAGCGCTCTTATACAAAAGTTTTGTTTGTATGGGACCAAAAATTTATAACAATATACCCCTAAACATCCGAAATATCAATCAGGTTAGGCTATTCAAGAAGAAACTATACTGTTTTCTCATAGATAAAGCATATTATACTTTAAGCGAATTTATGAATGATAAAGACAGACAAATGTAAACGATTAATGTAAACGTAATGTAATGTAAAACTCACCATCATTTTATTATAAATATGTATACCTAATAATCTAAATTCATTTTAATTTAATTTTAATTTAATTTTAATCTTATGACTAATCTAATGCAATTGAAGGACTTTAACATAAGTGTAAGATTAACCAAATTTTGCATGCTTATATATAGGCTGAGTATGGTGAAACAACAAACAATGTAACATCTCCTGAAAAACCCATATTATGCAAATAAAATGATTTGATTTGATTTAGAATTATTTATGTTGTTTATATGCAAAATTCTATAAACAGTATAAGGTACTTATTTTTTAGGATTATAGTTTAAAAGGCTTCGTAGATCATAAATGGTAGATATTAAATTGCAAAGTACAAAAGTTTTATTTCACTTTTTTTTTTTTTTTTTAAATACTTTTATTTTTTAAGTTACCTTGTTGGTCGTTTTGTGCAAGAATAAATGATTTACTATGAATAATAGATCGTGGATATACAACATTAGTTTTCGTTTATGCCAAACCTGAAACACGTGTCTAGTATTTTTATGTAAAGAATCTATGTACAAAATTTCAAAACTGTATCATGAAAAATCACAAAGTTATAAGCTTGTTCTGTTACCTAGTTGTCCGCACAAAAACGCGGTCACCACTTAGCGCGCGCCTCCAGCGTCGTCTTGAGCTCATTGATAATAATAATTTGGCAGTAGGTACCTAAATTATTGCGATAGGTACTCAAAGTCGCTCGGTATCCAACTTTTAACATTTTTTAATATTTTTGGGAAAAAATATAACATGGTTTAAAAATGATTGGAATCGATTCAGTTACTTATTCTGAACAAACTATATTCAGGTTTCGCATATACTAAAAATAATGTTGTATAGGTACAGACGCCAGCATACCAAGCTACTACAGTCTGTCAAACTTCTTTAATAGATTTTCAACTTTATATCCAAAGCATTAAGTTCAAGGTTGATTGGGAAAATTTGACAGCTTCTAGTAGCTTGATTTGCTGGCGTCTGTACATACACAAACTCATGTATTTTTCCAGACAGAAACTGCAGGATTCAACGTTAAACCTTCGTTATGTGTAACGCTAATGTTAAGAAATTGGAGCTTACAGTATTACCAATACTTTGAAGACTTTCAAACATTAATTTCCCTCTTTTCAGACGAGATATGGAAGCTAACCCGTACACCGCATCTGAAAGACACGGACGCTGCCAAACTCGACCAGGCCATCGCCAACTACAGTCTTCAAGACACCCAGTTCTTCACTTTCAACAATACTGAAGACACTTGCAGGGTTAACAGTGGATATCAGCTGGACACTTCAACCCTTGTTATGACGTCGGCAGCTGCGCTTGCGTTGTTTAGACGATTTTATTGATCAATCAACTCGGTCGATAGCAGTCCACTGCTGGACATAGGCCTCTCCCAAAGTGCGCCTCAACACCCTATCCGCCTCCGCCTTCTGCATGCAGTCTGGGGCCTCCACCATCAATACCTCGTACCGCTTTATTATTTTAACGTTACCACAGCGTGTGAAAGAGACGGAGTTTATTTATATTTTCCTGCATAGCTCCATCTCCTTCGAACGCTGAAGTGATATTTAAGTATTACTATAAGAGGTGGTAGTACACGCCCTGAATCGGACAGCTTTTTAAATAAGACTCCTTTAAACCCGGACTCCACCAAAGCGCAGAGGTGCGCAGATGTGCAAAGCGGAGAGGAGATGCTTAGGAGCTAGGGGCTATGCCGATATGCGTACTGGCTAGACGGGAGCAGAGATGTGTCTACTGGCTACTTACGTCCGGTTTAGCGACTTCCACACACCGCTTACCGCACGCCGCTCACGTCTCCGCTATGAGTTGAACAAATATGACACAGCTACTCTCGTCTCTGTTGAACTATTTCCACTTAAGCTAAGTGGAGACGAGAAGTGTTAATACTGAAATTCTATTGGTGGTTTACAACACATCTCCTCTCTGCTTCGGTGGAGTCCGGGCCTCCAAGTAATATTGAAGTTTTTCTTTATGAGGTGGTGGTACAGTCTAAAATTGAAATAATACTGCTAAGACATGGTGGTATAGTTCACGATTTTAATTGATACAACGCTAGAATGATTAATTTTGATTTTGGAATGTTCTGATAAAAATGTGATTATTTTGTGATAACCAATGGATTCATTGATTTAGAAAACGTGTAGGTACTTGTACCTACATGCTTTTGTTATTACATCATGGTCATGTTGATACTTATTGAAATTAGTTCTGCAAGCGCATTTTTTTCTTTTTTTTATAGTTGTTGGTGTGATAAATTTTTGAATCTCATGTTAATTTTTGTGATCATCAAATCAAAATACATTTATGTAACAAAACGCAATTGTATATAGGTACCTATGGAGTGTTAATAGTCTCAAAGCCAATTTGATAATATTTTAGTTCAATGGCTTTGAAAAGAATGTTCATTTTTTCTCACTTAAATGAAAAACAAACAATTTTCCTTACTGCATCCAAAAAATTCACCCTTTAAATGTGTTAATTCATTCTGTAATACTTAATAATTTGTATTTATGTAAGTACTTAATAAAATGTTGAGGTATTAATTTATTTTAAGTATAAGAATTAAAATATTTTGTTGGAAGCAAATCTTTTATTACTTTTGATTTTGGAATTCACTCTTTTATTAATCATAATTGGACTTTTGGACACAAGGATGTCGTATGTCGATGCAAGAAGTAGATACTACCTAATTGAGTTATCAACTATCTGTATCATTAGTAATGTTTTGATCCTTGTGTAAAAAGTCCAATTCAAATGATTTTCAAAAAATGATTAATTGTATGACTGTGTCGCTGGTCTAGTGGTCGCAAGTGCGACTACTGAGCATGAGGTCCTGGGTTCGATTCCCAGGTCGGGCAAATAAATTTCTCAGTAGCAGCCACGGAGTCTGGATTTGGGCCCGGTTGATGGCAATAGGGTAACCCCCTATTACATGGGACTTAAATAAACTGGCGAAATGTGTATTATATTTCGGTACACCTCCGCCTAACCCTTCGGGAATTGCAATTCCAAATTCCAATTTCCAAAAGTTCCATGTACAGTTAAAATAATGAGTATTTAATTATTTTGACCCATTATACATATATATGAAAATGAAGATTGAATGAAAATGAGCGCTACTTGGACTGCCATCTATCGGTACTTTGCAACATTAGAACGACGGCGTTTTCAGCATTATCTTTATCTTCCCTGTTATAAGCGTATCTCGTGCACAGTGTCAGCCTGTTTGTTCTAGTATAACATTGTAGATGGCGCTGTAATCAAAAGTTATCGAACATCACGCCCCGGAAGGGTTCGGCAGGACTGTTCCTATAGCACCCCCATTTCGCCAGTTGTGTTTAAGTTCCGTATAAAACGGTGAACAATGTGAACATGGCAAAATTGAATGTTTTTTTTCATTCATGTTCCCTTTATTCGTTTTAACACATATTAATTACATTTTTATTATTTAAATATTCTAATAAAAAACAATATAAAAAATAGTAGCCCACCGGCATCGGGAACAGGGTCCGAGCTACCGGTGGTCAGGGCTCTTGAGAGAGGAACCTCCTAACGATTCGCGCCGTGTCCAGAAGCAAGCCTTTATCCAGCTGCCGAGCGAGAGCCTCCTCAGATGTTGTTCGAGGCTATTGGCTATTAAGCCATTGACCGACAAGACTATCGGCACAATGACTGCTGTACTCACGTCCCACATGTCGATAACCTCGCCAGCCAGATCTAGATACTTGAATTACTTATCTTTCCCTGCTTTCACGAGGGCCTCGTCGTGCGGGACCGTTATATCAATAATCATTGCGCGACGCTCCAATCGGTCAATCACCACGATACCAGGTATATTGGCAACAATATTACTATCAGGGACGATAGATCGATCTTAAAACAACCAATATCAAGAACTGGCTCGGGCAGTATGGCACTTCTGATTCTACAAGTTTGTACTTCAAAGCAATAGTTGCTAGTGAATAATCCTGGTAACGAGGTTGTGTCTATGCAAGTAGTCTCTGTCTTCATGACTTTAGGGTTTCTCAAAAGTCTGCCCGCCTTATGAGCTTGCCGTATTGTTGGCCTCTAGGCACGCCACTGCTTCTACAATTTTTCCACGTCGCACTGTCTCGATCCAGCAGTCATGGTAAGCGTCGAACTCATTGCGCCATCTTTGTATCTTTTTCTGAGCAGTCAAAACTGTACGAGCCAATAATGCTCATACACCAAAAGTACGTTTCTGCGCACGTAATGAATTCCACTTAACGTACTTTATTCATTACAGTTTAACATAAATTCAGTCGTCACTAAAACTTAGCCGCGAGCGGGTCGATCAATAATAACATTGCATCAAGTGCGGCTCAGATAACTAAACTAAACATAACGTAATTAAACTATTGAACCTAACAGTGTTTTGGTGTGAATTAACTACCTTCCTACAACTACCGGGGTATCAGTCAAGAATACCCCAACAAAAACATTAAACATACTTCCAGAAATTGCATAGACAAAAATGATAGCCATATGCATGTAATAAAGAAACAAACCAAAGTTGGAACCTCCCCAAACACACACACCGAACTCATCTTTCCCAAAGACAATCTTTCGATTAAAAAGCTTCATACGAACATAATCTAAGTAAATTCTTGGCTTCAAACGGTTTTACTTGAACTTTATTACTCTCGAAGTTAGGAGTTAGAGACTCGTTGACTTTTATGGCGGTTTTTACACAACCACCGAAGCGATTGGTTAAGCAGCGTGCAGATACGATTCGGTCTTGTCGATAGGTATGTAAATTTCTTATCTTTAAACTCTTTTGGGTGGATTTTGTGGCCATAATTGGGAAGCTGGTGGATAATAAATAGGGAGATATATAGGGAATAGTAAACTTTTCGCAAACCCCATGGTTTGCGAAAAGTTTTAGTTGTGTTTGGCGAACTATAACTTGATGGTTGATAATATTCTGTATTAGGGATGTGAAATAGTTCGAAATAATATGTGTATTTGTAAGAAAGTAAGAAAGAAAGAATAAAAAAAGATACAAAATAAAAAATAAAAAACAAATTAAAAAATTAAAATAAAAGAGAAAATACATGTGCTGTGTGCCTCACGGCTGCGGCAAAAAGATTCATTTCAGCATTCATGCCAGACAGGTGATGCTGTCTGACGCTGGTCTTCCAATGAACCTTTGGGGGGTAAGTGACGGAACAACAGTTTCAAACATAATATAATTATACATATAAATAAATATATAGATAACGAATAAATAATGAAATGTGTATTTACGAGTTTTGATAATAAAAAAAAAATAATAAAAAATGTAAGTAATAAGTATTATAGTGTGGTAGAGAGAGACAGTTGTATGGTCTAGTTTAATTTGGTATAAGAACCAAGGGAAAACATATTATGTTTACGGATTTGTTTAATTTCGAGGAATTCACCGAGTTATACTAGTGGCACAGAATAAATAATAGTACTGGTGGTGACTTACAGTTACATCGTAAATTTTTCGGATTTTTCAGATCCGTGTCCTTATCGTCATAATTATCATATCAACTTATAAAATGATAATTTAGGCATTAGGACCAAATAAAATCATCATCATCATTATCAGCCTAGCCTTTTCTCAACTAAGTTGGGACCGGCTTCCAGTCTAACCGGATGCAGCTGAATACCAGTATTTTACATGGAGCGACTGCCTATCTGACCTCCACAACCCAGTTAGTACTGAGTAATACGATACCCCTTGGTAAGACTGTTTGTCAGACTTTTTGGGCTACTGACTACCTAAAACGACTGTCAAAGATCTACAAATGACAGCCGGGACCAATGGCTTAACGTGCTTTCCGAGGCACGGAGGAAACTCGGTATGTAATGGGTGGTCACCCATCCACAGTCCAACCTAGGCAAGCATGGCTTAACCTAAAGATCGACCCGAGCGGCTGTTATTATCTAACCACGAGCGTCTCCCAAACTAAAATATACCACAACAAAAAAAAAACCAAACCAAATCAAAATCAAGGAACAAATTATTTTTGTAACAGAGAGACTGACACTTCTAAAATGTTTTTCATAAAAGCATCTTTAAACAGTTCTCCATGGTGGAGTTTATCAAACAACTGTAATTTTGTTGTAAAAAAATCAGTAAAAATGGGATTTCAAAATGTTTTCTTTCGAAATAAAATTATCTCTTACAAATCGAACATCCAACAACATAAGTATGTACACACCTTTACAAATTGGCAACAAACTTAGAATTGTAGCTCTCAAACCCCGATTTATTTACCTTCACCCTTATCACATCGCTCGAAGGTATATTTCAGGAGGGCATAACTTTTCCAGCAGTATTGTGTCGTGTTCAGGGGTTGATTACCGTAATGCCTGGAGGTAGGACGGTGAAACGTTAAGGATTGGTATTCTTTCTGCCTTCAGTGAACTGGTACTTCCAGTGGCGGTGAACTTAAGTGGGTGTCAGTTTACTACCGTTTCGTGTGATTATGCGGCTATCTTAGCCTTTAAGTTTAGGGGAAATGATTCTTGTGATGACATGGTAATGATTTGAGACTAATTTTGACATGGTACGGTCTTTTCGAGTAAGACCTCGTGCAGACCAGGTAACTAAAAAAAAACAGCCAAGTGCGAGTTGGATTCGAGCATGAAGCAGTCGTTTATTATTTAACAGTGCAATATTTTCAAAGCCTGCGAGAATGAAACAGCTACAATTTTATTTAGACCTAAAACTAAAAATCGAACTCCATAAAATGATAACAAAAGCGAAGCAAAACAAGATCCATCATAAATTCAGGCATGGCGTGTGCATATATTGTTTTTTTTTTAGTTTTCGCAGTGTACAGTTTCGAACACTAATATTTAAAGGTGATTTCACCTACTGTATTGATTGCAATTTTATGTTGTTATGAACATATTATTTTGGAACTTATAATAAGATGACATAATGTAGATCTTATATCAGAGTTGCTATTTCACGTTATTCCACAAAAAAATCACTTTTGAATTTAGGTAAGTGTAAATGGTGTACGTGACTGTACTCTGTGGTGTGGTACCCAGTGACATGTCCGACGGAAACGACTGGAATGTGTGTACAGTCCGCGAAATACAAAGTTACCTGCAAATAAAGTGACACATTTTATTACCTGTTGTTGCCTTTCCAATCTCAAGCGACTCGGTCCTCGGCTGGTTATTCTTGTCATGAATTATTAGGAAACTATGATTTTATTTACGTTTTTTTCCGCGCTTTGCTTTCGCCAGGTTGAAGAAGAAGCAAAGGTATTAAGCCGCTAAACAGCCTTAAAATTCAAAAAGCTATAGTCTATCTATGCCAGCGATCGTCGGGTTAAGAGCCCTCTTACATTTCGGCGCTTCGCGAATTTAGGTATTTTACGCACCGAGCGGTCGGCGAGCTACGCGACCGATTCTTTCTTTCATTTCTGTTCACTCGCTTGGACCTTAAAATTGTGAGTATGGTGTCTAAACGATCTTGATTCAACGTAACACAAGTTTTCTTAGCATGGAGTTACGGTGATATTTCGGTGGAAGGAAAAACTTTTCGTGTGACATTTTAATGTTATTTAATTCGTTTTAAGATTTATTTTAACTCGCTTTATATTTTTCATTATTTAAGAATCTTAAAGTAATTAAGTAGATATAAATTAAAATTTATATGCATAGTAGTCTGAAAATCGTGCTCCATACTCATAGAAAACGAAATAATTATGGTACTATCGATACTAGAAAGTACTTTTGTGAGATATTTTTAAGGACAATATTATAGTCCAC
Source organism: Noctua fimbriata (assembly GCA_905163415.1). NCBI lineage: Eukaryota > Metazoa > Arthropoda > Insecta > Lepidoptera > Noctuidae > Noctua > Noctua fimbriata. Next base: position 14,441,851 of record LR990936.1, read on the forward strand.
GCTATTCTTATCATTTAAACGTTTCATTTGCTGTTACATTTTTAAATTCGTTCAGGTAATTTCAAAATTTCAAACTGCGCATCAAAATCCGTTGCGTAGTTTTAAAGATCTAAGCAAACATAGGGACAGACAGCGGGAAGCGATTTTTTTATACTATGTAGTGATGTGTACGTAAATAAATAAATAGTACGGTTGCAACATGTTTAAATTAATAAAACACACTAATTATTTTATTTCGTACAGTCAATTACCATATTTTTTATTAGAAAAATATTTTTGTTTTTATTTACAACGATCAAAAACGGCGGTCGTAGTTTACGAAGTTCTGGCACGCACACAAAAGCAGAGTTTATACGGCAATCGACGCACACTACCATAGTATCGACAGGACGAAGCGCGCGAAATTATCTGACATAGACACGTCCTAGTCAAGCGCTCGCGCCGTAGTGAGCGCAGATCGCCGGCGCAGTGAAATATATAGTACTTTTAATTAATTAATTAAAAAATAACAGTAGCTATTTAAAAAATAAAAATAATAGTATAGTTCAAGCAAATACTGAAGAATATTTTGGTATAAATATTACGTCAAAATGATGCAAAACTTCGGAGATATCGCGGCATGTTTCGAAGCCTTTTCGGTTGATAATTGAATTAGGTGCAGTTTTTTTTATTTTTTTTAACATGCATCGGGAGAATGATGATTACTAAATATATAAAAAAGTTATCTAAAATTCTCTTTGATATGATTGTAGTAGAGATAATGACCTATTTTTAACAAATAATTGTTATTTCAAGCAACGTACGAAAAACATATTATTTCAACGTGAAAACCTTGCAATTATCTGTTTTTTTGTAACACCCCTCTTAATATGGAAGGCCCTTCGCTAAATTAGTTAGTTTATTATGGCTGTGGGCCGACTACTCGAAGTCACCGCATAAAGAATATCTTTTTTAATAGGGCCACATTTTCTCAGTTTATTTTGGTCATCACTGACATCTGTGAAAGAAAACATCGTGAGGAAACCTGGACTTATAATTCAAATAAGAATGAAATGGTAAACCCGTCACAAGCAAGCGTAAGAAGCTTTCTCTGTATTAAAAGCGGCTTTTGATCAGCACATGGTGCTGTTCCACTAACGATGGGGCACTTAATATCGTGTCTTGCATGGCCTGTTGATTGTTCATTACAGTAAGAAAACAAAGAGAGACGAAGGTCGCAGTTTGACTTAAAGCGTGATAACCTTAAAACTAGGCCACCTGCAGCTATACCCTACAATTTCGTCAATGGTGTTCTGACATGTCCGCTTTGTGCTCGGAGTTTTTCGGCCAAAGTTGGGTACACTAGCCACTTGAGAGCACATGATAGAGCAGCACACCAAAGCTCTCAACAACCTCCCTATAAAGCCATCGAATGGAGTCGCTGTGGCCGAAATCAGCTAGATGGCATCATCATCATCATCATCAACACAGTAACTGATGGACGCTACTGAGTCCGCTAAACTCGTGGCTCCGTTCTGGGCCGACACAATTAGTCATCGACACGTTAAGAAGTGGGACAGTTATAGACTGATATTATGATGCACTCAGACAAACAATTTAAAAGATTTGGCCATTGAACACAGTGCGTCCGAAAGGAATTTTAGTGAGTGGCCTGGCCACTTATCTCTTTTGTCGGCTGTACCTTCATATCCATGTCTGGTAGGTATACTAGATTTACGAATGCTTTGACTCTGAACGGAAGCTTATAAAATTGGAAGCTGGTGTAGGTGTGGGAGTTTTAGAAGTAAGAAAAAAACCGAGGCTGGTTTGTGGCGGACTTATTTGAGGCGAATTTGGTGTGGCTGTCAACTGTATCAACAAAATTGGCATTTCACTAGTAATCCCAGCAGTTATGACACCCGAATGGAGAAATGAATACATGAAGTTGTAAAAATTAAAAGTATCTATATTCATTTTCACATACTTAATATATTTTTAATCACGCCTATAATCCTCGAAGGGTTAGGCAGAGGTGTAAGTACCTAATAAAGTACACCCACATTTCACCGGTTATCTTTAAGTCTCTTGTAATGGCGAGCCTGTTGCACCCGGCACAAATCCAGACTCCGTGGCTGCTATTAAGCAATTCCTGATGAAAAATCCAACACTTTGACCGACCCGGGAATCGAACCCAGGTCCTAATGCTCAGCAGTCGCTCTTGCGATCACTAGACCAAAAGAGTCAGTCAACATTTCTCAAAAATCCAATAATAATCCACATCCAGCATCTCAAACTCCATACATTTAAATTAAAAACTTGCCAATGCGATGTCCGAATAATGTATAATGTCAAAGTCCGGGACGCAAACGGATAAATATTCAGTGTTTAGTGCCAGATGAATTGGCAGAATGTCGTGCCATGTTGGTTGGCCGTCATTCTGTATTTGCATGGCGCTGACATGATGGCATGATACTGCTTGTGTTGTTTATGTTTTGGGCAAATGTTGGCTTGGTTTGGGCTGATAGACTTAAGCTTGTGTTGATTCGCACTAAGTGACTATTAAATGATTACTTACGTATTATTTGACTATTGGAATGTATGGAATGTATCGCCAGTGTAGCCTCCACCCGTTCGATTCTCACAAAACAATTGGCGACAGAATAAAAAAAAAAACGGTTGCGGACCTTTAAAAGTGTTTAATCTATAAACCAAGATTTGTAGGTCGTTGGTTACGGACGCCTGTTGTCACTTCTACAGGGATAGGTACTCCCCTGTATCAGCAGAATCAATTTCTTAAAATCATGAAAATATTTTATACGAAACGGGTATTTATGATTACCTCAGGTGGAGTTATAATTTCCTCGATGACCTCAGTTGAGTGAAAACGGGAAAAACCAGTAGGTAGTATCTATTTGCATGGAGGTGTCCTTATGGGGAGCCGCGTCCGCAATTTATCCAGATCGGTGTTAACTAATAATTAGTATTAATTGTTAATCGGGAGTCCAGACGTACTGCAGGTTATCACCCATACCTTGTCGATGTTCCACACATTCGTACGAAGCGCTTTGCTACATCTTTTATTATGCACACAGCCAAGGAGTGGAATTCCCTGCCTGCGTCGGAACTTGGGAACCCAACTTGGGTTCCCAAGTTCCGACGCATATGACCCCAATCTATTTAAGTCGCGAGTTATTAGGCTTCTTTTGGGTTAGCTTGTTCCATCGTCGACCTCATCTCTGTCCTCAGGACTAGATTGAGGTCAAGAGTAAGCGCATTTAGTATAAAAAAAAATTCCTGAACCTTAAAATGCCTTCACCGTGTGCACGAGGCCTTAGTCTCGAGGTCTGTTATATTAATCTTAATCTTATGTAGGTATGATTGTCTCGCGTAATTCGTTTATCAAGACGTGTTATTATAAAAGTAGCCGATAGTAGCTACAGTACCTGATATCGGTCGATGTCTGAAGATCTTTATTATCGGCCTTAGCCTAGTAATTTAAGACCCAAATAAAAATTGTTTTATTTGATTGCTACTATAAACATATAATCATAATTATGTTTATGACAACAATCAAATCCTTATTGCGAATACGTGTCGATAAAGTATCAAGTATTATCATAGCGACGATGACGTGGCTATAAGCACATTACGAAAGTGGTCGGTGGCCCGAAAGACTGGCAACCAGTACCAAGAGGTATCGTATTACCCAGTACTAACTGGGTTGTGGAGGTCAGATAAGCAGTCGCTCCTTGCAAAATAATGGCATTCAGCTGCATCCGATTAGGCTGGAAGCCGGCCCCAACATAGTTGGCAAAACGCTTGGAAGATGATGACGAGATTCACCACCACAACATAATCCTGCCCTTGTATCAATTTACCTATTGTTTTTCTCATGTTGGACATTCCAAATAACCGTCATCTCAGTAGCCAGTCAACCTCTTTCTAGCCATAAAAAAATACACATTTTACACATGTACTTAGTTCATGTCATAACTGTTCTTTGCGGAAAAAAACTACACCAAAATTCTATAGGATAGTCGTATTTTCAAATAATTTAATTTAAATTAGGATAACAATTTCGTAATTTAAATTAGGTTCTGTATGGTGTCCGGACGTAAAGAATAGCACCATCCCATATCTGCCCGTGGGTGTCGTAAGAGGCGACTAAGGGACTTACCAGAGAATGGGCAGCAGCGTTCTCTGATTCTACAACAACCATACTGCGATCGCCAACCCGCCTGCCAAGCGTGGCGATTATGGCAAAACCCCCCCTTCTTGGGGGAGGCCTATGTCCAGCAGTGGACTTTTCGGCTGAAATGATGATGATGATGAGGATAACAATAATCCATAATGGATAGTAACAATTGGAACTTATAAACTACTAGCTTTTGCCCGCGGCTTCGTTCGCGTTAATAATATATTTCAATCATGATTCGAAACACGCGTGGCGCCATATATTATCATAAGAACATTATTGTTGTTTTCCTCGGGAACAGTACTTTTTTTCATGATGATCGGTTCAGTGGTTTAAGCGAAAAGATAACAAGCAAACTTACCTACTTTGGCATTTATAATACACCACTATTTTTTAATTAGTACAAAAAAATGGAGCTCTATCCGTACCCGTTACTGGTCATATTTGTGTAATCAAAAGTCAAAAAAACGAAATCCCAAAATTGTCCACGAAAATTTGTCATAACTGGTAAATTCATAATTGAATCAATTATTCATAACAATTACCACTACAAAATATTACGCGCAGTGCTTTTCCATTCCTGTCGCCCTTCATAGGTCCCAGCAAACTATATTTCCATAAATTGAGTGACATTTTGGGATATAAACAAACGCTACGTTATAACTTTGCTGTTTATGAATATTATTTATTGAGACTTTACATATATAATAACAAGACCTTCTGTAATAAGCCCTTTTAAGTATTTGTACTAATTAAAATAGTGGTGTATTAGTAGAAGGAATGTTAGTAGGTATAAAATACATTTAAAAAATCGTTCAAAGTTTTGGTTACTTTTGCTTCGCACGTTTTACCAGGGGCTTAGAACGCAAGTCACATTCATCTTACATTGTATAAAACTCCTATTTCACACCATCAGCAGTAGGAACGAGTACGTTACCTACAAATCATAATAAAAGAGCAAGAACCCCATAACTTGGGCATCGATTGCGATGAGCATGTTCCGGGGTCCAAATCGCCCCCAAGAGACCTTCTATCGGCTGAACGTGCTGTGTTGCTGAAATTAAATTCGCCAATCGATAACCCCTGGTGTAGTGTACGTGTGCTTGTACTCTTAATTTTTGATACTGGAATATTGTTGGGTTTTTGGTGGTAATTTCCTGGAATACAAAGTAGTTTACTTTGACTCTAATGCCTGTTTTGATTAACACTATGTGATGCGATAATGTAACGCCTAATGAAAACCGAACGTTGGATTGTCAAAGCTCATGTTGAAGTGTTGAAAATCCAGCGTGCAATAAATATAATATATTTAGGCGTTACATTTAGATAAAGCCAAGCCATTTAGTGTTAGTCCAATGGGTATGCAATTGGCAACGAATCGAATTCTTCTATTGCATGTTTTTTCCATCAGGAGTTTCGTAGTAGCAGGCACGGAGTATTTGTTGGATTTGTACCTAGGCTCGCCCCCCCCCCCCCCTCCCCCCGGGCTGGTATTACATAGGACTTAAACATAACTGTGGTGTCGGGGATTAAAGGCTTGATGGATGTTATGTTATTCAAATTAAAGAAACAGAGTTATATTCCTGTCACCGGTCACATTAATTCATCTTTGTTTTAATTAGATTACAGAATGATACAGTAACAGATTTTTAGGTCCTGGACCAATATATTATTTTACCACATAAACCTTATGGTTGGAAATCATTTAGGAGATTTTTCGTCAAGGAAAATAAAACGCTCCGAGTGCGAGTTGGAGTCCCGCACAAAGGGTTCCATACCATCGTAGTAGGGGAGACCCCTTTTATTATTATTATTTTTTGTTATAGCGACAACAGAAATACACATTATGTGAAAATTTCAACAGTCTACCTATTACGTATCGTGAGATACAGCCCCTTGACAGACAGACAGACGGACGGACAGCGGAGGATTAGTAATAAGGTCCTGTTGGTGGTAACCAAAGAGACCGGAACGAAATCCTAAAAAAAACAGATTTACCCACTTTGTTACAGACTTATAATTAAAAAAAAAACTAACACATAATCACGTACACTATTGTACCTTCCACTACTTTATTTTCCCAATAATGTCCGTCTAAAGAACTAAATAACCTAATTTCCTTCCCTAAATGAGCGAGGCCGATAATTCTATTATTCAGACTCATTGTCGAGATTTTTCTTTGTCTCAAAAGAGAAATGGTGACCATTGTGATGTAATGGAGGCCTTGCGAGGCCAAAAAAGGCATTGTAGCACAGAATTCTTTAGGAGACATCATTTCAAGTTATTTAGAGCATTCCTAGTTCGTTGTATCGTTGGAAATGAATATTTTTTAGGATCGTATTTTAAAAGTCTAAATAGTCTTTTGAGTGGTGTTGTTTATTCAAAATGTTTATCTTATAACTTGTTCATCTAACTATAAATTAAAATGACATCACGCCTGTAAATCTCGAAGGGTTAGGCATAAGTGTATTTATAGACCGACCGCTTTAATGAGTCCTCCGCCTTGCCCCATCAAAGGCGCGTTAAGCGTCCTCAAAGTTTTAACAATATCCCACAGGTTATTTGCTTTAAAATAACCATAATCCACGTAGGTTACGATAATAATTAAACCAATACGTGATCAACATTCAGAATATTCCATTTAAATTGATACCTTCGCGAGGACTTATTAAAGTGGTCGGTCTATGGTAGCACACCAAGGTGAGTGCATTGCAAATCGGTTCAACTATCTTTCTCACTATAGTAAGTATTATAGGCGATAGCTGTTATATTTTATTTATGTAGTGATGTTTAATTGGAATTTATGTGGTAGACAAGTAGCCAGTGCCTAATTACAATGCACGCGCCTAAACACACCCACATTTCGCCAGTTATGTGTAAGTCCCATGATCTACCCGCGAGCCAATAATCGGGTAGAAATAGAGTACAAAGACTTCTTAAGTAGAAAGTATAATTGAGAAATTCCTAATGACACTTTGCCCGGCCTGGGGACCTCATTATCAGTAGTTACCCTTGTGACCACTAGACGAATGAAGCTTATTAAGTTTTATATTTTGCTTGTCGAATAATCTTTCAACTATACTCAATAACGTAGATGTATTTAATTTAACAAAACGTGCTTCTGTCGTACTAGTAAATTGGCTAGCAATCATTCAAAAAAGTGATCGAGGTCCCTACGTTTTGGACATCGATCAAACTGTTGCTCAGCGAATGCCAAACGGACTTTTAGCTCTTTTTATGTGAGTGAAAATGGTATTTGTACCAGCGCTCAGCGTCATAATATGTGGAAAATTATTTTATACTTATAGGACATACACTGACCTCATTGGTGATATTCTTCAAAAAGTTCAGGGGCATATTACTTGCAATCGGCGTGCTTGTTTGAACAGAGGCCCTAGCACAGACGCGCGGTGTAAACATTACGTACATAAATTGGTCGATTATAAAATTAAAAATACCCGTTTCATATACATGTATGTCGGATTGTCAGGATTTATTTCGTTAGGCTCGTACATTATGTGGGCAGCAGATGGGATGCAATGAAAACACACTGGGTGCCATACACAATTTTATTAAAATAACAAATTACTTGAAATTACAATTTAACACAATTAATCGGATACAGTTCCGGGACGTCTCAGCTTCGCTGCGATCAGACACTCAATGTCGCTGCGAGCTCAAAACATCAAGACTTTTGTAGAAGCACGCTGTGGTATGGGTAGACATGTAAGTAGGTCGCGTGATGTTATCACTAGCGCGCTTGCGATTCATTTTATGTCCGTACTAACGAACGAATTCGACATATACGGGGTAAACAAAACAGCTGTTTCCTACAAAACTGCAATACACACGGTCAAAATGTATGGAACCAATGTTTTTTTTAATAACCGATGGAAAAATTATTTGTTGTATGCTCAGAATGATGTACTGAACACGTGGTAGCCGTTTTCAGTGTTCCAGCTTGCATTTTAAAAGTCATTGTTTAAATGATTGCAAACAATTTAACTAAAATGCTATACGATAAATGTATTTTCGATTAAAAAGTAGACGTATTTACGTTACGTTTTACACTGCGCACGGCCTTAGATGACAGCACGTACAGTAATGCCCGTTGTTGAGAGCAGTGTCACACTATGACCAAACAGAGTAATCAATACAATAGGTTGTACTCACCACCACGATCGATTCACATTCAAACTTCAGACCATTACACGCAATATTAATAAAAACAGGTAAGAGCCTTTGTGCCTTTTATTTTATTCGTCGGCGCCATGAAGCTTTGAGCACAAACACTAGGTGCACTGAAAAAGGATTAAATCGATCCAATTCTGCTGATACTCTGTTTGGTGCGGATTTTTCGACTGGATTTTGGACGCAGTGAGATGGTTGTTTCTGGAATTTGCTTTGTAATTTTCTGATTGGTATTTTTGTGGGTTTAATCAATGGTGTTTAACATATTTTACATATGTTTGATGTGTGGAAAATGAGGCATTTAATGCCTTGTTTCTAAGATTAGCAATGCTATGCAAGTTCTATGGTCTTGAAACACAAGCGTGTTTTTTTACAACCGTGTAGAAAAATGTTAGGAGGAATAAAAATAAATAAAAATTGTTCCCGTTGGCCCCACCGTATTTTTGACTCATCATCATCATCATTTCAGCCGAAAGACGTCCACTGCTGGACATAGGCCTCCCCCAAGAAGGGGGGGTTTTGCCATAATCGCCACGCTTGGCAGGCGGGTTGGCGATCGCAGTATGGTGTTATAAAACACAGAGAACGCTGCTGCCCATTCTCTGGTAAGTCCCTTAGTCGCCTCTTACGACACCCACGGGAAGATATGGGATGGTGCTATTCTTTACGTCCGGACACCATACAGAACATCGTATCGTATCGTATTTTTGACTAATAAAATATTACTCAAAAACATGATTCCGTGCACGCTTTCAATCGAAGTGCACAGAACGCTGCCCAACCAGAAACTATGATAAAAATAAAGGCAGCCATTTTTTGGAAGCGCTATGTGAACAAGTTTGAATTGGTACAAAACTACGGATTTCGACATCTGGAATGGATGTGTGTACGTTTTTATGGTTAACTTGTTTTAGCCAGCGGTTTCGCCCGTGTGTACGCACGACGCCCAATAAAGCTATACATACCAGTCTATGCGGATCTCTCATTGTATAGGGAATCTATACAAAGCGAGGCCAAGTTATACTGAACATGTCCAGCTTCATGTGCCGCTGTGTGTATAGTATTCTATAACCTAACTCGGGTCGTGGTATAGGTGTGTAAACATTATCGAAATCTGTTCAGCTGAAAAAGTTACGTATAGGCACGTTTTACGGGATACTACCGGGATAAAAAGTATTCTGTGTTAATCCAGATTATAAACTATCTGTGTTCTAAATTTCATCCAAATCCGTTCAGTAGTTTTTGCGTGAAAGAGTAAAAAGCATCCATCCATCCATCCATCCTCACAAACTTTCGCATTTATAATATTAGTAGGATTAGTAGGATGGTAAAGACGTCGAGTTTGGCGACACGTTCCTTGGATAGCTTTTTTTTTTTAAATCACCCTATTTCTTTTTTTCAAATTCCAATTCTAATTATTTATTGCAATCCATAATGTACATCTACAGGTGGTAAAATATAAATTCAATTATGTCAGTGTCATTGCTAGTGCTGTCCTTCTGCTAGGCAAAGGCCTCCCTCATGACTTTCCAATTCTATTTGTCATTTGCCTTCTCCGACCACTAAGTTAAGAATGAGTCCAAATCTCTTGTTCAGTTGATCAGTTTCACGCCAGCATTTCTTGGGTCTGCCTCGGTACTTATTACTTAAAAAAACTGAAATGACAATCAAGTTTCATATAACATCACACTATTATCCTTGTATTATTAGTGTCACACAATTGACTGTGCTAGCGTGTACAAAACTGCTGGAATAAACGATATAAACAAGAACGCCTGATAAAAAAAAAAAACTTTTAGTCTGTCCCGAACGCGACGCTCTTGACATTTTGGTATCGAACAGTTTTCGTGTCGTCCAACAAAATATCGTACTATATTTCCAATACACTAGCTTTTTCCCGACAAGTTATTAAAAGTTGTATTCCCCACGCGTCGCTCCGGGCCGGGGTAATGACAAGTTTCTCGTGATAAACCGGGTAAACCAAAACCGGGTAAACTGGAACCGGGTAAACTTTGTAAAGCGGGTAGCGATAACTGTTTATAAATTTACTAGCTTTTGACCGCGGCTTCGCTCGCGTTAATTTAGAATTTGACAATCAATTCGGGTTGTACTCTGCTTGTAATAATATAATTCAATCACGATTCGAAAGGCACCCACGTGCCTTTCGAATCGTGATTTGAAAGTCGCCATCTATTATCGTAAGAACATTTTTGTTGTTTTCCTCGGGAACAGTACTTTTTTTCGTAATGAAAGGTACCCTATGTCCGTTTCTGTACACCTGAAAATGTATATGCAAAATTTCAGGGTAATCGGTTCAGTGGTTTAGGCGTGAAAAGGTAACAAACAAACAAACTTACTTTCGCATTTATAATATTAGTAAGGAAGTAAGGATTCGCGATCGGGCTGGTTTGGTTATTTGATTGAGAGCGTTTACGACTTACGGCATTCCATACAAACTTTCAAGTCCTTTTTTTTCGGTATTAATGCTACTACTATTACTAATTTTAATGAAACTTCATAAGCATATGTAGGAAACATAGGTCTAAAAAGTTATCAGAGAAAATCCAACACCAAGTTGCAGGATGCAGACTGGTTGTCAGACTTTCTGTATTGACACAAGACATGGTGACGATGCCATCTAGCCGATTTCGGCCACAGTGACTGCATTCGATGGCTTTCTAGGGTGGTTGTCGAGAGCCTTGGTATGCTGCTCTTTCATGTGCACTGACATGTCCGCTTTGTGCTCGGAGTTTTCGGCCAAAATTGGATATGCACTTGAGAGCACATCGACACAAGTACAACTGTAGACGTTAGTCGCATCGCTTGAGCTCGGGATCGGGGATTAACGCGATTTCCGGGACTATGAAATGGAAAGTGGTTTATAAAGATAGTGATTTTGGATGATGACGAGGAGCTCGTGGCTAAATAATAACATGCATGCTCGGGTCGATTTCTAGGTTAAGCCACGCTTGCCTAGGTTAGTCCATGTATGAGTGACCACTCTTTACATACCGAGGCTTCTCCGTGCCTCGGAAAGCACGTTAAGCCGTTGGGCCTGGCTGTTACTTGTAGATCTTTAACAGTCGTCATAGGTAGTGGCCCGAAAGTCTGACAACCAGTCTTACCAAAAGGTATCGTATTACCCAGTATAACTAGATTGTACAGGTCAGATAGTCAGTAGCTTCATGTAAAAGAATAGTACTCAGCTGCATCCGGTTAGACTGGAACCCGACCCCAACATAGTTGCGAAAAGGCTAGGCAGATGATGAGTGATTTTGAATGGTGATGATGGACATCGTGAGCAAACAGACTATATAGTCAGAAAGAACCGCCTAGTCCATTAAGCTGCCAAGGTGTCCGATGCTCGGTTGTACTTTGTACGTCAATTTCGAGAGGGATTAGAGTTCTGCACCAGTGTATAATAAAGTCAAAAAACAGTTATAACAAAACAAACAGTTCTTTATTTCGAAAATTAAACAAGTAGGTAGGTACGACGAACTGTAAAACTGAGCGCCAGCACCCAAGGAACAAAGTTTGCGCGGTTCACGAAAGCCGGCGACTTCGCAACGAGCTGAAGAATTGTACGGAAACTGACACACTGGCTTATTGTAACGCGAAGTTAGACTTTTTGTTGCTTAGTATTTAGTTTTTGAAGATTTTATCTTATGGTTGCGGTGAGTGGAATATCAAATATGTATTTGGGTATCGTCCATTTGTCTCGCTGGTCTAGTGGCCGCAATCACGACTGCTGTGGATGAGGACCTGGGTTCGATTCCTTGGTCTGACAATTTTTTTCCATCAGGAATTTCTCAGTAGCAGCTACGGAGCCTGAATTTGTGCCCGGTTGATGGCAATAGGCTCGCCCGTTATTAAATGGGACTTAAAAATAACTGGTGAAAGGGTGTGCTATAGGTACACCTCTACTAAACATTTCGGGTTCTACATGCTGGGCTATTATTGATGTGGATGGGGTTTCCACATCTTAGGTTAGCTAAATTAATATCTAGCGGTAAAATGATTATCATCATCACCATCATCATTTCAGCCGAAAGACGTCCACTGCTGGACATAGGCCTCTCCCAAGTGTCGCCACATTGACCGGTCCCAGACGAGCATAAAATGATTATGAAAGGACAATATTTTGTCATCACAATAATCTACAATAGCTTTACGAAACCCTCACCCATATGCTATAAAAAAGCTAAAAAGAAAAACACATATTCAGACGCCGAGCGACGTTCGAACGTATTAATGGTTCACTAGCGATCCAATTTCAGACTCAATATAGATTTCTAACTAGTTTTATATGCCATTACACGCTTAGATTTTAGCTCTCAATAGTTTTACATAAATGACTGTAGTTGTGTTGATAGGAAAACTAGACTATGCGATAATTGTATTGTTTTTGAAAAAAAAAACATGACTTTTTTTTGGGTAGTCGTGTAAAAAGCTTGTGGTTTTCAGTAATCTTTCGGATTTTGAAAAAGCGCCCCATATAAAGGCCAATCCCTTTTTGTCATCGCGACGTTCGACCACATTGAAATTCGTCACCTTAAGGGCATTACATTGCTCGATGACCTTGATGATTTGATCCCTGTACTGGTTTTTGTTGACTTGCGCCGCACATTTCGCAAAATTTCGGTTTTTATTTATTATTTAAAAATATTAAAAGAAATAACAGAAAAAAACAATACAGATTGTTAAATATATCATTGAGTATTTGTTGTTACAAAATTCATGCCGATCTATTCAGCCGTTACAGAGATAATTTACAATTAAGGTTGAAAAAGGACCTATTTTCTACGATTAACCAAAAAAAATTTAGAAGGTTTATTAAAATTTTAAACAATACAATTTATTTGTGATGAACTTAACAATAATATACTTTTTTTACACGGAAAACGCACGAAGGGATTCATCAACAAATTTCTTTGAACATACGCTGTTTTTGGGATTTGAGCCATGTAATGCCCTTAATAACATTATGTCTAAAATGGCCTCTTTAGCAGAATCATAATAAGTTTGTAATATGAATTACTTTTCAATTCGTAAAATGGTTCTGACCATTTTGACAATTCATAATATTATGAATTTCTATCGCTCAACCTCTAAAAAACTGTCATAACACTAATATTATTTTCAATAACTAATTCATACTAAGCTGCAGAATAAAAGAAAAACAAAAACAAATTTTCTAGAAACTGAATTTTTCATGATATGACAGACTCAAAAATAATTATTGCATTTATAGGTGAAATCCGGGACCGCGGTCCCGGTCTTAAAAACCCCACGACCCGTTTTTTTCTTTTCGAGGATAAGCATTATAGTTTTGCAAAAGCGGCCATTTAAGACCCCCGACTTCAGTTACGACAAAAATCTCACTGAAAATACTTGAGTTTGAAATACACGAATTCCGAACACATGTTTTCAATTTTCTTCGAGTCTGGCGCTGCTCTTGAAGCCAAGTCCTCATAAGTTTACCGAGTGTGTGTGAAACACGGAGGCAATATCCGGTGATAGCGATTTTCGCGAACAATTAAAAGTAGTTAAGAGTGTAGTTATAGCGTAGATAGCGTAGTTGGTGGCTGTCGTCTGCAGACGTCTTTGAGCTTCTTAGCTTTCATGTAGGGAAGGTTTTACTTTAATAGTGTGGAAAAGGAGTGTGTATGTGATGTTTCGCGTTTTATAGACACAATAATAACAATAATGTAGGTATAGGGCTTGATTCAGAAAGCAATACTTCTGGCGCGTATTGTTAGGAGGTTCCTCTCTCAAGAGCCCTGACCACCGCTAGCCCCGTTCCCGATACCGGTGGGCTACTATTTTTTATATTTTTAAATGTTTTTTATATAATTTTTGTTGTATTTAAAAATGTAAAGAAAATGAATAAACAATAATGCAAAATCACTTTCAATAAAGTAACTTTTGTCTATTTCTTTGTCAACTTACTTTATTTTTTCAGCAAATGCCTATTTGCTGAAAATTCAACATGGCTGAATTTGATGTTTTTTTTATTATCTGTCAGACGGTTGTATTTAATTTTAATGGGATTATTTAAAGTGAAACTGAAGGAATGAAGTGAATATAAATAATTCATAACATTCATCTCTCGTAGTCTAATAACATAAAACGTGTAACACGTCCTCTCCCGTTTACAAGCTCATAACGCGAACAATTTCACAGTCCGCCAAGGGAAAACATGAGAAAAACATTACCATTTTCCACCCTTTTATAAATTTTGTTATTCAAAGCGAAAAATTGTCGCTAATTATACAATAATCTGAGTTAAACACGTGTCATGTAATCTCCATTTTTATATCGCGCGTAATCCGTTTTAGCGAGGGCTGTGCACACACGTACGAAGGCTCCCATTGGACAATTTACTGTTTAGCACCCGGACTTACCCACGTACGAAACCCTCGTATCGTGGATGTATGGGCACTTTGCTTTTTTTATATTGTGAAAAAAAAAATCGCCCGAATTTACATACCGTCCCGAAAGTTTGGATTGTATGCAAAAGTTACGATGGAGTGTTGATTTTGTGTTTTTCTGTTCGATTGTTTGTTTACAAAGTGAGTATTGTAGTATTCAGTATTGTTAGATATTGCCTTTATTGTGATTTTAGGTAGATTTTTCCGTTAGTACTGTTGTGCAATATTTTTGTGACCAGCACGATTCAGTCACTCGATGAGTGATGTTAAAGAATGACTGGACTCGGGCCAGTAATTGCACTTGGGTGCATAATGCATTAATGATTATTCATTTCCACGTGTTTTTGGGACAAAATATAACATGGTTTAAAAATTATTGGAATAGATTCAGATACTTATTCTGAACGAACTATATTCAGGTTTCGCATATACTAAAAATAATGTTGTAATGAGGAAGTTTGAAAGTGGCGCCGGTGACTGAAAAGTTGTGTGGTAATCGGTTGTCATGGTATGGGCTTGTGATACGGAGGAATGAGGATAATGTCGTGAGGAAAGTTTTGAGTATGAATGTGGATGGGTATATGAGTAGAGAAAGGCCAAAGAAACGATGGATGGACTGCATAAAGAATGATATGGCAAGAAAAGGGGTGTCGGAGATGGCGCGTAATAGACAAGTATGGAAGAAGAAGACATGCTGCGCCGACCCCAAATAAATTGGGATAAGGGCAAGGGAATGATGAAGTGTGGATGTGTGAAATAATAAGCTAACACCAACATACCAATATTAGGAAACATTTTTTTTTTACAGTTTGTAAGCTTCTAAAATATATTGATACATCTTGAACAATGTGGCAAAATGTTCAGTATTTTCATCTTTATTACTCTTCATTAGTATGTTATTCACCTATTCTTTGAGATACATCGTCAACAATGTTTTAAGACGAATACCGTAAACTAAATTTAAATCATAGTGAATCAACATGAAATCACTACTGAGTTCAAAAAAATAACACGTACCCTTTGTCACATGAAACATGGTAGTCGGCAAAACATAAAATACACCAAGTACTAATTAGTGAGATCCAACTCCAAATAATAAAACTTCGGAAACCCTAACGATTAATACTTTTATGAGTTTCCTGAATCTTTAGAATTAGAAAAACATGACTGCTGCTGTGGACAATAGGCTCCGAGAAAAATCCATAAAATGCTGACTGAAATTGCATATATACCGTAATATCTCGCATTATCACCGTATTTATGGGTTGCATTATTGTAGATAGCAAAAACAATGAAAAATGAAAAATAGTAAAATATGATATTTTTTTTCACATGGAGTGATTAAATCATTTTTTAATTTGTATTTACAAGAGCAAAATACAGAGAGCATAATGTTGAAAGGTCGAACTATTCTTTAGACGTCTTTGTCCAGTTTATTATTGAGTAAAAATTTAACTGGACGATTTGAATTGTTCCACATGGCTCTTTTTGTTCAATTCATTGTTCGATGCGAAATAATTAAATTATATTTTGTAATTTCTGTTACAATTAATTTAGAAGGTTCAATAAAAGTGCTGATTGTATCAAAGTTGGAAATTGATTGTTTTTGCTGTCAAATGACACAATGAGATTAATATTCCTATTGATTATTTTCGATATTGAATACCTAAGCCAGCATAGCCAGGCAAAAACATTTATTTACAAACATACTTTTCTTAAAGATACCATTTACACAAAACTATTAAGTGTTGAAATAAGTCAGTTTACAGCACAGCTAATAACAGCAATACAATAACATAAATTTTAGTCGAGAGTTCCGTCAAAGATAGACGCAAAAACAATACAAAATTAAACACTGTTTTAAGCTTTCACGGTTCATAACTAAAGTTACACGGTCACTAACGGGTTATCATCCGCGATTTTCAATTATTGTGAACTCCCGATATTTCGACGATGTTGCAAGCGCCATGGATGACGGAAGAATGCGGGTGGATGGTAAATAAATACTTTAGTTGCAGAAAAATTTGTCTACCCTTTTTCTTAGTCTTTTGCTACGTGCACTATTGGAACTCGATACAAAGTCACGGCAATATACACTCGCAATATCACTAGGTTTTATGGAGTCCTTATTACGACGCCGGCTATTGCTTTTGAGCATACTTAACACTGGATTCTACGTTTTTGAAGCCCCACTTTCGATTGAAATGTTTGTTTTGATATTGCAATTGCTTCTCTTGTCAGCCTTGGTATATAATGTTGTTATTTTCAAGATTGAATACCTAGCTAGCTAACAAAGCCAGGCAACTGGTAATTAGGTATTAAGAAAACATTTATTTAACAGCAAATGATTTTCAATAAAAAAAATTCATGGAGAACATTTACACGAAACTATTTAGTGTTAAAATAAGTCAGTTTACAGAATAGCAAACAGCAAATTGCAGCAATATATATACAATATATTTTAGTCGGGATCCCTTCTTTTCGCATAATGTTCTTTTTCCTAATATACTTTGGCATAACTATTTTAGTATAATTTGTTTTGGCATAATTATTTTAATGGCTGATTTATTTTGGCATAAATTTAATTCGCATAATGTTTCTAGGCATAATGACGAATTTTGGTAAAATTTCATTTTTAACCCTAAATTAAAATTAAAGTATTGTCTTAAAAATTCAATATGTTGTGCTACAAAAGTTAGTGACAGAAACGAATCGCTGCAAAACCGACTCCACGTAGTCTTGTCTGCCCTACCCATAGAGTGTTATCTAACGCATAGGCGCGGAGGGGCGAGGCGGCCCGCGAGCTGAGGAGCAGGTGGTGAGCGTAAAACACATCTGCGACGATAAGCTCGCGTGGGACCGCCAGAGCCTCGCAGTGCCGGAGCCGTGACAGTAACCATGCCTGGTGTATGCTTGTTTACATGTTTGCATGCTGCATGCTTGCAATAGTTTTATGACACCATCACCCATTTAGTAAAATAAAAAATAAAAATCACATTATTGTATAAAAATGTGTATTAGTGTCTAACATTGTAGAAGTTCATTATTATGCTTCTTTGTTATGCCTTTAAAAAATGTTTTAATATCAATATGAGTAAATACATTTATGGTTTAGAATGTTATGCTGAATCATTATCACGACTATTCCTACGACGATTATTTATTATTTTTTACAATTTTTATTATTCGTAAATAATGTTATGTGAAAATAAAATTAGGAGAAACAAAAGTATCCCAAGTTATATTAGGTATAGGCTTAAAATTTTATGCAAATGGATAGGAAACCTTATGTTCTCTGCTGTTAGACGACAAATGATTTTTATTAAGTTATTTAGAATAAAGCAGTCAATTTTTATGATGTTGATTATTTGAGCATTTATTTGGTTTCTGTCAGATCATGTAAAAGATTACTTCGTTTAGGTACTCTAAGAATATAGTTTATCATTGTAATTAAATAAGCTTGATTACATTTACACACATTTAATTATAAAGATAATGATACATGTAATTTACAATTCTCTTAAATCAATAAAATTTACCTTATTATAGCACAGATCACAAAAACACTATTAAAGCAAAGCAAACTGCAGCAGTACAATAATGTACTTAGTCATAAGTGCAGTAAAAGGTATCGGTAGAGAGGCGTCCACAGTAAACAGACCACACGCTGTCATCTTACTGAAGGTCCGGTTAACTTGAAGTACACGCTTGCACAGATGTCTGACACTCTCTGTGAGATAATAAGCAAATGGTTAATTGTAGATATTCAGAAATAATTATTTTGTAGTTAACTGTCGTAATTTTGTTCTCACTTGGGCAGTTTGTATCCATCGCACGCTGTATACAAACAGACTCAGCTTCCTCCACAGACGCATAGAACTTCTCACATTGCCAACTTGTTATTATTATAAGTGTCATATACTTCACAATCATTAGTATTAAAGAAACGCCGACAAGGCCCAGAATAAAGATCTAAAAGTAGCAAAAAATATAATATATTAAGATTGATTTGCTCCTTACTACTACAGTGAACTGAATCAAAGTGGAGAAAATAGGTACGAATGCCTGCAGGCATAAACATAATGTAGACTTTACATAATATATATAACTGTTCGAATTGTTCATAAAATGAATCAAAGTAACGATTCATAAAATCTAAAACGTCATTAAAATCACATGTTAAGCTGCATTTACTAAAGCGACATAAATACATAGTAACGCACGATATGCATAATTGTACTTACAGCGTTATGTGATGTCACTTGATTTTGCATATCTATTATTTGTAGCTGCATACACCCGAGACTACGATAAAAAGTATCAAATGTTCTGTACAATATCTGAAACAGACGACATTGTTGCACGAGTTGGAGAAACAGGAATAATTATAATTCTAACCATGTAAGCAAACACCGCCTTACCAATACTCGTAAACATTTTGAATACAGTTTGTAAGCTTCTAAAATATTGTGATACGTCTTAAAAAAGTTGTCACAATATTTTTCATTTTGTTCTTCATTATTTATGAACTGTATGTTATGAACCCATTCTTTAAGATACGTTGTGAGCAAGGTTGTCAGACGAATCCCATAAATTAAATTTAGATCATACTGAATAACTAGTAATTCAGAGCCAACGGCAATAAAATCGATTGACTGTTTTAATATGTATACTGGAATTTGCGTCAAAATAATAATACAAAAAACTGAAAAAATTGAAATCCAATTCCAGATGATGTAACTTCGGACATTGTTGCCAATGTTGACATTCCTATGAATTTCTTGGATCTTTAAAATAAGTGAAACGTTGCTACGACTATGAGCAACGTTACAAATAATCAACAATATGTAGCCGAAGCAGCACATAGTGAGATAAATATAAAGAATTGTAAGCGCCATGGTATCCGCTTTTATGAACGCAGCTAAACTACTGTTTTTTTCGTTGAACAAACAATAGATGCAGAACACATTGAAAAATGAGGTAGTAAAGAACAGCAATATCTGACATTTCTTGTCACACGGAGTAATATAACTATTTCTTATTTTGTATTTTGAAGTTAAAAATACAGAGAGCATAATGTTGAAGGGTTGCACTAATCTTTGGACGTCTTTGTCCAGTTTATTATCGCGATACAATTTAACTGGACGATTTGAAATTTTCGACATGATTTCTTTATAAGTTTGCTACACTTCCGCTGTTAGAATAGAAGTGAATTTTATTTCTCTAAATGATGAATTCGATTAATTCAGTACTTACATAATTAGAATAACATTACATAAATTAGGGTTATTTTTAGGGTTCCGTAAAAAAAGGATGCAAACAGGACCCTAATTGCTAAGGCTCCACTGTTTCTCCGTTAGTCAATTTGTCACAAGGCTGTGCCTTTTGAAATGTAATAAGTAGATACTTGAAATTTTGACTTATTCGTTAACTGGCGAGTGTAAAACTCGCAAGTGCGCGCGAGTTGGCACCTTCCTATTTTACCTATTTTTTTTGTCGCCATCTCGCTCGATCGTGAAAATCTGACGTTAAAAACGTCAGATGTACAGTCAGCCAGGTAAAATAGGAGTGTGTCACAGTCGCCAATTGACGAACAAGTCAAAATGTTTAGAGTGCGTATTACTATGGCAGCTATTATAACAATTAATAAAAATAAAATAAAGTAAAAGGGGTTTCGTGTATTTGTGTGCCCAACCGTCGCGGGAGCGTCGGGGGTCACGTGGTGGCTCCCGGCCACCGTAGGCGCGGGCCTGTGTCGGCGAGTAATGGGCTAGCTCGCCGTCCGGGCGTCTTATGACGACAGGCCGTGTCGACGGCGCGCCTCAAAGAGATGTCAGCAACTATGTAGGGGTCCGCAAAGGCCGTTGCCTGCCAGGGCTGCGGGACTGTTCGAGAGAGAGTTCGCTCCGCCTAGAGCAGGGGGGGGGGGGTCATTTCATGATTTCCCATTCGAAAAAAAAAACCGTTACAAATACAGAGATTATAATAATAATTGTGGAATCTGTGGGAACCCAGCTCTCGGATTCCATAAATCTTAGATCCCTCTCAGCAACCGAAACCTATAATATAAGTATTTGGGTATGTTGCTGCGGTGGGCATCAATGTTGCTGACATGAAGCAACCGTTGATGGAGCGCTTCTTTGGCCGCCTGAAAAAAGTATTTAATAGTCTTTTATCAGGCGGAAATAAGGTACGTGCCTTCAACGGTTGGGTCATGCCGGTTTTGATGTACTCTTTCGGCATACTCAAATGGACTCAAACAGAACTAGATGCCCTGAGGAGGGTCCTTACATTGTTGACGGCATATCGAATGCATCACCCGCGTTCTCTGTTAGGAGACTGTATATCCCGCGGAGGTGTGGGGGTCGAGGCTTTTTAAGCGGTGGACAAGGGCCTCACCTCGCTCTCCTTGGCTAAAGAGAACTGGCGCAAACCTGTAGGGCTTGACACTAACGACCGCAGGGAGGTATGGCAGAGTTAGGAGCTTCACGGACGCTTTTTTGGGCCCTGCATGGGCCCGATGTAGACCTATCAGCGTCCGTAGCCTGGCTAGGTTCGTGACCTCTTCGGAGAAACCGAAGGTTTTGTCTGTGCAATTATGGATGATGTTATGATGACGAATAACTACCGGAGATTTATTGTGAAGGACGGTATGGTTGACATATGTCGGGCATGCCATCGTCCAGGCGAATCAATCCGTCACATTATATCCGGGTGTCCTCGTCTGGCTAACGGAGAGTACTTGCATAGACACAACCTTGTAGCCAGGATTATCCATCAGCAACTTGCTCCAAAATAGTCTTGTGTAGTATGTAAGTATGTTCCCGACCCAGTTCTCGAAAATGGCGGTATCACACATAATCATTGACAGGATTATTGTAGCCAATAAACCTGATATAGTGGTGGTGGATCGATCAGAGTGGCGCGCAATGATTGTTGACATAACGGTCCCGCATGATGAGAACCTCGTGAAAGCTGAGAAAGATAAGCTAATCAAGTATCTTGACTTGGCTCACGAGGTTGTCGACATGTGGGATGTGGACTCAGTGATCATTGTGCCGATAGTTTTATGCAGCCCATGGCTTAATTGCCAAGAGCCTCGACCAATATCTGAGGAGGCTCTCGTTAGGCAGCGGGTTCAAGGCCTTGATTCAGAAAACGGTACTCCTGGACACGGATCGGATTGTTAGGAGGTTCCTCGCTCTGGAGCCCTGACCGCCAGTAGCTTGGACCCTGTTCCCGATACCGGTGTGCTACATTTTTTTATATATATTGTTTTTTGTAATTAATATTTAAAAATGTAATTAATTTGTATATAAATAAATATCATCATCATCATCATCAGCCTATAGCAGTCCACTGCTGGACATAGGCCTCCTCAATCGCACGCCATTTAACTCGACTTTCAGCAATTCTCATCCAGTTGCTACCAGTCACCCTGCGAAGATCGTCACTCCACCGAGCCTGAGGGCGTCCCACCTTACGTTTGCCGATTCGCGGTCTCCACTCAAGAACACGTCTACCCTAACGGTCATCGGTTCTACGGCAAATATGACCGGCCCATTGCCACTTCAGCTTACTTATTCTGTGAGCTATGTCGACAACTCTGGTTCTCTGTCGGATCACATCGTTTCGAATGCGATCCCTCAGAGAGACTCCAAGCATAGCTCGTTCCATAGCTCGCTGAGCGACCTTAAATTTATGGATAAGCCGTACAAGCCGTAAATAAATATAAGATCGTTTATTTATAAAAAGGGGCACGTTAACAATAAAATATCTTAACAAATAAAATAGAGCACAGTTGCTTATTGCCTGAACTAGGTTGAACCTGTTTCAAGCTACATGGTGCATAAATACCTACTTAAAATAAATAAATTAACATTAAATGAAAAGTAATGTACTGAAATTAAAACTTACATAAAATAAACAAACATTAAAAAAAAACAGCGTGTCAGCAGTTTACTTGCAGACAACAAGTAAGTTCTGTCTGTGCATAAGATATGGGTTGTAGAAAAGTAATTATAGACGTTTTACAGTGAAAATAATTTAACTTATATATACTTAGTTTTCTATTAATTAATCAATTGTACAGAAAGGGGCCTAAAAATGAAAAGTATCTTTCCACAAAGACATATTTGGAGGTTGCATTAGAAATGCATACTATTTAATTCCGTCTCTTGTCAGCATTATACGTGAGCATTGAGTGTTGTTTTAATATTAAATGCATAATGAATAGCTGGCGCACAGTCAGCACGTTGCAGGACTTATACAGCTGATCTGTGGGAAAGTAAAAGGGATGGAAGTTTGCTACCTTTAAAATTGTTCTTTGAGCTCTTTCAAGGGGAATCATTTCAGGATAGTTTTTGGTGCGCCACCCCATGAAAAGATACAGTAATGAATTATAGATTGACATAGGGCGATATAAACTTGTGTGATTAATTTTGAATCTGCAAAAGTTCGTATTTTTTTAAATACATATATTAATTTGCGCACTCTTTTAACCAGACTTTCAATATGATACCTAAAAGAGAGCGTGTCGTCTATTATAACCCCAAGGTATTTAATGTTACAGGTTTTGAGGATAGAAGGACAATTACACAGGTTGACTGACAGGTTATCGCATTGATGGGCATATACAACATTAGTTTTAGTATATGCGAAACCTGATACACGTGTCTAGTATTTTTATGTAAAGAATCTATGTACAAAATTTCAAAACTGTATCATGAAAAATCACAAAGTTATAAGCTTGTTCTGTTACCTAATTGTCCGCACAAAATCGTAGTCACCATGCAGCGCGCGCCTCCAGCGTCGTCTTGAGCTCATTGATATTAATAATTTGGCAGTAGGTACCTAAATTATTGCGATAGGTACTTAAAGTCGCTCGGTGTTCAACTTTTAACTTTTTTAAATATTTTTGAGAAAAATATAACATGGTTTAAAAATTATTGGAACTATTCAGTTTCTTATTCTGAACAAACTATATTCAGGTTTCGCATATACTAAAAATAATGTTGTATATGGAAGTTAGCACTTTTAAGTTGAGGCTTGCGCATGGAGAAGTGAATATATTTTGTCTTGTCAGCATTTAATGTTAGTAAATTGCATTTAAGCCAATTAGTAAGCCAATTAGTTAAAACCAAGTTGAGCGTTGTATAACAATTCGCTACAGTTTTTAGCAGAAAATATTAGTGCCGTGTCGTCAGCATATGATATGATTTTGCCGTGCTTGATATTTAGATTACACAAGTCGTTAATATAAACCAAGAATAGGGTAGGGCCCAAAATACTTCCTTGGGGAACACCAAATCCTGTATTTTTCTGCTCATCGCTCGTAAAGTGGTCAATCCTAACACATTGGTATCGGTCGTCTAAGTAGTCAGCAAGTAATGTCAGGGGCTGTTGTGTTCCTCTTATTCCTATTGCCTCTAATTTTCATAGAAGCACAGAAACAGAAACAGTGTCAAAGGCTTTCGCCAAATCTAGGAAGACTCCCAAGACCTGGTTCCCTTTGTCTAGCTGTTCTGAAACATAATCGGTCACATACACACGGCATCGGCTGTGGATAATTTAATAGTTGAAGGGTTGCACTAATCTTTGGACGTCTTTGTCCAGTTTATTATCGCGTTAGGTTCATTTGTAGGGTTCAGGGCCCGAAGGGGGTTGTTCCCAGAGGTCCACGATTCTATTGTTCTTCTTTTCCCACTGAGTCCATGAAAAAATAATAATAATGGACCCAGAGATTTATCCAAAGTACGGTGGTACGGAATCATTCGTGAGCGAGTAAAACTCGCACTTGTCCGGTCTGATGTTTATGTTGTTATGTGTTCTGATGTTAGACGACAAATGAATTTGATTAGGTTAATTTAATTTAGAATAAAGCAATCTATTTTTATGGTGTAGATTATTTGAGCATTTATTATGTTCCTGTCAGATCATGTAAAAGATTGCTTCGTTTAGGTACTCTATGAGTTTAATTTACCGTTGTAGTTAAATAAGCTTGATTACATTTCCACACATTTAATTATAAGTATAATGATACATGTATTTTAAAATTCTCTTAAATTAATAAAATTCACCTTACTTATCAAAGATCACGTGCATACTATTAAAGCAAAGCAAACTGCAGCAGTACAATAATATATTTAGTCATAAGTGCAGTCAAAGGTATCGGTAGAGAGGCGTCTATAGTAAACAGACCGCACGCTGTCATCTTACTGAAGGTCCGGTTAACTTGTAGCACACGCTTGCACAGGTGTCTGACACTCTCTGTAAGGACAAAAATGTATGTTATAATATAGCTGTGTGTTTCCTGGAACCAAACATTAACCAAACCAAATCAAAGGTTGAAACCAAAGGTGGCATGTTTATTGATTATGTTTTCACTGTTTTGACATCAAGACAAGAAGGTATAATATCATGACACGCACTTCTGATTTTTCAGACTCATGTGCGTAATATATAATTATCACTTGCTTCGGTGAAGGAATACATCGTGAGGAAACCAGCATGCCTAAGAGATATTTCTCAACGGCATGTAAAGTCAAGTCAGAGGCCCATGGGCGGCGTAAAAACTCTGACGCCAGGTTAGGCGCTTAACAAGAAGACTGTTTTTTTCTTAAAAAGAAGACTGTTTTTTATTTTAACAAAAGTAATGGACTTCAGAGCATCATCATTCTCTTGCCCTTGTTCCAATTCATTTGGGGTCGGCACAGCATCTTCTTGCATAGTTCTTTACTACTCGTCATTTCATCAGTCAACTCCTTTCGTGCCATAGCATCCTTCACACAGTCCATCCATCGTTTTTTTGGTTTTCCTCTACTCTTATACCCATTCACAATAATACTCAAACTTTTCATCACGACATTTTCCTTTGTCTCTTCAGCATGCACTAAAATAATTATGGCAACGAAATTGCAATCATTACTCGTTAGAATTTGATCTTTAGCAGTTTTACGTAAAAAAAGAAAAATTTAAAATGTATCCAAATATATTTTTATACCTTCAACTAAATATCAGTTTTACGATATTAAATATTGCAATTTAAAATCTATTATGATAGAAGAACGAAAAATATTATTTTATAAAAAAATGTGACATAGACAAATTAATTATAACAGGGAATTACTTGACAGCTACTTGAGACGTTGCCAACTTTCAAAATGACGGCTCAAATCGGCTCAGTTTTCGAGGAGAAAAAAGGGTAATACGAAACGTCGATCCTGTCCAAGTTTTTGTGCACCTCTCTGAGCTGCAACTGTCCTATCACACTTTACAAGGGCAGGGTTGACAATAATTTCTTCAAATACCCGTTTTTCAAATTCCTTGCAGGCCTTGTTACCTCTTAATTTGACAGACAGAGAAGTAATTCTTTAGATCTTAGCAAAAAAATATATATCTTACTTGGGCATTTAGTATTCATCACATGCTGTATACACGCCGACTCAGCTTCCTCCACAAATATATGGAACTTCTCACATTGCAAGCTTGTCATAATAATCAATGTCATGTTCTCCATAATCCATACAAATATTGAACTAACATCTAAATAGGTAATGGGAAGCTGAAAATATATGATATTAAGTTGCATGTTGTTGTTGGTATTGTTTGTTGTTGTTTTGTTGTTATGTGTGTTGTGTGATTTTGTTGTTATTGACTACTAACTTGATACAGAATCTATAAAGCGCATTTCAAAGGTCAGCAAGGTAGTCTCTACATGTAATAAAATCGTTAAAATCCAAATCGATGTTCCGACGTGGCGCAAAAACTACTGCATAGATCCTGTTCAAATTTTGCACAAATATCTGTAATAAGCTTCTTCAAATGTTAGGCTATATATTATCACGCTACTTGGGGTGAGCAATATTGCATTATGTCAGTATTATTCAATTGTTTACCGTTTCAGTCATGGTATGCGTAACAACGTCTATTTCAAAGTATATGTCAGCGAAACAGAGAAACGGTTTCATGACCAATTTGCGTGCATCACGTCGCAAGTTCGATCCCCAGTAAAATTATACTTTTTGTAATTGGTTGTAAATTTTTTTGATGGAGATTATTATTTTCTATTTTCCGAAGAATTTTCCCATCCAGTGGCTTTAAAGGATGCACATCCACATCATCACATCATGCACGTTTTTCCAAATTTGGAGGTTAATATAAAAAATGAAGGGTGGATGTGTAAGGGGTAGTGCTGTCGCCAAAGAACGAGTGTCTCAATCGAATAAAAAAAATGATATGATCGTCGGCGTCGACATCCATAGACCCTGTGATGGCTAATGATGGCAGTACTGCCTACCCCGTTGAATTTCTCGACTCCCTGGGGTTAACTCCCAGACTGTGCAATAGAACCAGGCTTCGTTTCACAGAGCTGGGCAGTAATATTATAATAGCCACCATTATTACAGGAGTGGCTAAAAGAGAGAGCGGTTTAATTCCCGCATACCCATTATTCCAAATAACTTGCCATTTCAATTTAAAAAGTTGCAATTTCCCTTAAAATTGGCTTTTACAGTGACGGTCAACAAATTCCAAGGAAAAACTTTAAAAGTGGCAGGCATTAATTTGGGCGCTTCATGCTTCTCACACATTAAACAAATCTTTTAATGTTTTATGCAAAAGTTATTAGAATAAATAAAGAAATAGCGCCCAACACGGCGTTTGATTGTTCACTTTGAAAAAAAAGTCGTATGGCATCATAATGTTCCAGTTTTTAAGCCACATCGTTGCCTCAACGCCTTTTAATTTTGTTTCAGACCTCTGCCGCCCAGAATTACAGCGCCCAAAAACACGCTTTTTGTAGTCATCACCCACATTATTACATTTTGATCAGGCCTTCAGATCTCACACATAACATCCCGCCTGTAATTCCCGAAGGGTTAGGCACAGGTGTGTACCTAATCGTTCACCCACATTTCACCAGCTATGTTGAAGTCCCATGTAATAGGGGGCGAGCCCATTGCCATCAATCGGGCACAAATCATGACTCCGTTCGAACACGCATACACAACAAAATTTCCACGCGAATGAAGTCGCTGGCAACAGCTAGTAAATAAATAAATGAAGGGTCCGTTTACACCCTGTATAATATCAACTTATCACATGAGTGCAAAAGATAAAAATGTGAGCAAAATGTGTCTAAATCAACATGAACTCATGTTTTCAACAATTATAACTTTTACAAGACTCTAAATGCAGGAATGTGAAAGATATCTTTCAAGAGGGTGCGCCAAAGTTCACCTAAATTTTCAACTCCGATAATTGGAAATCCGAAAATGTTCTTCCTAACATTTTTCATCCTAACAGTCACAATTCCTAACTACTCTGTCTCTAATGTTCATAATTCCGAAGCATTCAACTTCATAATGTCAGTAGCAATAAACATCTATTATACTATTATTTGTTTTCCTATATTTTCTCAACATAACCATCTTTTACACTATTATTCAAAGTCATATCTTTTTTGTTTCGTTCTAATTCGTTTTATTATATTAATCGTTTATTTTCTCGATTCTATCGTACAAAACACCTATATATAAGGCTAAAAGTGTCTTGGTGTTTTTTGTCTCCGACTAACCGTTTGTCGTAAAAACGATGTGGAAGGGATTCATAGGTTAGGTTAGGTTAGAACTGTGACCAACTACGCGCGAGCCGAGCGAGCGAAGCGAGCGGTGCCGCGGCAGCGGCCGGCGAACGCTACCTCAAAATTGGTCGCGAAAGTTTTCTAAGTATTTTTTTCATAGTGCCCCCAAGACGACACTCTGACCTGACCTATCATCTTCTACCCACATATATTTTTTATTACACTTGGTAAATGTTTCTTTCTGAGTATGAGTGAAAATACTATGGTAATTATGTTTAGGGATAAAAACGTTATGATAAAAAACAGTAGGAGTTTAAATGTATTTACATTAATGATATTATTAATTACAATTTTCGGAAACATGAGTGTTATGAACATCGCCGGTAGCACTACAAATAGTATGAATGAAAACTTTAGGATGAAAAGTTTTAGGAAGAGTGATCATTCGGATTACAAATCATTAGGAAGAACAATTTCGGGTAAAAAACTTTAGGTGAGCCAATATGGTCCATATTGGCTCACCTTTCAAGAAGGTGATAAAAATATAACACTACTTACTTCATTTTGTGACGCCGCTGGTGGCTGTAATAATAAGCAAATCTCCAAATACCCCAAACCTCTAGTGAACGAGTCTATGATTTGGCATAATACCTGAAAAAATATAAATGATTGAATAAAAGAAAATAACTACGAAACGAATACTGATAACTTGAAATGAGCACCTAGACAATTGGTTGGATTGACATAAACTACTGGAAAACTTATTTCAGTCCAGGACGTTAGCATCTCTTTACGGGTCCCCGCTGTGGGCGCGTTCCTTGAGGCGCGAGCCGCACACTACCTGAACGCGCCCCAAAAGGTGGTAGCCTTTTTTTTTTACTGACTAAAACCCATCCATGTTCCTTCTTTGCCCTTTGTGTTCCAGGGCCGCGGTATCTCTTTCGAACAGTCCCGCAGCCCTAGTAGGCATCGGCCCTACGTGGTTGCTGACATCTCTTTGAGGCGCGCGTGGAACACGAACGCGCCGTCGACACGGCCTGTCGTCATAAGACGGCCGGACGGCGAGCTAGCCCATAACTCGCCGTCCACAGGCCCGCGCCTACGGTTGCCGGGGGCCACCACGTGACCCCCGACGCTCAGGGCGTCTCCCGCGGCGGCTGGGACGTGAGGCTCTTTCCCTCTCACGTTCCGCCACCTTCTTCACTAGCATGACTGCTTCGCAGAAGGAGGTGACGGCTTCCCATTCCCTCTCGCTCCGGACCATGGCTTGAACCAGGGCCGGGCGCGAGAGGTCGCCGCCGCCAATCGCCTCTACGAGGACACGGCGCTGCTCCGCCCAAGCGGGGCAGGCCTCCACAGTGTGCTGCACCGTGTCCTCCGGACGATCCTCACAATGGAAACACCCGGGCGTTTCCTCCCGCCCGATTCGGTGCAGGAACCTCCCGAAACAACCGTGTCTGGTGAGGACCTGCGTCAGGCGGAAGGTGAGGGCGCCGTGGCGCCTCTCTAGCCAATCCTCAAAGAGGGGACTTATCACCACTATGGTGGCGTGCCCTGCACGGGGTTGCGACAGTCGCTCTCTCCATGTCACCATGAGATCGCGCCGGAGGTCTGTCCGCTGAGCGGCGATTTGCCGCGGCAGTGGAGTTTCCCCACGACGTAGTGCCTCCGCGCGCCATTCGTGAAGGCGCGCGAGGACCATTGCCTCCAGATCCCATGGCGGCAATCCGGCAAGGAGGCTAGCCGCCTCACAGGAGATCGTGCGGTACCCCCGGACTAGCCTTAGGGCCGGACTAGCCTTAGGGTAATCGTGGGTCAAGTCTGACACTCCCTTCCGCTCCGCCCAGAGCGGGGGGGGTCATTAGATGATTTCCCATCCTAAAAAAAAAAAAAAAAAATGGGTAGTCGTGGGCCTGTGGACGGTGAGTAATGTGCTATCCCGCCGCTGTCTTATGATGACAGACCGTGTCGACGGCGCGTTCATGTTCCACGCGCGCCTCAAAGAGATGTCAGCAACAAAAAAAAGACCCCTTCTTTTTTGCTGACATCTCTTTGAGGCGAGGGCCGATGCCTGCCGGGGCATCGGCCCTTGCGTACCGTCGGCTGCGGGACTGTTCGAAAGAGATACCACGGCCCTAGAACAAAAAGGGCAAAGAAGGAAAATGGATGGGTTTCAGTCAGTACAAGTCTGACACTCCCATCCGCTCCGCTCAGAGCGGGCGTCATTTGATGATTTCTCATCCTTAAAAAAAAGTGCGTTACCACGACGTCGCGAAATTAAAATTTTTGGTTCTAAGCGCGATCAATTAGATAAATTAACTCAAACTTACTATCACTCGGAAAATCTTTGCGTACAGCGTGTAAGCCTCTAAAATATTTTGATAAATCTTAAACAATTTCTCACAATACTCTTCATTTTCTTCGTCTTCATTTAAAATTAATACTTGATTTACCCATTCTTCGAGATATTTTGTTAACAATACAATGAGACGAATACCATAAACTAAATTAATTTCTAGTTGTATAATTAATAAGTCGCCGGTGATGTCTATGAGATACGGTGAACCTCGTATCATAAAAAATGTAGTAGTTATGATTACATGCGTGCAGAATACGATCGCAAATATGATCCAACTACGAACCACATAACTGCGAACACTTTTACTAATATCAACGCTTTCATTAATTTCTTGGATCCTCAAAATCAGGGAAACGTTGCTACGGCGATGAAAAATATTACAAAAAACCAACAATATCATGTAGATCAGACAATACATAATAAAAGCGAACACGGTAGAATTATGGTACAGTTTTTCATCATCAGTTACTTCTTTGAACATACTATAAATGCAAAACATATTTAAAAATAATAAAATGAAAAACAGCAAAATGTGATATTTTTTTTCACACGGAGTGATATAACCCTTTCTTATTTTGAATTTAGAAGATAATAATACAGAGAGCATAATGTTGAAAGGTTGAACTATTCTTTGGACGTCTTTGTCCAGTTTATTATTAAGTAACGATTTAACTGGACGATTTGAGGTGGCCAACATGTTTTGTCTGTTTCTTATTCTTTCAGCCTTTTTTTTAGTTGTTATTAGTTCCACTGTACGACGACAAGTAATAAATCAAACTTGTAAAACCTGATTCTATTGGTATGTAATTTCATTTCAATCAATGATCGCGTCAAAGTGGAATGTAATTAATCATGATTACTGTCAATTTACAGAAAAGGATTACTGTTTCATTCATCAATTAGGTAGTGTAGACTTAAAAAAAAAACGTAATCTGCCTGGCCTTTTCCCTTTTTTCTATTTTGAAAATAAAAAAATTAAAGAAAGGTCCTGCGTTACGAACAGAAGGGATTACAATAAAAACAATTTGTTTTCAATAATTTATTTAGTATTAGTTTCCAAAGATTTCAATACACAGTTATATAAGTTAGAGAAAAGCAAACTGCAGCAGTACAACAATGTAGTTAGTCATAAGTCCAGTCAAAGGTAGCGGTAGAGTAGCGTCCACAGTAAACAAACCACACGCAGTCATGTTAGTTAAGGTCCGGTTGACTTCTATGGCGCGCTTGCAAAGACGTTTGTGATTCTCTGGAATACCCTCTTTCTTAGTTATTTGGTACGCGCACTACTGGAACTCGATACAAAGTCACGACAAAACACACTCACTATTTCACTAGGTTTTGTGGAGTCCTTACTGAATTCCAAGTTCTTGACAATTTCAAGCCCTCCTCTCGATTTCATTTTTTTGTGTTTTGATTTTCAATTGCTTCTCTTGTCAGCCTTAATCTTGTTATTTTCAAGATTGAATACCCAAGATTAGAGGGGCAAAAACACCGCGGCGCATTTTAGCTGCGTGGATTCATTTGTTTGACGACGTGGGTCTACATTTCCACAGCAGTACACGCTATACACCCACAACGTAGCGTGCGAGGCCCACCGCGGCATACTCGTGGGTTAATATTCGTGTACAGCGTGTACCGCGTGCACTGCGTGAATAGCGTTGATAGCATTAAGCTATGTTAGCGTCTTATTCGAGCAAGCCACGCGTACTAATAACATCATTTCATACATAGCGTGTCCGTGGTTTGCATTGGACACAATCACATACATTTTCTTACAAAGCGAAGTTTAACACACGTGCGTAGCCTATGGGTTTGCGCCTTAAAGCTGGCTAGCAAAGCCAGGAAACGATTAATTAGGTATTAAGTACAAATTTATTTAACAGCAAATTTTTCCAAAAAAAAAACTTTAAACTAACAGCCGCGCTGATCAAGTTTGGTTCGTGGATGGGTGACCATCTATTACATACATAATTTTCTGTCGCTCCTGACTGTCATTTGTAGATTTTTCACAGTCGTTACAGGTATTCAGTGGCCCGAAAGTCTGAAAACCAGTCTTATAAATGGGTATCGTATTACCCAGTACTAACTGGGTTGTGGTGTCGCTCCACATAAAGTACTAGTATTGAGCTGCATCCAGTTTGACTGGAAGCCAACCCCATTATAGTTGGGAAAAGGCTAGGCAGATGATAACAAAGTTTCCGTTTCCATTTAAATTTTAAATTGATTTTCGAACACAACACTTTCCGTATCAAGGGTGTGAACTGTCAACTGTCAAGTGATCCAATAAAGTACCGCCCGAGTGTGTCCCGAGTGCGTTTGGGAGGCATTGGTTGACGAGGGCACGGGACGAACGTGCCCGATCGTGATTCGAATTTTGAATTCACTTGAAGACTGATTTCATTCGGGCACATATCCAATTTGTGATGGACTTACCTTTCTACCTTAGGTAGGTACGTCTGTGTGAGTTAATGTATATGTGTTTTCACATATATGTGTATTCGATACTGCGCTGGATTTTCATCTAAGTATATTTTGTTTTAATATTTGGGTTTGGGGACACGCTACGTAGTTGTAGATATCTGCTCTTCTCTATACATATAATAAAATCGTTAAAATCCAAATCGATGTTCCGACTGGGCGCAAAAACTACTGCATAGATCCTGTTAAAATTTTGCACAAATATCTGTAATAGATTTCTTAAAATGTTAGGCTATATATTATCATGCTACTTGCTTAAGGGGGTGAGCAATATTGCATTATGTCAGTATTATTCAATTGTTTACCGTTTCAGTCATCATATTATGCGTAACAACGTTTATTTCTAGTAAAATCACACTTTTTGTAATTGGTTGTAATTTTTTTTGATAGTTATTATTTATTTTCTTTTTTTTATGTATAATATAATAAATTCTTATAAATAATGTTAAATCATTGGTAAAATCTCTTTCCTCATGTTTGAATCTGGCCGTTCGATGGCGTTCTGAACTGACAACGTCGTTGTATGCTGTCCACTGGTGCTGTCAGACTCGATGTTTTGAATTTCACCTATCGCTCCCAATAAAAATAATAGCAGTTATTGAAATTAATTTGAAACTATTTTGTTGTGTCGTTGTTCTTAGTTTTGCACAACTATAATAGGTTCAGGTTGTTTCTCTGCATTGTTAGATCCCAAAAATAAATTCGTCTTTGTTGTCTTTGTCGGAGGGTGGATGATTGTAATGTATGATTTCTGATGCGTCTTGATTGTTAAAAAAAGCATTTAATTCGTTACTTGAAAAATATTTAGGTATCTTTATCATATCTGTCTTTTGTATCTTACTACTATTATAAATGTGTGAAAGTTTGGATGGATGGTTGGATGTTTGTTACTCAATCGCGCCAGAAAGGCTGAACAGATGTAGATGAAATTTGGCACAGAGATAGATAGAGCACGATATGCTAATAACTTAGAGGGATGAGCAATATTGCATTATGTCTATATTCCGCAACTGGTTGCCAACTGGCAAATGTCATACCATGCATTAGAATAGGACGGCTATTTTAGCCCAGTTGTCATCGAAGCGAAGCGAGGTACTCACAAACAGCCAGACCCGGAACAACTACCTGTAGGCCATACAAAAATGTGTTACGGGCGGAAATCGAACCCGATAATCGCAGCGCAGCAGCCATTCGCTCAGCCACTGCACCAACCGTGCGGTCACATCAGCTGTGGCTGTGGCTCCCTCGAACATTGATGCAACTTTGCTTAACGGTGGCTGGACTGCACATTCCGTTTTCATATTGCCGCTGAATCTTGCAAGTGAAGATACCTCAACATGCAACATCACCAAAAACAGCGGCCGGGGAGTCCTTTTGCAGCAGTGCAAGTTTAAAGTGCATAAGAGGCGTTGAACCGCAGCTTGCGGGACATCCGCAGCAACCAGGCGCCGATGGGTGACGTTGTCGTTTTGCTCGCAGGCGACTTCAGACAGATACTACAAGTTATTGAGAGGGGCACACCGGTGGATGAAATAAACGCATGTCTCAAGGCGTCGCCACTGTTGTCTAGGATCGAAAAGATTAATCTTACCTGCAACATGCGCGTCCAACTGTACAACGACCACGTAGCAGGTGTCTTTGCGAATATGCTGCTGCAAATGGGAGTGGGTCGTCTGGAATCGGGCGAGGATGGGTAAATTCTATTTTCCGAAGAATTTTCCCATCCAGTGCCTACAGAGGATGCACGCCAAATTTGGAGGTTAATATAAAAAATTATGGGTGGTTGTGTAAGGGTTACTGCTGTCGCCAAAGAACGAGTGTGTCAATGAAATAAAATAAAATTATATGATCGTCAGTTTCAGACCTCTGCCGCCCAGAATTACAGCGCCCGAAAAGACGCCTTTTGTAGTCATCACCCACATTATCACATTTTGATCAGGCCTTCAGTTCTCACACATAACATCCCGCCTGTAATCCCCGAAGGGTTAGGCACAGGTGTGTACCTAATCGTACACCCACATTTCACCAGCTATGTTGAAGTCCCATGTAATAGGGGGCGAGCCTATTGCTATCAATCGGGCACAAATTCAGACTCCGTTCGAACACGCATACACAACACAATTTCCACGCGAATGAAGTCGCGGGCAACAGCTAGTCTAGAATAAAAAAGTTGCTAATAAAACTGAAATTACCTAATGAAATCAAGTTTACTACAGCATAGTAACATAATACACTCAAGGATTTTCAAAAATTTAAAGAAGTTAAGTGAGAGAAAAACATGATTAATCACCTAAACAAATAATGTACTTACTAACAGGGTGTTATCTGCACCTCGTCTTGCAAGAGGACTTTTGGCCGCAGGGAGTGGTGTTCCGTCGCTTCCACGGACAAGTGCCACGTGGACGCACAGTGACATAGTGCACAAGTGAAGTGCTAACATAGTTTTAAGGTTGTATTCACTAACACAATTTGTATTTTATCACTAGCTTATGCGGCTTCGCCCGCGTGGAGTTCAGGAATTGCTCACGGGATCTTACTTCTAGGATAATAAGTAATCTATGTATGTACTACACCAGACCAAAATCTATCTCTGTGCCATGTTTTATCCAGTTTTTTACTTTTAAAGTTCAATAGGTAATAAAGAATAGTTACTGTAGTGTGTTAGTAGTTAATAACGATGTCGCGTATCACGAGCCAACGCGAAAATCGGGATTTTACATATGTTTATAGACACTCAGTCTACCTCAGAAAAATCCTACCTACTTACTAATAGGTAAATTATCCCGCGCCCCCCACACTCCGCGCAATAGTGTGCGCCATGCACCTGTCTTCGTGAGGTTCGAAGCCCTATTTGACTATGTTGGGGGATGATTTTAAGGAAAAAACTGTGATACACATGTCTCATAATTTTAATTGAAGAGTGTCTACACCAAGTTTAGAGTCAACCGATTCAGAGAATATTAAGTTTCACAGAAAATTCAACTCCCCATTTCACCCTCTTAGGGGTGGAATTTCGAAAAAACCTTTCATAATGGATACCCAATCTTCACAAAGAATACACCCTTCAAATTTCATGTCTTTAAGACCAGTAATTTAGGCTGTGCGTTGATATATCAGTCAGCCAGTAAGGACTTAGAATTTTATATTGGGGGATGATTTTTAAAAAACTGTGCCACAGGTTTCTCATAATATTAACTGAAGAGGATGTACACAAATTTTCAAGTCAATCGACTCCGAGGATAAAAAGTTTCATAGAAAATCTCTTAGGGGTGGAATTTCGAAAAACCCCTTCTTAATGGCTCTTCATAAATAATACACCCTCCTAATTTCATGTCTCTAGGACCAGCGGTTTGGGCTGTGTTGATATTATATCAATCAGTCAATCAGTTAGGACTTTGAATTTTATATATGTATACAACATTATTTTTAGTATATGCGATACCTGAATATAGTTTGCTCAGAATAAGTAACTGAATCGATTCCAATAATTTTTAAACCATGTTATATTTTTTCCCAAAAATATTAAAAAAAGTCAAAAGTTGGATACCGAGCGACTTTGAGAACCTATCGCAATAATTTAGGTACCTACTGCCAAATTATTATTATCAATGAGCTCAAGACGACGCTGGAGGCGCGCGCTGCGTGGTGACCGAGTTTTTGAGCGGACAACTAGTTAACAGAACAAGCTTATAAGTTTGTGATTTTTCATGATACAGTTTTGAAATTTTGTACATAGATTCTTTACATAAAAATACTAGACACGTGTATCAGGTTTCGCATATACTAAAACTAATGTTGTAGATAGATTATTTATGTTGTTCTGTAAGGTATATAAAGGGTGTAATACAACCCTTAGCGAAGTACGACCAAATAAGACCTTATAATGTACCTATGTTTTACAATAAATTAATAAATCTGAATCTGAAGCCGAAAGGCACTTGTTCTCCCCGTTATTGCGATAATTTTTGTTTCTTTTTTGTTTTTATAATTCTGGACCATACTTGGGAACCTTCTAGTTACGGAGATATTGGAGATCAAAGTTCCAATTTTTCATAAGTTTTTTTTTTAAGGTTTTACTTTACTTTAATTACCTCCATGACATATCCTAAAACGTGTTTTACACCCAAAAAAAAAAAGTTGCTTCCCAGCAATAATTTGTGCGTACGGGTACTTAGTTTTATGTACATAATGCTTGGTTGACGGCTTCGTGAAGGGTCCGTTTACATCTGTATATGGTTATAAATTGCCTGAAAAAAAAATGAATGATTTGAATGTTGTTGTTGTTGTATAATCCACCACGTGAAGCTCGTGAGTCGAATCTCGGCTAGTTCTTGCCAGATATACTTAGAATACTGGTTCTATTCAATATCGGTTTGTTCACGATGATTTCCTTTATCGATTAAAATTATAGTGATCCATTTTGAAAATCCCTTAAATAAATTAATTAAATTGACATCCCACAAATTGCACAGCTCATGAACAACTGATATTTCTTCATTAACACACAGCTCTATAATTGAAAATCACACAAATAAATTGAAAACACTTCAAATTGCCAGTCGCCGCTGTCACCGCACGGTTGATCATCGCGTAAAACACAAACGGGAACAATTAAGTTTAAAATCATCCTCATTAACATAATCAGATAATGCTCATTCTGTGATATGTAGGTGTACATAAAGCTTCGATATTGGTGACATTGTATACAGGTAAATGGTCCGAAGTTTTGGTTTAAACAGAAAATGAAAATTATACAACATTAGTTTTAGTAACACGTGTCTAGTATTTTATGAGATGTGTACAAAATTTCAAAACTATATCATGAAAAATCACAGAGTTATAAGCTTGTTCTGTTACCTGGTTGTCCGCCCAAAAACGTGGTTACCACGCTGCGCGTACGCTTGCGCGCCTTCAGTGTCGTCTTTAGCTCATTGATAATAATAATTTGACAGTAGGTAGCTAAATGATTGCGATAGGTTCTTAGTGTCGCTCGGTGTCCAACTTGTAACTTTTTTTAAATATTTTTGGGACAAAATATAACATGGTTTAAAAATTATTGGAATCGATTCAGCTACTTATTCTGAACAAACTATATTCAGGTTTCGCATATACTAAAAATAATGTTGTATACAGGGTGTAAGAGGACCCCTCACGAAGCCGTCACCCAAGCATTATCTACAGACGCCAGCACATCAAGCAACTAGAATCTGTCAAATTTCAATTTTATCGCTGATACATTAGGTTCAAGGTTGATTGGGAAAATTTGACAATTTCGGGTAGCGTGATGTGCTGGCGTCTGTACATCAAACTAAGTTAAGTAACCCTACGCCAAAATGGTTGATGGGAGACGACTTTTTTTTGGGTGAAACATCACGTTTTGAATGATTGAATTTGTTGAATTGATGCTTTGAATAGTCAACGGGCAATGGAGATAATTAAAGTTAAATTATAGCCATAAAATTAGTACCTATTTGAAAAATAAACTTGTGTGAAAAAATTGAATCTTTGACCTCCAATATCTGCGTAACTAGAAGGTTCCCAGGTATGGTCCGGAACAAAAAAATATTGCAATGTCGTGGAAAATGAGTGCGTTTCAGCTTTGTTGATGGTCTTTTTACAATGTTGTGAGTGCTTTACATTGAGTTATACCGTAAAATGTGATTTTTCACCCCAAAAAAGAATTCATTTCCCAGCAATAATTTTTGGGAAGAGTTACTTAGTTTGATGTACAGAATGCTCGATTCACGGCTTCGTGAAGATTCCGTTTACACCTTGTATATCGAAGTGAAACTTCTGCCAAAACTCCCAATACCGACCAGGTCCCGCATAATCAGATTACCAGCTCACAGATGACGCCGAACGATTCCGATTTGCATGCGTAATGCAGCTAAGTGCAGTTTCAGTTGCCGACATTTTGTACTCATTATCAGAAATTCGATTCCACGTTAGGTGTGAATGGGAATTTTTACTCGCTTCTATGCATATTTTAAATGGATTTTCTGAGTACGGGGCATATTAATTTGGTTTCATTGATTTTATCAATCTGGTCCTCATCTCTCAACTCGTGAGAATTGCAAAATACGTAATTTCTGATTCTTTTATGATGAGTTTTTCAAAGGTTCTTCTTCTTCTTAGCATGTCGGCCTAGAACTGAGCTACGATTTCTCAAAGTCATGTCAATCAGCGTATGACAAACGAACCTTAGTGCCCCAGCTCGTGGCATTTAGGCCACCCTTTTCAATAGATTCCCTCTAGACCAGGGGGGTTACGCTTAGAACTAAGCAATTATTGTGAGGACGTTGCGACATCTTGAATTCTGTACCAAAAAGTTATGCAGCCAAAAAGTCTTAATATACCTCACTAGATAACAGGTATCGATGTCTTTCGAGAGAACCGCTAGGGAAAAATTCTAAAAATAAAAAAGTTAATGGTCCAGTTTTATAACAATTATTGAAGAATAAATTCACTATTATAATAATATAGATATTTTTTGTTAAATCGAACTATATAAATACATTTCTGAACGAAAACGAACGAATGAAACGTCAATGTCAAACATCTTGTCTGATGTCGGAAAAATAATATTTAAGAAAAATATCCATTTGTCGGATCCGGTCATTAGTACGGAAAGCGCGCCAGTGTGTACTAACCAGTCTACCCACCACAAGGTGTGCTTGTACAGAGCCCTGATGTCCAGCTCGAGGCGAGGGCGACAGTCAGTGTCTGATCGCGGCGGAATTGTGACGTCTTGGAACTGTACCCGATTTGGTATAAGTATTCTATTCTTTGCTCTAGACTTTAGTCTAACTGTATGCTAGTTATTAGTTAAATATTATCCAAAAATTACCGTCTACTCTTCTGTATGGTTCTGTATGGTGTCCGGACGTAAAGAATAGCACCATCCCATATCTTCCCGTGGGTGTCGTAAGAGGCGACTAAGGGACTTACCAGTGAATGGGCAGCAGCGTTCTCTGTGATTTTTTTTTTTTTTTTTTTTTATAACAAACAAACTGCGATCGCCAACCCGCCTGCCAAGCGTGGCGATTATGGCAAAACCCCCCTTGGGGAGGCCTATGTCCAGCAGTGGACGTCTTTCGGCTGAAATGATGATGATGACCGTCTACTCTATCAGATTATACAATAAAAAACCAAAACTCAAATGAGTTTACAAAAATAAATGGCGATTTAATTAATTATATTTTATTGTATGTTTTCGACTTATTAAAATGATTAATGCCAGCATTCCATGTTTGAATATTTAAAATGAATACTCGCGCTGACACTGACACGTTCCGATTTGACATTTTGCGGTAAAGTTCGGAAACGCGGCTGTAAAATTGAATTTATGTTTTTGAAATTGATTGTAATTAAAACACTATTAAGTGATTTATTAACGCAGGAGTAATGGTTTGCTGCTCGCTTATTATAGTTAAATCATTTTTTTATTAATTAATTGTGATATATAGTCGATGAGGATAGTTAAACGATTTATAACATCGATTCATTATTCAAAAGTAGTTTATTTGTGTTTCAATATATCCATGCGAGTCGGTTTTACTGCCTAGGTGTGCTTATAGATGTTTCACATCAAAAAAAATTCAGTGAGTTAAATGGTTTAGTTTAATTTAAGTATTTTATATTGCCCCATTTATGTGCTTATAAAGCGATTTTAAAACATCGACTCAAAGAGATGCATATGTTAAAGAGCTGACGAAATATACAAAAGTTGTCTCTTATGGTACAGACGCCAGCACATCAAGCTACCTGAAACTGTCAAATTGACGAAATTTGACAGATTGTAGTAGCTTGATGTGCTGGCGTCTGTACATCATTGAAGAATAAAGAAATGCCTTCGAAATTCAAGGATGAGTACTTAAATAACTTGGAAGAAGATGAGTTTTTTAAGGTTTATGTGCATATTGTATAATTTTCACTTGCTTTGGTGAAGGAAAACATCGTGAGGAAACCAGCATGCTTGAGAGATATCTCCGCAATAAAGCCAAGTCAGAGGCCCATGGGCGGCATAAAACTCTGACACCAGGTTAGGCACTAACCACATGATAAAGAAAGATCATCAAGGTGGTACAATATAGAATATCTTCATTTCTTAGAAGCGGAGGTAAGTAACAGTACATTGTATTGCTACTTACCAAATCCGAAATGACAGACAGTAAACATAATTTTACTGTAATAAATAAAAAAATATTATGAGTTCCAAAACGGTCGGACACGTTAATTCAGATACACCAAACAAAGTTGCCAGCCCATAAAAACAATTCACCAAAGTGCGGTAATAATAAAATCAGTGTAACAGACCGTTTAAAAAGATAATTTAAAAAAAAATGCAATTCATTCCATCCCCGGTCTCATCCCCCATCCTTGAAGGGTCATTACGCCACGAACGTGTGGATAATGTCTTCCACAGTGCTTTGAGTGCTTCGGAACGGTCGTTCAACAAAACGGTAACAGCAGTTAAATTTCGTTCCAGTTTTTACTGTGGTATCTTAAACGTACGTCGGCTTAATGATCGGACTGTTTAGAGTGCGTGACTTTACATTAGCGTTGTATTATGTGGTTATGGTATTAAATAATAATGGTGACGAAATACGCTTTTAAAGATACAAATATAACTTTATCATTAACACTAGAAACGCGATATTTACCATGTAAAAACATGCACAAACAACAACAACATGCAACATGCATGCATGTAGCATGTTGCTGTAAATTGTGTTTGTGTGTGTGTATGTTTGATATTTTAAAACTTTTAATAAATATTAAAAAACAACTTTGACAGTTTTTTTTGTATCAATTCCGCCACACTATTCCGAATGCGACTCTTGTCCCTCTCTAATCTATACTGGTGAGAAATCTCTGATCCAAAAGATGTTATTCACATAATTATGTCAATAGTATGCCGCAAAAAAAACACCCCTTTTTAGTTTGTCAGACTTTAAAACTATCGGAAAATACTAATAAATAAAAACGAAGTTGTAAGACGTCTCTCTCTCGGCTCTGTCTTACTTAAAAGTATGTCATGTCATGTTATCATATCGTGTGTGTTTTATAAGCAATAATCTTACAGAAACTCACTTAACCATGTGTCTAAATAATTTTGAAACAGGATTCGCAAAATCTCTTCGCAAGTAAAGTGGATTTGAGAAATATTTGTTCCGTGCGGGGATTGAACCCGCGACACGCAGCGCAGCAGCCAATCGCTCAGCCACTACGCCAACAGTGCCGTCAGATATATAATAATTATTATGTATACAACAAAGTAGATATACAGGAAAATCCTAACGTTATCCCCCCTTAAAAGCAAATAGCCTTTACAATACCAACATACGAGGTTCGTAAACTCTTACCCGAGGAGGGTGAACATCTAAAAACAGTAATAATTAACCGTCTCGAGCCACTTAATGACACGGCCAAGTACAAAACTTCACTTTCAGAACTTGTAGGCGTTAAAATAACACTCCACCTAATGGGCCTTTTTAGTAGGGCTGCTGCACAAACTTAAAATAACCAAATTGTAAACCAGAATTGAAAAATAAATCCAGCTTTGATTGTTTTGAATTGTAATTGTAACCAGTGGCCCACATTAGCCCTGGATTGTAGCAACTGGAAGTCATGGAGAGAGGCCTTTGCCCAGCAGTGGGATGACGCAGGCTAGCAGTATCAGTATCAGTAAAATTGTAAAGAGTGAACATGTTTTTGGAAAAAGATAAAGGTGTGCGACATGAAATAAAGCTTTTTTGTTTGTAAGATCTTTGTCTAGTACAAACCTGTGTTACATAATGTTAATTAAACTGTGAAAATCACT
This sequence comes from Noctua fimbriata, assembly GCA_905163415.1. Lineage (NCBI taxonomy): Eukaryota > Metazoa > Arthropoda > Insecta > Lepidoptera > Noctuidae > Noctua > Noctua fimbriata. Next base: position 14,484,889 of record LR990936.1, read on the forward strand.
AGTCGAGTTTACATCTAGACTAAAGAATATTTGATCAATCAATTTCAACTAAAATCTTATTTTAATTTATCTAACGGTGTTCTTTAAAAGATCGCTTTTAGTGAAAAGATCATCCATTGTGTCACACTACGTGAAACTTATACATTTATAAAGGATCTAAATAACGAAGTCGGAAGGCACTTATTCTCCCCGTCATTGCGATCATTATTTTATTCTGGACCATACCTTGGAAACTTCTAGTTATGGAGATATTGGGGGTCAAAGTTCCAACTTTTTCACAAGTTTATTTTTTAAATACTGGTTTTTAAAGTTATAACTTTACTTTAAATACCTCCATGACCCGTTTACTATTCAATGCATCCATCAGCACAATGTTATGAGTGCGTTACATTGAGTTTTACCATAAAACGTGATTTATCACCCCAAAAAATAAGTCGTTTCCCAGCAATAATTTTTGCGTAGGATTACTTAGTTTGATGTACAGTGCGGCTTCGTGAAGGGTCCGGTTACAACTTGTATCTGCAATTTATATGGTGCACATACAAATGAGTATTCACTCTTAATGACTGAATTTCAATCCAATCTAGACTAAGGTCCTCAAATCACGCTCAATCAATGCTATAATATTATAAAGCTGAAGAGTTTATTTGTTTGGTTGAACGCGCTAATCTCAGGACGTACTGGTTCGATTTGAAAAATTATTTTAGTGTTGGATAGCCCATTTATCGAGAAAGGTTATAAAATTAAACAAATTAATTAATAGGCTATAAAATTTGACGCGGACGAAGGTCACGGGCAACAGCTAGTATAAAATACAATCCGAAAGGCTACTTTTTCATCTCCAATGTTGCCATGAGTGATCGACATAAAAATAAAATATTCAGACCCAAGGTGCCGAGTGGGGCAGCCCTGCCTTAGGGACGATTCTCCTGAGGGGTGCAAACAAAATAACGTTAATGCATATTCAAATCTGTACTTGCCTTTTTATTAGACATACAGGGAAATGTTAAAGGTTACGGGGTTTTAGTGTGAGGGTTCCTTTTAACTCAGATTTTAGCTAGGGGGCGTTTTCACCCTCCATGTGTAATATTTTAGATGTTGAGATAAATTTTGACTGGTAAATTGAGTTTACTAGGGGATGTAGGTTACTGTGATCGGTGGTTGTGATAGGGTAGTTTGTGACGGAGTATGCAGTTTGAATTTTGAAGAATTGGTTGGCTTTTCAAGTGTTGTGATGGGAAATACCAATATTCCTAGAAATATCGCTTGATTACACATCACGCCTGCAATCTTCGAAGGGTTAGGCGGAGGTGTACCTTACAGTAGACCCACATTCACCAGTTATATTTAAGTTCCATGTAATAGGGAGCGAGCCTATTGCCATCAACCGGGCGGAATTCCAGACTCCGTGGGGCGTGGCTGCTACTGGGAAGCCTGATGGAAAAACCTAATATCTCTTTGCCCGACCTGGGAATCGAACCCAGGACCTCTTGCTCAGCAGTCGTGTTTGCAACCTCTTGACCAACGAGGCAGTCATCGCTTGATTACTTGTAAACATTCCCAGCTTTTAGGGAACTTGCTACAGTTTTGGCGTTCATCCATTTAATTTCAGACGATTGTAGTTTACAACTGGGATAAGCCTAGTAGGCAACTAGGCTTATCCCAGCACCACGGATAAATAAATTATTATTAATGGGTCCTAAGTAAGTTGTATTTGATTCTAATAATAGTTGACAGTTTGAAACAAGTACATAAAAACACGACTATACATCCTAAAGGATGAGGCAGAGATGTTAGGTACACATCCAGCACACCCACATTATATCCCGTTTAATAGCGGGACAGTCGATTGTCAGACACTAATCCAAACTGCGGGCTGTAGAAATTCGTGATAACCCAATGACATTCTACTGAATCCTGGGAATCGAAAATCCAGGTCCTCATGCTCGGCAGTAGCGGTTGCAATCACCAGGCCACTTTGGCAGTCGCCAGTTCTTGAAAAGATTAAAAAGCAGCGGTGGCCCAGTTGTCGGCCCCAACTTACGATCAGTAAGTCGTGGGTTAGAACCCGGATAGGTGTACTTTGTGTAATTTATTTTATCATCACTGCTCCCAAAACGGTGAAGGAAAACATCGTGAGTTAACCGGCATGTCCTAGAACCAAAAACTCGAATACATGTGACTTCTACCAACCCGCAATGAGCCCGCGTGGTGGATTTCCAATTCCCTCTCATAGAGAGGAGGCCGAGCGTCCCAGCAGTGGGAACATTATAGGCTGATTATGCAGTTTTATTACACTAGAAACCAACGCTAACAAATATCAAAATGGCCTACACCACAAGTTTCCCCTAGGTATTGAACAAGCCAGCCTTTTGAAGAGGAGCTATTTTCCATTGGAGTCACGTCCAACGATATGTACGGGTGTAAGTAATGACAGGAAGCTTTTCACTTATGACTAGCATGCTCATTGCCCATAAGTCCGTTTGCCACAAATGTGGCGGATAGATAGATATTTATTTGTTACATATAACAACACTTCCAAAAGGGTTAGGCAGAGGTGTACCTAATAGGTACAAAGCTAAGGAACTATGTAAATTCTAAATAAAACCTATTAAAGCAAATATTCAACCCTACTTTTACTCCACGTAGAAACTTAAAGCAACGTTCTCTTTTAACGATTTTAAAGTATTAAGCCGACCAGGGCGGAAGGTATTAGCACATTTTATAAAGCTTTTTACCTGTTGTCCTCATTTTCAATTCAAATCCATTGAGCTTTTGGCCAGTTTTCAGCGGATTTTCAGCCATGGACACTGATCAAAAAAAGTTTTGAAACGCTTGTAAAAATTGTCTAGATACTGTTAAATATGTTCCTTTTTAGTATAAAAACAGGCCTTTGTTTGCTGAAAAATAAATACAGACAGTATAAGTGTTTAACCCGCCACACTATTCCTAAACCCATGCAATTGCTGAAAGCCAGAATCAACAGTGACGACCACCAGAAAAGCACCGAGACAATGAAACTCGACGAAGTCCCAGATAAACAATTTAACTGTCTTGGATCTCGCAACGAAATTAATCAGAAAAGAATAGCGGAGGAGTAGGAAAAATATAAATAGTCTTTGAACTTTTTACCTAGAATACTTTTTAGAAGAAGTTTACGCACGAAAAATACGCGCTTTGACGTGAAGTTGCGGACACCAGCCCGTTATACAGTACAGTACAATAGAAGAAGTTTCCCAAATGCTACTGAATCCAAGAAAATTTCTATCGAGCTGGATAACATGATCAGATAAAACTCGAAAAGTGACCTTTCCATAAGTGAGATTGTAAAAAAGTGAGTGTAAATAACAAAAGTTTTAGCAACGGTACTCGGGGATTAAATGGTTAAAATGTAATTGGCAACTGTATAAGCCCAAGACTGAGGAAAGTTTTGAATATAACTGTGGCTAGATAAGAGTAGAGGAAGACCAAAGAAACGATGGGTTGACTGTGTGAAGAATAATATGCAACGAAAGGAGGTGTCTGATGAGATGACGAGTAGTAGAGAAGTATGGAAGAAGAAGACATGCTGCGCCGACCATAAATTAATTGGGACAAGGGTAAGAGAATGATGATAAGCCCAAGAATATTTGTTTCCTATTCTTAAGATATTTTGCATACAATGACATTTTTTAATAAACAAATAAAAAAAAGGTAAGGAAAAGACGACCACCTTTCAGTCTTTTCACAACATCCATAATTACATTCTTAACGGTGTCCAATTTTACAAAAAAAAAAGTTATAAAAAATTATTACATTTCCAACCAAAGAAAAATCCCAATCTTTTCCAAGATTTTAACCACAGTTTTTTCCGATCATAATATTATGAAACAGGATACATGAAAGCGTTTTCCCGTCATAAGGCGATATCGCGATGTATAGGCCGGAACCCATAACAGATAGGTATACAATAACCGTAGTTCCTCTACCGCGACCCACCCTTACACGGCATAGAATAGTAAGGGGATAGATGTGACAGATTTATCTAAAGTTGTTGACATACGAGCGTAAATTTTTTCGAGGACATTTTTGACTTTTGTCCTCGTTGTACCTGGAGCCTAGGGATCCGTCACACAGGGTATCCTAGTATGGACGCCAGTCTCTCACAAAGGAACATATATTATGCATTTTGTTAAAATGTTATTCTTACAATCATATTTATTATAACTATGTGAACCTTTGTGAAGAGAAAAAGTAAAGATATTGTGTTGTATTGTGAACCTTGTCATCTCACCCAAAAGAACCAATAAAGCAAGAACTGTCTCTGTTGATGCTGTCAATTCTGCAAATTCTCATACTAACGAGTATGTATCATACTGTATAAGGAAATCTTCGTGAAAAATTTTGGCTTTCCAATCCATGGTTGAGCGTTGAGTTGGCAAACGTCTAGGTAAATGATGGCATATCACAACTGCTATGGTATAGAATAACTAGCTTTTGCCCGCGGATACGCCCGCGTGGAGTTCGGGAATTGCCCACGTGATCTTACTTCTAGGATAATAAGTAATCTATGTATGTGTAGTACATACATAGATTTACATGTGCAAAGTTATAAAACTTTCAAATATTAGTTAATAGTAATATCAATTCAATTTCACATGTGAAATATTGATACCTTGGTTTGAGATTGGACTTGTATTTATAGATTATGTCTATAAATAGATTCCTTGTCTTTTACATAATATTTAATATCCAAACTTGTACTGTTACTTACGGGATATCTTCCGTGATTGTTCATTGTTTTGAGCTCCCGATATTTCGGCGCTGTTGCAAGCGCCATGAAAACCGTGAAAGCTTAAAACAGTATTTAATATCCATGTCGCGTATCACGAGCTAACGCGAAAATCGGTGGAATAAGCCATATTTACAGACACGTCTACTCAGAAAAATCCTACCTTACTAATAGGTAAACATACCCGCGCCCCGCACGCCCCGCGCAATACGCACACAAGCCCTATAACTGATACACATGTCTCATAATTTTAATTGAAGAGTGTGTACACCAATTTTTAAGTCAATCGACCCCAAGAATAAAAAGTTTCACAGAAAATTCAACACGCCATTTCACCCTCTTAGGGGTGGAATTTCGAAAAACCGTTTCTTAGCGAATACCTACTCTTCACAAAGAGTACACGCTCCAATTTTCATGTCTCTAGGATTAGCGGTTTAGGCTGTGCGTTGATAAATCAGCCAGCCAGTCAGGACATTGCATTTTAAATTGGGAGATGATTTTGGAAAAACTGTGATACACGTATCTCATAATTTTTATCTGAAGAGTACGTACACTAATTTTCAAGCCAATCGACTCCGAGAACAAAAAGTTTCACAGAAAATTCAACACCCCATTTCACCCTCTTAAGACTGGAATTTCGAAAAACCCTTAGTGGATATTTAATCTTTACAAAGAGTACACACCGTGTTTACACCGTCCAAATTTTATGTCTCTAGGACCAGCGGTTTGGGCTGTGCGTTGATATATCAGTCAGCCAGTCAGGACATTGAATTTCAAATTGGGGAATGATTTTGGAAAAACTGTGATACACGTATCTCATAATTTTAACTAAAGAGTATGTACACAAATTTTCCAGTCAATCGACTCAGAGAATAAAAAGTTTCAGAGAAAATTCCACACCCCATTTCACCCTCTTAGGGGTGGAATTTCGAAAAACCCTTTCTTAGTGGATCTTCACAAAGAATATATCCGCCTAATTTCATGTCTCTAGGACTAGCGGTTTGGGCTGTGCGTTGATATATCAGTCAGTCAGGACTTTGAATTTTATATGTTTAGATAATATCTATGTTTGAAATGTCTTCCTCCAGAGATTCTGACTATCAAGCAGTTTACCATGAAGGCATAAAGCCAATCAATTGCCAACCTGATGTGTTATTTATTTCATCTGATGGGTACTGAATACTATACAGGGTGGAAAGGACATAAGACAAACGGTTACCACGGATTCAGTATATCATTCTGAACATCGAAAATTTTCATGCTTTAGCTTTGACCCCCGACCGCCTTTTTTAATTGCCGATGAAAATATTTGTGCGTCGGTGTCCATTCCGTCTTATATTGTTAAATGAATACCTCACGCACCCACGTGTCCCGTAACCACATCTTAGGTGTGCACATTTTTCACACTTCAGAACTTTTTCTTGCTTTGAAGAGCACGTAAAGCCATCCCGATTCGATCACTTAGCCCCAGGCGGAAACTTCAAAGCTAAAATATTCTCCGACATTGAAGCCGTTTACCGTCTAATAAGTAAACACGAGGAGAGATTTATTTTTAGTTACACTTTTTAAGCGGTTGTCGAAAAAAATTTTCATCGTCACTGCAACGGTAAGCCATCTTATTCTTGTTGTGGACCTCCTCGCCATATCGACCGGTCCATCAAATTTTTGCCATCTTCTCAAGTTTATCGGCAACCTAATGGCCCCGTAACACAAAAGATGATCCACCTCCTGTCCTGCTCTTTAGCCTCGTCATTTCCTCAGGTCCAGTTAAAAACTAGCGTCAGGCACTAGTTGCCCGGCAGTTGGTTGAACTGAGCATATTTGGCGCAGCTGTGAGACCCACAATATTATCTTTTTGTTGTTTAGAATTAAGTTTTTATTTTATATTTGTTTTTTGTTGGAACGCTAGGAATTTCTTCTGTATCCTGGGTGCGTTTACAAACATTTAAACTCACATACATAAACAGCCATGCCATACCAGCCAGCCAGCCATATTGTGTTTTTGTGGCATGTGCTAAATAAACATGTTTTCTCCCTGCTTTTCCACTAGCACGAGGAACATGTTTGAAGTCTTAACGCTTTCGATGTGACGATGTGTCTTGGTCGAAGCTCATTTAATAGCATACCTCATTTAATAGAAACTGAGCGACTTTTTGATGATTGACGATAGTAGGTATTTTACTCTATGCCCACTCAATTACTATGACCTTTCTAGTACCCAAACTACTCTATGGCCATTACACAAGGGACATCCTCGTACACTTTTGAGGAGAAGGGAACTTGAAATACAACCAGCGTTTATCTGTTATGACCCGTGCAATCTGTACGGTGGTTGTTACTGTAATCTATGGCTATTGCACTGGGATGGCCACCTTTATTCGTATTAGGTAAGGAACAGAAACGTCTAGAAGGTTAAGTGAGGAGTGATAGAATAAAGTTTCACAAGGATCACTATTATTAAATCCTTTATACAACATTATTTTTAGTATATGCGAAACCTGAATATAGTTTGTTCAGAATAAGTAACTGAATCGATTCCTATCATATTTAAAAAAGTCAAAAGTTGGATACCGAGCGACTTTGAGTACCTATCGCAATAATTTAGGTACCTACTGCCACATTATTATTATCAATGAGCTCAAGACGAAGCTGGAGGCGCGCGCTGCGTGGTGACCGCGTTTTTGTGCGGACAATTAGGTAACAGAACAAGCTTATAACTTTGTGATTTTTCATGATACAGTTTTGAAATTTTGTACATAGATTCTTTACATAAAAATACTAGACAAGGTTTCATATATACTAAAACTAATGTTTTACTCCAAAGAAGAGGAGCTTGTGGCTAAATTACAACAGCCGTTTGGATCGATCTGCAGGTTAAGCCGCGCTTGCCTAGGTTGGTTCGTGGATGGGTAACCACTCATTAAATACTGAGTTTCCTCGGAAAATACCTTAAGCTATTGGTCCAGGGTGTCATTCATAGATTTTTGACTGTCGTTACAGGTAGTCAATGGCCCGAAAGTCTGACAACCAGTCTTACCTAGGGTTTCGTATTAACCCGTACTAGCTAGGTTGTGGAGGTCAGATCGGCAATCACTCCATGTAAAATACAGGTATTCAGCTGAATCCACTAAGACTGGAAGCCGACGCCAATATAGTTGGGAAAAGGCTAGGCAGATGATGAGTATTTCCGTTGGTACCCTGTATTTTATACACAGCACTGTGGCAAATTGTGGGCCTTCTGCATCATGCTTTACTGTGGCTAGGCTGTATCATTTTACTGCTGAAGTTGACTTTTATTTGGGTAAGGACGTAAGTAATTGCTTCTTCTTTCTGTACTCTTTGTTTTTGTAGATAAGTCTTGAAATACCTAATCAGACTTTGTTTTTACGAGAGAGTCATTTCCAAGTGTCGATGTCGATGGAAATGCATTATCAGTTAGAGGTTTGTTTGTTTCGTAAAGAGACTTTATTTAGATCAAGTTAAAGCAATAATTTGCTTGTTAATTTTTTGAATAAGCATACATGCGTTTCTCGTTAAGAGCGATACTTTTGGCATTTCATACAACCTTTTAAGTTCCTTTTTTTTGAAATGACTGAACTGATTATAATAAAACTTCATACGCAAGCAGGATACATATGTCTAAAAAGTTGACAGAGAACTTTTCGAAACGTCTTTAAAAAAAAAAGATAGTTGCAAACTTCTGTTTCTATGGAAAATCCCGAAGAATAGCCAAACTTAAGTGGCAGTGGGCAGGGCACATTGCTCGCAGAACGGATGGCTGATGGGGCCGAAAAGTTCTGGAGTGGCGACAGCGAACCGGAAGACGCTGCGTTGGAAGGCCTCCCACTAGGTGGACCGATGACCTGGTGAAGGTTGCAGGGATCCGCTGGATGCGAGTCGCACGGGACCGGTCAATGAGGCGGCACTTGGGGGAGGCCTATGTCCAGCAGTGGACGTCTTTCGGCTGAAATGATGATGGAAAATCTAAAATCGGTCTAATTTAGCTGTAACACTATTTTTCAATAATCTTCTCCTTGAACTTTTTAGAGTTATGCGTATGAAGTTTCATTAAAATCGGTTCAGTCATTTCGTAAGAAAAGGACTTGAAAATTGTATAAAATGTCGTAAGTTGTTGTTGCTCTTAAAGTGAAACCAAACTTCATTTAATAAGAAAATGGTACTGAATCTAAAGATTCAAGAGCGCAAAATTTTCTCAAAAAGTCATATTTCAAAAAAAATGTTTTTATTTTTGTAACAAGACAATAAATAAGGGTGCGTCCATCTTGCATCCTCGACACGGACGTAAAGCTCTACTTAAACATCACCAATTGCCACCCACCCCTATTTTGCATAATGATTTTTCTTAAAATTAGTGCGTATTACATCAAGAGGGAGGCGAGAGAAAAATGACGTAATTAGGCAGACATCTTGATTTCGTCCGTTTGTACGTTCCTATCTCTGTAATGGCAGTTTTTTTAAACAGTAGCCATTTTGTGAGGCTTAGAAGGATGTTAATCTTAGACACGAATCTGTAAGAATTCTTTTGAGTTAATCTTTGGCTTTTTGTATTATTCAAAAGAATAAGGGTGACTCCTCAGTTTGTAAACTTTGGGAATCTGGTGACAGATATATTTTCTACAATAATATCTTAAGAATGAGAATCTTTTTGATAGCCTAGTGATGTGACCGTGGAACTGGTAAGTCATGGGTCTCGATTTCGAATCCAAGACACGCACCTCTGACATTTCTGATTCATGTGCGTATTGTATTATTATTACTAGCTTCGGTGAAGGAAAACATCGTGAAGAAACATAATAAAATGCATAAAACTTCACCAAATTAGGCACTTACCACACGCAGAGAAGATGAATATATTTTTTACTTTAATTCTGAAGCCTAGTACACACGGCGGCACACCAAGCTATACATTTCCAGTATAACTTGGCCTCCTTTTGTATAGGTTTCCTGTACAATAAGAGATCCGCATAAACTGGTTTTGTTTAGCTTGATTGACCGTCGTGCGTACATTGTTCTTAATTTTCAACGTTCATCCCCACATTTATTTAAAAAATTACACTAACTTTTTTTGATACAAAGTCTATTAATATTTAGGTCCGTTCCCAAGAGCCTTGATCATAATAATAGATCTGTTATTAGGCTGAAAACAAACTTAAACAACCGAGCATCTACAAAATGAACATACAACCGCCCCCCCACACATAAGCTAAATATTCCACCAAAATCATCCTACTTAATTTGCAAAACCTGTCATACTCGGTTCGTTCTGCCACATTATCTAACTAGCAGATAATCAGCTGCCACGCTGCTATTCTGCCGTACTGCCGTGCCACACTGCCATTCCCCGATGACTGTGACTGAACAACTGTTCTACAGTATCGAAATATAATTTGCGCCACGCTCAGCGCTGCGCTATGCGCTGCACTGAACATCCATTTGAATAATGCTGTAGCGTTTATGTGAAATATTGGGAGTTGGGATTATGGAGTACGTGGTGATAAGCTATAGAGAGGCTAGAAATATAACTTGTTTAATCTCATCCAGCCAATGATATTATAAAGAAAGATACGCTACGTTCATACGGAGCGGCGCGCGACGTTCAAATATCGTTGCGTTGTTACGACTGCGATAGTTGATACGGAACGTGTGATTCAGAAAGGGATAGCTATTGAGATTAAACTACTTATATTATGAAAATTGACTGAATTTTTCTGCAACAGTTTGCTATTTGATGTCTACCTCTTTTTTATTGCATCCAGCTATATTTTCGTTGCAGCTTTGTTTTTGTTCAGTTATACGATTAGGTACACCTCTGCTTTACCTTTCGGGGATCACAGTCGTGAGGTTATGATATGATTTGTACTACTTATTACGAATCATAACAATGTCAATTCACAACTAATATTAGATAAGATAGTTTTTATTTATCCAAAGCTTTACACAGCACAGTCGTTTTGCCTGAATGGCGTACAAATATATAACTTTATGGGAGTATGTTATACAACTGTAAGTAATTAATTTTAAATTCATCCGTTACACAAATCAATTAAGATTCTACCTAAGTATCGCATCCACATCGCTTGCGGTGTACAACAGTTCACTCAAGTCTCGCAGTGCAAGTTTATGACATAAACAAGTAACATCTGCTTTGTCTTATTGAGTTTGGAACTCAATATTGACTCTCAATAGTAAATACGTACCTACAAATCAAATTTCAAGTTGCGCGGATGGCTGTACGCCGGCACCGATCAAAATTGACGAAAATTTCGGCATATTTTTCTTGATATGACGTGCATTGTATGTGGGTTTGGTAAATAGTTCGCCCTTTTCAATCTATGATTTGAGTGAAGCTGTCAAGATGATTTCTTGAGGGACTAAAGCATCATTTGTTAGCAAATAATGTCCTCAGTTAAACAATACAAAACAATGCACCAGCCATGCTATCTCTCCTCCACCCTTGGTGGACTGGTAGAGAATGCCGAAGGCATTAAGTCCGTCTTTGTACCTTTTTAGTGCTTCATGTTTTAATAAAATAAAAATTGTAAATATGTGTGTATTTTGTGTTGGTTGTGTGTGTGCTGTGTATTGTATTTGTTAGTGTTTTGTGTGTGTTGTAATTTCTTAGTAGCAGTAACGGAGTCTGGATTTGTACCCGGTTGATGGCAATAGGCTCGCCCTCTATTACATCGGACTTAAACATAACTGGCGAAATGTGGGTATACTATTGGGTACACCTCTGCCTAACTCTTCGGGGATTACAGGCGTGATGTTATGTTATTGATGTTTAATAAATAATTACGTATTTGGTAAATGAGGACTTTCCATGCAATGAATTAGATATACTCCTACAGGCCCTAGCGCAAACGCCTGGTATTCCATTTAAAAATAATTCGAATGTATGTACGGCTACTCCGTGCATTCGTGCTAGGCTTTCAGCAAACTGCTACTCTTACCACTACTAAACAGTAATTAATAAAAAATCAACATTCTATCATTAAGTACCTCATTTTTGTGGTTTCACCGAGCAAATCTAATAAAGGTAGACCAAATAAAGGGTTTAAACGGGCCCTCCACGAAGCATGACACCAAGCATTTTGTACATCATACTAAGTAACCCTACGCAAAAATTGTTACTGGAAAACGACTTTTTTTTGGGGTGAAAAATTACGTTTTACGGTAAAACTCAATATAGCACGCACACTTAAAACATTGTGGCGATGGAAGCTTTGAATAGAGAACGGGTCATGGATGTAATTGAAGTAGTAGTATTGTATTACCTAAAAAAACTAGTGAAAAATCTGGAACTGAGAGCTCCAATATTTCCGTAACTAGAAGGTTCCCAGGTATGGTCTAGAACAAAAAAATGATAGCAAAGACGGGGAGAACAAGTGCCTTTCGGCTTCGTTAAGGGTCTTTTTAGACCTTTTATAACCTTATCTATAGCTATAAGCTTCTCTTTATATTCAGAGATCAGAAACAACAAGATTTTTAGAATTTACAATCCCATAAATAAAAACTCTCCAATATCTTAGGGATTCAAAATTATGAACTGACCTTTACTGTTCCCGATGGCCTGAGCTTAAGCCAAAGTTGCTCCAGGCGTTAGGTCAGGCTAGGTCATTAGGCCAGCTTCAAGCTTTTACCCGCTCAAAACTGACTAGAAAAGGGAATTGTAATAAAGTTTATTAAATAGCTTTTAAGAGGATTTTAGTTTGCGAAAGAGTTGATTTTGGAGCTTCGGATATAAAATATTTCATATCAATAATTAATCCAGCTGACCTTTCTTTAGCTCGATTTATTATTGATATGGAGTATTTTTTTAACAGTACTTACGTAATTAAAGGAGGAAGACATTTTGAAATTTTGGCCTTAGAGATTTGAACATCCGGTGACCAAGTTCAAACACTGAGCGGGTTCAAAACCTGGGAAGATTTTGATTAAGTTTTTTTTATTGATGTTTCATTAATAATTTGAAAGGCTTCAAATTCTTAATAATTAATTAATTAATTAATTCCATCGTCGACTTCATCTCTGTCCTCAGGACTAGATTGAGGTCAAGAGTAAGCCCATACAGAATAAAAAAAAAAAAAAAGAAGAAACATGGAAACGTCGATTTAATTGACAGACAGGTATGTGAGAATCGTCAAGCAACTCTAGGAGCTTATAAAGGATGTAAAAAGACCCTTAACGAAGCTGAAAGGCATTTATTCTCCCCGTTTTTGTGATATTTTTTTTTGTTTTAGACGATACCTGGGAACCTTCTAGTTACGGAGATATTGGGGGTCAAATTTCCAACATTTTTTAATTTAAGATTTTTAGTTTAAACACCTCCAGGACCACCGTTCTATTCAATCCATCCATCAGCACAATGCTTTGAGTGCGTTCCATCGAGTCCTACCGTAAAACGTGACTTTTCACCCATAAAAAAAGTCGTTTCCCAGCAATCATTATTGCGTAAAGTTACTTAGTTTGATGTACAGAATGCTTGGTTGGCGGCTTCGTGAAGGGTCTGTTTACACCTTGTATTTGAAATGTTTATAAGAAAATAAACGAAATATTTCACCAAAAAAGTTTGTCTACAGATATTTTGAATCCAATTTCATTCTAGATACTGTGGAGGTATTCAAGTGGGAGAATAAAAAACAAGTGCGAGTCGCATCCGTGCCGTACCATCGTAGTAGGCGAGCCCCTTTAATTTTTTCTTATTTTGTTGTTATAGCGGCAACAGAAATAAACATTTTGTGATTCAGCTGTCTACCTAATACGGATTATTAGATACAGCCTGCTGACGGACAGACGGATGGATGGACAGACACAGGCTTAGTAATAGGGTCCCGTTGGTTACCCTTCGGGTACGGAACACTAAGAACGAAAAACGTAAGCATCGTTGTTCAATTGTTTCTTTTGAGAAGATCCAGTGTGAATCCCTCCACATCAGTGGGCACCTATAGTATAATGTACAAGTTATGCGTTACCAAGTTCCCGTGTCCAGAATATGTAGCATGATATCGATTCCCTTCAGATGTGCCGGCTAATCGAGTTACAGTATCGGTTCAGTCGAGTGCTCCAGCTTTGAGTTATGTCTGTCTATGCTAGCTTGAATCATATCTCGGGGATCGTTATAGTGTGTGGTAGTCCTTACCCTGCGTACACACGTAAACTAGTTGTGATTTGTTTGCGACAAGTTTTGTAAGAGTCATCAAAAACAAAATGGATTTTGACTATGAAAATGAACGCGATCACCACGTCTAAACCGCGTTCAAAATCTGACTGTGTCATAATTCCTATACAGGGTGCAAACGGACCCTTCACGAAACTGTCAACTAAGAATTATGTATAGACGCCAGCACATCAAGCTGTCAAATTTCTTTAATAGATTTTCAACTTTATCTCTAAAGTATTAGATTTAAGGTTGATTGGGAAAATTTTACAGTTTCGGGTAGCTTGATGTGCTGGCGTTAAGTAACTTTACGCAAAAATTATTGCTGGGAAACGACTTCTTTTTTGGGGTGAAAAATCACGTTTTACGGTGGCACTCAATTTAAAGCACTCAAAACATTGTGCTGATGGCTGGATTGAATAGTATGGGGGTCGTGGAGGTGTTTAAAGTAAAAAATATATCAAAAGCATGTATTTAAAAAAAAAAACTTAAGAAAAAATGGAATTTTCAACCCCAAAATCTCCGTAACTAGAAGGCTCCCATGTATGGTCTAGAACAGAGAAATGATCGCAATGACAGGGAGAAAAAGTGACTTTCGGCTTCGTTAAGTGTCTTATTACACCCTTTATAATACACTGACAGCTTAGTCATACAATTTCAGTAGTGAAATATGTCCTAAAACATGTTTTTTTTTTTTTAGATATTGAAAATATTTTTATTTATTAAGTAGAGTAAAGTAACTAAATACATTATTAATTAAAAACTATTAAATTATTAAAACATGTATTAACGTTGATACTGGCAGAATAGATGTCATCGGTTCAGTTGCCAAAAAAGAAGTAAGAAAAAGTATTGACATTGTTTACGTGTGTTGTTTTTCAGTATTGTTAACTATTTTGACAAGTTTTACAACTTGTTTTAGTTGTAAAACAATATAGGAAACTAGTAGACACAACATGTTGAACACATGTTTAATGCTTTGGTGTAAACGCGGGGTTAGATGTGTGGTTGAGAACGGAGTGGTGGGTTATGGGTGGATTTGAGTGTGTAGGTATCTTGTGCTTTAATGTGCTGGGTTTAGGGTTCTGTTCTCTTTGTAGTGAAGGAAAAATTACTATAATATGGTGGTTACTTTGAAATCAGTCTATTGTTAAGGAACTATTTGAATGTTCATGACACAAAAATATAATCTGATGCTGATGACTCAATCTGAAAAGATACTGATACTGATACTGCTAGCCTGCGTCATCCCACGGCTGGGCAAAGGCCTCTCCCCATGACTTCCAGTTGCTACGATCCAGGGCTAATGTGGGCCATTGGTCGTTTGTTTTGTCAAGTTCATCCCGCCATCTTCAGCGAGGTCTGCCGATCTGAAAAGAAAAAGAAATGTTTTTGTAGACAAAAGAAGAAACTGTAGAAAATACCACAACAAACAATTTTTAAGTGATTTAGGTAATAATGAAGTTTCAGTACAGTTCTCTCTACAAGAAAAAATATTTGAAAATATGGTTGAAAAAAATATAAAAATATCAATGAGAACAAAGTTATGCCAAGAAAGTGTTTCGAGGAAACGACTCTGTTGCCAAACGGCTGTTAAATTTAGTGTAAAAAAAATAGACGTTGCGTCACCTGAAGAATATATTTTGCAAAACCAATCTACCGAAAGCGAATATAATATCTAATATCGTATCTCAACGAAAGCTAGTTACACCACAAACAGCCACAAAGAGGTTATTCTTATAGCAATTTCCCAACCGATACCGCTTAGCGCGTTTCAGTTTAATCTATTTTTAAGCCATAACTATGCGGTCAAAAGGAAGCCTTTACCCGTTAGTCGGGGGAGATCGGGGGAAGTCGGAGGAACTCGGAGAACCCGGGGTATTCCGAGTACCATCCACTTCAAAAGAAATATCTCAAAGGGCGAAACTGAAAATAATATGAATTTTCTTGTATAAAAAGCAGTCTGTTGTACAAACGCTAAGTAAGTTATTAAAGTTTGTTAAGATTGTTGGTTGTATCTGTTGGTGTAGCTAAACTATTAGGATCTTTGTGTCTGATTGCATTTTCAGTGTCTTATTATTTATAGTATCCTATTGAGGGTTTGTCGTGTCATCGCGGTTAAGTCTTTATTTTGATGAAACAACTGTACGGGGAGTAAGGGACAGCCCTCCGAAAACTAACAAGGGTGCATTCAGCTTCTTATTTTGAATCACATTCCACCGGAATTTATCTCAGGAAAATTTCATTTTTTTTTCGATGTAATGAGAATGTAATTACATTCTCTGTACACAGCACTCCATTTATGTAAATAATACGGCTAAAATAAAAATAAAACTAACAATGGATGTTGAAATACTCTAACAAACGACGCGTGAAGTCAGCTATTCACTTCCTGCCTAGCTACAGAGTTCATCGAACTCGTCGTCGCACTTGCCGTTCGCTATTTGCCTTTTGCCACGTTAACGATAAATTGCGTTGGAAGAAATAAAACAAATTAAATTTATTGGATTTCCATAACTTTCCTGAAATCATTTCTCGTACCGGTCATTTTAGTATGACATACTGAATTCATTCTATCAGGCTGCTGAGGGTTGTTCCTTACACTTTGTATTAAACCTTGTAAACATAAAAAATAATCGGACAATATCAGCCATACCAAGCATTTCTGCGCCTTCCAAAGAAATCAAACAATTTAGTGAATCCAGAACAAGAACCGACGACTGTTTAACGTTCTAAAACGTTCACACATCAGCACACTGTCCTCGTCAAGCACAACTAAACTGGCTGATCCTAAAGCCTCCTTCATCACTACATAATATTTCCAGCATAATATACGCTATGATTGGCAAAGTTGGCAACACGGAGAGACAGTTGATATTAATATAGTGCCAATAATCCAAGCTTGGGATAGTTTGTGCCACTTTAAAGTGGGCCAAATAATAACAGTTTCAAATAATTATTAGACGTGTAGCTGCGAAGTTTGTGGCTTGGTGGATTACGGTTATTAATTTAGAGGATAGAATAGATTTGGAGTATTTTAAAGGGGTATTCTGTTATCCAGTTCATGGGTCTTGGAGGTCAGATAGGCAGTCGCTTCATGTAATAGCCGAGTTTCATCCGTGCCTAAGAAAGCACGTTAAATCGTTTGTCCCGGCTGTTATTTGTAGATCTTTGACGGTCGTAACATACCTGTTACATAACAGTTTTTGGGCTACTGACAGCAGTCAGTGGCAGTGAAAATCTGATAAGCAGTATTTCCAAGAAGCATCGTATTACCCAGTACTAACTGGGTTGTGGAGGTGAGATAGACTGTCGCCCCATGTAAAATGCTGGCGTTCAGCTGCATCCGGTTAGACTGGAACCCGACCCCAACACTGCTGGGAAAAGGCAGGCAATGATGAGGTATAGGGGCCTGGACACAACACCACGGTGCGGCGCCACCACTGTGTGGCGCGCGGCGCCGTGCCATAACGTGTGCTGTGGCGATATTTCTGGGCCCTTACAGTTAGGTACCTACCGTACTGTATAATTTCAATTAGCTTTTTACTTTTCTCTTTCTTGTTATACAGAATGCATAGACAAGTAGAAATAATTTTTAAACGGTTTAGAATTTTCACACCCGCTTTCGGCAGCATGCATAAAGATACAGACTTCCAGTATGGGCAAGTCATCATAAGTTTGCAATCCAACACTACAATATAACTATATCACGAAAAATATGAAACAGACTCTTTGCACAAACCAAAACATCCCAAGAGACGAAAGGAAGACAACAACACCTTCAAAATATAATTGCGGTGGCATACAAAAAATTCTTTGGTCCCAAGGGATTATGAAAGTGGTTGTGTTTTCTTCCTATATCAAGTTTTTGTAGTATTGTTCTCTACGTTTTCGAAACTCAAATGAAGCTGAGAAAGCGTGCGAGTTGATTTCGTGTTTTATCTGTCCTATTGCTTGTTCATCACAGGAGCTGATGGACGCTACTGAAAGTGCCAAACTCGTCGCCAAATTTTGGGCTGACACAATTTAAATTGTCAACGACTCGCTAAGAAGAATTAATGGAGTAAATGAGTCCTGGAATGGACTTCGCGACTGATCAAAGGTAGCGTTGGAAGCCCCAGCCTGATAGACGGACGACCTTAAAAAGAACAGGGAGTTGTAATGCATCTTGGGAGAGGTCTATATCCAGAAGTGGACTATAATAGGCCGAGTTGATTGATTGAATAAAGCAGTTATGTTCACTTTTTCAAAACGTCCATAGAATATGAGGAACAAATATCCTTAGATAAACGATAAATCGGTCTAAATGTTTTACTCAAACGCCCTATATACAAACGCTCATACATTCACCAGTGCCCGCCTGCTATGTTTGCGGGTGAAGTTTACATGTACCCCGTTAAAACCTGTCCCATGTACGAGTAGGTGCAGGCCATAAATAAAACACGTGCACGTTATTTTCAGTAGCGATACTGTAAATCATAGGTGGACACGGTGCCGTGCGTGGCCATAGACCCCAGAAGTGGCAGATGTGGCCAAGTCAATTTCTACTGTATACAGGGTGGAAGGTCCTCAAGACGAAGGTCTATGACCAGTGTGTGTTGCCAGTGATTACATACGGGACCGAAACGTGGTCGCTCACAATGGGCCTCATCAGAAGGCTTAAAGTCACCCAAAGGGCAATGGAGAGGGCTATGCTCGGAGTTTCCTTGGGTGATCAAATCAGAAATGAGGACATCCGCAAGAGAACCAAGGTTACCGACGTAGCCCGAAGAATAGCCAAACTTAAGTGGCAGTGGGGAGGGCACATTGCTCGCAGAACGGATGGCCGATGGGGCCGAAAAGTTCTGGAGTGGCGACCGCGAACTGGAAGACGTTGCGTTGGAAGGCCTCCCACTAGGTGCACTGGAAAAAAAAATATAACCAATAGGAATCATTCAGAAACCAGTTTCACATTTCTTCGTGCAACTGAGAAACTTCAGTAACTTAACACGAAGCCAACAAACAATTCGCTAGAAGTTAAAATGCAATTTGTAATTAAATTCTCAAGAAATAGATAACTAGGAACTTCATCTTCCAGGACTTCAAATCAAATGTAGGTACTCGTAGTTTTCGAACTTTTTTTGTAGACTATTTCCGGAAAGCTAATGCTGCTCTGGAAAAACGTACTACCAAACAGGTAGAGGCAAAAGAGGAGTGAAGATCTAGTGGTAACGGCATAGACAAGCACAATACTCTATGTATTTTATTCCATCACCACTGCTCTCAAAACGGTGAAGAAAAACATAGTGAGGAACCCGAGGATATCCTATAACCAAAAATTCGAACACATGACATCTACCAACTCGCACTGGACGCGCGTGGTGGATTACCACTCCCTCTAATAGAGGCCTGTGACCCAGCAATGGGAACATTAACTGATTATGATTATGCTAAGTTAAGCCGCGCTTGCTTAGATTGGTCCGTGATTAGGTGACCACCCAATACATACCGAGTTTCCTCCGGGCCTCGGAAAGCACGTTAAGCCGTTGGTACCAGACCCCAGGTATCATTTGTAGATTTTTAACAGTCGTTACAGGTAGTCAGTGACCTGAAAGTATGACAACCAGTCTTACCAATGAGTATCGTGTTATCCAGTATTAATTGAGTTGTCTAGGTCAGGTAGGCAGCTGCTCCATGTAAATGACTGGTATTCAGCTGCATCCGGTGAGACTGGAAGCCGACCCCAACATAATTGCGAAAAGGTTAGGCAGATGATGACAGGTGTTTTCAGCCAATCAGGTGACAAGACAACATGTGACTGACTACTCTGTATATTTCCTCGGTCTATGGCAGAACCTATCCACTGTACCACTGTGTAATAGAGTGTGTTTCTAATGCCTTTTGATTTATCGCCTTGATAACTACGAGTGTGTACCTTCATGTACTCACATGGAGGAAGGTACTCCTAATTATGCACGACAGTCTATCGATTTGTATGGATGCTCGAATTAATCAAATATTCATATATGGGGTTGCCTTTTGGGCTTCTAGAAGTAATATAATTAAAAACAAGGTAATTAATTTTGTATACTACCTCGTTGGTCTAGTGGTCGCAAGCGCGACTGCTGAGCGGTCCTGGGTTCGATTCCCTGGTCGGGCAAATTGTTGGGTTTTTCTATCAAGAATTTCTCAGTAGCAGCCACGGAGTCTGGTTACGCTCCCGGTTGATGGCAATAGGCTCGCCTTCTATTACGTGGGACTTAAACATAAATGGCGCAAATGTGAGTATACTATCAGATACGTTCTGCCTTACCCTTCGGGGATTACAGTCGTTATGTTATGTGCTATGTATAGTTGTTTATTAGTGACCCGGAAAAAAACAAGAGAGTTTGTTTCTTTCATACGAATGTTGATGAATGGAGAGGGAAGATTATTGGATGGCGTTAAATGACGTATAACTTTAAACACGCTGCAAAACCCCTAAAGCACAAGTCGTGAACATATTATTCCGCCGCTCTCAAGTAACAAAGTCTCGTGCAGCTACGTCGCGCGAACAGTTTAATTCTAACGGGTAAGCGACAAAACTTGGTAACTAACAAGTTTGACGTAACGAGTTACCTACGCGCTAGTTACCGAGTTCTGCGAATGCATAGCTAGATTGATAGCTAACCGTTTCAAGTAGGATTTTAATGTGGTTTATTAATTTGGGTGGGATTGAGAGTGTAATAACTGTCCCAGATTGGATTTGTTCATTTTCTAGGGTTTCGTAACCGAAGGGTAATCAACGGGACCCTATTACTAAACCTCCGCTGTCCGTCCTTCTGTCAAGGGGAGATACAGCTATCTCATGATCCGTAAGAGGTAGACTGTTGAAATTTTCACAGATTGGGTATTTCTGTTGCCGCTATAACAACAAATAATAAAAATAAATTAAAAATCAAAAGGGGCTCCCCTACTACGATGATACGGAACCGTTAATGCGCAAGTGCGACTCACACTTGGCCGCTTTTTATTTATTTATTCGGAAAGAAAACCTCAAAACGATGTAGGAAAACATTCTGAGGAAACCGTTCTACAACCAAAAGTTCGATTACATGTGACTTCTACCAGCTCGCTCTGAGCCTGCGTGGTGGGTTATGGCCCATACCCTTTCATAGAGAAGAGGCTCGTGTCAGTGGGATCATTCAAGGTTAATAGGTTGAGGCAGGACCAACATTTACTTCATCCGTCGCCCCCCATCACACTAGATCCCGCATTAGATCCCGCTGCCCCCCGACGCAAGTGTGCGAGTCTGGCACATTGAGGAATTCCACATCGAGAAAAAAAAGAACCAACAGAGACTTGGTTTCTGATCTTAAGTTACTTATCACTTTAATTGTCTAAAGCTTGATTCTGATTGCATTCAGAATGGCTGACAACATACGAGCATAGTTACGATGACGGATCAAGTCCACAAATCGCGTAAAACCGACAGTCCGAGTCTAACGGGTTTTAGATTTCCTAGAAGGTTCAATGTAAGGAATAGAACCACAGATATAGATAGAGTAGAACCTTAAAATAAATAAAGGAAATTATTAATCGAGCGAATAAAAAATTAATTGGCGACCAATATACTGAATGGGCGACTATTGTACCAAGTAAGTAACTATTTATCCGGTCATTGTGGCAAGGAGAATATAGGAAGCAAGAGCGTGCGAAGGCTGAGCGAGACCTGTTTTAGGATTTTTTCAGAGTCCTTGAATTATCACACTGATCTTATTGAACAACTAGTTGTATTTTCAAGTAGCTTTTTAAACATAAAATTTGTATTAGCCCACTGTTTGTCACTCACTTAGTATTTCAGTAGCCAATTTTCAATATTTTTGACAACATTAATTTGAATTTATTTTCGCTCGTTTAAATACTACCCTTAAAATAAGTCTATAAAGGATCTGTGTATAAGGAGCTTATGACCAATTAATAATAGCCACAAGGCAGAAGTTGCCAGGTCGGTCCGGAGGTGGGTGAACATCCATTCCATACCTGGTGGCCCCTAGGCCTCAAAAAGCTCGCTAATCCCCGTTGGTCCCTGCTGTCATTTGAAGATCTTTGACAGTTATCTGAAAAATTAATTAAAAACTAAAGGAGGCTCCCCTATTACGATGACAGTACGAACAGGACTCGCACTTGGCCGTTCTTTATTTATTCGGAAAGAAAACCTCAAAACGATGTAGGAAAACATTCTGAGGAAACCGTTCTACAACCAAAAGTTCAAAGACATGTGACATCTACCAACTCGCTCTGAGCCTGCGTGGTGGGTTATGGCCCATTTTCGTTCATAGAGAAGAGGCTCGTGTCAGGGGGATCATTCAAGGTTAATAGGTTGAGGCAGGACCAACATTTACTTCATCCGTCGCCCCCCATCATACTGGATCCCGCATTAGATCCCGCTGCCCCCCGACGCAAATGTCCGAGTCTGACACATGAGGAGCATTGTCGAGGTCAGATAGGCAGTCGCTCTATGTAAAATACTGGTATTCAGCTGGATCCGGCTAGACTGGAAGCTGACCCCAATTTAGTAAGAAGAAAAAACTAAGCAGATGATGAATGAGTCTTTGTACATTTTTAACTACAACAGCACTCTTTATAAATTATGTAATTTGACAGCAAAGATGATTAATGTTCAATTTTCTTAAGATTAACCACTAAGCGAATAACGAAAATTTGATCATTTGTCATCAAAACACCGAAAGAATGAGAAACATACAAAACATGTGGGCCAGCTCAAATCGTCCAGTTAAATTAGTACTCAATAATAAACTGGACAAAGACGTCCAAAGAGTCGTTCAACCTTTCAACATTGTGCTTTCTGTATTCTTCTTTTCTAAATACAAAATAAGAAAGGGTTATATCACTCCAAGTGAAAAGAAGTATCAAATAATGATGTTCTTAATTGTTTTATTTTTCAATGTGTTTAGTTTCTATCATTTGCTCAACGACCGAGTCAGCGAGTATATGCAATATTATAACAAAGGTTCCGTGATTAGTAATCTCTTCTATTTATTCAATTACCTACTGTTGCTAATTTCTAACATTGTCCAAAGCCGCAGTCACATTTCTCTTATTTTAAGGATCCAAGAAATTCACAGAAAGAGTAGCGTAAGCATCCGAAGGTACGTTACTGAGAACTGGATCTTACTTCCTAGTGTATTCTTGACTGATATAATGCCTGTTTTGATTTTTTATACATACCAAGAGGCCATTTATTTTGCCAATGTAAGTGGCGATTTACAAATGATAGCAGTCGATTTGAGTATAGTATATAATTTTCGACTTATGGCATTATTAACGATGTATCTTGAAGAGTGGGCTAAGAACGTACTACGAATAAATAATGAAGAAAACAGTAACGAAAATTGTAAACAAATTTTTGTGTTGTATGAATATATTTTAGAAGCTTACAAGCTGCATGCTAAGATTTTTCAGGTGTTGGTAAGTTGATGTTTTTTTTTTAATGATCTTAATTTCAATCTATAAGAAACATAATATAAGAGAAAGAGACGGACAGTGAGAGCGGAAGAGAGACCATTTGCACTGAAATATTTTTTACATCAGATTTTGTTGTTTTTGTTAAACAGATATTGTGGCGATCAGTAGACACATTCATTCGTGGTTTCTGGTTTTTGGCAGTATTTTTATCACAACTTCAAGACCCCGCAGCAACAGAAGAGGAAGTATGCATTTTAGTAATAACATTTTACATCGTGCTTGTACTTGCCTAGTGCCCATTAGTAGTAAAAGTAAATTATCATTTAAAGGAGTTTATCAAATTGTCATCAAAATAGGCTCTTTGAATTTAATGTTCAATGACATGGCCTGTTTTGAACTTAATAAATATTTTTAAATATCCATGTTTAATTAACCGAAGCAGAAATATATTTCCGAAATACTCACCTTTAAATTTTACTTCGATATCGGCTTAAACATCCTCTGAAGCCATGAAAGCGCCAGCTTTTGTAAATTCAAAAATTATTTTATTCGGCTAACCACAACGTGTCTTTATATAGAAAACGTATTTCGGTTTTCCGTTCATTCCTTATAAAAAAACGGGACAATCAAGTGTTCACGCTTGTGAATATATTGGGAAAGGGCGTATCATAATACAATCTTACATTCTCTTTGCAGACTCAAATTAATTAATTGAGAAATGGGTTCCTGCCCTAAATAGTGACGATGATAATAGGTTCACGGTCGGAAATGCGTGGCCTACCGTCATCATAATAATATCTTCTATTTTTTTTTCAGCGTTACAAAAGCACTGTGTATGCAACCGTAGTAATATTTGGATGGATTATGAAGGACACCGTTTTAATAGTCATAACGAGTTTGCAATGCGAGAAGTTCTATATTTCTGTGGAGGAAGCTGAGTCGGCGTGTATACAGCGAGTGATGGATATGAACTGTTCAGGTAAAAAGAATGAGCTTCAAATAGAAAAACTACAGCTTTTTCTTGTCTATTTATTGCCATTAACAGAATGAGAATAATAATTTGGAAAATAAACTCATGACGAAAGGAATAGTTTCTTGATATGAACCATGCATTTTTCGTCATGATTGCCAAACTTAAGCGACGCATTGCTCGAAAGTATGATCGAATGGACCGAAAGGTTCTATAATGGTGATAGGTCGCCATCACTTGGGTGATAGAATGCGCAGCGTTGGAAAGCCTTCCACAAGCTGGACGTAGCCTGGCGAAGGTTGTGGGGATCAGCACGGTGCCAAAAGTACAGGACTGGACGACGTGGCAATGCTTGAAAGTCTCTGTCTAGCAGTGGACATGTTTTGGCTGGCGTCCACTTCATCAACTTCCACGTGGGTTTGCAAACTATTAGTAGAAATGCGGATATTTCCAAAAAGTTTCATAAAATTACTCTCCAGGATTCCGTTATGTGCCTTGCTCTTTACAGAGAGTCACAAACACCTGTGCAAGCGCGTGCTGCAACTTAACCGGACCTTCAGTAAGATGACAGCGTTTGGTCTTTTCACTATTGACGCCTCTCTACCGATACCTTTGACTGGACTTATGGCTAAACACGTTATTGTTCTGCTGCAATTTGCTTTACTGTAAAATAACGGTTTAGCGATAGTATATATTATACCAACACCTAGTAATTTCTTCAATACACCAATCGTATTATCACGCACGATAGCAGATGTGTTTCTTTAAAAAGTTTAATTTAGTAGCACAAAATATGTAAAATGTTTAATGAACAATAGTTATTAATTACCTTCCTATCCAAGGTCGCTTATCACGATATGGTGCTGGCAGTTTCTTTCTCAGAAATAAAACCATCCGATAAACAACTGGAGTTACCGACTTCGCTTGTAGAGTTAGCAACCTAAGATGGCAGTGGGCTGGCCAATTATGTTTGGGAAAAGGCTCACGAAGAATAAGATGGACCTGTAGCTACTGGAGCAGATAAGTCCTGACATAGTGTAAAAAGAGTAAGGAAATGCGTAGCGTGTGATTCCGAAAAACATCTCGGGACCGGCAACACTGAACGGTAAAACATGCGGAGGCTGGATGAATGTCAAACTTGGTGTTATTAGCAGAAATCACCTCTTCAGCAGTGTATTTCTTTATTAGCTACATTAATTTGAAGGAAGACTAACAACGTGGGTAGGTATAGACCTAAAATCTTGAAAGTACTAGAAATAATAACGTGATTCAGCAATCAGCGCCAGATTTACTGATTGTGGCCTTTGATATTAATTTGGTGTATGGCATGGCATACGTCTAATGGAATTGTTGATCAAATATCTTGTGGAATGGGTTGAAAACACACTGAGAATAAGTAGTGATGAAGGGGACGTTGTATATTGTAAAAGTATATTTAAGCTGTATCAAAAGATTTTAGAAGCTTTCAAGCTCCACACTATGGTTTTCCAAGAATACAATTGCAAAACCGGGAGTGTCACAAAAAAAAAGTAAGTACAATAATAATCATTTGTGCTTCGAGCCGGATCAATGCTTGGGCCCAATCGGGACTTTACTTTTTTAACGTAATGCATATAGTAGTAATAGTTTTTAAAAAAAATATGGAAAAAAAATATTCATCATCATCATCATCATCATTTCAGCCGAAAGACGTCCACTGCTGGACATAGGCCTCCCCCAAGTGTCGCCACATTGACCGGTCCCGTGCGACTCGCATCCAGCGGATCCCTGCAACCTTCACCAGGTCATCGGAAAGATCAAAAAAAATATTGATGCCTTGTAATTGTAACATTTTGCTAAACCCTAAAATGCATGCTATGTTCTATACTATGTTCTGTTGCAGCTTGCCTTTATCTAAATTATGTAACTGTGTGTAGAAATCATTAGAAACTAATACTAAATAAATTACTGAAAATAAGTTGTTTTTATTGTTATTCCTTCTGTTCGTAACCAAGGACCATTTATCTTTCCTTATTTTTTATTTTCCAAATAGTAAAAAAGGGAAAACACTAGGCAGATGATGATGTTTTTTTTTATTCTTTAGCCATAAGTAATTGATGAATGACACAATAATCCAGCAATCATGAATTACTTTCGACTTTATAAAGATCATTTATCATTGATTGAAATGAAATGAAATTACATACCGATAGAATCAGTCTTTACAAGATTGATTGTTTATTTGTCGTCTTGCAGTGGACCTTATAACAACAACAAAAAAGGCCGCAAGAATGAGAAACATTCAAAACATGTGGGAGAATTCAAATCGTCCAGTTAAATTCGTACTCAATAATAAACTGGACAAAGACGTCCAAAGAATCGTTCAACCTTTCAACATTGTGTTTTCTGTATTCTGCTATTCTAAATACAAAATAAGAAAGGGTTATATCACTCCAAGTGAAAAGAAGTATCAAATAACGCAGTTTTTAATTCTTTTATTTTTCACGGTGTTTAGTTTCTATCATATGCTCAACGACCAAGTCAGCGACTCCATGGAATTTTATAACAAGTGTTCCGTGATTGGTAACCTGTTTTCTTTATTCAGTTACCTACTGTTGCTAATTTTTAACGTTATGCAAAGCCGCAGTCAGATTTCTCTAATTTTGAGGATCCAAGAAATTCACAGAAAGAGTAGCATAAGCACCCGAAGTTTCATAATTAAGAACTGTATCTTACTTCCTAGTATATTCTTGACTGATGTTATGCCTCTTTTGTTTTTTTATACATACCAAGAGGTCATTTATTTTGCCAATGTAAGTGGCGATTAACAAATGATAGCAGTCGATTTGAGTATAGTATATAATTTTCGACTTATGGCATTATTAACGATGTATCTTGAAGAGTGGGCTAAGAACGTCCTGCGAATGAATAATGAAGAAAACAGTAATGAAAATTGTAAACAAATGTTTGTGTTTTATGAATATATTTTAAAAGCTTACAAGCTGCATGGTAAGATTTTTCAAGTGTGGGTAAGTTGATGATTTTTTAAATGTTTTTTTTTTTTTAATTAGCTTGTGCTGTCCCACAGCTGGGCAAAGGAATCCCCCAATTCCTTTCATGTTTTCTTTTCCCGTGCCTCCTAATAATAAAAAATAATACTAGACTAATATATTATTTTAATGTATAAAAAACATAATATTAGAGAAAGATACGGACATAGAGAGCGGGAGAAAGACCAGTTGCACTCTGATATTTTTTTCATCAGTTTTTGCTGTTTTTTGTTAAACAGATATCGTAGCGAGCAGTAGACACATTCATTCGTGGTTTCTGGTTTTTGGCAGTATTTTTATTAAAACTTCATGACCCAGCAGCAACAGAAGAGGAAGTATGTATTGTAGTAATAACATTTTACATCGTACTTTTCTAGTGTACATTAGTAGTAAAAGTAAATTATCATTAAAAGTAGTCTATCAAATTATCATCAAAATAACTATTTTGTAGATCTACATGATTAATAAACCCGACAAATATTTCCGAAATACTCACCTTTAATTTTTACTTCAATATAGGCTTAAACGTCCTCTTTTGTAAATTCAACATTTATTTTGTTCGGTTTACCGCAACGTGTCTTTATATAGAACCCGTCTTTAGGTTTTCCGTTCATTCGTTCATTCATTATTAAAAGAACGGGACAATCAAGTGGGCATGCTTACGAGTGCATTGGGAAAGGGCGTATCATAATAAAATCTTATATTCTCTTTGCTGACTCAAATTAATTAATTGAGATAAGGGCTCCTGCCATAAATAGTGACGATGATAAGACTTCCATGGTTGGAAGTGCGTGGGCTACCGTCATTATTATAACATCTTCTTATTTTTTCCAGCGTTACAAAAGCACTGTGTATGCAACTGTAGTAATTTTTGGTTGGATTATGAAGGACACCGTTTTAATAGTCATAACGAGTTTGCAATGTGAGAAGTTCCATATTTCTGTGGAGGAAGCTGAGTCGGCGTGTATACAGCAAGTGATGGATATGAACTGTTCAGGTAAAAGAAAAAACTTCAAATAGAAAAACTACAGCTTTGTCTTATCTACTTAATGCCATAAACAGAAAGAGAATAATAATTTGGAAAATAAACTGATGACGAAAGGGATAGATTCTTGATATGAACAATGCATTATTCGTCATGATTGCCAAACTTAAGAGATGCATTGCTCGAAAGTATGATCAAATGGGCCCAACGGTTCTACAATGGCGATTGGTTGCTATCACTTGGGTGATAGAGGGCGCAGCGAAGGTTGTGGGAATCCGCTCGGTGCCAAAAGTGCAGGACTGGACGACGTGGCAATGCTTGAAAGTCTCTGTCTAGCAGTGGACATGTTTCGGCTGGCGTCCACTTCATCAACTTCCACGTGGGTTTTCAAACTATTGCTAGTAATGCTGATATTTCCATAAAGTTTGATAAAATTACTCTCCAGCATTCCCTTTTGTACCTTACTCTTTACAGAGAGCCACAAACACCTGTGCAAGCGCGTGCTACAAGTTAACCGGACCTTCAGTAAGATAACAGCGTGTGGTCTGTTTACTATAGACGCCTCTTTACCGATACCATTGACTGGACTTATGGCTAAATACGTTATTGTTCTGCTACAATTTACTTTGCTGTAAAATAATTGTACACACTGTAATATAATACCAACACCTAGTAATTTCTTCAATACACCAATCGTATTATCACGCACGATAGTATTTATGTGTTTCTTTAAAAAGTTTAATTTAGTAGCACAAAATA
This sequence comes from Noctua fimbriata, assembly GCA_905163415.1. Classification (NCBI taxonomy): domain Eukaryota; kingdom Metazoa; phylum Arthropoda; class Insecta; order Lepidoptera; family Noctuidae; genus Noctua; species Noctua fimbriata. The sequence continues at coordinate 14,514,028 of LR990936.1, forward strand.
TGTAAAATGTTTACTGAACAATAGTTATTAATTACCTTCCTATCCAAGGTCGTTTATCACGATATGGTGCTGGCAGTTTTTTTCTCAGAAATAAAACTATCCGATAAACAACTGGAGTTACCGACTTCGCTTGTAGAGTTAACAACCTAAGATGGCAGTGGGCTGGCCAATAATGTTTGGGAAGAGACTCACGAAGAATAAGATGGACCTGTAGCTACTGGAGCAGATAAATCCTGACATAGTGTAAAAAGCGTAGCGTGTGATGATTTCGAAAAACATCTCGGGACCGGCAACACTGAACGGTAAAACATACAGAGGCTGGATGGATGTAAAACTTGGTGTTAATAGTAGAAGTCACCTCTCCAGTAGTGTATTTCTCTATTAGCTACATTAATTTGAAGGAAGACTAACAACGTGGGTAGGTATAGATCTAAAATTCTTGAAAAAACTAGAAAAAATAACGTGATTCAGCAATCAGATTCAGATTTACTGATTGTGGCCTTTGATATGAATTTGGTGTATGACATACGTCTAATAGAATTGTTGATCAAATATCTCGTAGAATGGGTTGAACACACACTGAGAATAAGTAGTCATGAAGGGGACGTTGAATATTGTAAAAGTATATTTAAGCTGTATCAAAAGATTTTAGAAGCTTACAAGCTATGGTTTTCCAAGAATACGATTGCAAAACCGGGAGTGTCACAAAAAAAAGTAAGTACAATAATAATCATTCGTCCTTCGAGCCGGATCAATGCTTGGGCCCAATCGGGACTTTACTTTTTTAACGTAATGCATACAGTAGTTATAGTTTTAAAAAAAAATATGGAAAAAAATGTTGATGCCTTGTAACATTTTGCTAAACCCTAAAATGCATGCTATGTTCTATACTGTGTACTGCTGCAATTTGCCTTTCTCTAAATTATGTAACTGTGTATAGAAATCTTAAATAAATTATTGAAAACAAGTTGTTTTTATTGTTATTCCTTCTGTTCGTAACCAAGGACCATTTATCTTTCTTTATTTTTTATTTTCCAAATAGTAAAAAATGGAAAACGCTAGGCAGATGATGATGTTTTTTTTTATTTTTTTAGTCATAAGTAATTGATGAATGACACAATAATCCAGCAATCATGAATTACTTTCGACTTTATAAAGATCATTTATCATTGATTGAAATGAAATGAAATTACATACCGATAGAATCAGTCTTTACAAGATTGATTGTTTATTTGTCGTCTTGCAGTGGAACTTATAACAACATCAAAAAAGGCCGCAAGAATGAGAAACATTCAAAACATGTGGGAGAATTCAAATCGTCCAGTTAAATTAGTACTCAACAATAAACTGGACAAAGACGTCCAAAGAATCGTTCAACCTTTCAACATTGTGCTTTCTGTATTCTGCTATTCTAAATACAAAATAAGAAAGGGTTATATCACTCCAAGTGAAAAGAAGTATCAAATAACGCAGTTCTTAATTATTTTATTTTTCACGGTGTTTAGTTTCTATCATATGCTCAACGACCAAGTCAGCGACTCCATGGAATTTTATAACAAGTGTTCCGTGATTGGTAACCTGTTCTCTTTATTCAGTTACCTACTGTTGCTAATTTTTAACGTTATGCAAAGCCGCAGTCACATTTCTCTAATTTTGAGGATCCAAGAAATTCACAGAAAGAATAGCATAAGCACCCGAAGTTTCATAATTAAGAACTGGATCTTACTTCCTAGTGTATTCTTGACTGATGTTATGCCTCTTTCGTTTTTTTATATATACCAAGAGGTCATTTATTTTGCCAATGTAAGTGGCGATTTACAAATGATAGCAGTCGATTTGAGTATGGTATATAATTTTCGACTTATGGCATTATTAACGATGTATCTTGAAGAGTGGGCTAAGAACGTACTGCGAATGAATAAATTTGAAGAAAACAGTAATGAAAATTGTGAACAAATGTTTGTGTTGTATGAATATATTTTAAAAGCTTACAAGCTGTATGGTAAGATTTTTCAAGTGTGGGTAAGTTGATGTTTTTTTTTTTATGATCTTTCTTTATTTTTTTTTTGAGAGCAGCGGTGGCCCAGTGAGAGCAGCGGTGGCCCAGTGGTGGCGGTCCCGACTTACGAGCAGTAAGTCGTGGGTTCGAACCCCGGCAGGCGGTGGTGGATTATAGCCCATTCCCTCTCATAGAGAGGAGGCCTGTGTCCCAGCAGTGGGAACATTATAGGCTGATTATGATGATGATGATGATGATGATGATCTTTGTTTTAATCTATCAGAAACATAATATAAGAGAAAGAGACGGACAGTGAGAGCGGAAGCGAGACCATTTGCTGAGATATTTTTTTCATCAGATTTTGTTGTGTTTTGTTAAACAGATATTGTGGCGATCAGTAGACACATTCATTCGGGGTTTCTGGTTTCTGGCAGTATTTTTATTACAACTTCAAGACCCAGCAGCAACAGAAGAGGAAGTATGCATTTTAGTAATAACATTTTACATCGTTGGTACTTGTACTTGTCTAGTGCCCATTAGTAGTAAAAGTAAAGTATCATTAAAAGTAGTCTATCGAATTATCATCAAAATAGGCACTTTGATTTTAATTTTGAATGACATGGCCTGTTTTGAACTTAATAACTATGTCTAATATATTCATATTTAATTAACCCAAGCAGAAAAATATTTCCGAAATACTCACCTTTAAATTTTATTTCGATATCGGCTTAGACATCCTCTGAAGCCATGAAAGCGCCAGGTTTTGTAAATCGAAAAATTATTTTATTCGCCTAACCGCAACGTGTCTTTATATATAACGCGTCTTTCGGTTTTCCGTTCATTCCTTATAAAAAGAACGGGACAATCAAGTGTTCACGCTTGTACATTGGGAAAGGGCGTATCATAATAAAATCTTATATTCTCTTTGCAGACTCAAATTAATTAATTGAGATATGGGTTCCTGCCCTAAATAGTGACGATGATAATAGGTTCACGGTTGGAAATGTGTGGCCTACCGTCATCATAATGATTTCTTCTATTTTTTTTTCAGCGTTACAAAAGCACTGTGTATGCAACCGTAGTAATATTTGGATGGATTATGAAGGACACCGTTTTAATAGTCATAACGAGTTTGCAATGTGAGAAGTTCTATATTTCTGTGGAGGAAGCTGAGTCGGCGTGTATACAGCGAGTGATGGATATGAACTGTTCAGGTAAAAAGAATAAGCTTAAAATAAAAGAACTACAGCTTTTTCTTGTCTATTTATTGCCATAAACAGAATGAGAATAATAATTTGGAAAATAAACTCATGACGAAAGGGATAGTTTCTTGATATGAACCATGCATTATTCGTCATGATTGCCAAACTTAAGAGACGCATTGCTCGAAAGTATGATCGAATGGACCGAAAGGTTCTATAATGGTGATAGGTCGCCATCACTTGGGTGATAGAAGGCGCAGCGTTGGAAAGCCTTCCACAAGCTGGACGTAGCCTGGCGAAGGTTGTGGGGATCAGCACGGTGCCAAAAGTACAGGACTGGTCAACGTGGCAATGCTTGAAAGTCTCTGTCCAGCAGTGGACATGTTTCGGCTGGCGTCCACTTCATCAACTTCCACGTGGGTTTGCAAACTATTAGTAGAAATGCGGATATTTCCATAAAGTTTCATAAAATTACTCTCCAGGATTCCCTTATGTACCTTGCTCTTTACAGAGAGTCACAAACACCTGTGCAAGCGCGTGCTGCAACTTAACCGGACCTTCAGTAAGATGACAGCGTTTGGTCTTTTCACTATTGACGCCTCTCTACCGATACCTTTGACTGGACTTATGGCTAAACACGTTATTGTTCTGCTGCAATTTGCTTTACTGTAAAATAACGGTTTAGCGATAGTATATATTAAACCAACACCTGGCAATTTCTTCAATACACCAATTGTATTATCACGCACGATAGCAGATGTGTTTCTTTAAAAAGTTTAATTAACTAGCACAAAAATATAAAAATGTTTACCGAACGATTCTTATTAATTATCAGCCAATCCAAGGTCGTTTATCACGATATGGTGCCGGCAGTTTCTTTCTCAGAAATAAAACTATCCGATAAAGAACTGGAGTTACCGACTTCGCTTGTAGAGTTAGCAACCTAAGATGGCAGTGGGCTGGCCAATTATATTAGAGCAAAGGCCCACGAAGAATAAGATGGATCTGTAGCTACTGGAGCAGATAAGTCCTGACATAGTGTAAAAAGCGTAAAGGAATATGTAGCGTGTGATAGTTCCGAAAAACATTGTGGCTGGATGTAGAACTTGGTGTAAGTCACTATACAACTTTTTGTAAGTTATATGGTAACTAATCAATAGGGTTATATCGTTCATTTGTCACTGAACAGCTGGTAGCATAATAAACTTAGTGGTACATCGAAGATAACATGAGGAACTACTCCACAGCTCCAGTTAGATTGTATTATGTTTTTACTTTTTCTTAATTTATCATATAAACACATCTTCAATCAACACTTTCAAATTCATCTAATAACACAAATATACACACTTACATATCATATTTTTAGCCACACACAAAAACTTACATATACAGTTATTTCCCTAAATAATTCTACAGTGCCTTATTTATATACTTTTCCGCCTGTAGTTAAGCTTATTTTTGACTTTTTTTCGGTTCCATTGCGTTTGTGATTTCTGTTATTCATCTCTCTAATCTCTCAAATGGCTAATTTAGTAGATAGCTAGTTTGGTAGATTGTGATTTTTTAGTGGATTTGGACGATATTTCAGTTGCAAATGCTCATTGCTGTCTTCCGGAAGAGTGCACAAAATACTTAAAGATATCAAATAACTCCACTACGATTTTACATATTAACGTACGCAGTATAAAAAAGAACTTCGACCAACTCTTAGCGTTACTATCCCTAATTAAAGTTAATGGTGATATCCTGATATTGACTGAGTGTTGGTTAAGTAAAATCATAAACCTTCCGGTGTTAGATGGCTACAACTCCCAGATAACATACAATAATAAAATCAGAATTAAAGAGTAGTAATGTACATAAAAAGCTATATTCAGTGTACCGTTCAGGAGCCTGTTTTTACAAATGGTAACTATCTTTCTTGCTAAATCAATAACGAGCTAGCAATAATCGCCGTATATCGTTAGCCCTCTTTAAATTCTAAAGTAGACTTTGATAATTTCCTAGATATTCTGGCCACTTACAACTATCTTACAACATTAAATAATTGTAATAGTACATACCTCATCGGAGATACTAACATAGATATCAAACCGTCTAATACAGATGAACGATGTGCTAATTACTTAACCCTAAACGCCAGCCATGGCCTTTTACCTGGACATTGCCTTCCTACTAGTATCAATAAATTATAAATCATATTTATTTCTGTAAATTGGTTTACAAAACTCTTTTACATGTTACAACATGTTGTTTTAAAACTAGATGGGCCGGTGTTTCGTACCTCGTAATAATTGTATTGATCACGTTCTTCTAAAATCTAGTAAATCTACATGTATACTTATCTTGGAATCCCACATCACGGATCACCTTCCACTACTAATACACCCTAATATAGCTGCCACCACTTGTCTGATAAATATAGTTCAATCTACTCTGAAAAAAACACACCCGTATTATCAATGTACCTAAAAAAGAAAGAAACTGAAAGACCTGGATTACTCCAGGTCTATTACGTTGCATTCGACAACGCGATAAACTCCATAAAAAAGCCCGTAAATCACTCAATAATGATATCGTCCAAATTTCATATAAACACTACCGAAATTATTGTAATAATCTTCTCAAGAAGCTTAAAACAGCATAAGAAAAGTCAGAATTGGAAAAAGCTAAACGTAACCCTAGAACACTCTGGAACAAAATAAAAGAGATTACACACATCAAAAAAAAATGTGTTCCTCCTCTAGAACTTTTAAAAACATGTGTGGATCTGTATGCTGCGGCCAATTAAGTTGGTAAATTCTTTGCCAACATAGACACAGACCTAGCCTCTAAAATCACGGCCCCTCACAGTCATTTTCTCCACGAAAAACTTCTTCCCCTTCTTCTTTTGTAATTCTTGATGTTGAATTTTCTGAGGTTGAGTCTACCATCATGAATTTAAGACATGATAGTGCCACTGGGTGGAACGGGATACCCTCTATTCTCCTCAAAATATGTCGAAAACTTCTTATTCCCGTTATAATACATACAATAAATATATCAATTGCGACAGGAATTTTTCCAGAACCCTTTAAGAAGGCCTTAGTCCATCCGGTGCACAAGGGCGGGAGCAGAGACTGTGTGAATAATTACAGACTGATTTCGGTTCTCTCGGCAATATCTAAGGTTATGGAAAGGTTGATAAATGGTCGGCTACTCAACTTTCTATACAAACATCAAATCATAGCGCGCAACCAATATGGCTTTAAAAAAGGTGTATCTACGGAAGATGCAATTGCCGACCTAACGGAAACTGTTGCTAAGAATTTAGATGATCATCGTAAATGCCTTTCAATATTCTTGGACCTGCAGAAAGCCTTTGACACGGTCTCTGTTCTGTCGAAATTGGAAGCCATTGGCATTCGGGGAACACCACATGGGCTTTTCAAGAGATACCTCCAAAACACGAAACTCCGTGTCAAGATCGATTCATACACTAGTGATGAAGAAATCATCACATACGGAGTTCCGCAAGGCAGTGTGATAGGACCCACACTGTTCCTAATATATATAAATGACCTTTGCACACTAGCACTCCCCATCACGAAGATATTCACATATGCTGACGATACCGCGATCGTAGTATATGGGGATACATGGACTGACGTGAAATATAATGCAGAACAATCGCTACATACGGTTGTGAGGTGGCTGCAGAATAACCTTCTGTCACTTAATTTGGCTAAAACCAATATTATCCCTGTTTCTATTAGTCATAGGACCAAAGCCCCATCCGATATAAATGTTCTTGCTCATACCAGTTTGGACTCCTCTTCGTGTTCATGTACAGCACTATCTCGTGTCAGTCAAACCAAGTACCTGAGTGTAGTGATTGATGACGGACTAAAGTGGTACTCCCAAGTTGAAAGCCTAACATCAAGGGTCAGGAAACTTATTTATATCTTTAAGTCTCTAAGGCAATGCGCTGACTCCAAAACTCTAAAAATGGTGTATTACCAGTCGGTCATCAATTATTGTATTCCGGTCTGGGGTGGCACCGCTAAGACTAAACTGCTTGGGTTGGAGCGAGCCCAGAGGGCTGTGCTCAAGGTGAAATTTTTTTTTCTATATTTTGTTACTACAAAATAAATATAGAAACACATGCAACATCACAGGAAGATACCGTACACGACTCCACACCACATCCCCCTTCTCATATACCACGCCACGCCACAGCACACTACACCACACCACACCACACCACACCACACCACACCACAGCACACCACATCCCACTCACACAGCCATCTCCCTTTAAACACACTCTCACACATTCATAAGCACAGTTAAGCAAGGTCATTGTAGGTTTATAAACACACAAATAAAGGTTTATTTTGTACACAAAGTTACAGTGGAACACTGACTCCTAGGTCACAGGGTCCCCCTAGTTTAAGAGGCAGGGTTTTTCACTATTTGTACAGCCTTCTACTAAAATTAAATGTACCTATGTTAGAATGTATACAAAGGTTTTTGTGACAATAAACTTTTATTTTTTATTTTTTTTATTATTATTTGCTATTGTATTATTCTTTTACAATTCGTTAAATTCATTTTTTTATGTAAACGTGTAGGCAGATTATTTTGTTGGTATTAATTTGGTGTTTGGAATACGTCTTATGGCATTGTTGATCAAATATATCGTGGGATAGGTTGAAAATACACGGAGTGATGAAGAGTATGATAAATATGTGATGCGCTGACAATAGTGTAATTCTACATTTCCTGTTTTGGCCAGTTTTCAGTAATACTTATCGATAACTAAATTAATACGTATTATGAATGTTCTGTTGGATGTTAAACACTCGGTTCAGCGCTGATAGTCAGTCATATTAGTCATGACTAGAGATTGGATTATGTGCAAATTTGAAAATGTATTTGCAAATTATGGCTGTTTTTTTAACGTAATGCATATAGTTATAGTTTAAAATAATTTATGGATAATAATGAATGAATGTGTGGAGTTTTGTTTGTGAACGGATGGAGGAAGAGTATTTTACCAAAATTTGAATTGAGTCTCGACCGGGTTTACTTGTATGGACGCCGTGGCTTTTAAGAAGTTTTACTGCTTTCTCGTCTGCGCTAGCAACTTCTCTTCGGAGATAAAGAGATGTTATGCTAGCTGTTTGTTATAATTAACATTAAACTTTGGTCGTATCGAGGAGAAGCGCACGCCGGATTCAACAAGAAATTCGCTCGCGCCAGGTTTGAGTTATGTATATCGAGCAGTAAAGTATCGAGCTATTTTTGTTCACTATTTCGATAAGGCTATTGCTGCTCTGGAAAATCGTACTACCAAATAGGTACAGGCAAAAGAGGAGTGAAGATCTAGTGGTAACGGCATAAACAAGCACAATACTCTATGTATTTTATTCCATCACCACTGCTCTCAAAACGGTGAATTAAAACATAGTGAGGAACCCGAGGATATACTATAACCAAAAATTCGAACACATGACATCTACCAACCCGCACTGTACCCGCGTGGTGGATTACAGCCCACTCCCTCTAATAGAGGCCTGTGACCCAGCAATGGGAACATTAACTGATTATGATTATGCTAAGTTAAGCCGCTGGGTTGGTCCGTGATTAGTTGAGTTGTCTAGAAGCTGACCTCAATATAGTTAGAAAAAAAACTAAGCAGAGGATGAATGAGTCTTTGTATATTATTAACGACAACAGCAATCCTAATTCATTATGCAATTTGACAGCAAAGATGATTATTTGATTAATGTTCAATTTCCTTACGATAAATCATTAGGCGAATTTAGAAATAGGATTACCCGGAAATAACGAAAATATGATCATTTATCATCAAAAAGCCGCAGGAATAAGAAACATACTAAACATGTGGGCCAGCTCAAATCGTCCAGTTAAATTAGTACTCAATAATAAACTGGACAAAGACGTCCAAAAAATAGTTCAACCTTTCAATATTGTGTTTTCTGTATTCTGCTATTCTAAATACAAAATAAGAAAGGGTTATATCACTCCAAGTGAAAAGAAGTATCAAATAATGATGTTCTTAACTGTTTCATTTTTCAATGTGTTTAGTTTCTATCATATGCTCAACGACCGAGTCAGCGACTCCATGGAATTTTATAACAAATGTTTCGTGATTGGTAACCTTTTCTTTTTATTCAGTTATCTACTGTTGCTAATTTTTAACATTGTACAAAGCCGCAGTCACATTTCTCTCATTTTGAGGATCCAAGAAATTCACAGAAAGAGTAGCATAAACACCCGAAGGTACATTATTAAGAACTGGATCTTAGTTCCTAGTATATTCTTGACTGCTGTTATGCCCCTTTTGTTTTTTTATATATACCAAGATGTCATTTATTTTTCCAATGTAAGTGGCGATTTACAAATGATAGCAGTCGATTTTAGTGTAATATATAATTTTCGACTTATGGCATTATTAACGATGTATCTTGAAGAGTGGGCTAAGAACGTACTGCAAATGAATAATGAAGAAAACAGTAATGAAAATTGTAAACAAATCTTTGTGTTGTATGAATATATTTTAGAAACTCACAAGCTGCATGGTAAGATTTTTCAAGTGTTGGTAAGTTATTTTTTTTTTTCAAATTATATTGATTTTAATCTATCAAAAACATAATATTAGATAAAGAGTTGGACAGTGAGAGCGGAAGACAGGCCATTTGCACGGAGATATTTTTTACATCAGATTTTGTTGTTTTTGTTAAACAGTTTTCGTGGCGAGCAGTAGACACATTCATTCGTGGTTTCTGGTTTTTGGCAGTATTTTTATTACAACTTCATGACCCAGCAGCAACAGAAGAAGAAGTATGCATTTTTATAATAACATTTTACATCATACTGATACTTATCTAGTTTCCATTAGTAAAAGAAAATTGACATTAAAAGTAGTCTATCAAATTATCATCAAAATAGGCCCTTTGATTTTAATTTTGAATGGCATTGCCTGTTTTGAACCTAATAACTATTTTTTATATGTTCATGTTTAATTAACCCAAGCAGAAAAATATTTCCTAAATACTCACCTTTAAATTTTACTTCGATATCGGCTTAAACATCCTCTGAAGCCATGAAAACGCCAACTTTTGTAAATCGAAAATTTAATTTTGTTCGGCTAACCGCAACGTGTCTTTATAAAGAACGCGTCTTTTCGGTCGGTTTTCCGTTCATTCGTTCATTTCTTATAAAAAGAACGGGACAATCAAGTGTTCATGCTTACGAGTATATTGGGAAAGGGCGTATCATAATAAAATCTTATATTCTCTTTGCCGACTCAAATGAATTAATTGAGATAAGTGTTCCTGCCCTAAATAGTGACGATGATAAGTAAGAGGTTCACGGTCGGACTAACATGGGCTACCGTCATCATAATAATATCTACTCATTTTTTTTCTAGCGTTACATAAGCACTGTGTATGCAAACGTAGTAATATTTGGATGGATTATGAAGGACACCGTTTTAATAGTCATTACGAGTTTGCAATGTGAGAAGTTCCATGTTTCTGTGGAGGAAGCTGAGTCGGCGTGTATACAGCGAGTGATGGATATGAACTGTTCAGGTAAAAAAAGCTTCAAAACGAAAAACTCCAGCTTTTTCTTGTCTATTTATTTCCATAAACAGAAAAAGAATAATAATTTAGAAAATAAACTGATGACGAAAAATAAAGATTCTTAATATGAACAATGCATTATTCGTCATGATTGCCAAACTTAAGAGACGCATTACTCGAAAGTATGATCGAATGGACCGAAAGGCTCTATAATGATGATAGGTCGCCATCACTTGGGTGATAGAAGGCGCAGCGTTGGAAAGCCTCCCACAAGCTGGACGTAGCCTGGCGAAGGTTGTGGGAATCAGCACGGTGCCAAAAGTACAGGACTGTACGACGTGGCAATGCTTGAAAGTCTCTGTCTAGCAGTGGACATGTTTCGGCTGGCGTCCACTTCATCAACTTCCACGTGGGTTGGCAAACTATTAGTAGGATTGCGGATATTCCCATAAAGTTTCATAAAATTACTCTCCAGGATTATCTTATGCACCTTACTCTTTCCAGAGAGTCACAAACACCTGTGCAAGCGCGTGCTGCAACTTAACCGGACCTTCAGTAAGATGACAGCGTTTGGTCTTTTCACTATTGACGCCTCTCTACCGATACCTTTGACTGGACTTATGGCTAAATACGTTATTGTTCGGCTGCAATTTGCTTTACTGTAAAATAACGGTTTAGCGATAGTATATATTATACCAACACCTGGCAATTTCTTCAATACACCAATTGTATTACCACGCACGATAACAGTTGTGTTTCTTTAAAAAGTTTAATTAACTAGCACAAAAATATAAAAATGTTTACTGAACGATTCTTATTAATTATCAACCTATCCAAAGTCGTTTATCACGATATGGTGCTGGCCGTTTCTTTCTCAGAAATAAAACTATCCGATAAAGAACTGGAGCTACCGACATCGCTTGAAGAGTTAGCAACCTAAGATGGCAGTGGGCTGGCCAATTATATTAGAGCAAAGGCCCACGAAGAATAAGATGGATCTGTAGCTACTGGAGCAGATAAGTCCTGACAACTATGTCAGGTATGTAAAAAGCGTAAAGGAATACGTAGCGTGTGATAGTTTCGAAAAACATTGTGGCTGGATGTAGAACTTGGTGTAAGTCACTATACAACTTTTTGTAAGTTATATGATAACTAATCAATAGGGTTATATCGTTCATTTGTCGCTGAACAGCTGGTAATATAATAAACTTAGTATTACGTCGAAGATAACATGAGGAACTACTCCACAGCTCCAGTTAGATTGTATTATGTTTTTACTTTTTCTTAATTTATCATATAAACACATCTTCAATCAACACTTTCAAATTCATCTAATAACACAAATATACACACTTACATATCATATTTTTAGCCACACACAAAAACTTACATATACAGTTATTTCCCTAAATAATTCTACAGTGCCTTATTTATATACTTTTCCGCCTGTAGTTAAGCTTATTTTTGACTTTTTTCGGTTCCATTGCGTTTGTGATCTCTGTTATTCATCTCTCTAATCTCTCAAATGGCTAATTTAGTAGATAGCTAGTTTGGTAGATTGTGATTTTTTAGTGGATTTGGACGATATTTCAGTTGCAAATGCTCATTGCTGTCTTCCGGAAGAGTGCACAAAATACTTAAAGATATCAAATAACTCCACTACGATTTTACATATTAACTTACGCAGTATAAAAAAGAACTTCGACCAACTCTTAGCGTTACTATCCCTAATTAAAGTTGATGGTGATATCTTGATATTGACTGAGTGTTGGTAAAGTAAAATCATAAACCCTTAGATGGCTACAACTCCCACATAACATACAATAATAAAAATCAGAATGAAGGAGTAGTAATGTACATTAAAAGCTATATTCAGTGTACCGTTCAGGAGCCTGTTTTTACAAATGGTAACTGTCTTTCTTGCCAAATCAATAACGAGCTAGCAATAATCGCCGTATATCGTTCGCCCTCTTTAAATTCTAAAGAAGACTTTGATAATTTCCTAGATAGTCTGGACTATGTTCTTATAACATTAAATAATTGTAATAGTATATACCTCATCGGAAATGCTAACATAGATATCAAACCGTCTAATACAGATGAACGACGTGCTAATTACTTAACCCTTAACGCCACCCATGGCCTCTTACCTGGACATTACCTTTCTACTAGAATCAATAATTGTATTGATCACGTTCTTCTAAAATCCAATAAATCTACATGGATACTTGTCTTGGAATTCCACGGACACATTTTCACGGATCACCTTCCACTACTAATACGTGTGGATGGTTCAGGATTGGCGAAACAGACGGTTCCAGCTTATAAGACGATAAAAATTGATTACCCTAATGTCAAAGATATGGAAAGTCATGATTTCTCTCAAGTCACTAACACAGAAGACCCTATAATAATAATATAGCTGCCACTTGTGTGATAAATATAGTTCAATCTATTCTTAAAAAACACACCCGTATTATCAATGTACTTAGAAAAGAACAAAACCTAAAGCCCTGAATTACTCCAGGTATATTACGTTGCATTCGACATCGCGATAAACTCCATAAAAAAGCCCGTAAATCACTCAATAATGATATCGTCCAAATTTTCATATAAACGCTACCGAAATTATTGTAATAATCTTCTCAAGAAGCTTAAAACAGCATATGAAAAGTCAGAATTGGAAAAAGCCAAACGTAACTCTAGAACACTCTGGAACAAAATAAAAGAGATTACACACACCAAAAAAAGATGTGCTCCTCCTCTAGAACTTTTAAAAACATGTGCGGATCCGTATGCTGCAGCCGATCAAGTTTGTAAATTCTTTGCCAATATAGGCACAGACCTAGCCTCTAAAATCACGGCCCCTCACAGTCATTTTCTCCACGAAAAACTTCCTCCCCTTCTTCTTTTGTAATTCTTAATGTTGAATATTCTGAGGTTGAGTCTACCATCATGAATTTAAGACATGATAGTGCCACTGGGTGGGACGGGATACCCTCTATTCTCCTCAAAATATGTCGCAAACCTCTTATTCCCGTTATAACACATATAATAAATATATCAATTGCGACAGGAATTTTTCCAGAACCCTTTAAGAAGGCCTTAGTCCATCCGGTGCATAAGGGCGGGAGCAGAGACTGTGTGAATAATTACAGACCGATTTCGGTTCTCTCGGCAATATCTAAGGTTATGGAAAGGTTGATAAATGGTCGGCTACTCAACTTTCTATACAAACATAAAATCATAGCGTGCAACCAATATGGCTTTAAAAAAGGTTTATCTACGGAAGATGCAATTGCCGACCTAACGGAAACTATTGCTAAGAATTTAGATGATCATCGTACATGCCTTTCAATATTCTTGGACCTGCAGAAAGCCTTTGACACGGTCTCTTCCCTCTCGTTCCTACGCTCCTGTCGAAATTGGAAACCATTGGCATTCGAGGAACACCGCATGAGCTTTTCAAGAGCTACCTCCAAAACAGGAAACTCCGTGTCAAGGTCGATTCACACACTAGTGATGAAGAAATCATCACATACGGAGTTCCGCAAGGCTGGGGTGGCACCGCCAAGACTAAACTGCTTGGGTTGGAGCGAGCCCAGAGGGCTGTGCTCAAGATGATTTTTTTTTTTCTAATTTTTTTTACTACAAAATAAATATAGAAACACATGCAACATCACACGAACATACCGTACACGACTCCACACCACACCCCTCCTTCTCATATACCACGCCACGCCACAGCACACTACACCACACCGCACCACACCACACCACAGCACACCACATCCCACTCACACAGCCATCCCCCTTTAAACACACTCTCACACATTCATAAGCACAGTTAAACAAGGCCATTGTAGGTTTATAAACACACAAATAAAGGTTTATTTTGTACACAAAGTTACAGTGGAACACTGACTCCTAGGTCACAGGGTCCCCCTAGTTTAGGAGGCAGGGTTTTTCACTATTTGTACAGCCTTCTACTAAAATTAAATGTACCTATGTTAGAATGTATACAAAGGTTTTTGTGACAATAAACTTATTTTTATTTATTTTTTTTATTATTATTTTCTATTGTATTTTTCTTTTACATTTGGTTAAATTCATTTTTTTATGTAAACGTCTAGGCAGTTTATTTTTTTAATATTAATTTGGTGTATGGAATACGTCTTATAGCATTGTTGATCAAATATATCGTTGGATAGGTTGAAAATAAACGGAGAATAAGTAGTGATGAAGAGGATGATGAATATGTGATGCGCTGACAATAGTGTAATTTTTCATTTCCTGTTTTGGCCAGTTTTCAATAATACTTATCGAGACCTAAATTAATACGTATTATGAATGTTCTGTTGGATGTTCAACGCTCGGTTCAGCGCTGATAGTCAGTCATATTAGTCATTACTAGAGATTGGATTATGTGCAAATTTGAATATGTATTTGCAAATTATGGCTGTTTTTTTTAACGTAATGCATATAAAAATGAAAGAATTTGTGGAGTTTTGTTTGTGAACGGGTGGAGGAAGGGTATTTTACCAAAATTTGAATTGAGTCTCGACCGGGTTTACTTGTATGGACGACGTGGCTTTTAAGAAGTTTTACTGCTTTCTCGTCTGCGCTATCAACTTCTCTTCGGACATAAAGAGATGTTATTGTTTGCTAGCTGTTTGATATAATTAACATTAAACTTTGGGCGAATCGAGGAGAAGCGCACGCTGGATTCAACAACAAATTCGCTCGCACCAGGTTTGAGTCATGTATATCGAGCAGTAAAGAGCTATTTTTGTACACTATTTCGATAAGGCTATTTCTGCTCTGGAAAATCGTACTACCAAACAGGTAGAAGCAAAAGAGGAGTGAAGATCTAGTGGTAACGGCATGGACAAGCACAATACTCTATGTATTTTATTTCATCACCACTGCTCTCAAAACGGTGAAGAAAAACATAGTGAGGAACCCGAGGATATCCTATAACCAAAAGTTCGAACACATGACATCTACCAACCTGCACTGGACCCGCGTGGTGGATTACAGCCCACTCTCTCTAATAGAGGCCTGTGACCCAGCAATGGGAACATTAACTGATTATGATTATGCTAAGTTAAGCCGCGCTTGCCTGGGTTGGTCCGTGATTAGTTGACCACCCAATACATACCGAGATTCCTCCGGGCCTCGGAGAGCACGTTAAGCCGTTGGTACCGACTATCATTTGTAGATCTTTAACAGTCGTTACAGGTAGTCAGTGACCTGAAAATATGACAACCAGTCTTACCAATGAGTATCGTGTTATCCAGTATTAATTGGGTTGTCTAGGTCAGGTAGGCAGTCGCCCCATGTAAAATACTGGTATCAGCTGCATCCGGTGAGACTGGAAGCCGACCCCAACATAATTGGGAAAAGGTTTGGCAGATGATGACAGGTGTTTTCAACCAATCAGGTGACAAGACAACATGTGACTGACCACTCTGTATATTTCCTCGGTCTATGACAGAACCTATCCACTGTACCACTGTGTAATAGAGTGTGTTTCTAATGCCTTTTGATTTATCGCCTTGATAACTACGAGTGTGTACCTTCATGTACTCACATGGAGCCCATGGAGGAAGGTACTTCTAATTATGCACGACAGTCTATCGATTTGTATGGGTGCTCGAATTAATCAAATATTCATATATGGGGTTGCCTTTTGGGCTTCTAGAAGTAATATAATTAAAAACAAGGTAATTAATTTTGTCTAGCGGTCGCAAGCGCGACTGCTGAGCGGTCCTGGGTTCGATTCCCTGGTCGGGCAAATCGTTGGGTTTTTCTATCAGGAATTTCTCAGTAGCAGCCACGGAGTCTGGATACGCACCCGGTTGATGGCAATAGGCTCGCCTTCTATTACATGGGACTTAACATAAATGGCGCAAATGTGAGTATACTATCAGATACGCCTCTGCCTTACCCTTCGGGGATTACAGTCGTTATGTTATGTGCTATGTATAGTTGTTTATTAGTGACCCGGAAAAAAACAAGAGTGTTTGTTTCTTTTATACGAATGTTGATGAATGGAGTGGGAAGATTATTGGATGGCGTTAAATGACGTATAACTCTAAACAAGCTGCAAAACCCCTAAAGCACAAGTCGTGAACATATTATTCCGCCGCTCTCAAGTAACAAAGTCTCGTGCAGCTACGTCGCGCGAACAGTTTAATTCTAACGGGTAAGCGACAAAACTTGGTAACTAACAAGTTTGACGTAACGAGTTACCTACGCGCTAGTTACCGAGTTCTGCGAATGCATAGCTAGATTGATAGCCAACCGTTTCAAGTAGGATTTTAATGTGCTTTATTAATTTGGGTGGGATTGAGAGTGTAATAACTGTCCCAGATTGGATTAGTTCATTTTCTAGGGTTTCGTAACCGAAGGGTAATCAACGGGACCCTATTACTAAACCTCCGCTGTCCGTCCTTCTGTCAAGGGGAGATACAGCTATCTCATGATCCGTAAGAGGTAGACTGTTGAAATTTTCACAGATTGGGTATTTCTGTTGCCGCTATAACAACAAATAATAAAAATAAATTAAAAATCAAAAGGGGCTCCCCTTCTACGATGATACGGAACCGTTAATGCGCAAGTGCGACTCACACTTGGCCGCTTTTTATTTATTTTGTTCGGAATTAAAACTTCAAAATGATGTAGGAAAACATTCTGAGGAAACCGTTCTACAACCAAAAGTTCGAAGACATGTGACATCTACCAACTCGCTCTGAGCCTGCGTGGTGGATTATGGCCCATACCCTTTCATAGAGAAGAGGCTCGTGTCAGTGGGTTCATTTAAGGTTAATAGGTTGAGGCAGGACCAACATTTACTTCATCCGTCGCCCCCCATCACACTGGATCCCGCTGCCCGACGCAAGTGTGCGAGTCTGGCACATTGAGGAATTCCACATCGAGAAAAAAAAAGGACCAACAGCGACTTGGTTTATGATCTTAAGTTACTTATAACTTTCTTTGTCTTAAGCTTGATTCTGTTTGCATGCAGTATGGCTGACAACATACGAGCATAGTTACGGTGACGGATGAAGTCCGCAAATCGCGTAAAACCGACAGTCCGAGTCTAACGGGTTTTGATTTCCTAGGGGGTTCAAAGTAAGGAATAGTACCACAGATATAGATAGAGTAGAACCTTAAAATAAAGGAAATTATTAATCGAGCGAATAAACATTTAATTGGCGACCAATATACTGAATGGGCGACTATTGTACCAAGTAAGTAACTATTTATCCGGTCATTGCGGCAAGGAGAATATAGGAAGCAAGAACGAGCGAAGGCTGAGAGAGACTTGTTTTAGGTTTTTTTCAGAGCCCTTGAATTATCAGACTGATCGTATTGAACAACTAGTAACTCAAATTTGTATTTTCAAGTCGCTTTTTTAAACATTCAATTTGTATTAGCCCACTGTTTGTCGCTCACTTAGTATTTCAGAAGCCCATTTTCAATATTTTTGACAACATTAATTTGAATTTATTTTCGCTCGTTTAAATACTACCCTTAAAATAAGTCTATAAAGGATCTGTGTATAAGGAGCTTATGGCCAATTAATAATAGCCACAAGGCAGCAGTTGCCAGGTCGGTCCGGAGGTGGGTGAACGTCCATTCCATACCTGGTGGCCTCTAGGCCTCAAAAAGCTCGCTAATCCCCTTTAGTCCCTGCTGTCATTTGAAGATCTTTGACAGTTATCTGAAAAATAAATTAAAAACTAAAGGAGGCTCCCTATTACAATGATAGTACGAACAGTACTCGCACTTAACCGTTTTTTATTTATTCGGAAAGAAAACCTCAAAATGATGTAGGAAAACATTCTGAGGAAACCGTTCTACAACCAAAAGTTCGAAGACATGTGACATCTACCAACTCGCTCTGAGAATGCGTGGTGGGTTATGGCCCATTTTCGTTCATAGAGAAGAGGCTCGTGTCAGGGGGATCATTCAAGGTTAATAGGTTGAGGCAGGACCAACATTTACTTCATCCGTCGCCCCCCATCACACTGGATCCCGCATTAGATACCGCTGCCCTCCGACGCAAATGTCCGAGTCTGACACATGAGGAGCATTGTCGAGGTCAGATAGGCAGTCGCTCTATGTAAAATACTGGTATTCAGCTGGATCCGGCTAGACTGGAAGCTGACCCCAATTTAGTAAGAAGAAAAAACTAAGCAGATGATGAATGAGTCTTTGTACATTTTTAACTACAACAGCACTCTTTATAAATTATGTAATTTGACAGCAAAGATGATTAATGTTCAATTTTCTTAAGATTAACCACTAAGCGAATAACGAAAATTTGATCATTTGTCATCAAAGCACCGAAAGAATGAGAAATATACAAAACATGTGGGCCAGCTCAAATCGTCCAGTTAAATTAGTACTCAATAATAAACTGGACAAAGATGTCCAAAGAATCGTTCAACCTTTCAACATTGTGCTTTCTGTATTCTTCTTTTCTAAATACAAAATAAGAAAGGGTTATATCACTCCAAGTGAAAAGAAGTATCAAATAATGATGTTCTTAATTGTTTTATTTTTCAATGTGTTTAGTATCTATCATTTGCTCAACGACCGAGTCAGCGAGTATATGCAATATTATAACAAAGGTTCCGTGATTAGTAATCTCTTCTATTTATTCAATTACCTACTGTTGCTGATTTCTAACATTGTCCAAAGCCGCAGTCACATTTCTCTTATTTTAAGGATCCAAGAAATTCACAGAAAGAGTAGCGTAAGCATCCGAAGGTACGTTACTGAGAACTGGATCTTACTTCCTAGTGTATTCTTGACTGATATAATGCCTGTTTTGATTTTTTATACATACCAAGAGGCCATTTATTTTGCCAATGTAAGTGGCGATTTACAAATGATAGCAGTGGATTTGAGTATAGTATATAATTTTCGACTTATGGCATTATTAACGATGTATCTTGAAGAGTGGGCTAAGAACGTCCTGCGAATGAATAATGAAGAAAACAGTAACGAAAATTGTAAACAATTTTTTGTGTTGTATGAATATATTTTAGAAGCTTACAAGCTGCATGCTAAGATTTTTCAGGTGTTGGTAAGTTGATGTTTTTTTTTTAATGATCTTAATTTCAATCTATAAGAAACATAATATAAGAGAAAGAGACGGACAGTGAGAGCGGAAGAGAGACCATTTGCACTGAAATATTTTTTACATCAGATTTTGTTGTTTTTGTTAAACAGATATTGTGGCGATCAGTAGACACATTCATTCGTGGTTTCTGGTTTTTGGCAGTATTTTTATCACAACTTCAAGACCCCGCAGCAACAGAAGAGGAAGTATGCATTTTAGTAATAACATTTTACATCGTGCTTGTACTTGCCTAGTGCCCATTAGTAGTAAAAGTAAATTATCATTTAAAGGAGTTTATCAAATTGTCATCAAAATAGGCTCTTTGAATTTAATGTTCAATGACATGGCCTGTTTTGAACTTAATAAATATTTTTAAATATCCATGTTTAATTAACCGAAGCAGAAAAATATTTCCGAAATACTCACCTTTAAATTTTACTTCGATATCGGCTTAAACATCCTCTGAAGCCATGAAAGCGCCAGCTTTTGTAAATTCAAAAATTATTTTATTCGGCTAACCACAACGTGTCTTTATATAGAAAACGTATTTCGGTTTTCCGTTCATTCCTTATAAAAAAACGGGACAATCCAGTGTTCACGCTTGTGAATATATTGGGAAAGGGCGTATCATAATACAATCTTACATTCTCTTTGCAGACTCAAATTAATTAATTGAGAAATGGGTTCCTGCCCTAAATAGTGACGATGATAATAGGTTCACGGTCGGAAATGCGTGGCCTACCGTCATCATAATAATATCTTCTATTTTTTTTTCAGCGTTACAAAAGCACTGTGTATGCAACCGTAGTAATATTTGGATGGATTATGAAGGACACCGTTTTAATAGTCATAACGAGTTTGCAATGCGAGAAGTTCTATATTTCTGTGGAGGAAGCTGAGTCGGCGTGTATACAGCGAGTGATGGATATGAACTGTTCAGGTAAAAAGAATGAGCTTCAAATAGAAAAACTACAGCTTTTTCTTGTCTATTTATTGCCATTAACAGAATGAGAATAATAATTTGGAAAATAAACTCATGACGAAAGGAATAGTTTCTTGATATGAACCATGCATTTTTCGTCATGATTGCCAAACTTAAGCGACGCATTGCTCGAAAGTATGATCGAATGGACCGAAAGGTTCTATAATGGTGATAGGTCGCCATCACTTGGGTGATAGAAGGCGCAGCGTTGGAAAGCCTTCCACAAGCTGGACGTAGCCTGGCGAAGGTTGTGGGGATCAGCACGGTGCCAAAAGTACAGGACTGGACGACGTGGCAATGCTTGAAAGTCTCTGTCTAGCAGTGGACATGTTTTGGCTGGCGTCCACTTCATCAACTTCCACGTGGGTTTGCAAACTATTAGTAGAACGCGGATATTTCCAAAAAGTTTCATAAAATTACTCTCCAGGATTCCGTTATGTGCCTTGCTCTTTACAGAGAGTCACAAACACCTGTGCAAGCGCGTGCTGCAACTTAACCGGACCTTCAGTAAGATGACAGCGTTTGGTCTTTTCACTATTGACGCCTCTCTACCGATACCTTTGACTGGACTTATGGCTAAACACGTTATTGTTCTGCTGCAATTTGCTTTACTGTAAAATAACGGTTAAGCGATAGTATATAGTATATGTGCACAAAATACTTAAAGATATCAAATAACTCCACTACGATTTTACATATTAACGTACGCAGTATAAAAAAGAACTTCGACCAACTCTTAGCGTTACTATCCCTAATTAAAGTTAATGGTGATATCCTGATATTGACTGAGTGTTGGTTAAGTAAAATCATAAACCTTCCGGTGTTAGATGGCTACAACTCCCAGATAACATACAATAATAAAAATCAGAATTAAAGAGTAGTAATGTACATAAAAAGCTATATTCAGTGTACCGTTCAGGAGCCTGCTTTTACAAATGGTAACTGTCTTTCTTGCTAAATCAATAACGAGCTAGCAATAATCGCCGTATATCGTTCGCCCTCTTTAAATTCTAAAGTAGACTTTGATAATTTCCTAGATAGTCTGGACTATGTTCTTATAACATTAAATAATTGTAATAGTACATACCTCATCGGAGATACTAACATAGATATCAAACCGTCTAATACAGATGAACGATGTGCTAATTACTTAACCCTAAACGCCACCCATGGCCTTTTACCTGGACATTGCCTTCCTACTAGTATCAATAAATTATAAATCATATTTATTTCTGTAAATTGGTTTACAAAACTCTTTTACATGTTACAACATGTTGTTTTAAAACTAGATGGGGCCGGTGTTTCGTACCTCGTAATAATTGTATTGATCACGTTCTTCTAAAATCTAGTAAATCTACATGTATACTTATCTTGGAATCCCACATCACGGATCACCTTCCACTACTAATACACCCTAATATAGCTGCCACCACTTGTCTGATTAATATAGTTCAATCTACTCTGAAAAAAACACACCCGTATTATCAATGTACCTAAAAAAGAAAGAAACTGAAAGACCTGGATTACTCCAGGTCTATTACGTTGCATTCGACAACGCGATAAACTCCATAAAAAAAGCCCGTAAATCACTCAATAATGATATCATCCAAATTTCATATAAACACTACCGAAATTATTGTAATAATCTTCTCAAGAAGCTTAAAATAGCATATGAAAAGTCAGAATTGGAAACGCTAAACGTAACCCTAGAACACTCTGGAACAAAATAAAAGAGATTACACACATCAAAAAAAAATGTGTTCCTCCTCTAGAACTTTTAAAAACATGTGTGGATCTGTATGCTGCGGCCAATTAAGTTGGTAAATTCTTTGCCAACATAGACACAGACCTAGCCTCTAAAATCACGGCCCCTCACAGTCATTTTCTCCACGAAAAACTTCTTCCCCTTCTTCTTTTGTAATTCTTGATGTTGAATATTCTGAGGTTGAGTCTACCATCATGAATTTAAGTCCCGTCCCACCCAGTGGCACTGGGTGGGACGGGACGGGTGGAGGAAGGGTATTTTACCAAAATTTGAATTGAGTCTCGACCGGGTTTACTTGTATGGACGCCGTGGCTTTTAAGAAGTTTTACTGCTTTCTCGTCTGCGCTAGCAACTTCTCTTCGGACATAAAGAGATGTAATGCTAGCTGTTTGATATAATTAACATTAAACTTTGGGCGAATCGAGGAGAAGCGCACGCCGGATTCAACAACAAATTCGCTCGCACCAGGTTTGAGTCATGTATATCGAGCAGTAAAGTATCGAGCTATTTTTGTACACTATTTCGATAAGGCTATTTCTGCTCTGGAAAATCGTACTACCAAACAGGTAGAGGCAAAAGAGGAGTGAAGATCTAGTGATAACGGCATAGACAAGCACAATACTCTATGTATTTTATTTCATCACCACTGCTCTCAAAACGGTGAAGAAAAACATAGTGAGGAACCCGAGGATATCCAGTAACCAAAAGTTCGAAGACATGACATCTACCAACCTGCACTGGACCCGCGTGGTGGATTACAGCCCACTCCCTCTAATAGAGGCCTGTGACCAAGCAATGGGAACATTAACTGATTATGGTTATACTAAGTTAAGCCGCGCTTGCCTGGGTTGTCCGTGATTAGTTGACCACCCAATACATACCGAGATTCCTCCGGGCCTCGGAGAGCACGTTAAGCCGTTGGTACCGACTATCATTTGTAGATCTTTAACAGTGGTTACAGGTAGTCAGTGACCCAAAAGTCTGACAACCAGTCTTACTAATGAGTATTGTGTTACCCAGTATTCATCGAGTCGTATAGAAGCTGACCTCAATGTAGTTGGAAAAAAAAACTAAGCAGATGATGAACGAGTCTTTGTATATTTTTAACTACAACAGCACTCCTAATTAATTATGTAATATGACAGCAAAGATGATTATTTGATTAATGTTCAATTTCCTTACGATAAATTATTAGGCGAATTTAGAAGTCGAATTACTTGAAAATAACGATAATTTGATCATTTGTCATCAAAGCGCCGGAAGAATAAGAAACATACGCAACATGTGGGCCAGCTCAAATCGTCCAGTTAAATTAGTACTCAATAATAAACTGGACAAAGACGTCCAAAAAATAGTTCAACCTTTCAATATTGTGTTTTCTGTATTCTGCTATTCTAAATATAAAATAAGAAAGGGTTATATCACTCCAAGTGAAAAGAAGTATCAAATAATGATGTTCTTAACTGTTTCATTTTTCAATGTGTTTAGTTTCTATCATATGCTCAACGACCGAGTCAGTGAGTCCATGGAATATTATAACAAATGTTCCGTGATTGGTAACCTCTTCTTTTTATTAAGTTATCTACTGTTGCTAATTTTTAACATTGTGCAAAGCCGCAGTCACATTTCTCTCATTTTGAGGATCCAAGAAATTCACAGAAAGAGTAGCATAAACACCCGAAGGTACATTATTAAGAACTGGATCTTACTTCCTAGTGTATTCTTGACTGCTGTTATGCCTCTTTTGTTTTTTTATATATACCAAGAGGTCATTTATTTTTCCAATGTAAGTGGCGATTTACAAATGATAGCAGTCGATTTGAGTATAGTATATAATTTTCGACTTATGGCATTATTAACGATGTATCTTGAAGAGTGGGCTAAGAACGTACTGCGAATGAATAATGAAGAAAACAGTAATGAAAATTGTAAACAAATCTTTGTGTTGTATGAATATATTTTAGAAAGTTACAAGCTGCATGGTAAGATTTTTCAAGTATTGGTAAGTTATTTTTTTTTTCAAATTATATTGATTTTAATCTATCAAAAACATAATATTAGATAAAGAGTTGAGAGAGACCATTTGCACGGAGATATTTTTTACATCAGATTTTGTTGTTTTTGTTAAACAGATTTCGTGGCGAGCATTAGACACATTCATTCGCGGTTTCTGGTTTTTGGCAGTATTTTTATTACAACTTCATGACCCAGCAGCAACAGAAGAAGAAGTATGCATTTTTGTAATAACATTTTACATCATACTGATACTTGTCTAGTGTCCATTGGTAGTAAAAGAAAATTGACATTAAAAGTAGTCTATCAAATTATCATCAAAATAGGCACTTTGATTTTAATTTTGAATGGCATTGCCTGTTTTGAACTTAATAACTATTTTTTATATATTCATGTTTAATTAACCCAAGCAGAAAAATATTTCCTAAATACTCACCTTTAAATTTTACTTCGATATCGGCTTAAACATCCTCTGAAGCCATGAAAACGCCAACTTTTGTAAATCGAAATTTAATTTTGTTCGGCTGACCGCAACGTGTCTTTATAAAGAACGCGTCTTTTCGGTCGGTTTTCCGTTCATTCGTTCATTTCTTATAAAAAGAACGGGACAATCAAGTGTTCATGCTTACGAGTATATTGGGAAAGGGCGTATCATAATAAAATCTTATATTCTCTTTGCCGATTCAAATGAATTAATTGAGATAAGGGTTCCTGCCCTAAATAGTGACGATGATAAGTAAGAGGTTCACGGTCGGACTAACATGGGCTACCGTCATTATAAAAATATCTTCTCATTTTTTTTCTAGCGTTACATAAGCACTGTGTATGCAAACGTAGTAATATTTGGATGGATTATGAAGGACACCGTTTTAATAGTCATAACGAGTTTGCAATGTGAGAAGTTCCATGTTTCTGTGGAGGAAGCTCAGTCAGCGTGTATACAGCGAGTGATGGATATGAACTGTTCAGGTAAAAAAAGCTTCAAAACGAAAAACTACAGCTTTTTCTTGTCTATTTATTTCCATAAACAGAAAGAGAATAATAATTTAGAAAATAAATTGATGACGAAAGGGAAAGATTCTTGATATGAACCATGCATTATTCGTCATGATTGCCAAACTTAAGAGACGCATTACTCGAAAGTATGTTCGAATGGACCGAAAGGTTCTATAATGGTGATAGGTCGCCATCACTTGGGATAGAAGGCGCAGCGTTGGAAAGCCTCCCACAAGCTGGACGTAGCCTGGTGAAGCTTGTGGGAATCAGCACGGTGCCAAAAGTACAGGACTAGACGACGTGGCAATGCTTGAAAGTCTCTGTCTAGCAGTGGACATGTTTTGGCTGGCGTCCACTTCATCAACTTCCACGTGGGTTTGCAAACTATTAGTAGAAATGCGGATATTTCTATAAAGTTTCATAAAATTACTCTCCAGGATTCTCTTATGTGCCTTGCTCTTTACAGAGTGTCACAAACACCTGTGCAAGCGCGTGCTACAAGTTAACCGGACCTTCAGTAAGATGACAGCGTTTGGTCTTTTCACTATTGACGCCTCTCTACCGATACCTTTGACTGGACTTATGGCTAAACACGTTATTGTTCTGCTGCAATTTGCTTTACTGTAAAATAACGGTTTAGCGATAGTATATATTATACCAACACCTAGTAATTTCTTCAATACACCAATCGTATTATCACGCACGATAGCAGATGTGTTTCTTTAAAAAGTTTAATTTAGTAGCACAAAATATGTAAAATGTTTAATGAACAATAGTTATTAATTACCTTCCTATCCAAGGTCGCTTATCACGATATGGTGCTGGCAGTTTCTTTCTCAGAAATAAAACCATCCGATAAACAACTGGAGTTACCGACTTCGCTTGTAGAGTTAGCAACCTAAGATGGCAGTGGGCTGGCCAATTATGTTTGGGAAAAGGCTCACGAAGAATAAGATGGACCTGTAGCTACTGGAGCAGATAAGTCCTGACATAGTGTAAAAAGAGTAAGGAAATGCGTAGCGTGTGATTCCGAAAAACATCTCGGGACCGGAAACACTGAACGGTAAAACATGCGGAGGCTGGATGAATGTCAAACTTGGTGTTATTAGCAGAAATCACCTCTTCAGCAGTGTATTTCTTTATTAGCTACATTAATTTGAAGGAAGACTAACAACGTGGGTAGGTATAGACCTAAAATCTTGAAAGTACTAGAAATAATAACGTGATTCAGCAATCAGCGCCAGATTTACTGATTGTGGCCTTTGATATTAATTTGGTGTATGGCATGGCATACGTCTAATGGAATTGTTGATCAAATATCTTGTGGAATGGGTTGAAAACACACTGAGAATAAGTAGTGATGAAGGGGACGTTGAATATTGTAAAAGTATATTTAAGCTGTATCAAAAGATTTTAGAAGCTTTCAAGCTCCACACTATGGTTTTCCAAGAATACAATTGCAAAACCGGGAGTGTCACAAAAAAAAAGTAAGTACAATAATAATCATTTGTGCATCGAGCCGGATCAATGCTTGGGCCCAATCGGGACTTTACTTTTTTAACGTAATGCATATAGTAGTAATAGTTTTTAAAAAAAATATGGAAAAAAAATATTCATCATCATCATCATCATCATTTCAGCCGAAAGACGTCCACTGCTGGACATAGGCCTCCCCCAAGTGTCGCCACATTGACCGGTCCCGTGCGACTCGCATCTAGCGGATCCCTGCAACCTTCACCAGGTCATCGGAAAGATCAAAAAAATATTGATGCCTTGTAATTGTAACATTTTGCTAAACCCTAAAATGCATGCTATGTTCTATACTATGTTCTGTTGCAGCTTGCCTTTATCTAAATTATGTAACTGTGTGTAGAAATCATTAGAAACTAATACTAAATAAATTACTGAAAATAAGTTGTTTTTATTGTTATTCCTTTTGTTCGTAACCAAGGACCATTTATCTTTCCTTATTTTTTATTTTCCAAATAGTAAAAAAGGGAAAACACTAGGCAGATGATGATGTTTTTTTTTATTCTTTAGCCATAAGTAATTGATGAATGACACAATAATCCAGCAATCATGAATTACTTTCGACTTTATAAAGATCATTTATCATTGATTGAAATGAAATGAAATTACATACCGATAGAATCAGTCTTTACAAGATTGATTGTTTATTTGTCGTCTTGCAGTGGACCTTATAACAACAACAAAAAAGGCCGCAAGAATGAGAAACATTCAAAACATGTGCGAGATTTCAAATCGTCCAGTTAAATTAGTACTCAATAATAAACTGGACAAAGACGTCCAAAGAATTGTTCAACCTTTCAACATTGTGGTTTCTGTATTCTGCTATTCTAAATACAAAATAAGAAAGGGTTATATCACTCCAAGTGAAAAGAAGTATCAAATAACACAGTTCTTAATTCTTTTATTTTTCACGGTGTTTAGTTTTTATCATATGCTCAACGACCAAGTCAGCGACTCCATGGAATTTTATAACAAATGTTCCGTGATTGGTAACCTGTTCTCTTTATTCAGTTACCTACTGTAGCTCAGTTACCTTCTCTAATTTTGAGGATCCAAGAAATCCACAGAAAGAGTAGCATAAGCACCCGAAGTTTCATAATTAAGAACTGTATCTTACTTCCTAGTATATTCTTGACTGATGTTATGCCTCTTTTGTTTTTTTATACATACCAAGAGGTCATTTATTTTGCCAATGTAAATGGCGATTTACAAATGATAGCAGTCGATTTGAGTATAGTATATAATTTTCGACTTATGGCATTATTAACGATGTATCTTGAAGAGTGGGCTAAGAACGTACTGCGAATGAATAATGAAGAAAACAGTAATGAAAATTGTGAACAAATGTTTGTGTTGTATGAATATATTTTAAAAGCTTACAAGCTGCATGGTAAGATTTTCCAAGTGTGGGTAAGTTGATGTTTTTTTTATGATCTATATTTTAATCTATCAAAAACATAATGTAAGAGAAAGAGACGGACAGTGAGAGCGGAAGCGAGACCATTTGCACTGAGATATTTTTTACATCAGATTTTGTTGTTTTTTGTTAAACAGATATTGTGGCGATCAGTAGACACATTCATTCGTGGTTTCTGGTTTTTGGCAGTATTTTTATCACAACTTCAAGACCCAGCAGCAACAGAAGAGGAAGTATGCATTTTAGTAATAACATTTAACATCGTGCTTGTACTTGTCTAGTGCCCAGTAGTAGTAAAAGTAAAGTATCATTAAAAGTAGTCTATCAAATTATCATCAAAATAGGCATTTTGATTTTAATTTTGAATGACATGGCTTGTTTTGAACTTAATAACTATTTTTTATATATTCATGTTTAATTATCCCAACCAGAAAAATATTTCCGAAATACTCACCTTTAAATTTTACTTCGATATCGGCTTAAACATCCTCTGAAAGCATGAAAACGCCAACTTTTGTTAATCGAAAAAATATTTTATTCGGCTAACCGCAACGTGTCTTTTTACAGAACGCGTCTTTTTTCAGTCGGTTTTCCGTTCATTCGTTCATTTCTTATAAAAAGAATGGGACAATCAAGTGTTCATGCTTACGAGTGTATTGGGAAAGGGCGTATCATAATAAAATCTCATATTCTCTTTGCCGACTCAAATGAATTAATTGAGATAAGGGTTCCTGCCCTAAATAGTGACGATGATAAGTAAGATGTTCACGGTCGGAAGTGCGTGGGCTACCGTCATCATAATAATATCTTCTCATTTTTTTTCCAGCGTTACATAAGCACTGTGTATGCAAACGTAGTAATATTTGGATGGATTATGAAGGACACCGTTTTAATAGTCATAACGAGTTTGCAATGCGAGAAGTTCCATGTTTCTGTGGAGGAAGCTGAGTCGGCGTGTATACAGCGAGTGATGGATATGAACTGTTCAGGTAAAAAAAAGCTTCAAAACGAAAAACTCCAGCTTTTTCTTGTCTATTTATTTCCATAAACAGAAAGAGAATAATAATTTAGAAAATAAACTGATGACGAAAGGGAAAGATTCTTGATATGAACCATGCATTATTCGTCATGATTGCTAAACTTAAGAGACGCATTACTCGAAAGTATGTTCGAATGGACCGAAAGGTTCTATAATGGTGATAGGTCGCCATCACTTGGCTGATAGAAGGCGCAGCGTTGGAAAGCCTCCCACAAGCTGGACGTAGCCTGGTGAAGCTTGTGGGAATCAGCACGGTGCCAAAAGTACAGGACTAGATGACGTGGCAATGCTTGAAAGTCTCTGTCTAGCAGTGCACATGCTTCGGCTTTCGTCCACTTCATCAACTTCCACGTGGGTTTGCAAACTATTAGTAGAAATACGGATATTTTTATAAAGTTTCATAAAATTACTCTCCAGGATTATCTCAACTTATCTCCAAATTGGAACTCCTAGGGGTACGAGGAAATACCCTCGAAATTTTCAAAGACTACCTAAACAACCGGACCCAGAGAGTAAAAATTGGAGAGTATATAAGTGAAGAAGTATCGACCACTTACGGTGTACCACAGGGAAGCATTTTAGGCCCCACCCTCTTTCTGACATACGTCAATGAGTTGTGCAGAATGACTATCCCCAACTCCAAGATCATTGCATATGCAGACGACACCGCAGTCATAGTTTCCGGACTAACATGGAATAGCGTTAAGCGCTACGCAGAAGCGGCGATGTCAACTATAATGAAATGGCTCAACCTAAACTTGCTTACCCTAAACTGCCACAAAACATTGTACATTCCTTTCGCTATCCGATGTAACAACTTACCCGACAAAACCTTCTGCTTAACAGCGCACTCCTGCTCCAAACAATTCCCACAATGCTTATGTCCGACGCTTGTAAGAACTGATAGTGTGAAATATCTGGGTGTCCAAATAGACGGAAGCTTACGATGGGACAAACAGGTCGACGCCACTACCACTAGATGTTTGAGACTTTTGCATATTTTCAAATCCCTTAGAGACTCGGCTGCGCCTGATACCTTGAAGATGGTGTACTATGCACTATGCCAATCCATCATTGGATATTGCATTACAGTATGGGGTGGTGCAACTAAAAACAGTCTCCTGAGGATTGAAAGAGCGCAGATAGCCGTACTGAAGGTGATGTCGCGCAAACCTTATCGTTATTCCACTACGCAATTATACGCTGATTCTAAAGTACTTTCAGTGCGCCAACTTTTTGTACTGCAGTCTACTGTTAGAAAACACGCCAGCGTTCCCCCACCTGACCCTAAAAAAAGGAAGAAACTACCCTTAAGTACCCCTCACAAAACCGCCTTTGCTAAACACCAATACTACACATTAAGTACATACATATACAAACAAGTTCACAAAAATCAAAACATTGTCCATCTAAATAAATATGAAATAAAATCAAAATTAACGGAATGGCTACTGGAACAGGACTACCTACGAACAGAATCCTTACTTAAGTACGTCTCCTAAGTACCTACATATGCCAAATCACACACAACACACCCACACGCACTCACACGCGCACACCCACACACGCACACTCACACACGCAAGCAGTCACACACTTCACGTATAAAACATTTGCTATTACTTAAATTAGCTTTATATTCATAGTCGCTCAGGTAGATCGACACAGTCTACTATTATACTAATACAGCATCACTTTTTAAGCTCAATCACTGTCTCTCAAGATACAGGTTTCCTAGTTTGAGAGGCAGGGTTTTCCATATTGTGTACAGATTTCAGTTTTAGTTTATATTGCATTGTGTTACTACCAAAGCTCATTTAAACTGTGTTTATATAAAACATGTTAAATCTGTATTTTTGTGAAATAAAGTTATTATTTATTATTATCTTATGCACCTTACTCTTTACAGAGAGTCACAAACACCTGTGCAAGCGCGTGCTGCAAGTTAACCGGACCTTCAGTAAGATGACAGCGTTTGGTCTTTTTACTATTGACGCCTCTCTACCGATACCTTTGACTGGACTTATGGCTAAACACGTTATTGTTCTGCTGCAATTTGCTTTACTGTAAAATAACGGTTTAGCGATAGTATATATTATACCAACACCTGGCAATTTCTTCAATACACCAATTGTATTATCACGCACGATAACAGATGTGTTTCTTTAAAAAGTTTAATTAACTAGCACAAAAATATAAAAATGTTTACTGAACGATTCTTATTAATTATCAACCAATCCAAAGTCGTTTATCACGATATGGTGCTGGCAGTTTCTTTCTCAGAAATAAAACTATCCGATAAAGAACTGGAATTACCGACATAGCTTGTAGAGTTAGTAACCTAAGATGGCAGTGGGCTGGCCAATTATGTTTGGGAAAAGGCCCTCAAAGAATAAGATGGATCTGTAGCTACTGGAGCAGATAAGTCCTGACATAGTGTAAAAAGCGTAAAGGAATACGTAGCGTGTGATAGTTCCGAAAAACATTGTGGCTGGATGTAGAACTTGGTGTAAGTCACTATACAACTTTTTGTAAGTTATATGGTAACTAATAAATAAGGTTATATCGTTCATTTGTCGCTGAACAGCTGCATAATAAACTTAGTGGTACATCGAAGATAACATGAGGAACTACTCCACAGCTCCAGTTAGATTGTATTATGTTTTTACTTTTGCTTAATTTATCATATAAACACATCTTCAATCAACACTTTCAAATTCATCTAATAACACAAATATACACACTTACATATCATATTTTTAGCCACACACAAAAACTTACATATACAGTTATTTCCCTAAATAATTCTACAGTGCCTTATTTATATACTTTTCCGCCTGTAGTTAAGCTTATTTTTGACTTTTTTCGGTTCCATTGCGTTTGTGATCTCTGTTATTCATCTCTCTAATCTCTCAAATGGCTAATTTAGTAGATAGCTAGTTTGGTAGATTGTGATTTTTTAGTGGATTTGGACGATATTTCAGTTTGCAAATGATCATTGCTGTCTTCCGGAAGAGTGCACAAAATACTTAAAGATATCAAATAACTCCACTACGATTTTACATATTAACGTACGCAGTATAAAAAAGAACTTCGACCAACTCTTAGCGTTACTATCCCTAATTAAAGTTAATGGTGATATCCTGATATTGACTGAGTGTTGGTTAAGTAAAATCATAAACCTTCCGGTGTTAGATGGCTACTACTCCCAGATAACATACAATAATAAAAATCAGAATGAAAGAGTAGTAATGTACATAAAAAGCTATATTCAGTGTACCGTTCAGGAGCCTGTTTTTACAAATGGTAACTGTCTTTCTTGCTAAATCAATAACGAGCTAGCAATAATCGCCGTATATCGTTCGCCCTCTTTAAATTCTAAAATAGACTTTGATAATTTCCTAGATATTCTGGACACTTACAACTATCTTAGAACATTAAATAATTGTAATAGTACATACCTCATCGGAGATACTAACATAGATATCAAACCGTCTAATACAGATGAACGATGTGCTAATTACTTAACCCTAAACGCCACCCATGGCCTTTTACCTGGACATTGCCTTCCTACTAGTATCAATAAATCATAAATCATATTTATTTCTGTAAATTGGTTTACAAAACTCTTTTACATGTTACAACATGTTGTTTTAAAACTAGATGGGGCCGGTGTTTCTTACCTCGTAATAATTGTATTGATCACGTTCTTCTAAAATCTAGTAAATCTACAAGTATACTTATCTTGGAATCCCACATCACGGATCACCTTCCACTACTAATACGTGTGGATGGTCCAGGATTGGTGAAACAGACGGTTCCAGCTTATAAGACCCTAAAAATTGATAAACCTAATGTCAAGGAAGATATGTAAATGATTTCTCTCAAGTAACTAACACAGAAGACCCTAATATAGCTGCCACCACTTGTCTGATAAATATAGTTCAATCTATTCTGAAAAAAACACACCCGTATTATCAATGTACCTAAAAAAGAAAGAAACTGAAAGCCCTGGATTACTCCAGGTCTTTTACGTTACATTCGACATCGCGATAAACTCCATAAAAAAGCCCGTAAATCACTCAATAATGATAACGTCCAAATTTCATATAAACGCTACCGAAATTATTGTAATAATCTTCTCAAAAAGCTTAAAACAGCATATGAAAAGTCAGAATTGGAAAAAGCCAAACGTAACTCTAGAACACTCTGGAACAAAATAAAAGAGATTACACACATCAAAAAAAAATGTGTTCCTCCTCTAGAACTTTTAAAAACATGTGTGGATCCGTATGCTGCAGCCAATTAAGTTGGTAAATTCTTTGCCCACATAGACACAGACCTAGCCTCTAAAATCACGGCCCCTCACAGTCATTTTCTCCACGAAAAACTTCTTCCCCTTCTTCTTTTGTAATTCTTGATGTTGAATATTCTGAGGTTGAGTCTACCATCATGAATTTAAGACATGATAGTGCCACTGGGTGGGACGGGATACCCTCTATTCTCCTCAAAATATGTCGCAAACTTCTTTTTCCCGTTATAATACATATAATAAATATATCAATTGCGACAGGAATTTTTCCAGAACCCTTTAAGAAGGCCTTAGTCCATCCGGTGCATAAGGGCGGGAGCAGAGACTGTGTGAATAATTACAGACCGATTTCGATTCTCTCGGCAATATCTAAGGTTATGGAAAGGTTGATAAATGGTCGGCTACTCAACTTTCTATACAAACATAAAATCATAGCGTGCAACCAATATGGCTTTAAAAAAGGTTTATCTACGGAAGATGCAATTGCCGACCTAACGGAAACTATTGCTAAGAATTTAGATGATCATCGTAAATGCCTTTCAATATTCTTGGACCTGCAGAAAGCCTTTGACACGGTCTCTGTTCTGTCGAAATTGGAAGCCATTGGCATTCGGGGAACACCACATGGGCTTTTCAAGAGATACCTCCAAAACAGGAAACTCCATGTCAAGGTCGATTCATACACTAGTGATGAAGAAATCATCACATACGGAGTTCCGCAAGGCAGTGTGATAGGACCCACACTGTTCCTAATATATATAAATGACCTTTGCACACTAGCACTCCCCATCACGAAGATATTCACATATGCTGACGATACCGCGATCGTAGTTTATGGGGATACCTGGACTGACGTGAAATATAATGCAGAACAATCGCTACATACGGTTGTGAGGTGGCTGCAGAATAACCTTCTGACACTTAATTTGGCTAAAACCAATATTATCCCTGTTTCTATTAGTCTTAGGACCAAAGCCCCATAAATGTTCTTGCTCATACCAGTTTGGACTCCTCTTCGTGTTCATGTACAGCACTATCTCGTGTCAGTCAAACCAAGTTTCTGAGTGTAGTGATTGATGACGGACTAAAGTGGTACTCCCAAGTTGAAAGCCTAACATCAAGGGTCAGGAAACTTATTTATATCTTTAAGTCTCTAAGGCAATGCCCTGACTCCAAAACACTAAAAATGGTGTATCTTGCACTTTGCCAGTCGGTCATCAATTATTGTATTCCGGTCTGGGGTGGCACCGCTAAGACTAAACTGCTTGGGTTGGAGCGAGCCCAGAGGGCTGTGCTCAAGGTGAAATTTTCACAAAATAAATATAGAAACACATGCAACATCACACGAACATACCGTACACGACTCCACACCACACCCCCCATTCTCATATACCACGCCACGCCACAGCACACTACACCACACCACACTACACCACACCACAGCACACCACAGCACACCACAGCACACCACAGCACACCATATCCCACTCACACAGCTATCCCCTTTTAAACACACTCTCACACATTCATAAGCACAGTTAAACAAGGTCATTGTAGGTTTATAAACACACAAATAAAGGTTTATTTTGTACACAAAGTTACAGTGGAACACTGACTCCTAGGTCACAGTGTCCCTCTAGTTTAGGTGGCAGGGTTTTTCACTATTTGTACAGCCTTCTACTAAAATTAAATGTACCTATGTTAGAATGTATACAAAGGTTTTTGTGACAATAAACTTATTTTTATTTATTTTTTTTATTATTATTTTCTATTGTATTTTTCTTTTACATTTGGTTAAATTCATTTTTTTATGTAAACGTCTAGGCAGTTTATTTTGTTAATATTAATTTGGTGTATGGAATACGTCTTATAGCATTGTTGATCAAATATATCGTTGGATAGGTTGAAAATAATCGGAGAATAAGTAGTGATGAAGAGGATGATGAATATGTGATGCGCTGACAATATTGTAATTTTTCATTTCCTGTTTTGGCCAGTTTTCAGTAATACTTATCGAGACCTAAATAACTACGTATTATGAATGTTCTGTTGGATGTTCAACGCTCGATTCAGCGCTGATAGTCAGTCATATTAGTCATTACTAGAGATTGGATTATGTGCAAATTTGAATATGTATTTGCAAATTATGGCTGTTTTTTTAACGTAATGCATATAGTTATAGTTTAAAATCATATATGGATAAAAATGAAAGAATTTGTGGAGTTTTGTTTGTGAACGGGTGGAGGAAGGGTATTTTACCAAAATTTGAATTGAGTCTCGACCGGGTTTACTTGTATGGACGCCGTGGCTTTTAAGAAGTTTTACTGCTTTCTCGTCTGCGTCAACTTCTCTTCGGACATAAAGAGATGTTATTGTTTGCTAGCTGTTTGATATAATTAACATTAAACTTTGGGCGAATCGAGGAGAAGCGCACGCGCAAATTTGCTCGCACCAGGTTTGAGTCATGTATATCGAGCAGTAAAGTATCGAGCTATTTTTGTACACTATTTCGATAAGGCTATTTCTGCTCTGGAAAATCGTACTACCAAATAGGTAGAGGCAAAAGAGGAGTGAAGATCTAGTGGTAACGGCATAGACAAGCACAATACTCTATGTATTTTATTCCATCACCACTGCTCTCAAAACGGTGAATTAAAACATAGTGAGGAACCCGAGGATATCCTGTAACCAAAAGTTCGAAGACATGACATCTACCAACCTGCACTGGACCCGCGTGGTGGATTACAGCCCACTCCCTCTAATAGAGGCCTGTGACCAAGCAATGGGAACATTAACTGATTATGATTATGCTAAGTTAAGCCGCGCTTGCCTGGGTTGGTCCGTGATTAGTTGACCACTCAATACATAATGAGATTCCTCCGGGCCTCGGAGAGCACGTTAAGCCGTTGGTACCGACTATCATTTGTAGATCTTTAACAGTGGTTACAGGTAGTCAGTGACCCAAAAGTCTGACAACCAGTCTTACTAATGAATATTGTGTTACCCAGTATTCATCGAGTCGTATAGAAGCTGACCTCAATGTAGTTGGAAAAAAAAACTAAGCAGATGATGAACGAGTCTTTGTATATTTTTAACTACAACAGCACTCCTAATTAATTATGTAATATGACAGCAAAGATGATTATTTGATTAATGTTCAATTTCCTTACGATAAATTATTAGGCGAATTTTGAAGTCGAATTACTTGAAAATAACGAAAATTTGATCATTTGTCATCAAAGCGCCGGAAGAATAAGAAACATACGCAACATGTGGGCCAGCTCAAATCGTCCAGTTAAATTAGTGCTCAATAATAAACTGGACAAAGACGTCCAAAAAATAGTTCAACCTTTCAACATTGTGTTATCTGTATTCTGCTATTCTAAATACAAAATTAGAAAGGGTTATATCACTCCAAGTGAAAAGAAGTATCAAATAATGATGTTCTTAATTGTTTTATTTTTCAATGTGTTTAGTATCTATCATTTGCTCAACGAACGAGTCAGCGATTCTATGGAATATGAATACATAGGTTCCGTGATTG
Source organism: Noctua fimbriata (assembly GCA_905163415.1). Lineage (NCBI taxonomy): Eukaryota > Metazoa > Arthropoda > Insecta > Lepidoptera > Noctuidae > Noctua > Noctua fimbriata. Next base: position 14,551,558 of record LR990936.1, read on the forward strand.
GTGACCTCTTCTGTTTATTCAGTTACCTACTGTTGCTAATTTTTAACATTGTGCAAAGCCAAAGTCACATTGCTCTTATTTTGAGGATTCAAGAAATTCATAGAAGGAGTAGCATAAGCACCCGATGGTACATTATTATGAACTGGATCTTACTTGCTAGTGTATTCTTGACTGATGTTGTGCCTCTTTTATTTTTGTATACATACCAAGAAGTGATTTATTTTGCCAATATAAGTGGCGATTTACAAATGATAGCAGTCGATTTGAGTATAGTTTTTATATTTCGACTTACGGCATTATTAACGATGTATCTTGAAGAGTGGGCTAAGAACGTAATACGAATGAATAATGAAGAAAACAGTAATGAAAATTGTGAACAAATCTTTGTGTTGTATGAATATATTTTAGAAACTTACAAGCTGCATGGTAAGATTTTTCAACTGTTGGTAAGTTGATGATTTTTTAAATGTTTTTTTTTTTTAATTAGCTTGTGCTGTCCCACAGCTGGGCAAAGGAATCCCCCAATTCCTTTCATGTTTTCTTTTCCCGTGCCTCCTAATAATAAAAAATAAAAATAATACTATATATTATTTTAATCTATAAAAAACATAATATTAGAGAAAGATACGGACATAGAGAGCGGGAGAAAGACCAGTTGCACTCTGATATTTTTTTCATCAGTTTTTGCTGTTTTTTGTTAAACAGATATCGTGGCGAGCAGTAGACACATTCATTCGTGGTTTCTGGTTTTTGGCAATATTTTTATTAAAACTTCATGACCCAACAGCAACAGAAGAGGAAGTATGTATTGTAGTAATAACATTTTACATCGTACTTTTCTAGTGTACATTAGTAGTAAAAGTAAATTATCATTAAAAGTAGTTTATCAAATTATCATCAAAATAACTATTTTGTAGATCTACATGATTAATAAACCCGACAAATATTTCCGAAATACTCACCTTTCATTTTTACTTCAATATATTCTTAAACGTCCTCTTTTGTAAATTCAACATTTATTTTGTTCGGTTTACCGCAACGTGTCTTTATATAGAACCCGTCTTTAGGTTTTCTGTTCATTCGTTCATTCATTATTAAAAGAACGGGACAATCAAGTGGGTATGCTTACGAGTGCATTGGGAAAGGGCGTATCATAATAAAATCTTATATTCTCTTTGCTGACTCAAATTAATTAATTGAGATAAGGGCTCCTGCCGTAAATAGTGACGATGATAAGACTTCTATGGTTGGAAGTGCATGGGCTACCGTCATTATTATAACATCTTCTTATTTTTTTCCAGCGTTACAAAAGCACTGTGTATGCAACTGTAGCAATTTTTGGTTGGATTATGAAGGACACCGTTTTAATAGTCATAACGAGTTTGCAATGTGAGAAGTTCCATATTTCTGTGGAGGAAGCTGAGTCGGCGTGTATACAGCGAGTGATGGATATGAACTGTTCAGGTAAAAGAAAAAACTTCAAATAGAAAAACTACAGCTTTGTCTTATCTACTTAATGCCATAAACAGAAAGAGAATAATAATTTGGAAAATAAACTGATGACGAAAGGGATAGTTTCTTGATATGAACAATGCATTATTCGTCATGATTGCCAAATTTAAGAGATGCATTGCTCGAAAGTATGATCAAATGGGCCAAACGGTTCTACAAGTGCGATTGGTTGCTATCACTTGGGTGATAGAAGGCGCAGCGAAGGTTGTGGGAATCCGCTCGGTGCCAAAAGTACAGGACTGGTCGACGTGGCAATGCTTGAAAGTCTCTGTCTAGCAGTGGACATGTTTCGGCTGGCGTCCACTTCATCAACTTCCACGTGGGTTTTCAAACTATTGCTAGTAATGCTGATATTTCCATAAAGTTTGATAAAATTACTCTCCAGCATTCCCTTTTGTACCTTACTCTTTACAGAGAGCCACAAACACCTGTGCAAGCGCGTGCTACAAGTTAACCGGACCTTCAGTAAGATAACAGCGTGTGGTCTGTTTACTATAGACGCCTCTTTACCGATACCATTGACTGGACTTATGGCTAAATACGTTATTGTTCTGCTGCAATTTACTTTGCTGTAAAATAATTGTACACACTGTAATATAATACCATCACCTAGTAATTTCTTCAATACACCAATCGTATTATCACGCACGATAGTATTTATGTGTTTCTTTAAAAAGTTTAATCTAGTAGCACAAAATATGTAAAATGTTTAATGAACAATAGTTATTAATTACCTTCCTATCCAAGGTCGTTTATCACGATATGGTGCTGGCAGTTATTTTCTCAGAAATAAAACTATCCGATAAACAACTGGAGTTACCGACTTCGCTTGTAGAGTTAACAACCTAAGATGGCAGTGGGCTGGCCAATTATGTTTGGGAAGAGACTCACGAAGAATAAGATGGACCTGTAGCTACTGGAGCAGATAAATCCTGACATTGTGTAAAAAGCGTAAAGGAAAGCGTAGCGTGTGATGATTCCGAAAAACATCTCGGGACCGGCAACACTGAACGGTAAAACATACAGAGGCTGGATGGATGTAAAACTTGGTGTTAATAGTAGAAATCACCTCTCCATTAGTGTATTTCTCTATTAGCTACATTAATTTGAAGGAAGACTAACAACGTGGGTAGGTATAGATCTAAAATTCTTGAAAAAACTAGAAAAAATAACGTGATTCAGCAATCAGATTCAGATTTACTGATTGTGGCCTTTGATATGAATTTGGTGTATGACATACGTCTAATAGAATTGTTGATCAAATATCTCGTAGAATGGGTTGAACACACACTGAGAATAAGTAGTCATGAAGGGGACGTTGAATATTGTAAAAGTATATTTAAGCTGTATCAAAAGATTTTAGAAGCTTACAAGCTATGGTTTTTCAAGAATACGATTGCAAAACCGGGAGTGTCACAAAAAAAAGTAAGTACTATAATAATCATTCGTCCTTCGAGCCGGATCAATGCTTGGGCCCAATCGGGACTTTACTTTTTAACGTAATGCATACAGTAGTTATAGTTTTAAAAAAAAATATGGAAAAGAATGTTGATGCCTTGTAACATTTTGCTAAACCCTAAAATGCATGCTATGTTCTATACTGTGTACTGCTGCAATTTGCCTTTCTCTAAATTATGTAACTGTGTATAGAAATCTTAAATAAATTATTGAAAACAAGTTGCTTTTATTGTTATTCCTTCTGTTCGTAACCAAGGACCATTTATCTTTCTTTATTTTTTATTTTCCAAATAGTAAAAAATGCAAAACGCTAGGCAGATGATGATGTTTTTTTTTATTTTTTTAGTCATAAGTAATTGATGAATGACACAATAATCCAGCAATCATGAATTACTTTCGACTTTATAAAGATCATTTATCATTGATTGAAATGAAATGAAATTACATACCGATAGAATCAGTCTTTACAAGATTGATTGTTTATTTGTCGTCTTGCAGTGGAACTTATAACAACATCAAAAAAGGCCGCAAGAATGAGAAACATTTAAAACATGTGGGAGAATTCAAATCGTCCAGTTAAATTAGTACTCAATAATAAACTGGACAAAGATGTCCAAAGAATCGTTCAACCTTTCAACATTGTGCTTTCTGTATTCTGCTTTTCTAAATACAAAATAAGAAAGGGTTATATCACTCCAAGTGAAAAGAAGTATCAAATAACGCAGTTCTTAATTTTTTTATTTTTCACGGTGTTTAGTTTCTATCATATGCTCAACGACCAAGTCAGCGACTCCATGGAATTTTATAACAAGTGTTCCGTGATTGGTAACCTGTTCTCTTTATTCAGTTACCTACTGTTGCTAATTTTTAACGTTATGCAAAGCCGCAGTCACATTTCTCTAATTTTGAGGATCCAAGAAATACACAGAAAGAGTAGCATAAGCACCCGAAGTTTCATAATTAAGAACTGGATCTTACTTCCTAGTGTATTCTTGACTGATGTTATGCCTCTTTCGTTTTTTTATATATACCAAGAGGTCATTTATTTTGCCAATATAAGTGGCGATTTACAAATGATAGCAGTCGATTTGAGTATGATATATAATTTTCGACTTATGGCATTATTAACGATGTATCTTGAAGAGTGGGCTAAGAACGTACTGCGAATGAATAAATTTGAAGAAAACAGTAATGAAAATTGTAAACAAATGTTTGTGTTGTATGAATATATTTTAAAAGCTTACAAGCTGCATGGTAAGATTTTTCAAGTGTGGGTAAGTTGATGTTTTTTTTTATGATCTATATTTTAATCTATCAAAAACATAATGTAAGAGAAAGAGACGGACAGTGAGAACGGAAGCGAGACCATTTGCACTGAGATATTTTTTACATCAGATTTTGTTGTTTTTTGTTAAACAGATATTGTGGCGATCAGTAGACACATTCATTCGTGGTTTCTGGTTTTTGGCAGTATTTTTATCACAACTTCAAGACCCAGCAGCAACAGAAGAGGAAGTATGCATTTTAGTAATAACATTTAACATCGTGCTTGTACTTGTCTAGTGCCCAGTAGTAGTAAAAGTAAAGTATCATTAAAAGTAGTCTATCAAATTATCATCAAAATAGGCATTTTGATTTTAATTTTGAATGACATGGCTTGTTTTGAACTTAATAACTATTTTTTATATATTCATGTTTAATTATCCCAACCAGAAAAATATTTCCGAAATACTCACCTTTAAATTTTACTTCGATATCGGCTTAAACATCCTCTGAAAGCATGAAAACGCCAACTTTTGTTAATCGAAAAAATATTTTATTCGGCTAACCGCAACGTGTCTTTTTACAGAACGCGTCTTTTTTCAGTCGGTTTTCCGTTCATTCGTTCATCTATATATATAAAAGAAAGTCGTGTTAGTTACTTCACTTATAACTCAAGAACGGCTGAACCGATTTAGCTGAAAATTGGCAGGGAGGTAGTTTAGAGCCAGGAGAAGGACATAGGATACTTTTTATCCCGTTCGACATCATTCCCGTGTGACTTGACATGTAACGTCAGTCACTATAAAACGTGGTATAACAAAAAAGAATCAGACTTGGAATAACAAAATTGACGTATAATGACAGCTATGTAATGACGTATGGATGACAATTTGATATTTGTAAGAAATCTATCTTCTATCTTCTATCTTCTATATATATAAAAATCAATTGCTGTTCGTTAGTCTCGCTAAAACTCGAGAACGGCTGAACGGATTTATCTTATCTTGGTCTTGAAATGTTTGTGGAGGTCTAGGGAAGGTTTAAAAGGTGAGAAAAATTCGAATAATTCCCGGGAAAACCCTAAAAACAACCCTTTTCTTTTTCCCATATAAACGTTTTCTAAATAAAATGTAGAGTCAATTTGAACTTTATTGCTATTCAATAAAGTTTAGGTAGGTAGGTAGGTAGGTAGGTAGAAGGTAGGTAGTTAGGGTAGGTAGGGTAGGTAGGTAGGTAGGTAGGGTAGGTAGGGTAGGTAGGTAGGTAGGGTAGGTAGGTAGGGTAGGTAGGTAGGGTAGGTAGGTAGGGTAGGTAGGTAGGGTAGGTAGGTAGGGTAGGTAGGTAGGGTAGGTAGGTAGGGTAGGTAGGTAGGGTAGGTAGGTAGGGTAGGTAGGTAGGGTAGGTAGGTAGGGTAGGTAGGTAGGTAGGTAGGTAGGGTAGGTAGGGTAGGTAGCTAGGGTAGGTAGGTAGGTAGGTAGGTACGGTAGAATAGGTAGGTAGGGTAGGTTGAGTAGGTTAAAAAAGGTGCATTGCAACGCATGCCGGGCACAGCTAGTTTCTTATAAAAAGAATGGGACAATCAAGTGTTCATGCTTACGAGTGTATTGGGAAAGGGCGTATCATAATAATATCTTATATTCTCTTTGCCGACTTAAATGAATTAATTGAGATAAGGGTTCCTGCCCTAAATAGTGACGATGATAAATAAGATGTTCACGGTCGGAAGTGCGTGGGCTACCGTCATCATAATAATATCTTCTCATTTTTTTTCCAGCGTTACATAAGCACTGTGTATGCAAACGTAGTAATATTTGAATGGATTGTGAGGTTGGGATTTGGAGACAAGTAAAACCAATGAATGCTGATCTAATACTAAACGTTTATTCAAGGTTCTTCAGTATATAGGCTTACACACTAGCATAATATGCACTTACATCACTACATCTCCCTCGGTAAGGGAAAATAAAATAATTAACTATATTATTTTATTTTTATCTTATTGCTTAAGTTATATAGGTTATTATTATTATCATTTTTTTTTTCGAGTACATGGACAGAATATATTATGAATTCATGCATTCATTATAGTAATATTATTAATTACATGTATTTATTTTTTTTTTTTTTTAAATAACGGATAACATACAAAACAATACAATTATGATTAGTTACATGATTTTACATTAGATTATAATAGTTTTTTTTTTTTCTTTTTTTTTTTTTTTTTTTCACTACAATATGCGTATTAACTATTATACAGTTTGGTACGGTTCTTATGTACTACATCAATTTTGTTATTCTTTAATATTTCCACATTAGGTGGCATGTCTTTAATCACAATATAAGGACCTGAATAAATATTGGTAAATTTATTACCAGTCTCGTTCTTAACTAAGATTAAGTCGTTCTTTTTGTATACGATTGGGTTAATTCTTTGATCGTATTTTATTTTTCTAGATGTTTTTGATTGTATCAAATTATCACGAGCTTCTTTAGTGGATACTTGTAGTCTATATTTTAGCTGTAAAGGATAATCGTCAATATTATAAAGTGGTTCCACGGCCTTGGTTACATTACTGGGTAAGTTACATTTTTTACCGTATACTAACTCAAAAGGTGAGTATTTAGTTTCGGTGTGAACTGATGTGTTATAGCTGAAACACCAATAAGGTAACCAAGTACTCCACGATTCCGGGTGATTATCTGTTTGGATTCTCAGGAATGCACCTAAATGCTTATGTGTGTTCTCGAGTGAGCCTATGCTCTCGTGGTGATAAGCAGTAGCGTTAATTTTGTTTATATGTAGTAATTTACAAGTTTCTGTCATTGTTTCAGACATAAATTCTGCACCCCTATCAGTCGCTATTTCTCTGGGAATTTCATGTCGTAAAATGAAATTATTTACAAATTCTTTAGCAATTTCCTCACTTCTTTTTGTTTTTAAAGGATATGCCTCGACGTATTTTGTTAATTCGCATTGAAGCGTTAATATATATGAGTTACCTTGTATGTCCCTATCTAACGGACCTACAACGTCCATAAATATTTTCTCAAATGCAGCGTGCGCTGTTGAGGTTATAGTCATGGGTTCCTTAATATGGACCGAATATTTTTGTTTTTGGCATTTGTCACATCTTTTTATGAAATCAGTGACATCGCGTTCGAGACCTGCCCAATAATAGTACTTTTTTATGTTATTGACCATCCGTCTGATACCTGCGTGGCCACTTGTAGGTAACAGATGGAAGTCGTTTAGAATGACTCTAATTTCATCTTTATCCTGTATTCGTATTACGTCATCTAATATGCATAATCTTGGACCTAACCACGGGCTACTTTGCTTTATTTCTTGTGCTATTAATTTTATAAACATACTATTTTGTTTATTTTTAAGAAAATATACTTCGTCAATTTTTAATTTTCCACAAAATGTTTCCAGTTCTCTCACAAAAGCGTCTGGCGTCGATTGTGATTGAGGTTCTGGTTTTATGTATATTACCATATTTTTCGGTACGTATACAAATAATTGACTTTCTTCTACTATCACGTTTTCCTTTCTTAATTTATTTATAGTTTTATTACATGTTAATGTAAGTTCAATTGACATTTTCGGCTTACTATGAGTTTCCACGACGTTTGGCTGATCAGACCATCCATCAGTAGTAACCATAGTATCTGAATTGTCTTGTCCCGTACATAACTTCTTTTTCTGTGCCCGCGTAAGTACATTTAAAACACATTCATGCATCTCTTTCAAATCCTTTGATGTTATTGTTATTCGTGACAATGCATCTGCAGCTGCATTATCCGATCCTTTCACGTATTCCACATAGAAATCATAGTCTTCTAACAAAATCCGAAACTTCATTAATCTACTGGACGGGTCTTTAATATTAAATAAATATATTAGTGGTTTATGGTCGGTTAGGACCTTAAACTTACGACCGTACAGGTATGGCCTAAAGTGTTTTATGGCCCAGACAATGGCAAGTAATTCTTTTTCTATTGTCGGATACATTTTTTCGGCCTTGTTAAGTGTTCTGCTGGCGTATGCGACGGGTTTTCCGTTTTGATTGGCTAACACGGCTCCTATTGCATAACCCGAAGCATCTGTTTGCAAGGTGAACACGTTGTCAGATGAAAAATTGGGATATTGAAGTATTGGAGGGTTCATTAATAATTGTTTTAAAAGATCGAATGACTGTTGACAGTCATCTGTCCATTGGAATTTAGTATTTTTCTTTGAAAGATTATTTAAGGGTTGTGCTATTGCTGCAAATTTATTAATAAATTTCCTATAGTAATTAGCGAAAGCGACAAATCGCTTTACCTCGTCCGAGTTTTTTGGTACTGGGTAATTTTTAACTACATTCAATTTTTCGGGGTCCGGTTGTACACCGTCTGACGATATTACGTGACCTAAGTATAACATCTCTTTTCGGAGGAAATCACATTTTATGGGGTTTAATTTTAAGTTAGTTTTTCGCAATCTTTCAAACACGTCTATTAAGTTTTTAGTAGCTGAATTTAAACATTTCCCATAAACCACTACGTCATCTAAGTACACTAAACATTTTTCATACGTTAATCCGGCCATTGCCATATTCATCATTCTTGAGAAAGAATTTGGGCTCGTTTTTAGACCCATTGGCATCCTGGTCATTTGGTACTGACCGGAACAAAAGGCTGTGTATTGTCTACTGTGTTTATCGAGATTTACGTTATAAAATCCTTGATATAAATCTAGATGTGTGAAATAGATACAACCGGAAAGAGAATCAAGGATGTCCGTTATATTTGGCAGTGGGAATTTGTCGTCTTTAATAGCGGTATTTAATTTCCTATAATCGATAACTAAACGAAATTTCTTTTGTCCCGTGGTATCAATTTTTTTTGGTACTAGAAGTACTGGGCTTGACCATTCGCTTGAACAGGGTTCTATAATATTTTGTGATAACATATTTTTTATTTGTTTCTCAATTTCGGGTTTCTGAGAATGTGGCAATCTGTATGGTTTCATATAGATGGGACTTGCATGTTCTTTTAAATGTATTTTGTGATTGTAAATAGGTGTAGTTTTTAATGTATCCCCTGGCAAATAAAAGATGTCAGCATATTTAGCACACACGTTTTGAACCGCAATCTTTTCTTCTAAGTTCAAATGTTTTAAGTTGAGGTTTGATAACAAAGTTTTTACACGATCGGCGCCTTGTGTGCAACTATCAAATGAACATAAATTGTATTCGCTTAACTTATGTATACTTGGCTTAATTTCAGTTAAGGTTACAGTTTTTTCAGTCGTATTTAGTATTCTAATAGGGATCTTGCCATTGACCGGTGAGACTATAGTACTAGCCATAAATATACCCTCAGACAACTCTTTCGCACAGACCACACATTCTTCATTCATATTTGTATCTAAATAATGGATTGATTCAGACCTAGATGGTATATTAAACATATGTTTAAGCTGGTTATTTAACTTTAAAACTATCTTGTTGTTAAACGAAGTATAAAGAGTCATTTCTTTACTTTGTAAGTCTATACACGATCCAAACTTGTTTAAGAAATCATATCCAATGATGCCATCCGCCTTACATGGCAACGAATCAAAAACATAAAACTTGTGACTAAAACAATATGTCTGAGTTGTCAATTTTATACACGCGTAGCCTATTGCCCGTACTTTGCCTCCAATCCCGTTTATAGTTGTCGTCCATTTATGGATAGGAATGTTATGTTTACTAATGTACTCTTGTTTAATAGCTGAAATCGATGCTCCCGTATCGATTAGCCATGAATATGCTGCACCGTCTATGGATAAAGTGGCTAATAGCGAATTATTATATGAATATATAAAGTTATTTTTAGCCTCGAAAAAACTGCTGGTTGTTTTCCTCTCCGACGTTTTCCGGTGGAACTTGGGGCTCCGAGTTCCCGGTTATAACTTGTATCTGTCCGCCTCTTTGTTGTTGCCTACCACGGCTATAATTTTGATAGGACCTACCTCGATATCCTCGTGCTGTTGAACGACCTCGATATGATGTGTCAGTCCAACCTCGAGTGGAACCCCTCTGCTGGTAGCGACCTCCCCGATGGGTATTCCTCGGCCGTGAGGTGGAACGCATACCTCTCTGATTACCTCTGTAATTGCTAACAAAATACCTGTTTGGTTTCCGCATTGTCAAAATATCATTTTGGTTTACAGTTGACGAAATGTCTTCGTCCACAGCCGCCTGTATTGCATCGTTCAAACAACTATAATTTCTTGCAGCTATTATTGTGCTTAACCTACGGTTTCGTAGTCCGTCAGCAAAGCGCTTTATAGCGAGCTTTTCGTTAACGCGTTTTAATACATCGTAACTGTCTTCGTGGCCTTCGGACTGCGAAATCGTGAGGTCAACGAATAAGTTTGAAATTTCTTGACCATAGTCAGATATTGATTTTTCGCTTTGTTTTACCGACTGTAGTTTACTGGATAATGCTATGAATGATTTTTTAGGTAGTAGGTGCAACTTCATATCTCTCAGTAATTCAGATACCTTATTATATTTTTTAGATAGTTTTAATTTTGCAGATTGTGATAACCGACTTTTTAATACGAATTCTATTAAATTACTTTTCGAAGCATCCTCTAGAACAGAATCGTAATATTCGATACCATCAATTAATTGCATAGTGGTTAATTCTGTGTCATTTAGGACTGGTAATAAATTTAGCGCAATTTTTAAGTCAAATTTCGCCATTGTGACACAATCTATTGGCTTAATCTTACACAAATCAGCAATTTCTGAATACAACTTTTCAATGTTTTCGCTAAACTGATTTATTAATTTAACTTCATATTCCTTTTTCGTCTGTAGTATCCTACTTATTTCTTCTATTAATTTCGTATACTGCTGGTATAGAGTTTTAGCTTCACTCAACTTTTTCTCACATATATTTCCTTGGCGCCTAGAGGGACCAATTTTTATTAAATAAACTCTTATCTTTATGAGTTCTTCGCAAATAGTTTTTTAAAAATTCTGCCATTAAATGAACATAACTCTATAAAATTTGATATAGTGAACACAACTCTATAACATTAGTATACTAAATATAATACATACCAAACTTCTCCGATACATACTGCGTAACTTAGTGTCCATAACGTAACTTTTATAACCGTACCGCACTTTGTCGAGACCGTATTACATGAATTAATTTTTTTTTTTCGCGCACTTCCTTTAATTTTCCGCGCACTTCCACTTTTTTTTTTTTTTTTTTAACACTTCACCAATTAGTTATTTATTTATCGCACTCGTTATTACCACGTGTACATTCTCTGCCGTATTCTTGTTCTGCTGGTGCACGACGTCCTCTAAAAATGCTGACATACCTCCTGAGTACTATATCATTAGCATGTCTCTCCACTATCCGTCGATGACATCTTCGGTACATACGATATACCACGATGAGCCCACCAAGAGCTAGCAACAAGACAATTGCAATTAGAACAATGTTTGTAGTGCTGGCATGGTACATTAACTGGTCAACTTGAGCGGAGTTTCTCCCTGCAGCAGCATTCTGCGCAATCACCACCTGCTCCTTATTGTTTTGCGAGTTGCACATTTTGTTGCACTTTCTCTTCACTCGAACACGTTAGTTTATAGCAGAAGCAATAAATGATATGTGACTTCATCTTAATTATTTAAACGTTCACTGTGACAATTAATTATTTGTTTAGATAGCGCTTTCCTTAAAAGGGCACGGTACCGAGGCGCGAGTCCGAGATGGCAGGGTCGCCATGTGAGGTTGGGATTTGGAGACAAGTAAAACCAATGAATGCTGATCTAATACTAAACGTTTATTCAAGGTTCTTCAGTATATAGGCTTACACACTAGCATAATATGCACTTACATCACTACAGGATTATGAAGGACACCGTTTTAATAGTCATAACGAGTTTGCAATGCGAGAAGTTCCATGTTTCTGTGGAGGAAGCTGAGTCGGCGTGTATACAGCGAGTGATGGATATGAACTGTTCAGGTAAAAAAAAGCTTCAAAACGAAAAACTCCAGCTTTTTCTTGTCTATTTATTTGCATAAACAGAAAGAGAATAATAATTTAGAAAATAAATTGATGACGAAAGGGAAAAATTCTTAATATGAACAATGCATTATTCGTCATGATTGCTAAACTTAAGAGACGTGTTACTCGAAAGTATGATCGAATGGACCGAAAGGTTCTATAATGGTGATAGGTCGCCATCACTTGGCTGATAGAAGGCGCAGCGTTGGAAAGCCTCCCACAAGCTGGACGTAGCCTGGTGAAGCTTGTGGGAATCAGCACGGTGCCAAAAGTACAGGACTAGATGACGTGGCAATGCTTGAAAGTCTCTGTCTAGCAGTGCACATGCTTCGGCTGGCGTCCACTTCATCAACTTCCACGTGGGTTTGCAAACTATTAGTAGAAATACGGATATTTTTATAAAGTTTCATAAAATTACTCTCCAGGATTATCTCAACTTAACTCCAAATTGGAACTCCTAGGGGTACGAGGAAATACCCTCGAAATTTTCAAAGACTACCTAAACAACCGGACCCAGAGAGTAAAAATTGGAGAGTATATAAGTGAAGAAGTATCGACCACTTACGGTGTACCACAGGGAAGCATTTTAGGCCCCACCCTCTTTCTGACATACGTCAATGAGTTGTGCAGAATGACTATCCCCAACTCCAAGATCATTGCATATGCAGACGACACCGCAGTCATAGTTTCCGGACCAACTTGGAATAGCGTTAAGCGCTACGCAGAAGCGGCGATGTCAACTATAATGAAATGGCTCAACCTAAACTTGCTTACCCTAAACCGCGACAAAACATTGTACATTCCTTTCGCTATTCGACGTAACAACTTACCCGACAAAACCTTCTGCTTAACAGCGCACTCCTGCTCCAAACAATTCCCACAATGCTTATGTCCGACGCTTGTAAGAACTGATAGTGTGAAATATCTGGGTGTCCAAATAGATGGAAGCTTACGATGGGACAAACAGGTCGACGCCACTACCACTAGATGTTTGAGACTTTTGCATATTTTCAAATCCCTTAGAGACTCGGCTGCGCCTGATACCTTGAAGATGGTGTACTATGCACTATGCCAATCCATCATTGGATATTGCATTACAGTATGGGGTGGTGCAACTAAAACCAGTCTCCTGAGGATTGAAAGAGAGCAGAGAGCCGTACTGAAGGTGATGTCGCGCAAACCTTATCGTTATCCCACTACGCAATTATACGCTGATTCTAAAGTACTTTCAGTGCGCCAACTTTTTGTACTGCAGTCTACTGTTAGAAAACACGCCAGCGTTCCCCCACCTTACCCTAAAAAAAGGAAGAACCTACCCTTAAGTACCCCTCACAAAACCGCCTTTGCTAAACACCAATACTACACATTAAGTACATACATATACAAACAAGTTCACAAAAATCTAAACATTGTCCATCTAAATAAATATGAAATAAAATCAAAATTAACGGAATGGCTACTGGAACAGGACTACCTACGAAAAGAATCCTTACTTAAGTACGTCTCCTAAGTACCTACATATGCCAAATCACACACAACACACCCACACGCACTCACACGCGCACACCCACACACGCACACTCACACACGCAAGCAGTCACACACTTCACGTATAAAACATTTGCTATTACTTAAATTAGCTTTATATTCATAGTCGCTCAGGTAGATCGACACAGTCTACTATTATACTAATACAGCATCACTTTTTAAGCTCAATCACTGTCTCTCAAGATACAGGTTTCCTAGTTTGAGAGGCAGGGTTTTCCATATTGTGTACAGATTTCAGTTTTAGTTTATATCGCATTGTGTTACTACCAAAGCTCATTTAAACTGTGTTTATATAAAACATGTTAAATCTGTATTTTTTTGAAATAAAGTTATTATTTATTATTATCTTAGGCACCTTACTCTTTACAGAGAGTCACAAACACCTGTCCAAGCGCGTGCTGCAAGTTAACCGAACCTTCAGTAAGATGACAGCGTTTGGTCTTTTTACTATTGACGCCTCTCTACCGATACCTTTGACTGGACTTATGGCTAAACACGTTATTGTTCTGCTGCAATTTGCTTTACTGTAAAATAACGGTTTAGCGATAGTATATATTATACCAACACCTGGCAATTTCTTCAATACACCAATTGTATTATCACGCACGATAACAGATGTGTTTCTTTAAAAAGTTTAATTAACTAGCACAAAAATATAAAAATGTTTACTGAACGATTCTTATTAATTATCAACCAATCCAAAGTCGTTTATCACGATATGGTGCTGGCAGTTTCTTTCTCAGAAATAAAACTATCCGATAAAGAACTGGAATTACCGACATAGCTTGTAGAGTTAGCAACCTAAGATGGCAGTGGGCTGGCCAATTATGTTTGGGAAAAGGCCCTCAAAGAATAAGATGGATCTGTAGCTACTGGAGCAGATAAGTCCTGACATAGTGTAAAAAGCGTAAAGGAATACGTAGCGTGTGATAGTTCCGAAAAACATTGTGGCTGGATGTAGAACTTGGTGTAAGTCACTATACAACTTTTTGTAAGTTATATGGTAACTAATAAATAGGGTTATATCGTTCATTTGTCGCTGAACAGCTGCATAATAAACTTAGTGGTACATCGAAGATAACATGAGGAACTACTCCACAGCTCCAGTTAGATTGTATTATGTTTTTACTTTTGCTTAATTTATCATATAAACACATCT
Organism: Noctua fimbriata; assembly: GCA_905163415.1. NCBI lineage: Eukaryota > Metazoa > Arthropoda > Insecta > Lepidoptera > Noctuidae > Noctua > Noctua fimbriata. The sequence continues at coordinate 14,566,569 of LR990936.1, forward strand.
TCAATCAACACTTTCAAATTCATCTAATAACACAAATATACACACTTACATATCATATTTTTAGCCACACACAAAAACTTACATATACAGTTATTTCCCTAAATCATTCTACAGTGCCTTATTTATATACTTTTCCGCCTGTAGTTAAGCTTATTTTTGACTTTTTTCGGTTCCATTGCGTTTGTGATCTCTGTTATTCATCTCTCTAATCTCTCAAATGGCTAATTTAGTAGATAGCTAGTTTGGTAGATTGTGATTTTTTAGTGGATTTGGACGATATTTCAGTTGCAAATGATCATTGCTGTCTTCCGGAAGAGTGCACAAAATACTTAAAGATATCAAATAACTCCACTACGATTTTACATATTAACGTACGCAGTATAAAAAAGAACTTCGACCAACTCTTAGCGTTACTATCCCTAATTAAAGTTAATGGTGATATCCTGATATTGACTGAGTGTTGGTTAAGTAAAATCATAAACCTTCCGGTGTTAGATGGCTACAACTCCCAGATAACATACAATAATAAAAATCAGAATGAAAGAGTAGTAATGTACATAAAAAGCTATATTCAGTGTACCGTTCAGGAGCCTGTTTTTACAAATGGTAACTGTCTTTCTTGCTAAATCAATAACGAGCTAGCAATAATCGCCGTATATCGTTCGCCCTCTTTAAATTCTAAAATAGACTTTGATAATTTCCTAGATATTCTGGACACTTACAACTATCTTAGAACATTAAATAATTGTAATAGTACATACCTCATCGGAGATACTAACATAGATATCAAACCGTCTAATACAGATGAACGATGTGCTAATTACTTAACCCTAAACGCCACCCATGGCCTTTTACCTGGACATTGCCTTCCTACTAGTATCAATAAATCATAAATCATATTTATTTCTGTAAATTGGTTTACAAAACTCTTTTACATGTTACAACATGTTGTTTTAAAACTAGATGGGGCCGGTGTTTCTTACCTCGTAATAATTGTATTGATCACGTTCTTCTAAAATCTAGTAAATCTACAAGTATACTTATCTTCGAATCCCACATCACGGATCACCTTCCACTACTAATACGTGTGGATGGTCCAGGATTGGCGAAACAGACGGTTCCAGCTTATAAGACCCTAAAAATTGATAAACCTAATGTCAAGGAAGATATGTAAATGATTTCTCTCAAGTAACTAACACAGAAGACCCTAATATAGCTGCCACCACTTGTCTGATAAATTTAGTTCAATCTATTCTGAAAAAAACACACCCGTATTATCAATGTACCTAAAAAAGAAAGAAACTGAAAGCCCTGGATTACTCCAGGTCTTTTACGTTACATTCGACATCGCGATAAACTCCATAAAAAAGCCCGTAAATCACTCAATAATGATAACGTCCAAATTTCATATAAACGCTACCGAAATTATTGTAATAATCTTCTCAAAAAGTTTAAAACAGCATATGAAAAGTCAGAATTGGAAAAAGCCAAACGTAACTCTAGAACACTCTGGAACAAAATAAAAGAGATTACACACATCAAAAAAAAATGTGTTCCTCCTCTAGAACTTTTAAAAACATGTGTGGATCCGTATGCTGCAGCCAATTAAGTTGGTAAATTCTTTGCCCACATAGACACAGACCTAGCCTCTAAAATCACGGCCCCTCACAGTCATTTTCTCCACGAAAAACTTCTTCCCCTTCTTCTTTTGTAATTCGTGATGTTGAATATTCTGAGGTTGAGTCTACCATCATGAATTTAAGACATGATAGTGCCACTGGGTGGGACGGGATACCCTCTATTCTCCTCAAAATATGTCGCAAACTTCTTTTTCCCGTTATAATACATATAATAAATATATCAATTGCGACAGGAATTTTTCCAGAACCCTTTAAGAAGGCCTTAGTCCATCCGGTGCATAAGGGCGGGAGCAGAGACTGTGTGAATAATTACAGACCGATTTCGATTCTCTCGGCAATATCTAAGGTTATGAAAAGGTTGATAAATGGTCGGCTACTCAACTTTCTATACAAACATAAAATCATAGCGTGCAACCAATATGGCTTTAAAAAAGGTTTATCTACGGAAGATGCAATTGCCGACCTAACGGAAACTATTGCTAAGAATTTAGATGATCATCGTAAATGCCTTTCAATATTCTTGGACCTGCAGAAAGCCTTTGACACGGTCTCTGTTCTGTCGAAATTGGAAGCCATTGGCATTCGGGGAACACCACATGGGCTTTTCAAGAGATACCTCCAAAACAGGAAACTCCGTGTCAAGGTCGATTCATACACTAGTGATGAAGAAATCATCACATACGGAGTTCCGCAAGGCAGTGTGATAGGACCCACACTATTCCTAATATATATAAATGACCTTTGCACACTAGCACTCCCCATCACGAAGATATTCACATATGCTGACGATACCGCGATCGTAGTTTATGGGGATACCTGGACTGACGTGAAATATAATGCAGAACAATCGCTACATACGGTTGTGAGGTGGCTGCAGAATAACCTTCTGACACTTAATTTGGCTAAAACCAATATTATCCCTGTTTCTATTAGTCTTAGGACCAAAGCCCCATAAATGTTCTTGCTCATACCAGTTTGGACTCCTCTTCGTGTTCATGTACAGCACTATCTCGTGTCAGTCAAACCAAGTTTCTGAGTGTAGTGATTGATGACGGACTAAAGTGGTACTCCCAAGTTGAAAGCCTAACATCAAGGGTCAGGAAACTTATTTATATCTTTAAGTCTCTAAGGCAATGCCCTGACTCCAAAACACTAAAAATGGTGTATCTTGCACTTTGCCAGTCGGTCATCAATTATTGTATTCCGGTCTGGGGTGGCACCGCTAAGACTAAACTGCTTGGGTTGGAGCGAGCCCAGAGGGCTGTGCTCAAGGTGAAATTTTCACAAAATAAATATAGAAACACATGCAACATCACACGAACATACCGTACACGACTCCACACCACACCCCCCATTCTCATATACCACGCCACGCCACAGCACACTACACCACACCACACTACACCACACCACAGCACACCACAGCACACCACAGCTCACCACATCCCACTCACACAGCCATCCCCTTTTAAACACACTCTCACACATTCATAAGCACAGTTAAACAAGGTCATTGTAGGTTTATAAACACACAAATAAAGGTTTATTTTGTACACAAAGTTACAGTGGAACACTGACTCCTAGGTCACAGTGTCCCTCTAGTTTAGGTGGCAGGGTTTTTCACTATTTGTACAGCCTTCTACTAAAATTAAATGTACCTATGTTAGAATGTATACAAAGGTTTTTGTGACAATAAACTTATTTTTATTTATTTTTTTTATTATTATTTTCTATTGTATTTTTCTTTTACATTTGGTTAAATTCATTTTTTTATGTAAACGTCTAGGCAGTTTATTTTGTTAATATTAATTTGGTGTATGGAATACGTCTTATAGCATTGTTGATCAAATATATCGTTGGATAGGTTGAAAATAATCGGAGAATAAGTAGTGATGAAGAGGATGATGAATATGTGATGCGCTGACAATATTGTAATTTTTCATTTCCTGTTTTGGCCAGTTTTCAGTAATACTTATCGAGACCTAAATAACTACGTATTATGAATGTTCTGTTGGATGTTCAACGCTCGATTCAGCGCTGATAGTCAGTCATATTAGTCATTACTAGAGATTGAATTATGTGCAAATTTGAATATGTATTTGCAAATTATGGCTGTTTTTTTAACATAATGCATATAGTTACAGTTTAAAATCATTTATGGATAAAAATGAAAGAATTTGTGGAGTTTTGTTTGTGAACGGGTGGAGGAAGGGTATTTTACCAAAATTTGAATTGAGTCTCGACCGGGTTTACTTGTATGGACGCCGTGGCTTTTAAGAAGTTTTACTGCTTTCTCGTCTGCGCTATCAACTTCTCTTCGGACATAAAGAGATGTTATTGTTTGCTAGCTGTTTGATATAATTAACATTAAACTTTGGGCGAATCGAGGAGAAGCGCACGCGCAAATTTGCTCGCACCAGGTTTGAGTCATGTATATCGAGCAGTAAAGTATCGAGCTATTTTTGTACACTATTTCGATAAGGCTATTTCTGCTCTGGAAAATCGTACTACCAAATAGGTAGAGGCAAAAGAGGAGTGAAGATCTAGTGGTAACGGCATAGACAAGCACAATACTCTATGTATTTTATTCCATCACCACTGCTCTCAAAACGGTGAATTAAAACATAGTGAGGAACCCGAGGATATACTATAACCAAAAGTTCGAAGACATGACATCTACCAACCTGCACTGGACCCGCGTGGTGGATTACAGCCCACTCCCTCTAATAGAGGCCTGTGACCAAGCAATGGGAACATTAACTGATTATGATTATGCTAAGTTAAGCCGCGCTTGCCTGGGTTGGTCCGTGATTAGTTGACCACCCAATACATAATGAGATTCCTCCGGGCCTCGGAGAGCACGTTAAGCCGTTGGTACCGACTATCATTTGTAGATCTTTAACAGTGGTTACAGGTAGTCAGTGACCCAAAAGTCTGACAACCAGTCTTACTAATGAATATTGTGTTACCCAGTATTCATCGAGTCGTATAGAAGCTGACCTCAATGTAGTTGGAAAAAAAAACTAAGCAGATGATGAACGAGTCTTTGTATATTTTTAACTACAACAGCACTCCTAATTAATTATGTAATATGACAGCAAAGATGATTATTTGATTAATATTCAATTTCCTTACGATAAATTATTAGGCGAATTTTGAAGTCGAATTACTTGAAAATAACGAAAATTTGATCATTTGTCATCAAAGCGCCGGAAGAATAAGAAACATACGCAACATGTGGGCCAGCTCAAATCGTCCAGTTAAATTAGTGCTCAATAATAAACTGGACAAAGACGTCCAAAAAATAGTTCAACCTTTCAACATTGTGTTATCTGTATTCTGCTATTCTAAATACAAAATTAGAAAGGGTTATATCACTCCAAGTGAAAAGAAGTATCAAATAATGATGTTCTTAATTGTTTTATTTTTCAATGTGTTTAGTATCTATCATTTGCTCAACGAACGAGTCAGCGATTCTATGGAATATGAATACATAGGTTCCGTGATTGGTGACCTCTTCTGTTTATTCAGTTACCTACTGTTGCTAATTTTTAACATTGTGCAAAGCCAAAGTCACATTGCTCTTATTTTGAGGATTCAAGAAATTCATAGAAGGAGTAGCATAAGCACCCGATGGTACATTATTATGAACTGGATCTTACTTGCTAGTGTATTCTTGACTGATGTTGTGCCTCTTTTATTTTTGTATACATACCAAGAAGTGATTTATTTTGCCAATATAAGTGGCGATTTACAAATGATAGCAGTCGATTTGAGTATAGTTTTTATATTTCGACTTACGGCATTATTAACGATGTATCTTGAAGAGTGGGCTAAGAAAGTAATACGAATGAATAATGAAGAAAACAGTAATGAAAATTGTGAACAAATCTTTGTGTTGTATGAATATATTTTAGAAACTTACAAGCTGCATGGTAAGATTTTTCAACTGTTGGTAAGTTGATGATTTTTTAAATGTTTTTTTTTTTTAATTAGCTTGTGCTGTCCCACAGCTGGGCAAAGGAATCCCCCAATTCCTTTCATGTTTTCTTTTCCCGTGCCTCCTAATAATAAAAAATAAAAATAATACTATATATTATTTTAATCTATAAAAAACATAATATTAGAGAAAGATACGGACATAGAGAGCGGGAGAAAGACCAGTTGCACTCTGATATTTTTTTCATCAGTTTTTGCTGTTTTTTGTTAAACAGATATCGTGGCGAGCAGTAGACACATTCATTCGTGGTTTCTGGTTTTTGGCAATATTTTTATTAAAACTTCATGACCCAACAGCAACAGAAGAGGAAGTATGTATTGTAGTAATAACATTTTACATCGTACTTTTCTAGTGTACATTAGTAGTAAAAGTAAATTATCATTAAAAGTAGTTTATCAAATTATCATCAAAATAACTATTTTTTAGATCTACATGATTAATAAACCCGACAAATATTTCCGAAATACTCATCTTTAATTTTTACTTCAATATAGGCTTAAACGTCCTCTTTTCTAAATTCAACATTTATTTTGTTCGGTTTACCGCAACGTGTCTTTATATAGAACCCGTCTTTAGGTTTTCCGTTCATTCGTTCATTCATTATTAAAAGAACGGGACAATCAAGTGGGCATGCTTACGAGTGCATTGGGAAAGGGCGTATCATAATAAAATCTTATATTCTCTTTGCTGACTCAAATTAATTAATTGAGATAAGGGCTCCTGCCATAAATAGTGACGATGATAAGACTTCCATGGTTGGACGTGCGTGGGCTACCGTCATTATTATAACATCTTCTAATTTTTTCCAGCGTTACAAAAGCTCTGTGTATGCAACTGTAGTAATTTTTGGTTGGATTATGAAGGACACCGTTTTAATAGTCATAACGAGTTTGCAATGTGAGAAGTTCCATATTTCTGTGGAGGAAGCTGAGTCGGCGTGTATACAGCGAGTGATGGATATGAACTGTTCAGGTAAAAGAAAAAACTTCAAATAGAAAAACTACAGCTTTGTCTTATCTACTTAATGCCATAAACAGAAAGAGAATAATAATTTGGAAAATAAACTGATGACGAAAGGGATAGTTTCTTGATATGAACAATGCATTATTCGTCATGATTGCCAAATTTAAGAGATGCATTGCTCGAAAGTATGATCAAATGGGCCAAACGGTTCTACAAGTGCGATTGGTTGCTATCACTTGGGTGATAGAAGGCGCAGCGAAGGTTGTGGGAATCCGCTCGGTGCCAAAAGTACAGGACTGGTCGACGTGGCAATGCTTGAAAGTCTCTGTCTAGCAGTGGACATGTTTCGGCTGGCGTCCACTTCATCAACTTCCACGTGGGTTTTCAAACTATTGCTAGTAATGCTGATATTTCCATAAAGTTTGATAAAATTACTCTCCAGCATTCCCTTTTGTACCTTACTCTTTACAGAGAGCCACAAACACCTGTGCAAGCGCGTGCTACAAGTTAACCGGACCTTCAGTAAGATAACAGCGTGTGGTCTGTTTACTATAGACGCCTCTTTACCGATACCATTGACTGGACTTATGGCTAAATACGTTATTGTTCTGCTGCAATTTACTTTGCTGTAAAATAATTGTACACACTGTAATATAATACCATCACCTAGTAATTTCTTCAATACACCAATTGTATTATCACGCACGATAACAGATGTGTTTCTTTAAAAAGTTTAATTAACTAGCACAAAAAGATAAAAATGTTTACTGAACGATTCTTATTAATTATCAACCAATCCAAGGTCGTTTATCACGATATGGTGCTGGCAGTTTCTTTCTCAGAAATAAAACTATCCGATAAAGAACTGGAGCTACCGACATCGCTTGTAGAGTTAGCAACCTAAGATGGCAGTGGGCTGGCCAATTATATTAGAGCAAAGGCCCACGAAGAATAAGATGGATCTGTAGCTACTGGAGCAGATAAGTCCTGACAACTATGTCAGGTATGTAAAAAGCGTAAAGGAATACGTAGCGTGTGATAGTTTCGAAAAACATTGTGGCTGGATGTAGAACTTGGTGTAAGTCACTATACAACTTTTTGTAAGTTATATGATAACTAATCAATAGGGTTATATCGTTCATTTGTCGCTGAACAGCTGGTAATATAATAAACTTAGTATTACGTCGAAGATAACATGAGGAACTACTCCACAGCTCCAGTTAGATTGTATTATGTTTTTACTTTTTCTTAATTTATCATATAAACACATCTTCAATCAACACTTTCAAATTCATCTAATAACACAAATATACACACTTACATATCATATTTTTAGCCACACACAAAAACTTACATATACGGTTATTTCCCTAAATAATTCTACAGTGCCTTATTTATATACTTTTCCGCCTGTAGTTAAGCTTATTTTTGACTTTTTTCGGTTCCATTGCGTTTGTGATCTCTGTTATTCATCTCTCTAATCTCTCAAATGGCTAATTTAGTAGATAGCTAGTTTGGTAGATTGTGATTTTTTAGTGGATTTGGACGATATTTCAGTTGCAAATGCTCATTGCTGTCTTCCGGAAGAGTGCACAAAATACTTAAAGATATCAAATAACTCCACTACGATTTTACATATTAACTTACGCAGTATAAAAAAGAACTTCGACCAACTCTTAGCGTTACTATCCCTAATTAAAGTTGATGGTGATATCTTGATATTGACTGAGTGTTGGTAAAGTAAAATCATAAACCCTTAGATGGCTACAACTCCCACATAACATACAATAATAAAAATCAGAATGAAGGAGTAGTAATGTACATTAAAAGCTATATTCAGTGTACCGTTCAGGAGCCTGTTTTTACAAATGGTAACTGTCTTTCTTGCCAAATCAATAACGAGCTAGCAATAATCGCCGTATATCGTTCGCCCTCTTTAAATTCTAAAGAAGACTTTGATAATTTCATAGATAGTCTGGACTATGTTCTTATAACATTAAATAATTGTAATAGTATATACCTCATCGGAAATGCTAACATAGATATCAAACCGTCTAATACAGATGAACGACGTGCTAATTACTTAACCCTTAACGCCACCCATGGCCTCTTACCTGGACATTACCTTCCTACTAGAATCAATAATTGTATTGATCACGTTCTTCTAAAATCCAATAAATCTACATGGATACTTGTCTTGGAATTCCACGGACACATTTTCACGGATCACCTTCCACTACTAATACGTGTGGATGGTTCAGGATTGGCGAAACAGACGGTTCCAGCTTATAAGACGATAAAAATTGATTACCCTAATGTCAAAGATATGGAAAGTCATGATTTCTCTCAAGTCACTAACACAGAAGACCCTATAATAATAATATAGCTGCCACTTGTGTGATAAATATAGTTCAATCTATTCTTAAAAAACACACCCGTATTATCAATGTACTTAGAAAAGAACAAAACCTAAAGCCCTGAATTACTCCAGGTATATTACGTTGCATTCGACATCGCGATAAACTCCATAAAAAAGCCCGTAAATCACTCAATAATGATATCGTCCAAATTTTCATATAAACGCTACCGAAATTATTGTAATAATCTTCTCAAGAAGCTTAAAACAGCATATGAAAAGTCAGAATTGGAAAAAGCCAAACGTAACTCTAGAACACTCTGGAACAAAATAATAGAGATTACACACACCAAAAAAAGATGTGCTCCTCCTCTAGAACTTTTAAAAACATGTGCGGATCCGTATGCTGCAGCCGATCAAGTTTGTAAATTCTTTGCCAATATAGGCACAGACCTAGCCTCTAAAATCACGGCCCCTCACAGTCATTTTCTCCACGAAAAACTTCCTCCCCTTCTTCTTTTGTAATTCTTAATGTTGAATATTCTGAGGTTGAGTCTACCATCATGAATTTAAGACATGATAGTGCCACTGGGTGGGACGGGATACCCTCTATTCTCCTCAAAATATGTCGCAAACCTCTTATTCCCGTTATAACACATATAATAAATATATCAATTGCGACAGGAATTTTTCCAGAACCCTTTAAGAAGGCCTTAGTCCATCCGGTGCATAAGGGCGGGAGCAGAGACTGTGTGAATAATTACAGACCGATTTCGGTTCTCTCGGCAATATCTAAGGTTATGGAAAGGTTGATAAATGGTCGGCTACTCAACTTTCTATACAAACATAAAATCATAGCGTGCAACCAATATGGCTTTAAAAAAGGTTTATCTACGGAAGATGCAATTGCCGACCTAACGGAAACTATTGCTAAGAATTTAGATGATCATCGTACATGCCTTTCAATATTCTTGGACCTGCAGAAAGCCTTTGACACGGTCTCTTCCCTCTCGTTCCTACGCTCCTGTCGAAATTGGAAACCATTGGCATTCGAGGAACACCGCATGAGCTTTTCAAGAGCTACCTCCAAAACAGGAAACTCCGTGTCAAGGTCGATTCACACACTAGTGATGAAGAAATCATCACATACGGTGTTCCGCAAGGCAGTGTGATAGGACCCACACTATTCCTAATATATAATATGACCTTTGCACACTAGCACTCCCCATCACGAAGATATTCACATATGCTGACGATACCCCGATCGTAGTATATGGGGATACATGGACTGACGTGAAATATAATGCAGAACAATCGCTACATACGGTTGAGAGGTGGCTGCAGAATAACCTTCTGTCACTTAATTTGGCTAAAACCAATTTTATTCCTTTTTTTGTTAGTCAAAGGACCAAAACCCCATCCGATATAAATGTTCTTGCTCATACCTGTTTGGACTCCTCTTCGTGTTCAGGTATAGCACGATCTCGTGTCAGTCAAACTAAGTACCTGGGTGTGGTGATTGATGACGGACTAAAGTGGTACTCCCAAGTTGAAAGCCTAACATCAAGGGTCAGGAAACTTATTAACATCTTTAAGTCTCTCCAGGCAATGCGCTGACTCCAAAACACTAAAAATGGTGTTTCTTGCACTTTGCCAGTCCGTCATCAATTATTGTATTCCGGTCTGGGGTGGCACCGCTAAGACTAAACTGCTTGGGTTGGAGCGCGCCCAGAGGGCTGTGCTCAAGGTGATGCTCAGCAAGCCGTATAGATTTCCCACAAGTGAATTGTATGCGGAATGCAGGGTACTTACTGTGCGGCAGCTCTTTGTGCTCAAGGCCACCCTCATTTTCAATCTTTGTACAGCCTTCTACTAAAATTAAATGAACTTATGTTGGAATGTAATGGTATTGTATACAAATGTTTTTGTGACAATAAACTTTTATTTTTTATTTTTTTTATTATTATTTGCTATTGTATTATTCTTTTACAATTCGTTAAATTCATTTTTTTATGTAAACGTGTAGGCAGATTATTTTGTTGGTATTAATTTGGTGTATGGAATACGTCTTATAGCATTGTTGATCAAATATCATATAATCGTGGGATTGGTTGAAAATACACGGAGTGATGAAGAGGATGATGAATATGTGATGCGCTGACAATAGTGTAATTCTACATTTCCTGTTTTGGCCAGTTTTCAGTAATACTTATCGATAACTAAATTAATACGTATTATGAATGTTCTGTTGGATGTTAAACACTCGGTTCAGCGCTGATAGTCAGCCATATTAGTCATGACTAGAGATTGGATTATGTTCAAATTTTAATATGTATTTGCAAATTATGGCTGTTTTTTTACGTAATGCATATAGTTATAGTTTAAAATAATTTATGTATAAAAATATTGGCGACTAAGGGACTTACCAGAGAATGGGCAGCAGCGTTCTCTGTGTTTTATAACACCATACTGCGATCGCCAACCCGCCTGCCAAGCGTGGCGATTATGGCAAACCCCCCCCCCTTCTTGGGGGAGGCCTATGTCCAGCAGTGGACGTCTTTCGGCTGAAATGATGATGATGATGGATAAAAATGAATGAATGTGTGGAGTTTTGTTTGTGAATGGATGGAGGAAGGGTATTTTACCAAAATTTGAATTGAGTCTCGACCGGGTTTACATGTATGGACGCCGTGGCTTTTAAGAAGTTTTACTGCTTTCTCGTCTGCGCTAGCAACTTCTCTTCGGACATAAAGAGATATAATGCTAGCTGTTTGATATAATTAACATTAAACGCACGCCGGATTCAACAAGAAATTCGCTCGCGCCAGGTTTGAGTTATGTATATCGAGCAGTAAAGTATCGAGCTATTTTTGTTCACTATTTCGATAAGGCTAATGCTGCTCTGGAAAATCGTACTACCAAACAGGTAGAGGCAAAAGAGGAGTGAAGATCTAGTGATAACGGCATAGACAAGCACAATACTCTATGTATTTTATTTCATCACCACTGCTCTCAAAACGGTGAAGAAAAACATAGTGAGGAACCCGAGGATATCCTGTAACCAAAAGTTCGAAGACATGACATCTACCAACCTGCACTGGACCCGCGTGGTGGATTACAGCCCACTCCCTCTAATAGAGGCCTGTGACCAAGCAATGGGAACATTAACTGATTATGATTATGCTAAGTTAAGCCGCGCTTGCCTGGGTTGGTCCGTGATTAGTTGACCACCCAATACATACCGAGATTCCTCCGGGCCTCGCAGCAACAGAAGAAGAAGTATGCATTTTTGTAATAACATTTTACATCATACTGATACTTATCTAGTTTCCATTAGTAAAAGAAAATTGACATTAAAAGTAGTCTATCAAATTATCATCAAAATAGGCACTTTGATTTTAATTTTGAATGGCATTGCCTGTTTTGAACCTAATAACTATTTTTTATATGTTCATGTTTAATTAACCCAAGCGGAAAAATATTTCCTAAATACTCCTTTAAATTTTACTTCGATATCGGCTTAAACATCCTCTGAAGGCATGAAAACGCCAACTTTTGTTAATCGAAAAAATATTTTATTCGGCTAACCGCAACGTGTCTTTATAAAGAACGCGTCTTTTTTCAGTCGGTTTTCCGTTCATTCGTTCATTTCTTATAAAAAGAATGGGACAATCAAGTGTTCATGCTTACGAGTGTATTGGGAAAGGGCGTATCATAATAAAATCTTATATTCTCTTTGCCGACTTAAATGAATTAATTCAGATAAGGGTTCCTGCCCTAAATAGTGACGATGATAAGTAAGATGTTCACGGTCGGAAGTGCGTGGGCTACCGTCATCATAATAATATCTTCTCATTTTTTTTCCAGCGTTACATAAGCACTGTGTATGCAAACGTAGTAATATTTGGATGGATTATGAAGGACACCGTTTTAATAGTCATAACGAGTTTGCAATGCGAGAAGTTCCATGTTTCTGTGGAGGAAGCTGAGTCAGCGTGTATACAGCGAGTGATGGATATGAACTGTTCAGGTAAAAAAAAGCTTCAAAACGAAAAACTCCAGCTTTTTCTTGTCTATTTATTTTCATAAACAGAAAGAGAATAATAATTTAGAAAATAAACTGATGACGAAAGGGAAAAATTCTTAATATGAACAATGCATTATTCGTCATGATTGCTAAACTTAAGAGACGTGTTACTCGAAAGTATGATCGAATGGACCGAAAGGTTCTATAATGGTGATAGGTCGCCGTCACTTGGGTGATAGAAGACGCAGCGTTAGAAAGCCTCCCACAAGCTGGACGTAGCCTGGTGAAGCTTGTGGGAATCAGCACGGTGCCAAAAGTACAGGACTAGATGACGTGGCAATGCTTGAAAGTCTCTGTCTAGCAGTGCACATGCTTCGGCTGGCGTCCACTTCATCAACTTCCACGTGGGTTTGCAAACTATTAGTAGAAATACGGATATTTTTATAAAGTTTCATAAAATTACTCTCCAGGATTATCTCAACTTATCTCCAAATTGGAACTCCTAGGGGTACGAGGAAATACCCTCGAAATTTTCAAAGACTACCTAAACAACCGGACCCAGAGAGTAAAAATTGGAGAGTATATAAGTGAAGAAGTATCGACCACTTACGGTGTACCACAGGGAAGCATTTTAGGCCCCACCCTCTTTCTGACATACGTCAATGAGTTGTGCAGAATGACTATCCCCAACTCCAAGATCATTGCATATGCAGACGACACCGCAGTCATAGTTTCCGGACTAACATGGAATAGCGTTAAGCGCTACGCAGAAGCGGCGATGTCAACTATAATGAAATGGCTCAACCTAAACTTGCTTACCCTAAACTGCGACAAAACATTGTACATTCCTTTCGCTATCCGACGTAACAACTTACCCGACAAAACCTTCTGCTTAACAGCGCACTCCTGCTCCAAACAATTCCCACAATGCTTATGTCCGACGCTTGTAAGAACTGATAGTGTGAAATATCTGGGTGTCCAAATAGACGGAAGCTTACGATGGGACAAACAGGTCGACGCCACTACCACTAGATGTTTGAGACTTTTGCATATTTTCAAATCCCTTAGAGACTCGACTGCGCCTGATACCTTGAAGATGGTGTACTATGCACTATGCCAATCCATCATTGGATATTGCATTACAGTATGGGGTGGTGCAACTAAAACCAGTCTCCTGAGGATTGAAAGAGCGCAGAGAGCCGTACTGAAGGTGATGTCGCGCAAACCTTATCGTTATCCCACTACGCAATTATACGCTGATTCTAAAGTACTTTCAGTGCGCCAACTTTTTGTACTGCAGTCTACTGTTAGAAAACACGCCAGCGTACCACCTGACCCTAAAAAAAGGAAGAAACTACCCTTAAGTACCCCTCACAAAACCGCCTTTGCTAAACACCAATACTACACATTAAGTACATACATATACAAACAAGTTCACAAAAATCTAAACATTGTCCATCTAAATAAATATGAAATAAAATCAAAATTAACGGAATGGCTACTGGAACAGGACTACCTACGAACAGAATCCTTACTTAAGTACGTCTCCTAAGTACCTACATATGCCAAATCACACACAACACACCCACACGCACTCACACGCGCACACCCACACACGCACACTCACACACGCAAGCAGTCACACACTTCACGTATAAAACATTTGCTATTACTTAAATTAGCTTTATATTCATAGTCGCTCAGGTAGATCGACACAGTCTACTATTATACTAATACAGCATCACTTTTTAAGCTCAATCACTGTCTCTCAAGATACAGGTTTCCTAGTTTGAGAGGCAGGGTTTTCCATATTGTGTACAGATTTCAGTTTTAGTTTATATTGCATTGTGTTACTACCAAAGCTCATTTAAACTGTGTTTATATAAAACATGTTAAATCTGTATTTTTGTGAAATAAAGTTTTTATTTATTATTATTTATTATTATCTTATGCACCTTACTCTTTACAGAGAGTCACAAACACCTGTGCAAGCGCGTGCTGCAAGTTAACCGGACCTTCAGTAAGATGACAGCGTTTGGTCTTTTTACTATTGACGCCTCTCTACCGATACCTTTGACTGGACTTATGGCTAAACACGTTATTGTTCTGCTGCAATTTGCTTTACTGTAAAATAACGGTTTAGCGATAGTATATATTATACCAACACCTGGCAATTTCTTCAATACACCAATTGTATTATCACGCACGATAAGAGATGTGTTTCTTTAAAAAGTTTAATTAACTAGCACAAAAATATAAAAATGTTTACTGAACGATTCTTATTAATTATCAACCAATCCAAAGTCGTTTATCACGATATGGTGCTGGCAGTTTCTTTCTCAGAAATAAAACTATCCGATAAAGAACTGGAATTACCGACATAGCTTGTAGAGTTAGCAACCTAAGATGGCAGTGGGCTGGCCAATTATGTTTGGGAAAAGGCCCTCGAAGAATAAGATGGATCTGTAGCTACTGGAGCAGATAAGTCCTGACATAGTGTAAAAAGCGTAAAGGAATACGTAGCGTGTGATAGTTCCGAAAAACATTGTGGCTGGATGTAGAACTTGGTTTAAGTCACTATACAACTTTTTGTAAGTTATATGGTAACTAATAAATAGGGTTATATCGTTCATTTTTCGCTGAACAGCTGGTAGCATAATAAACTTAGTGGTACATCGAAGATAACATGAGGAATTACTCCACAGCTCCAGTTAGATTGTATTATGTTTTTACTTTTGCTTAATTTATCATATAAACACATCTTCAATCAATACTTTCAAATTCATCTAATAACACAAATATACACACTTACATATCATATTTTTACCCACACATAAAAACTTACATATACAGTTATTTCCCTAAATAATTCTACAGTGCCTTATTTATATACTTTTCCGCCTGTAGTTAAGCTTATTTTTGACTTTTTTCAGTTCCATTGCGTTTGTGATCTCTGTTATTCATCTCTCTAATCTCTCAAATGGCTAATTTAGTAGATAGCTAGTTTGGTAGATTGTGATTTTTTAGTGGATTTATACGATATTTCAGTTGCAAATGCTCATTGCTGTCTTCCGGAAGAGTGCACAAAATACTTAAAGATATCAAATAACTCCACTACGATTTTACATATTAACGTACGCAGTATAAAAAAGAACTTCGACCAACTCTTAGCGTTACTATCCCTAATTAAAGTTAATGGTGATATCCTGATATTGACTGAGTGTTGGTTAAGTAAAATCATAAACCTTCCGGTGTTAGATGGCTACAACTCCCAGATAACATACAATAATAAAATCAGAATTAAAAAGTAGTAATGTACATAAAAAGCTATATTCAGTGTACCGTTCAGGAGCCTGTTTTTATAAATGGTAACTGTCTTTCTTGCTAAATCATTATTGATTTAGCAAGAAAGACAGTGCGAGCTAGCAATAATCGCCGTATATCGTTCGCCCTCTTTAAATTCTAAAGTAGACTTTGATAATTTCCTAGATATTCTGGACACTTACAACTATCTTACAACATTAAATAATTGTATTAGTACATACCTCATCGGAGATACTAACATAGATATCAAACCGTCTAATACAGATGAACGATGTGCTAATTACTTAACCCTAAACTCCACCCATGGCCTTTTACCTGGACATTGCCTTCCTACTAGTATCAATAAATCATAAATCATATTTATTTCTGTAAATTGGTTTACAAAACTCTTTTACTTGTTACAACATGTTGTTTTAAAACTAGATGGGGCCGGTGTTTCGTACCTCGTAATAATTGTATTGATCACGTTCTTCTAAAATCTAGTAAATCTACATGTATACTTATCTTGGAATCCCACATCACGGATCACCTTCCACTACTAATACGTGTATATGGTCCAGGATTGTCGAAACAGACGGTTCCAGCTTTTAAGACCCTAAAAATTAATAAACCTAATGTCAAGGAAGATATGTAAATGATTTCTCTCAAGTAACTAATACAGAAGACCCTAATATAGCTGCCACCACTTGTCTGATAAATATAGTTCAATCTATTCTGAAAAAAAACACACCCGTATTATCAATGTACCTAAAAAAGAAAGAAACTGAAAGCCCTGAATTACTCCAGGTCTATTACGTTGCATTCGACATCGCGATAAACTCCATAAAAAAGCCCGTAAATCACTCAATAATGATATCGTCCAAATTTTCATATAAACGCTACCGAAATTATTGTAATAATCTTCTCAAGAAGCTTAAAACAGCATATGAAAAGTCAGAATTGGAAAAAGCTAAACGTAACCCTAGAACACTCTGGAACAAAATAAAAGAGATTACACACATCAAAAAAAAATGTGTTCCTCCTCTAGAACTTTTAAAAACATGTGTGGATCCGTATGCTGCAGCAAATTAAGTTGGTAAATTCTTTGCCAACATAGACACAGACCTAGCCTCTAAAATCACGGCCCCTCACAGTCATTTTCTCCACGAAAAACTTCTTCCCCTTCTTCTTTTGTAATTCTTGATGTTTTTGTTGTTCTGAGGTTGAGTCTACCATCATGAATTTAAGTCCCGTCCCACCCAGTGCCACTGGGTGGGACGGGATACCCTCTATTCTCCTCAAAATATGTCGCAAACTTCTTATTCCCGTTATAATACATATAATAAATATATCAATTGCGACAGGAATTTTTCCAGAACCCTTTAAGAAGGCCTTAGTCCATCTGGTGCACAAGGGCGGGAGCAGAGACTGTGTGAATAATTACAGACTGATTTCGGTTCTCTCGGCAATATCTAAGGTTATGGAAAGGTTGATAAATGGCCGGCTACTCAACTTTCTATACAAACATCAAATCATAGCGCGCAACCAATATGGCTTTAAAAAAGGTGTATCTACGGAAGATGCAATTGCCGACCAAACAGAAACTGTTGCTAAGAATTTAGATGATCATCGTAAATGCCTTTCAATATTCTTGGACCTGCAGAAAGCCTTTGACACGGTCTCTGTTCTGTCGAAATTGGAAGCCATTGGCATTCGGGGAACATCACATGGGCTTTTCAAGAGATACCTCCAAAACAGGAAACTCCGTGTCAAGATCGATTCATACACTAGTGATGAAGAAATCATCACATACGGAGTTCCGCAAGGCAGTGTGATAGGACCCACACTGTTCCTAATATATATAAATGACCTTTGCACACTAGCACTCCCCATCACGAAGATATTCACATATGCTGACGATACCCCGATCGTAGTATATGGGGATACATGGACTGACGTGAAATATAATGCAGAACATTCGCTACATACGGTTGTGAGGTGGCTGCAGAATAACCTTCTGTCACTTAATTTGGCTAAAACCAATATTATCCCTGTTTCTATTAGTCATAGGACCAAAGCCCTATCCGATATAAATGTTCTTGCTCATACCAGTTTGGACTCCTCTTCGTGTTCATGTACAGCTGATTATCTATCTCGTGTCAGTCAAACCAAGTACCTGAGTGTAGTGATTGATGACGGAGTAAAGTGGTACTCCCAAGTTGAAAGCCTAACATCAAGGGTCAGGAAACTTATTTATATCTTTAAGTCTCTAAGGCAATGCGCTGACTCCAAAACACTAAAAATGGTGTATCTTGCACTTTGCCAGTCGGTCATCAATTATTGTATTCCGGTCTGGGGTGGCACCGCCAAGACTAAACTGCTTGGGTTGGAGCGAGCCCAGAGGGCTGTGCTCAAGATGAATTTTTTTTTTCTAATTTTTTTTACTACAAAATAAATATAGAAACACATGCAACATCACACGAACATACCGTACACGACTCCACAACACACCCCCCCTTCTCATATACCACGCCACGCCACAGCACACTACACCACACCGCACCACACCACACCACAGCACACCACATCCCACTCACACAGCCATGCCCCTTTAAACACACTCTCACACATTCATAAGCACAGTTAAACAAGGCCATTGTAGGTTTATAAACACACAAATAAAGGTTTATTTTGTACACAAAGTTACAGTGGAACACTGACTCCTAGGTCACAGGGTCCCCCTAGTTTAGGAGGCAGGGTTTTTCACTATTTGTACAGCCTTCTACTAAAATTAAATGTACCTATGTTAGAATGTATACAAAGGTTTTTGTGACAATAAACTTATTTTTATTTATTTTTTTTATTATTATTTTCTATTGTATTTTTCTTTTACATTTGGTTAAATTCATTTTTTTATGTAAACGTCTAGGCAGTTTATTTTTTTAATATTAATTTGGTGTATGGAATACGTCTTATAGCATTGTTGATCAAATATATCGTTGGATAGGTTGAAAATAAACGGAGAATAAGTAGTGATGAAGAGGATGATGAATATGTGATGCGCTGACAATAGTGTAATTTTTCATTTCCTGTTTTGGCCAGTTTTCAATAATACTTATCGAGACCTAAATTAATACGTATTATGAATGTTCTGTTGGATGTTCAACGCTCGGTTCAGCGCTGATAGTCAGTCATATTAGTCATTACTAGAGATTGGATTATGTGCAAATTTGAATATGTATTTGCAAATTATGGCTGTTTTTTTTAACGTAATGCATATAAAAATGAAAGAATTTGTGGAGTTTTGTTTGTGAACGGGTGGAGGAAGGGTATTTTACCAAAATTTGAATTGAGTCTCGACCGGGTTTACTTGTATGGACGACGTGGCTTTTAAGAAGTTTTACTGCTTTCTCGTCTGCGCTATCAACTTCTCTTCGGACATAAAGAGATGTTATTGTTTGCTAGCTGTTTGATATAATTAACATTAAACTTTGGGTGAATCGAGGAGAAGCGCACGCTGGATTCAACAACAAATTCGCTCGCACCAGGTTTGAGTCATGTATATCGAGCAGTAAAGAGCTATTTTTGTACACTATTTCGATAAGGCTATTTCTGCTCTGGAAAATCGTACTACCAAACAGGTAGAAGCAAAAGAGGAGTGAAGATCTAGTGGTAACGGCATGGACAAGCACAATACTTTATGTATTTTATTTCATCACCACTGCTCTCAAAACGGTGAAGAAAAACATAGTGAGGAACCCGAGGATATCCTATAACCAAAAGTTCGAAGACATGACATCTACCAACCTGCACTGGACCCGCGTGGTGGATTACAGCCCACTCCCTCTAATAGAGGCCTGTGACCACGCAATGGGAACATTAACTGATTATGATTATGCTAAGTTAAGCCGCGCTTGCCTGGGTTGGTCCGTGATTAGTTGACCACCCAATACATACCGAGATTCCTCCGGGCCTCGGAGAGCACGTTAAGCCGTTGGTACCGACTATCATTTGTAGATCTTTAACAGTGGTTACAGGTAGTCAGGGACCCGAAAGTCTGACAACCAGTCTTACTAATGAGTATTGTGTTACCCAGTATTCATCGAGTCGTATAGAAGCTGACCTCAATGTAGTTGGAAAAAAAAAACTAAGCAGATGATGAACGAGTCTTTGTATATTTTTAACTACAACAGCACTCCTAATTAATTATGTAATATGACAGCAAAGATGATTATTTGATTAATGTTCAATTTCCTTACGATAAATTATTAGGCGAATTTAGAAGTCGAATTACTTGAAAATAACGAAAATTTGATCATTTGTCATCAAAACGCCGGAAGAATAAGAAACATACGCAACATGTGGGCCAGCTCAAATCGTCCAGTTAAATTAGTGCTCAATAATAAACTGGACAAAGACGTCCAAAAAATAGTTCAACCTTTCAACATTGTGTTTTCTGTATTCTGCTATTCTAAATACAAAATTAGAAAGGGTTATATCACTCCAAGTGGAAAGAAGTATCAAATAATGATGTTCTTAATTGTTTTATTTTCTAATGTGTTTAGTTTCTATCATATGCCCAACGAACGAGTCAGCGATTCTATGGAATATGAATACATAGGTTCCGTGATTGGTGACCTCTTCTGTTTATTCAGTTACCTACTGTTGCTAATTTTTAACATTGTGCAAAGCCAAAGTCACATTGCTCTTATTTTGAGGATTCAAGAAATTCATAGAAGGAGTAGCATAAGCACCCGAAGGTACATTATTATGAACTGGATCTTACTTGCTAGTGTATTCTTGACTGATGTTGTACCTCTTTTATTTTTTTATATATACCAAGAAGTGATTTATTTTGCCAATATAAGTGGCGATTTACAAATGATAGCAGTCGATTTGAGTATAGTTTTTATATTTCGACTTACGGCATTATTAACGATGTATCTTGAAGAGTGGGCTAAGAACGTCCTACGAATGAATAATGAAGAAAACAGTAATGAAAATTGTAAACAAATCTTTGTGTTGTATGAATATATTTTAGAAACTTACAAGCTGCATGGTAAGACTTTTCAACTGTTGGTAAGTTGATGATTTTTTAAATGTTTTTTTTTTTAATTAGCTTGTGCTGTCCCACAGCTGGGCAAAGGAATCCCCCAATTCCTTTCATGTTTTCTTTTCCCGTGCCTCCTAATAATAAAAAAATAAAAGTAATACTAGACTAATATATTATTTTAATCTATAAAAAACATAATATTAGAGAAAGATACGGACATAGAGAGCGGGAGAAAGACCAGTTGCACTCTGATATTTTTTTCATCAGTTTTTGCTGTTTTTTGTTAAACAGATATCGTGGCGAGCAGTAGACACATTCATTCGTGGTTTCTGGTTTTTGGCAGTATTTTTATTAAAACTTCATGACCCAGCAGCAACAGAAGAGGAAGTATGTATTGTAGTAATAACATTTTACATCGTACTTTTCTAGTGTACATTAGTAGTAAAAGTAAATTATCATTAAAAGTAGTCTATCAAATTATCATCAAAATAACTATTTTGTAGATCTACATGATTAATAAACCCGACAAATATTTCCGAAATACTCATCTTTAATTTTTACTTCAATATAGGCTTAAACGTCCTCTTTTGTAAATTCAACATTTATTTTGTTCGGTTTACCGCAACGTGTCTTTATATAGAACCCGTCTTTAGGTTTTCCGT
Source organism: Noctua fimbriata (assembly GCA_905163415.1). NCBI lineage: Eukaryota > Metazoa > Arthropoda > Insecta > Lepidoptera > Noctuidae > Noctua > Noctua fimbriata. The sequence goes on from LR990936.1 coordinate 14,588,573, forward strand.
TCATTCGTTCATTCATTATTAAAAGAACGGGACAATCAAGTGGGCATGCTTACGAGTGCATTGGGAAAGGGCGTATCATAATAAAATCTTATATTCTCTTTGCTGACTCAAATTAATTAATTGAGATAAGGGCTCCTGCCGTAAATAGTGACGATGATAAGACTTCCATGGTTGGAAGTGCGTGGGCTACCGTCATTATTATAACATCTTCTTATTTTTTTCCAGCATTACAAAAGCACTGTGCATGCAACTGTAGTAATTTTTGGTTGGATTATGAAGGACACCGTTTTAATAGTCATAACGAGTTTGCAATGTGAGAAGTTCCATATTTCTGTGGAGGAAGCTGAATCGGCGTGTATACAGCGAGTGATGGATATGAACTGTTCAGGTAAAAGAAAAAACTTCAAATAGAAAAACTACAGCTTTGTCTTATCTACTTAATGCCATAAACAGAAAGAGAATAATAATTTGAAAAATAAACTGATGACGAAAGGGATAGTTTCTTGATATGAACAATGCATTATTCGTCATGATTGCCAAATTTAAGAGATGCATTGCTCGAAAGTATGATCAAATGGGCCAAACGGTTCTACAATGGCGATTGGTTGCTATCACTTGGGTGATAGAAGGCGCAGCGAAGGTTGTGGGAATCCGCTCGGTGCCAAAAGTACAGGACTGGACGACGTGGCAATGCTTGAAAGTCTCTGTCTAGCAGTGGACATGTTTCGGCTGGCGTCCACTTCATCAACTTCCACGTGGGTTTTCAAACTATTGCTAGTAATGCTGATATTTCCATAAAGTTTGATAAAATTACTCTCCAGCATTCCCTTTTGTACCTTACTCTTTACAGAGAGCCACAAACACCTGTGCAAGCGCGTGCTACAAGTTAACCGGACCTTCAGTAAGATAACAGCGTGTGGTCTGTTTACTATAGACGCCTCTTTACCGATACCATTGACTGGACTTATGGCTAAATACGTTATTGTTCTGCTGCAATTTACTTTGCTGTAAAATAATTGTACACACTGTAATATAATACCATCACCTAGTAATTTCTTCAATACACCAATCGTATTATCACGCACGATAGTATTTATGTGTTTCTTTAAAAAGTTTAATCTAGTAGCACAAAATATGTAAAATGTTTAATGAACAATAGTTATTAATTACCTTCCTATCCAAGGTCGTTTATCACGATATGGTGCTGGCAGTTATTTTCTCAGAAATAAAACTATCCGATAAACAACTGGAGTTACCGACTTCGCTTGTAGAGTTAACAACCTAAGATGGCAGTGGGCTGGCCAATTATGTTTGGGAAGAGACTCACGAAGAATAAGATGGACCTGTAGCTACTGGAGCAGATAAATCCTGACATTGTGTAAAAAGCGTAAAGGAAAGCGTAGCGTGTGATGATTCCGAAAAACATCTCGGGACCGGCAACACTGAACGGTAAAACATACAGAGGCTGGATGGATGTAAAACTTGGTGTTAATAGTAGAAATCACCTCTCCATTAGTGTATTTCTCTATTAGCTACATTAATTTGAAGGAAGACTAACAACGTGGGTAGGTATAGATCTAAAATTCTTGAAAAAACTAGAAAAAATAACGTGATTCAGCAATCAGATTCAGATTTACTGATTGTGGCCTTTGATATGAATTTGGTGTATGACATACGTCTAATAGAATTGTTGATCAAATATCTCGTAGAATGGGTTGAACACACACTGAGAATAAGTAGTCATGAAGGGGACGTTGAATATTGTAAAAGTATATTTAAGCTGTATCAAAAGATTTTAGAAGCTTACAAGCTATGGTTTTTCAAGAATACGATTGCAAAACCGGGAGTGTCACAAAAAAAAGTAAGTACTATAATAATCATTCGTCCTTCGAGCCGGATCAATGCTTGGGCCCAATCGGGACTTTACTTTTTTAACGTAATGCATACAGTAGTTATAGTTTTAAAAAAAAATATGGAAAAGAATGTTGATGCCTTGTAACATTTTGCTAAACCCTAAAATGCATGCTATGTTCTATACTGTGTACTGCTGCAATTTGCCTTTCTCTAAATTATGTAACTGTGTATAGAAATCTTAAATAAATTATTGAAAACAAGTTGCTTTTATTGTTATTCCTTCTGTTCGTAACCAAGGACCATTTATCTTTCTTTATTTTTTATTTTCCAAATAGTAAAAAATGCAAAACGCTAGGCAGATGATGATGTTTTTTTTTATTTTTTTAGTCATAAGTAATTGATGAATGACACAATAATCCAGCAATCATGAATTACTTTCGACTTTATAAAGATCATTTATCATTGATTGAAATGAAATGAAATTACATACCGATAGAATCAGTCTTTACAAGATTGATTGTTTATTTGTCGTCTTGCAGTGGAACTTATAACAACATCAAAAAAGGCCGCAAGAATGAGAAACATTCAAAACATGTGGGAGAATTCAAATCGTCCAGTTAAATTAGTACTCAATAATAAACTGGACAAAGATGTCCAAAGAATCGTTCAACCTTTCAACATTGTGCTTTCTGTATTCTGCTTTTCTAAATACAAAATAAGAAAGGGTTATATCACTCCAAGTGAAAAGAAGTATCAAATAACGCAGTTCTTAATTTTTTTATTTTTCACGGTGTTTAGTTTCTATCATATGCTCAACGACCAAGTCAGCGACTCCATGGAATTTTATAACAAGTGTTCCGTGATTGGTAACCTGTTCTCTTTATTCAGTTACCTACTGTTGCTAATTTTTAACGTTATGCAAAGCCGCAGTCACATTTCTCTAATTTTGAGGATCCAAGAAATACACAGAAAGAGTAGCATAAGCACCCGAAGTTTCATAATTAAGAACTGGATCTTACTTCCTAATGTATTCTTGACTGATGTTATGCCTCTTTCGTTTTTTTATATATACCAAGAGGTCATTTATTTTGCCAATATAAGTGGCGATTTACAAATGATAGCAGTCGATTTGAGTATGATATATAATTTTCGACTTATGGCATTATTAACGATGTATCTTGAAGAGTGGGCTAAGAACGTACTGCGAATGAATAAATTTGAAGAAAACAGTAATGAAAATTGTAAACAAATGTTTGTGTTGTATGAATATATTTTAAAAGCTTACAAGCTGCATGGTAAGATTTTTCAAGTGTGGGTAAGTTGATGTTTTTTTTTATGATCTATATTTTAATCTATCAAAAACATAATGTAAGAGAAAGAGACGGACAGTGAGAACGGAAGCGAGACCATTTGCACTGAGATATTTTTTACATCAGATTTTGTTGTTTTTTGTTAAACAGATATTGTGGCGATCAGTAGACACATTCATTCGTGGTTTCTGGTTTTTGGCAGTATTTTTATCACAACTTCAAGACCCAGCAGCAACAGAAGAGGAAGTATGCATTTTAGTAATAACATTTAACATCGTGCTTGTACTTGTCTAGTGCCCAGTAGTAGTAAAAGTAAAGTATCATTAAAAGTAGTCTATCAAATTATCATCAAAATAGGCATTTTGATTTTAATTTTGAATGACATGGCTTGTTTTGAACTTAATAACTATTTTTTATATATTCATGTTTAATTATCCCAACCAGAAAAATATTTCCGAAATACTCACCTTTAAATTTTACTTCGATATCGGCTTAAACATCCTCTGAAAGCATGAAAACGCCAACTTTTGTTAATCGAAAAAATATTTTATTCGGCTAACCGCAACGTGTCTTTTTACAGAACGCGTCTTTTTTCAGTCGGTTTTCCGTTCATTCGTTCATTTCTTATAAAAAGAATGGGACAATCAAGTGTTCATGCTTACGAGTGTATTGGGAAAGGGCGTATCATAATAATATCTTATATTCTCTTTGCCGACTTAAATGAATTAATTGAGATAAGGGTTCCTGCCCTAAATAGTGACGATGATAAATAAGATGTTCACGGTCGGAAGTGCGTGGGCTACCGTCATCATAATAATATCTTCTCATTTTTTTTCCAGCGTTACATAAGCACTGTGTATGCAAACGTAGTAATATTTGAATGGATTGTGAGGTTGGGATTTGGAGACAAGTAAAACCAATGAATGCTGATCTAATACTAAACGTTTATTCAAGGTTCTTCAGTATATAGGCTTACACACTAGCATAATATGCACTTACATCACTACATCTCCCTCGGTAAGGGAAAATAAAATAATTAACTATATTATTTTATTTTTATCTTATTGCTTAAGTTATATAGGTTATTATTATTATCATTTTTTTTTCGAGTACATGGACAGAATATATTATGAATTCATGCATTCATTATAGTAATATTATTAATTACATGTATTTATTTTTTTTTTTTTTTAAATAACGGATAACATACAAAACAATACAATTATGATTAGTTACATGATTTTACATTAGATTATAATAGTTTTTTTTTTTTCTTTTTTTTTTTTTTTTTTTCACTACAATATGCGTATTAACTATTATACAGTTTGGTACGGTTCTTATGTACTACATCAATTTTGTTATTCTTTAATATTTCCACATTAGGTGGCATGTCTTTAATCACAATATAAGGACCTGAATAAATATTGGTAAATTTATTACCAGTCTCGTTCTTAACTAAGATTAAGTCGTTCTTTTTGTATACGATTGGGTTAATTCTTTGATCGTATTTTATTTTTCTAGATGTTTTTGATTGTATCAAATTATCACGAGCTTCTTTAGTGGATACTTGTAGTCTATATTTTAGCTGTAAAGGATAATCGTCAATATTATAAAGTGGTTCCACGGCCTTGGTTACATTACTGGGTAAGTTACATTTTTTACCGTATACTAACTCAAAAGGTGAGTATTTAGTTTCGGTGTGAACTGATGTGTTATAGCTGAAACACCAATAAGGTAACCAAGTACTCCACGATTCCGGGTGATTATCTGTTTGGATTCTCAGGAATGCACCTAAATGCTTATGTGTGTTCTCGAGTGAGCCTATGCTCTCGTGGTGATAAGCAGTAGCGTTAATTTTGTTTATATGTAGTAATTTACAAGTTTCTGTCATTGTTTCAGACATAAATTCTGCACCCCTATCAGTCGCTATTTCTCTGGGAATTTCATGTCGTAAAATGAAATTATTTACAAATTCTTTAGCAATTTCCTCACTTCTTTTTGTTTTTAAAGGATATGCCTCGACGTATTTTGTTAATTCGCATTGAAGCGTTAATATATATGAGTTACCTTGTATGTCCCTATCTAACGGACCTACAACGTCCATAAATATTTTCTCAAATGCAGCGTGCGCTGTTGAGGTTATAGTCATGGGTTCCTTAATATGGACCGAATATTTTTGTTTTTGGCATTTGTCACATCTTTTTATGAAATCAGTGACATCGCGTTCGAGACCTGCCCAATAATAGTACTTTTTTATGTTATTGACCATCCGTCTGATACCTGCGTGGCCACTTGTAGGTAACAGATGGAAGTCGTTTAGAATGACTCTAATTTCATCTTTATCCTGTATTCGTATTACGTCATCTAATATGCATAATCTTGGACCTAACCACGGGCTACTTTGCTTTATTTCTTGTGCTATTAATTTTATAAACATACTATTTTGTTTATTTTTAAGAAAATATACTTCGTCAATTTTTAATTTTCCACAAAATGTTTCCAGTTCTCTCACAAAAGCGTCTGGCGTCGATTGTGATTGAGGTTCTGGTTTTATGTATATTACCATATTTTTCGGTACGTATACAAATAATTGACTTTCTTCTACTATCACGTTTTCCTTTCTTAATTTATTTATAGTTTTATTACATGTTAATGTAAGTTCAATTGACATTTTCGGCTTACTATGAGTTTCCACGACGTTTGGCTGATCAGACCATCCATCAGTAGTAACCATAGTATCTGAATTGTCTTGTCCCGTACATAACTTCTTTTTCTGTGCCCGCGTAAGTACATTTAAAACACATTCATGCATCTCTTTCAAATCCTTTGATGTTATTGTTATTCGTGACAATGCATCTGCAGCTGCATTATCCGATCCTTTCACGTATTCCACATAGAAATCATAGTCTTCTAACAAAATCCGAAACTTCATTAATCTACTGGACGGGTCTTTAATATTAAATAAATATATTAGTGGTTTATGGTCGGTTAGGACCTTAAACTTACGACCGTACAGGTATGGCCTAAAGTGTTTTATGGCCCAGACAATGGCAAGTAATTCTTTTTCTATTGTCGGATACATTTTTTCGGCCTTGTTAAGTGTTCTGCTGGCGTATGCGACGGGTTTTCCGTTTTGATTGGCTAACACGGCTCCTATTGCATAACCCGAAGCATCTGTTTGCAAGGTGAACACGTTGTCAGATGAAAAATTGGGATATTGAAGTATTGGAGGGTTCATTAATAATTGTTTTAAAAGATCGAATGACTGTTGACAGTCATCTGTCCATTGGAATTTAGTATTTTTCTTTGAAAGATTATTTAAGGGTTGTGCTATTGCTGCAAATTTATTAATAAATTTCCTATAGTAATTAGCGAAAGCGACAAATCGCTTTACCTCGTCCGAGTTTTTTGGTACTGGGTAATTTTTAACTACATTCAATTTTTCGGGGTCCGGTTGTACACCGTCTGACGATATTACGTGACCTAAGTATAACATCTCTTTTCGGAGGAAATCACATTTTATGGGGTTTAATTTTAAGTTAGTTTTTCGCAATCTTTCAAACACGTCTATTAAGTTTTTAGTAGCTGAATTTAAACATTTCCCATAAACCACTACGTCATCTAAGTACACTAAACATTTTTCATACGTTAATCCGGCCATTGCCATATTCATCATTCTTGAGAAAGAATTTGGGCTCGTTTTTAGACCCATTGGCATCCTGGTCATTTGGTACTGACCGGAACAAAAGGCTGTGTATTGTCTACTGTGTTTATCGAGATTTACGTTATAAAATCCTTGATATAAATCTAGATGTGTGAAATAGATACAACCGGAAAGAGAATCAAGGATGTCCGTTATATTTGGCAGTGGGAATTTGTCGTCTTTAATAGCGGTATTTAATTTCCTATAATCGATAACTAAACGAAATTTCTTTTGTCCCGTGGTATCAATTTTTTTTGGTACTAGAAGTACTGGGCTTGACCATTCGCTTGAACAGGGTTCTATAATATTTTGTGATAACATATTTTTTATTTGTTTCTCAATTTCGGGTTTCTGAGAATGTGGCAATCTGTATGGTTTCATATAGATGGGACTTGCATGTTCTTTTAAATGTATTTTGTGATTGTAAATAGGTGTAGTTTTTAATGTATCCCCTGGCAAATAAAAGATGTCAGCATATTTAGCACACACGTTTTGAACCGCAATCTTTTCTTCTAAGTTCAAATGTTTTAAGTTGAGGTTTGATAACAAAGTTTTTACACGATCGGCGCCTTGTGTGCAACTATCAAATGAACATAAATTGTATTCGCTTAACTTATGTATACTTGGCTTAATTTCAGTTAAGGTTACAGTTTTTTCAGTCGTATTTAGTATTCTAATAGGGATCTTGCCATTGACCGGTGAGACTATAGTACTAGCCATAAATATACCCTCAGACAACTCTTTCGCACAGACCACACATTCTTCATTCATATTTGTATCTAAATAATGGATTGATTCAGACCTAGATGGTATATTAAACATATGTTTAAGCTGGTTATTTAACTTTAAAACTATCTTGTTGTTAAACGAAGTATAAAGAGTCATTTCTTTACTTTGTAAGTCTATACACGATCCAAACTTGTTTAAGAAATCATATCCAATGATGCCATCCGCCTTACATGGCAACGAATCAAAAACATAAAACTTGTGACTAAAACAATATGTCTGAGTTGTCAATTTTATACACGCGTAGCCTATTGCCCGTACTTTGCCTCCAATCCCGTTTATAGTTGTCGTCCATTTATGGATAGGAATGTTATGTTTACTAATGTACTCTTGTTTAATAGCTGAAATCGATGCTCCCGTATCGATTAGCCATGAATATGCTGCACCGTCTATGGATAAAGTGGCTAATAGCGAATTATTATATGAATATATAAAGTTATTTTTAGCCTCGAAAAAACTGCTGGTTGTTTTCCTCTCCGACGTTTTCCGGTGGAACTTGGGGCTCCGAGTTCCCGGTTATAACTTGTATCTGTCCGCCTCTTTGTTGTTGCCTACCACGGCTATAATTTTGATAGGACCTACCTCGATATCCTCGTGCTGTTGAACGACCTCGATATGATGTGTCAGTCCAACCTCGAGTGGAACCCCTCTGCTGGTAGCGACCTCCCCGATGGGTATTCCTCGGCCGTGAGGTGGAACGCATACCTCTCTGATTACCTCTGTAATTGCTAACAAAATACCTGTTTGGTTTCCGCATTGTCAAAATATCATTTTGGTTTACAGTTGACGAAATGTCTTCGTCCACAGCCGCCTGTATTGCATCGTTCAAACAACTATAATTTCTTGCAGCTATTATTGTGCTTAACCTACGGTTTCGTAGTCCGTCAGCAAAGCGCTTTATAGCGAGCTTTTCGTTAACGCGTTTTAATACATCGTAACTGTCTTCGTGGCCTTCGGACTGCGAAATCGTGAGGTCAACGAATAAGTTTGAAATTTCTTGACCATAGTCAGATATTGATTTTTCGCTTTGTTTTACCGACTGTAGTTTACTGGATAATGCTATGAATGATTTTTTAGGTAGTAGGTGCAACTTCATATCTCTCAGTAATTCAGATACCTTATTATATTTTTTAGATAGTTTTAATTTTGCAGATTGTGATAACCGACTTTTTAATACGAATTCTATTAAATTACTTTTCGAAGCATCCTCTAGAACAGAATCGTAATATTCGATACCATCAATTAATTGCATAGTGGTTAATTCTGTGTCATTTAGGACTGGTAATAAATTTAGCGCAATTTTTAAGTCAAATTTCGCCATTGTGACACAATCTATTGGCTTAATCTTACACAAATCAGCAATTTCTGAATACAACTTTTCAATGTTTTCGCTAAACTGATTTATTAATTTAACTTCATATTCCTTTTTCGTCTGTAGTATCCTACTTATTTCTTCTATTAATTTCGTATACTGCTGGTATAGAGTTTTAGCTTCACTCAACTTTTTCTCACATATATTTCCTTGGCGCCTAGAGGGACCAATTTTTATTAAATAAACTCTTATCTTTATGAGTTCTTCGCAAATAGTTTTTTAAAAATTCTGCCATTAAATGAACATAACTCTATAAAATTTGATATAGTGAACACAACTCTATAACATTAGTATACTAAATATAATACATACCAAACTTCTCCGATACATACTGCGTAACTTAGTGTCCATAACGTAACTTTTATAACCGTACCGCACTTTGTCGAGACCGTATTACATGAATTAATTTTTTTTTTTCGCGCACTTCCTTTAATTTTCCGCGCACTTCCACTTTTTTTTTTTTTTTTTTAACACTTCACCAATTAGTTATTTATTTATCGCACTCGTTATTACCACGTGTACATTCTCTGCCGTATTCTTGTTCTGCTGGTGCACGACGTCCTCTAAAAATGCTGACATACCTCCTGAGTACTATATCATTAGCATGTCTCTCCACTATCCGTCGATGACATCTTCGGTACATACGATATACCACGATGAGCCCACCAAGAGCTAGCAACAAGACAATTGCAATTAGAACAATGTTTGTAGTGCTGGCATGGTACATTAACTGGTCAACTTGAGCGGAGTTTCTCCCTGCAGCAGCATTCTGCGCAATCACCACCTGCTCCTTATTGTTTTGCGAGTTGCACATTTTGTTGCACTTTCTCTTCACTCGAACACGTTAGTTTATAGCAGAAGCAATAAATGATATGTGACTTCATCTTAATTATTTAAACGTTCACTGTGACAATTAATTATTTGTTTAGATAGCGCTTTCCTTAAAAGGGCACGGTACCGAGGCGCGAGTCCGAGATGGCAGGGTCGCCATGTGAGGTTGGGATTTGGAGACAAGTAAAACCAATGAATGCTGATCTAATACTAAACGTTTATTCAAGGTTCTTCAGTATATAGGCTTACACACTAGCATAATATGCACTTACATCACTACAGGATTATGAAGGACACCGTTTTAATAGTCATAACGAGTTTGCAATGCGAGAAGTTCCATGTTTCTGTGGAGGAAGCTGAGTCGGCGTGTATACAGCGAGTGATGGATATGAACTGTTCAGGTAAAAAAAAGCTTCAAAACGAAAAACTCCAGCTTTTTCTTGTCTATTTATTTGCATAAACAGAAAGAGAATAATAATTTAGAAAATAAATTGATGACGAAAGGGAAAAATTCTTAATATGAACAATGCATTATTCGTCATGATTGCTAAACTTAAGAGACGTGTTACTCGAAAGTATGATCGAATGGACCGAAAGGTTCTATAATGGTGATAGGTCGCCATCACTTGGCTGATAGAAGGCGCAGCGTTGGAAAGCCTCCCACAAGCTGGACGTAGCCTGGTGAAGCTTGTGGGAATCAGCACGGTGCCAAAAGTACAGGACTAGATGACGTGGCAATGCTTGAAAGTCTCTGTCTAGCAGTGCACATGCTTCGGCTGGCGTCCACTTCATCAACTTCCACGTGGGTTTGCAAACTATTAGTAGAAATACGGATATTTTTATAAAGTTTCATAAAATTACTCTCCAGGATTATCTCAACTTAACTCCAAATTGGAACTCCTAGGGGTACGAGGAAATACCCTCGAAATTTTCAAAGACTACCTAAACAACCGGACCCAGAGAGTAAAAATTGGAGAGTATATAAGTGAAGAAGTATCGACCACTTACGGTGTACCACAGGGAAGCATTTTAGGCCCCACCCTCTTTCTGACATACGTCAATGAGTTGTGCAGAATGACTATCCCCAACTCCAAGATCATTGCATATGCAGACGACACCGCAGTCATAGTTTCCGGACCAACTTGGAATAGCGTTAAGCGCTACGCAGAAGCGGCGATGTCAACTATAATGAAATGGCTCAACCTAAACTTGCTTACCCTAAACCGCGACAAAACATTGTACATTCCTTTCGCTATTCGACGTAACAACTTACCCGACAAAACCTTCTGCTTAACAGCGCACTCCTGCTCCAAACAATTCCCACAATGCTTATGTCCGACGCTTGTAAGAACTGATAGTGTGAAATATCTGGGTGTCCAAATAGATGGAAGCTTACGATGGGACAAACAGGTCGACGCCACTACCACTAGATGTTTGAGACTTTTGCATATTTTCAAATCCCTTAGAGACTCGGCTGCGCCTGATACCTTGAAGATGGTGTACTATGCACTATGCCAATCCATCATTGGATATTGCATTACAGTATGGGGTGGTGCAACTAAAACCAGTCTCCTGAGGATTGAAAGAGAGCAGAGAGCCGTACTGAAGGTGATGTCGCGCAAACCTTATCGTTATCCCACTACGCAATTATACGCTGATTCTAAAGTACTTTCAGTGCGCCAACTTTTTGTACTGCAGTCTACTGTTAGAAAACACGCCAGCGTTCCCCCACCTTACCCTAAAAAAAGGAAGAACCTACCCTTAAGTACCCCTCACAAAACCGCCTTTGCTAAACACCAATACTACACATTAAGTACATACATATACAAACAAGTTCACAAAAATCTAAACATTGTCCATCTAAATAAATATGAAATAAAATCAAAATTAACGGAATGGCTACTGGAACAGGACTACCTACGAAAAGAATCCTTACTTAAGTACGTCTCCTAAGTACCTACATATGCCAAATCACACACAACACACCCACACGCACTCACACGCGCACACCCACACACGCACACTCACACACGCAAGCAGTCACACACTTCACGTATAAAACATTTGCTATTACTTAAATTAGCTTTATATTCATAGTCGCTCAGGTAGATCGACACAGTCTACTATTATACTAATACAGCATCACTTTTTAAGCTCAATCACTGTCTCTCAAGATACAGGTTTCCTAGTTTGAGAGGCAGGGTTTTCCATATTGTGTACAGATTTCAGTTTTAGTTTATATCGCATTGTGTTACTACCAAAGCTCATTTAAACTGTGTTTATATAAAACATGTTAAATCTGTATTTTTTTGAAATAAAGTTATTATTTATTATTATCTTAGGCACCTTACTCTTTACAGAGAGTCACAAACACCTGTCCAAGCGCGTGCTGCAAGTTAACCGAACCTTCAGTAAGATGACAGCGTTTGGTCTTTTTACTATTGACGCCTCTCTACCGATACCTTTGACTGGACTTATGGCTAAACACGTTATTGTTCTGCTGCAATTTGCTTTACTGTAAAATAACGGTTTAGCGATAGTATATATTATACCAACACCTGGCAATTTCTTCAATACACCAATTGTATTATCACGCACGATAACAGATGTGTTTCTTTAAAAAGTTTAATTAACTAGCACAAAAATATAAAAATGTTTACTGAACGATTCTTATTAATTATCAACCAATCCAAAGTCGTTTATCACGATATGGTGCTGGCAGTTTCTTTCTCAGAAATAAAACTATCCGATAAAGAACTGGAATTACCGACATAGCTTGTAGAGTTAGCAACCTAAGATGGCAGTGGGCTGGCCAATTATGTTTGGGAAAAGGCCCTCAAAGAATAAGATGGATCTGTAGCTACTGGAGCAGATAAGTCCTGACATAGTGTAAAAAGCGTAAAGGAATACGTAGCGTGTGATAGTTCCGAAAAACATTGTGGCTGGATGTAGAACTTGGTGTAAGTCACTATACAACTTTTTGTAAGTTATATGGTAACTAATAAATAGGGTTATATCGTTCATTTGTCGCTGAACAGCTGCATAATAAACTTAGTGGTACATCGAAGATAACATGAGGAACTACTCCACAGCTCCAGTTAGATTGTATTATGTTTTTACTTTTGCTTAATTTATCATATAAACACATCTTCAATCAACACTTTCAAATTCATCTAATAACACAAATATACACACTTACATATCATATTTTTAGCCACACACAAAAACTTACATATACAGTTATTTCCCTAAATCATTCTACAGTGCCTTATTTATATACTTTTCCGCCTGTAGTTAAGCTTATTTTTGACTTTTTTCGGTTCCATTGCGTTTGTGATCTCTGTTATTCATCTCTCTAATCTCTCAAATGGCTAATTTAGTAGATAGCTAGTTTGGTAGATTGTGATTTTTTAGTGGATTTGGGCGATATTTCAGTTGCAAATGATCATTGCTGTCTTCCGGAAGAGTGCACAAAATACTTAAAGATATCAAATAACTCCACTACGATTTTACATATTAACGTACGCAGTATAAAAAAGAACTTCGACCAACTCTTAGCGTTACTATCCCTAATTAAAGTTAATGGTGATATCCTGATATTGACTGAGTGTTGGTTAAGTAAAATCATAAACCTTCCGGTGTTAGATGGCTACAACTCCCAGATAACATACAATAATAAAAATCAGAATGAAAGAGTAGTAATGTACATAAAAAGCTATATTCAGTGTACCGTTCAGGAGCCTGTTTTTACAAATGGTAACTGTCTTTCTTGCTAAATCAATAACGAGCTAGCAATAATCGCCGTATATCGTTCGCCCTCTTTAAATTCTAAAATAGACTTTGATAATTTCCTAGATATTCTGGACACTTACAACTATCTTAGAACATTAAATAATTGTAATAGTACATACCTCATCGGAGATACTAACATAGATATCAAACCGTCTAATACAGATGAACGATGTGCTAATTACTTAACCCTAAACGCCACCCATGGCCTTTTACCTGGACATTGCCTTCCTACTAGTATCAATAAATCATAAATCATATTTATTTCTGTAAATTGGTTTACAAAACTCTTTTACATGTTACAACATGTTGTTTTAAAACTAGATGGGGCCGGCGTTTCTTACCTCGTAATAATTGTATTGATCACGTTCTTCTAAAATCTAGTAAATCTACAAGTATACTTATCTTCGAATCCCACATCACGGATCACCTTCCACTACTAATACGTGTGGATGGTCCAGGATTGGCGAAACAGACGGTTCCAGCTTATAAGACCCTAAAAATTGATAAACCTAATGTCAAGGAAGATATGTAAATGATTTCTCTCAAGTAACTAACACAGAAGACCCTAATATAGCTGCCACCACTTGTCTGATAAATTTAGTTCAATCTATTCTGAAAAAAACACACCCGTATTATCAATGTACCTAAAAAAGAAAGAAACTGAAAGCCCTGGATTACTCCAGGTCTTTTACGTTACATTCGACATCGCGATAAACTCCATAAAAAAGCCCGTAAATCACTCAATAATGATAACGTCCAAATTTCATATAAACGCTACCGAAATTATTGTAATAATCTTCTCAAAAAGCTTAAAACAGCATATGAAAAGTCAGAATTGGAAAAAGCCAAACGTAACTCTAGAACACTCTGGAACAAAATAAAAGAGATTACACACATCAAAAAAAAATGTGTTCCTCCTCTAGAACTTTTAAAAACATGTGTGGATCCGTATGCTGCAGCCAATTAAGTTGGTAAATTCTTTGCCCACATAGACACAGACCTAGCCTCTAAAATCACGGCCCCTCACAGTCATTTTCTCCACGAAAAACTTCTTCCCCTTCTTCTTTTGTAATTCGTGATGTTGAATATTCTGAGGTTGAGTCTACCATCATGAATTTAAGACATGATAGTGCCACTGGGTGGGACGGGATACCCTCTATTCTCCTCAAAATATGTCGCAAACTTCTTTTTCCCGTTATAATACATATAATAAATATATCAATTGCGACAGGAATTTTTCCAGAACCCTTTAAGAAGGCCTTAGTCCATCCGGTGCATAAGGGCGGGAGCAGAGACTGTGTGAATAATTACAGACCGATTTCGATTCTCTCGGCAATATCTAAGGTTATGAAAAGGTTGATAAATGGTCGGCTACTCAACTTTCTATACAAACATAAAATCATAGCGTGCAACCAATATGGCTTTAAAAAAGGTTTATCTACGGAAGATGCAATTGCCGACCTAACGGAAACTATTGCTAAGAATTTAGATGATCATCGTAAATGCCTTTCAATATTCTTGGACCTGCAGAAAGCCTTTGACACGGTCTCTGTTCTGTCGAAATTGGAAGCCATTGGCATTCGGGGAACACCACATGGGCTTTTCAAGAGATACCTCCAAAACAGGAAACTCCGTGTCAAGGTCGATTCATACACTAGTGATGAAGAAATCATCACATACGGAGTTCCGCAAGGCAGTGTGATAGGACCCACACTGTTCCTAATATATATAAATGACCTTTGCACACTAGCACTCCCCATCACGAAGATATTCACATATGCTGACGATACCGCGATCGTAGTTTATGGGGATACCTGGACTGACGTGAAATATAATGCAGAACAATCGCTACATACGGTTGTGAGGTGGCTGCAGAATAACCTTCTGACACTTAATTTGGCTAAAACCAATATTATCCCTGTTTCTATTAGTCTTAGGACCAAAGCCCCATAAATGTTCTTGCTCATACCAGTTTGGACTCCTCTTCGTGTTCATGTACAGCACTATCTCGTGTCAGTCAAACCAAGTTTCTGAGTGTAGTGATTGATGACGGACTAAAGTGGTACTCCCAAGTTGAAAGCCTAACATCAAGGGTCAGGAAACTTATTTATATCTTTAAGTCTCTAAGGCAATGCCCTGACTCCAAAACACTAAAAATGGTGTATCTTGCACTTTGCCAGTCGGTCATCAATTATTGTATTCCGGTCTGGGGTGGCACCGCTAAGACTAAACTGCTTGGGTTGGAGCGAGCCCAGAGGGCTGTGCTCAAGGTGAAATTTTCACAAAATAAATATAGAAACACATGCAACATCACACGAACATACCGTACACGACTCCACACCACACCCCCCATTCTCATATACCACGCCACGCCACAGCACACTACACCACACCACACTACACCACACCACAGCACACCACAGCACACCACAGCTCACCACATCCCACTCACACAGCCATCCCCTTTTAAACACACTCTCACACATTCATAAGCACAGTTAAACAAGGTCATTGTAGGTTTATAAACACACAAATAAAGGTTTATTTTGTACACAAAGTTACAGTGGAACACTGACTCCTAGGTCACAGTGTCCCTCTAGTTTAGGTGGCAGGGTTTTTCACTATTTGTACAGCCTTCTACTAAAATTAAATGTACCTATGTTAGAATGTATACAAAGGTTTTTGTGACAATAAACTTATTTTTATTTATTTTTTTTATTATTATTTTCTATTGTATTTTTCTTTTACATTTGGTTAAATTCATTTTTTTATGTAAACGTCTAGGCAGTTTATTTTGTTAA
Source organism: Noctua fimbriata (assembly GCA_905163415.1). Taxonomy (NCBI): domain Eukaryota; kingdom Metazoa; phylum Arthropoda; class Insecta; order Lepidoptera; family Noctuidae; genus Noctua; species Noctua fimbriata. The sequence continues at coordinate 14,605,022 of LR990936.1, forward strand.
TATTAATTTGGTGTATGGAATACGTCTTATAGCATTGTTGATCAAATATATCGTTGAATAGGTTGAAAATAATCGGAGAATAAGTAGTGATGAAGAGGATGATGAATATGTGATGCGCTGACAATATTGTAATTTTTCATTTCCTGTTTTGGCCAGTTTTCAGTAATACTTATCGAGACCTAAATAACTACGTATTATGAATGTTCTGTTGGATGTTCAACGCTCGATTCAGCGCTGATAGTCAGTCATATTAGTCATTACTAGAGATTGAATTATGTGCAAATTTGAATATGTATTTGCAAATTATGGCTGTTTTTTTAACATAATGCATATAGTTACAGTTTAAAATCATTTATGGATAAAAATGAAAGAATTTGTGGAGTTTTGTTTGTGAACGGGTGGAGGAAGGGTATTTTACCAAAATTTGAATTGAGTCTCGACCGGGTTTACTTGTATGGACGCCGTGGCTTTTAAGAAGTTTTACTGCTTTCTCGTCTGCGCTATCAACTTCTCTTCGGACATAAAGAGATGTTATTGTTTGCTAGCTGTTTGATATAATTAACATTAAACTTTGGGCGAATCGAGGAGAAGCGCACGCGCAAATTTGCTCGCACCAGGTTTGAGTCATGTATATCGAGCAGTAAAGTATCGAGCTATTTTTGTACACTATTTCGATAAGGCTATTTCTGCTCTGGAAAATCGTACTACCAAATAGGTAGAGGCAAAAGAGGAGTGAAGATCTAGTGGTAACGGCATAGACAAGCACAATACTCTATGTATTTTATTCCATCACCACTGCTCTCAAAACGGTGAATTAAAACATAGTGAGGAACCCGAGGATATACTATAACCAAAAGTTCGAAGACATGACATCTACCAACCTGCACTGGACCCGCGTGGTGGATTACAGCCCACTCCCTCTAATAGAGGCCTGTGACCAAGCAATGGGAACATTAACTGATTATGATTATGCTAAGTTAAGCCGCGCTTGCCTGGGTTGGTCCGTGATTAGTTGACCACCCAATACATAATGAGATTCCTCCGGGCCTCGGAGAGCACGTTAAGCCGTTGGTACCGACTATCATTTGTAGATCTTTAACAGTGGTTACAGGTAGTCAGTGACCCAAAAGTCTGACAACCAGTCTTACTAATGAATATTGTGTTACCCAGTATTCATCGAGTCGTATAGAAGCTGACCTCAATGTAGTTGGAAAAAAAAACTAAGCAGATGATGAACGAGTCTTTGTATATTTTTAACTACAACAGCACTCCTAATTAATTATGTAATATGACAGCAAAGATGATTATTTGATTAATATTCAATTTCCTTACGATAAATTATTAGGCGAATTTTGAAGTCGAATTACTTGAAAATAACGAAAATTTGATCATTTGTCATCAAAGCGCCGGAAGAATAAGAAACATACGCAACATGTGGGCCAGCTCAAATCGTCCAGTTAAATTAGTGCTCAATAATAAACTGGACAAAGACGTCCAAAAAATAGTTCAACCTTTCAACATTGTGTTATCTGTATTCTGCTATTCTAAATACAAAATTAGAAAGGGTTATATCACTCCAAGTGAAAAGAAGTATCAAATAATGATGTTCTTAATTGTTTTATTTTTCAATGTGTTTAGTATCTATCATTTGCTCAACGAACGAGTCAGCGATTCTATGGAATATGAATACATAGGTTCCGTGATTGGTGACCTCTTCTGTTTATTCAGTTACCTACTGTTGCTAATTTTTAACATTGTGCAAAGCCAAAGTCACATTGCTCTTATTTTGAGGATTCAAGAAATTCATAGAAGGAGTAGCATAAGCACCCGATGGTACATTATTATGAACTGGATCTTACTTGCTAGTGTATTCTTGACTGATGTTGTGCCTCTTTTATTTTTGTATACATACCAAGAAGTGATTTATTTTGCCAATATAAGTGGCGATTTACAAATGATAGCAGTCGATTTGAGTATAGTTTTTATATTTCGACTTACGGCATTATTAACGATGTATCTTGAAGAGTGGGCTAAGAAAGTAATACGAATGAATAATGAAGAAAACAGTAATGAAAATTGTGAACAAATCTTTGTGTTGTATGAATATATTTTAGAAACTTACAAGCTGCATGGTAAGATTTTTCAACTGTTGGTAAGTTGATGATTTTTTAAATGTTTTTTTTTTTTAATTAGCTTGTGCTGTCCCACAGCTGGGCAAAGGAATCCCCCAATTCCTTTCATGTTTTCTTTTCCCGTGCCTCCTAATAATAAAAAATAAAAATAATACTATATATTATTTTAATCTATAAAAAACATAATATTAGAGAAAGATATGGACATAGAGAGCGGGAGAAAGACCAGTTGCACTCTGATATTTTTTTCATCAGTTTTTGCTGTTTTTTGTTAAACAGATATCGTGGCGAGCAGTAGACACATTCATTCGTGGTTTCTGGTTTTTGGCAATATTTTTATTAAAACTTCATGACCCAACAGCAACAGAAGAGGAAGTATGTATTGTAGTAATAACATTTTACATCGTACTTTTCTAGTGTACATTAGTAGTAAAAGTAAATTATCATTAAAAGTAGTTTATCAAATTATCATCAAAATAACTATTTTTTAGATCTACATGATTAATAAACCCGACAAATATTTCCGAAATACTCATCTTTAATTTTTACTTCAATATAGGCTTAAACGTCCTCTTTTCTAAATTCAACATTTATTTTGTTCGGTTTACCGCAACGTGTCTTTATATAGAACCCGTCTTTAGGTTTTCCGTTCATTCGTTCATTCATTATTAAAAGAACGGGACAATCAAGTGGGCATGCTTACGAGTGCATTGGGAAAGGGCGTATCATAATAAAATCTTATATTTTCTTTGCTGACTCAAATTAATTAATTGAGATAAGGGCTCCTGCCATAAATAGTGACGATGATAAGACTTCCATGGTTGGACGTGCGTGGGCTACCGTCATTATTATAACATCTTCTAATTTTTTCCAGCGTTACAAAAGCTCTGTGTATGCAACTGTAGTAATTTTTGGTTGGATTATGAAGGACACCGTTTTAATAGTCATAACGAGTTTGCAATGTGAGAAGTTCCATATTTCTGTGGAGGAAGCTGAGTCGGCGTGTATACAGCGAGTGATGGATATGAACTGTTCAGGTAAAAGAAAAAACTTCAAATAGAAAAACTACAGCTTTGTCTTATCTACTTAATGCCATAAACAGAAAGAGAATAATAATTTGGAAAATAAACTGATGACGAAAGGGATAGTTTCTTGATATGAACAATGCATTATTCGTCATGATTGCCAAATTTAAGAGATGCATTGCTCGAAAGTATGATCAAATGGGCCAAACGGTTCTACAAGTGCGATTGGTTGCTATCACTTGGGTGATAGAAGGCGCAGCGAAGGTTGTGGGAATCCGCTCGGTGCCAAAAGTACAGGACTGGTCGACGTGGCAATGCTTGAAAGTCTCTGTCTAGCAGTGGACATGTTTCGGCTGGCGTCCACTTCATCAACTTCCACGTGGGTTTTCAAACTATTGCTAGTAATGCTGATATTTCCATAAAGTTTGATAAAATTACTCTCCAGCATTCCCTTTTGTACCTTACTCTTTACAGAGAGCCACAAACACCTGTGCAAGCGCGTGCTACAAGTTAACCGGACCTTCAGTAAGATAACAGCGTGTGGTCTGTTTACTATAGACGCCTCTTTACCGATACCATTGACTGGACTTATGGCTAAATACGTTATTGTTCTGCTGCAATTTACTTTGCTGTAAAATAATTGTACACACTGTAATATAATACCATCACCTAGTAATTTCTTCAATACACCAATTGTATTATCACGCACGATAACAGATGTGTTTCTTTAAAAAGTTTAATTAACTAGCACAAAAAGATAAAAATGTTTACTGAACGATTCTTATTAATTATCAACCAATCCAAGGTCGTTTATCACGATATGGTGCTGGCAGTTTCTTTCTCAGAAATAAAACTATCCGATAAAGAACTGGAGCTACCGACATCGCTTGTAGAGTTAGCAACCTAAGATGGCAGTGGGCTGGCCAATTATATTAGAGCAAAGGCCCACGAAGAATAAGATGGATCTGTAGCTACTGGAGCAGATAAGTCCTGACAACTATGTCAGGTATGTAAAAAGCGTAAAGGAATACGTAGCGTGTGATAGTTTCGAAAAACATTGTGGCTGGATGTAGAACTTGGTGTAAGTCACTATACAACTTTTTGTAAGTTATATGATAACTAATCAATAGGGTTATATCGTTCATTTGTCGCTGAACAGCTGGTAATATAATAAACTTAGTATTACGTCGAAGATAACATGAGGAACTACTCCACAGCTCCAGTTAGATTGTATTATGTTTTTACTTTTTCTTAATTTATCATATAAACACATCTTCAATCAACACTTTCAAATTCATCTAATAACACAAATATACACACTTACATATCATATTTTTAGCCACACACAAAAACTTACATATACGGTTATTTCCCTAAATAATTCTACAGTGCCTTATTTATATACTTTTCCGCCTGTAGTTAAGCTTATTTTTGACTTTTTTCGGTTCCATTGCGTTTGTGATCTCTGTTATTCATCTCTCTAATCTCTCAAATGGCTAATTTAGTAGATAGCTAGTTTGGTAGATTGTGATTTTTTAGTGGATTTGGACGATATTTCAGTTGCAAATGCTCATTGCTGTCTTCCGGAAGAGTGCACAAAATACTTAAAGATATCAAATAACTCCACTACGATTTTACATATTAACTTACGCAGTATAAAAAAGAACTTCGACCAACTCTTAGCGTTACTATCCCTAATTAAAGTTGATGGTGATATCTTGATATTGACTGAGTGTTGGTAAAGTAAAATCATAAACCCTTAGATGGCTACAACTCCCACATAACATACAATAATAAAAATCAGAATGAAGGAGTAGTAATGTACATTAAAAGCTATATTCAGTGTACCGTTCAGGAGCCTGTTTTTACAAATGGTAACTGTCTTTCTTGCCAAATCAATAACGAGCTAGCAATAATCGCCGTATATCGTTCGCCCTCTTTAAATTCTAAAGAAGACTTTGATAATTTCATAGATAGTCTGGACTATGTTCTTATAACATTAAATAATTGTAATAGTATATACCTCATCGGAAATGCTAACATAGATATCAAACCGTCTAATACAGATGAACGACGTGCTAATTACTTAACCCTTAACGCCACCCATGGCCTCTTACCTGGACATTACCTTCCTACTAGAATCAATAATTGTATTGATCACGTTCTTCTAAAATCCAATAAATCTACATGGATACTTGTCTTGGAATTCCACGGACACATTTTCACGGATCACCTTCCACTACTAATACGTGTGGATGGTTCAGGATTGGCGAAACAGACGGTTCCAGCTTATAAGACGATAAAAATTGATTACCCTAATGTCAAAGATATGGAAAGTCATGATTTCTCTCAAGTCACTAACACAGAAGACCCTATAATAATAATATAGCTGCCACTTGTGTGATAAATATAGTTCAATCTATTCTTAAAAAACACACCCGTATTATCAATGTACTTAGAAAAGAACAAAACCTAAAGCCCTGAATTACTCCAGGTATATTACGTTGCATTCGACATCGCGATAAACTCCATAAAAAAGCCCGTAAATCACTCAATAATGATATCGTCCAAATTTTCATATAAACGCTACCGAAATTATTGTAATAATCTTCTCAAGAAGCTTAAAACAGCATATGAAAAGTCAGAATTGGAAAAAGCCAAACGTAACTCTAGAACACTCTGGAACAAAATAATAGAGATTACACACACCAAAAAAAGATGTGCTCCTCCTCTAGAACTTTTAAAAACATGTGCGGATCCGTATGCTGCAGCCGATCAAGTTTGTAAATTCTTTGCCAATATAGGCACAGACCTAGCCTCTAAAATCACGGCCCCTCACAGTCATTTTCTCCACGAAAAACTTCCTCCCCTTCTTCTTTTGTAATTCTTAATGTTGAATATTCTGAGGTTGAGTCTACCATCATGAATTTAAGACATGATAGTGCCACTGGGTGGGACGGGATACCCTCTATTCTCCTCAAAATATGTCGCAAACCTCTTATTCCCGTTATAACACATATAATAAATATATCAATTGCGACAGGAATTTTTCCAGAACCCTTTAAGAAGGCCTTAGTCCATCCGGTGCATAAGGGCGGGAGCAGAGACTGTGTGAATAATTACAGACCGATTTCGGTTCTCTCGGCAATATCTAAGGTTATGGAAAGGTTGATAAATGGTCGGCTACTCAACTTTCTATACAAACATAAAATCATAGCGTGCAACCAATATGGCTTTAAAAAAGGTTTATCTACGGAAGATGCAATTGCCGACCTAACGGAAACTATTGCTAAGAATTTAGATGATCATCGTACATGCCTTTCAATATTCTTGGACCTGCAGAAAGCCTTTGACACGGTCTCTTCCCTCTCGTTCCTACGCTCCTGTCGAAATTGGAAACCATTGGCATTCGAGGAACACCGCATGAGCTTTTCAAGAGCTACCTCCAAAACAGGAAACTCCGTGTCAAGGTCGATTCACACACTAGTGATGAAGAAATCATCACATACGGTGTTCCGCAAGGCAGTGTGATAGGACCCACACTATTCCTAATATATAATATGACCTTTGCACACTAGCACTCCCCATCACGAAGATATTCACATATGCTGACGATACCCCGATCGTAGTATATGGGGATACATGGACTGACGTGAAATATAATGCAGAACAATCGCTACATACGGTTGAGAGGTGGCTGCAGAATAACCTTCTGTCACTTAATTTGGCTAAAACCAATTTTATTCCTTTTTTTGTTAGTCAAAGGACCAAAACCCCATCCGATATAAATGTTCTTGCTCATACCTGTTTGGACTCCTCTTCGTGTTCAGGTATAGCACGATCTCGTGTCAGTCAAACTAAGTACCTGGGTGTGGTGATTGATGACGGACTAAAGTGGTACTCCCAAGTTGAAAGCCTAACATCAAGGGTCAGGAAACTTATTAACATCTTTAAGTCTCTCCAGGCAATGCGCTGACTCCAAAACACTAAAAATGGTGTTTCTTGCACTTTGCCAGTCCGTCATCAATTATTGTATTCCGGTCTGGGGTGGCACCGCTAAGACTAAACTGCTTGGGTTGGAGCGCGCCCAGAGGGCTGTGCTCAAGGTGATGCTCAGCAAGCCGTATAGATTTCCCACAAGTGAATTGTATGCGGAATGCAGGGTACTTACTGTGCGGCAGCTCTTTGTGCTCAAGGCCACCCTCATTTTCAATCTTTGTACAGCCTTCTACTAAAATTAAATGAACTTATGTTGGAATGTAATGGTATTGTATACAAATGTTTTTGTGACAATAAACTTTTATTTTTTATTTTTTTTATTATTATTTGCTATTGTATTATTCTTTTACAATTCGTTAAATTCATTTTTTTATGTAAACGTGTAGGCAGATTATTTTGTTGGTATTAATTTGGTGTATGGAATACGTCTTATAGCATTGTTGATCAAATATCATATAATCGTGGGATTGGTTGAAAATACACGGAGTGATGAAGAGGATGATGAATATGTGATGCGCTGACAATAGTGTAATTCTACATTTCCTGTTTTGGCCAGTTTTCAGTAATACTTATCGATAACTAAATTAATACGTATTATGAATGTTCTGTTGGATGTTAAACACTCGGTTCAGCGCTGATAGTCAGCCATATTAGTCATGACTAGAGATTGGATTATGTTCAAATTTTAATATGTATTTGCAAATTATGGCTGTTTTTTTACGTAATGCATATAGTTATAGTTTAAAATAATTTATGTATAAAAATATTGGCGACTAAGGGACTTACCAGAGAATGGGCAGCAGCGTTCTCTGTGTTTTATAACACCATACTGCGATCGCCAACCCGCCTGCCAAGCGTGGCGATTATGGCAAACCCCCCCCCCTTCTTGGGGGAGGCCTATGTCCAGCAGTGGACGTCTTTCGGCTGAAATGATGATGATGATGGATAAAAATGAATGAATGTGTGGAGTTTTGTTTGTGAATGGATGGAGGAAGGGTATTTTACCAAAATTTGAATTGAGTCTCGACCGGGTTTACATGTATGGACGCCGTGGCTTTTAAGAAGTTTTACTGCTTTCTCGTCTGCGCTAGCAACTTCTCTTCGGACATAAAGAGATATAATGCTAGCTGTTTGATATAATTAACATTAACCCTAGAAAGATAATCACATAGCAACTAGCGTAAAAGATAATCATACGTCTGTCAGACGTATACCTTACCTTATAGATTTTTTAGTAAGCCTACGGAAGTATTATCATGCCTTATAGGTTGAAATAATTGTTTGTATTATATTTAAGGAAATAAAATGAAAAAATAGCAATAATAAAGTTTAATTGACAAATTACAAACAAAAATCGTAAACTTCTTTACAAATTAACAAAAACCTAACCTGTCTTGTATAGGAACATTTAAAATCACTTTCAGTCTTTATATTTTCATATTTTATACTTTTACACTTAAATTAACGTAAACAATACCTACTACAATAATCAGTCTTTTACTTTCGGATATTAAATGCACTTATGGCATACAACTCTGTTGTGTTCTCCACACACGGGTTTTTTGCACTTCATACATGATAATTTTGACATCCTACGGAGTTTAGATGGACAGTACGAACAATATCTCTTTTTTTTACAGGCGGCTCTTCTTGCTGAGCCTGGCCACTGTTTGCATTAGGATTAGGCAACAATTCCTCTATATTTTGCCGCACAGTTCTTTTCAGAGTTGGCATCTGTAACCTTTTTTCCATCCAAGGCAAAGTGAGATCTGTACTAAGTTTTTTCATAAAGTTCTTACGGCTTAGAGGCTTTTCGTTCTTTGATAGAATATTAGAACAATAAATCACATAGGAATTTACAAAGGCTATGTTGAAAATGCCATAAAGTACAGCCATTGGCCATCTGTTCGTTTTTCTGGAGCATGACATTTTATATTATTATCATTTCTGGTTTTCCTGTCGTTTGATTGATTGTACCTTCTTCATTACAAGATGATAAGAGGTAAACCATTTTTGATGGCTTTGGTTTGTATGACACAAGAGTCAAAGGACCGTCGTAACAGTACATCGAGGTGCCAACCGCTCGAGATCGAGTGTTTTTCATTTGATCTGGGATTTCTCTTTTATTCGAACGTATAGTGCCAACCATTGTGAGTTTATATGGTTCCTGTAGCAAGGACTTTGCTAATGGCACAGAGGTAAACCAGTTGTCACAGGTGATGTTGCGATTGGTACCATGAACAGATTTTGACAGTTCTTTTATATAAAATTCACCTTGAGGAACGCCGTTGGTGTTGGTTGCCTTGCCGATATAAGGCATGCCATTTATCATGTATTTCGTCCCACTGTCGCACATCATGGGTATTTTTATTCCATACTTATTTGGTTTATTTGGAATATACATTCTAAATGGACATCTACCTCGAAATCCTAGTAGCTGCTCGTCAATGGTAAGGTATGGTCCAGGTGTGTAATTAATTATACATTGATGTATAAACATATCCCATACTTTTCTGACAGGTATGAATGGGTCTATAGTCCTGAGCGCTGGGCGTAACGATTTGTCATCCATACGCAGACACCTGATCAGAAAGTCGAATCTGTCTCGACTCATAACTGACACGTAGCGCGTTCCTGAAAATGAGCTATCAAAAAGTTCTTCCGTCGAGAGGTGGTTATCTTTCATAGCAGCAGATAATGTCAAGATCCCAATAAGCGCACGGACTTCAATTTCATTCGTTTCTCGAAAAGTAGCAGAAAATTTTACTTCTTTTCCATCTTCTTTATCTTTGGCTTCTTTATTTCGGCATTTTAGGGAAATTTCTTCGTTCGTCCATCTCACTATTTCACTTAGTATATCATCAGTTACGAACAGATTAAAACATAACAAGGGGTCGTAAAAGTTTCTACACATACGCGTTGGTCCTCTAGCTGATCGAACAATATTTATTGCTGAGGTTCTACATTACTTCGACCCTTGCTTGTGGCCCAACAATGCTTATTTTTACCTCTGAGTGTGCGCTGAGAAGAAATAATTATGCGGCTGTCAGAAGGCGCAGCTTGGTCGGCAGTAGACTCTGAATGGTCTTCAGCAGAGACTTCGGGTATATCCACGGCTTCATCGATGAATTCGTCTTCAGTGTCACTCTGCACATCGTCTTCTAAGAGGTTATCTTCGCATTCGCTTTCCGATTCTGATGACGATTCCTCTTCATTTTGATATAAAAAGTTCTCAATTTGAGAACTATCCAACACCCTTCGGTTTGCCATTATAATATAATAATAATTAATACATGAAAATAAAATAATTATAAGTGTAAATAACAATAAACAATCAGTTCAAATGATTGCAAAAGTTGCATTAAAGATAATCATACGTCTCGCGGACGTACGACATAGGTATATCTTTTATTTGAACGTATTTACCGTGGCGCCACTGCTGCTTAGCGCGAGCTCCGGCCACCGACTGAGTTGACTCGTGCGGCTAGCGCACTGCGATTAATAATAAAAAAACTACAACGAAATTTAATTTCACGATACGTCTCGCGGACGTAGATTATCTTTCTAGGGTTAAACGCACGCCGGATTCAACAAGAAATTCGCTCGCGCCAGGTTTGAGTTATGTATATCGAGCAGTAAAGTATCGAGCTATTTTTGTTCACTATTTCGATAAGGCTAATGCTGCTCTGGAAAATCGTACTACCAAACAGGTAGAGGCAAAAGAGGAGTGAAGATCTAGTGATAACGGCATAGACAAGCACAATACTCTATGTATTTTATTTCATCACCACTGCTCTCAAAACGGTGAAGAAAAACATAGTGAGGAACCCGAGGATATCCTGTAACCAAAAGTTCGAAGACATGACATCTACCAACCTGCACTGGACCCGCGTGGTGGATTACAGCCCACTCCCTCTAATAGAGGCCTGTGACAATGTAGAATGGGAACATTAACTGATTATGATTATGCTAAGTTAAGCCGCGCTTGCCTGGGTTGGTCCGTGATTAGTTGACCACCCAATACATACCGAGATTCCTCCGGGCCTCGCAGCAACAGAAGAAGAAGTATGCATTTTTGTAATAACATTTTACATCATACTGATACTTATCTAGTTTCCATTAGTAAAAGAAAATTGACATTAAAAGTAGTCTATCAAATTATCATCAAAATAGGCACTTTGATTTTAATTTTGAATGGCATTGCCTGTTTTGAACCTAATAACTATTTTTTATATGTTCATGTTTAATTAACCCAAGCGGAAAAATATTTCCTAAATACTCCTTTAAATTTTACTTCGATATCGGCTTAAACATCCTCTGAAGGCATGAAAACGCCAACTTTTGTTAATCGAAAAAATATTTTATTCGGCTAACCGCAACGTGTCTTTATAAAGAACGCGTCTTTTTTCAGTCGGTTTTCCGTTCATTCGTTCATTTCTTATAAAAAGAATGGGACAATCAAGTGTTCATGCTTACGAGTGTATTGGGAAAGGGCGTATCATAATAAAATCTTATATTCTCTTTGCCGACTTAAATGAATTAATTCAGATAAGGGTTCCTGCCCTAAATAGTGACGATGATAAGTAAGATGTTCACGGTCGGAAGTGCGTGGGCTACCGTCATCATAATAATATCTTCTCATTTTTTTTCCAGCGTTACATAAGCACTGTGTATGCAAACGTAGTAATATTTGGATGGATTATGAAGGACACCGTTTTAATAGTCATAACGAGTTTGCAATGCGAGAAGTTCCATGTTTCTGTGGAGGAAGCTGAGTCAGCGTGTATACAGCGAGTGATGGATATGAACTGTTCAGGTAAAAAAAAGCTTCAAAACGAAAAACTCCAGCTTTTTCTTGTCTATTTATTTTCATAAACAGAAAGAGAATAATAATTTAGAAAATAAACTGATGACGAAAGGGAAAAATTCTTAATATGAACAATGCATTATTCGTCATGATTGCTAAACTTAAGAGACGTGTTACTCGAAAGTATGATCGAATGGACCGAAAGGTTCTATAATGGTGATAGGTCGCCGTCACTTGGGTGATAGAAGACGCAGCGTTAGAAAGCCTCCCACAAGCTGGACGTAGCCTGGTGAAGCTTGTGGGAATCAGCACGGTGCCAAAAGTACAGGACTAGATGACGTGGCAATGCTTGAAAGTCTCTGTCTAGCAGTGCACATGCTTCGGCTGGCGTCCACTTCATCAACTTCCACGTGGGTTTGCAAACTATTAGTAGAAATACGGATATTTTTATAAAGTTTCATAAAATTACTCTCCAGGATTATCTCAACTTATCTCCAAATTGGAACTCCTAGGGGTACGAGGAAATACCCTCGAAATTTTCAAAGACTACCTAAACAACCGGACCCAGAGAGTAAAAATTGGAGAGTATATAAGTGAAGAAGTATCGACCACTTACGGTGTACCACAGGGAAGCATTTTAGGCCCCACCCTCTTTCTGACATACGTCAATGAGTTGTGCAGAATGACTATCCCCAACTCCAAGATCATTGCATATGCAGACGACACCGCAGTCATAGTTTCCGGACTAACATGGAATAGCGTTAAGCGCTACGCAGAAGCGGCGATGTCAACTATAATGAAATGGCTCAACCTAAACTTGCTTACCCTAAACTGCGACAAAACATTGTACATTCCTTTCGCTATCCGACGTAACAACTTACCCGACAAAACCTTCTGCTTAACAGCGCACTCCTGCTCCAAACAATTCCCACAATGCTTATGTCCGACGCTTGTAAGAACTGATAGTGTGAAATATCTGGGTGTCCAAATAGACGGAAGCTTACGATGGGACAAACAGGTCGACGCCACTACCACTAGATGTTTGAGACTTTTGCATATTTTCAAATCCCTTAGAGACTCGGCTGCGCCTGATACCTTGAAGATGGTGTACTATGCACTATGCCAATCCATCATTGGATATTGCATTACAGTATGGGGTGGTGCAACTAAAACCAGTCTCCTGAGGATTGAAAGAGCGCAGAGAGCCGTACTGAAGGTGATGTCGCGCAAACCTTATCGTTATCCCACTACGCAATTATACGCTGATTCTAAAGTACTTTCAGTGCGCCAACTTTTTGTACTGCAGTCTACTGTTAGAAAACACGCCAGCGTACCACCTGACCCTAAAAAAAGGAAGAAACTACCCTTAAGTACCCCTCACAAAACCGCCTTTGCTAAACACCAATACTACACATTAAGTACATACATATACAAACAAGTTCACAAAAATCTAAACATTGTCCATCTAAATAAATATGAAATAAAATCAAAATTAACGGAATGGCTACTGGAACAGGACTACCTACGTACAGAATCCTTACTTAAGTACGTCTCCTAAGTACCTACATATGCCAAATCACACACAACACACCCACACGCACTCACACGCGCACACCCACACACGCACACTCACACACGCAAGCAGTCACACACTTCACGTATAAAACATTTGCTATTACTTAAATTAGCTTTATATTCATAGTCGCTCAGGTAGATCGACACAGTCTACTATTATACTAATACAGCATCACTTTTTAAGCTCAATCACTGTCTCTCAAGATACAGGTTTCCTAGTTTGAGAGGCAGGGTTTTCCATATTGTGTACAGATTTCAGTTTTAGTTTATATTGCATTGTGTTACTACCAAAGCTCATTTAAACTGTGTTTATATAAAACATGTTAAATCTGTATTTTTGTGAAATAAAGTTTTTATTTATTATTATTTATTATTATCTTATGCACCTTACTCTTTACAGAGAGTCACAAACACCTGTGCAAGCGCGTGCTGCAAGTTAACCGGACCTTCAGTAAGATGACAGCGTTTGGTCTTTTTACTATTGACGCCTCTCTACCGATACCTTTGACTGGACTTATGGCTAAACACGTTATTGTTCTGCTGCAATTTGCTTTACTGTAAAATAACGGTTTAGCGATAGTATATATTATACCAACACCTGGCAATTTCTTCAATACACCAATTGTATTATCACGCACGATAAGAGATGTGTTTCTTTAAAAAGTTTAATTAACTAGCACAAAAATATAAAAATGTTTACTGAACGATTCTTATTAATTATCAACCAATCCAAAGTCGTTTATCACGATATGGTGCTGGCAGTTTCTTTCTCAGAAATAAAACTATCCGATAAAGAACTGGAATTACCGACATAGCTTGTAGAGTTAGCAACCTAAGATGGCAGTGGGCTGGCCAATTATGTTTGGGAAAAGGCCCTCGAAGAATAAGATGGATCTGTAGCTACTGGAGCAGATAAGTCCTGACATAGTGTAAAAAGCGTAAAGGAATACGTAGCGTGTGATAGTTCCGAAAAACATTGTGGCTGGATGTAGAACTTGGTGTAAGTCACTATACAACTTTTTGTAAGTTATATGGTAACTAATAAATAGGGTTATATCGTTCATTTTTCGCTGAACAGCTGGTAGCATAATAAACTTAGTGGTACATCGAAGATAACATGAGGAATTACTCCACAGCTCCAGTTAGATTGTATTATGTTTTTACTTTTGCTTAATTTATCATATAAACACATCTTCAATCAATACTTTCAAATTCATCTAATAACACAAATATACACACTTACATATCATATTTTTACCCACACATAAAAACTTACATATACAGTTATTTCCCTAAATAATTCTACAGTGCCTTATTTATATACTTTTCCGCCTGTAGTTAAGCTTATTTTTGACTTTTTTCAGTTCCATTGCGTTTGTGATCTCTGTTATTCATCTCTCTAATCTCTCAAATGGCTAATTTAGTAGATAGCTAGTTTGGTAGATTGTGATTTTTTAGTGGATTTATACGATATTTCAGTTGCAAATGCTCATTGCTGTCTTCCGGAAGAGTGCACAAAATACTTAAAGATATCAAATAACTCCACTACGATTTTACATATTAACGTACGCAGTATAAAAAAGAACTTCGACCAACTCTTAGCGTTACTATCCCTAATTAAAGTTAATGGTGATATCCTGATATTGACTGAGTGTTGGTTAAGTAAAATCATAAACCTTCCGGTGTTAGATGGCTACAACTCCCAGATAACATACAATAATAAAATCAGAATTAAAAAGTAGTAATGTACATAAAAAGCTATATTCAGTGTACCGTTCAGGAGCCTGTTTTTATAAATGGTAACTGTCTTTCTTGCTAAATCATTATTGATTTAGCAAGAAAGACAGTGCGAGCTAGCAATAATCGCCGTATATCGTTCGCCCTCTTTAAATTCTAAAGTAGACTTTGATAATTTCCTAGATATTCTGGACACTTACAACTATCTTACAACATTAAATAATTGTATTAGTACATACCTCATCGGAGATACTAACATAGATATCAAACCGTCTAATACAGATGAACGATGTGCTAATTACTTAACCCTAAACTCCACCCATGGCCTTTTACCTGGACATTGCCTTCCTACTAGTATCAATAAATCATAAATCATATTTATTTCTGTAAATTGGTTTACAAAACTCTTTTACTTGTTACAACATGTTGTTTTAAAACTAGATGGGGCCGGTGTTTCGTACCTCGTAATAATTGTATTGATCACGTTCTTCTAAAATCTAGTAAATCTACATGTATACTTATCTTGGAATCCCACATCACGGATCACCTTCCACTACTAATACGTGTATATGGTCCAGGATTGTCGAAACAGACGGTTCCAGCTTTTAAGACCCTAAAAATTAATAAACCTAATGTCAAGGAAGATATGTAAATGATTTCTCTCAAGTAACTAACACAGAAGACCCTAATATAGCTGCCACCACTTGTCTGATAAATATAGTTCAATCTATTCTGAAAAAAAACACACCCGTATTATCAATGTACCTAAAAAAGAAAGAAACTGAAAGCCCTGAATTACTCCAGGTCTATTACGTTGCATTCGACATCGCGATAAACTCCATAAAAAAGCCCGTAAATCACTCAATAATGATATCGTCCAAATTTTCATATAAACGCTACCGAAATTATTGTAATAATCTTCTCAAGAAGCTTAAAACAGCATATGAAAAGTCAGAATTGGAAAAAGCTAAACGTAACCCTAGAACACTCTGGAACAAAATAAAAGAGATTACACACATCAAAAAAAAATGTGTTCCTCCTCTAGAACTTTTAAAAACATGTGTGGATCCGTATGCTGCAGCAAATTAAGTTGGTAAATTCTTTGCCAACATAGACACAGACCTAGCCTCTAAAATCACGGCCCCTCACAGTCATTTTCTCCACGAAAAACTTCTTCCCCTTCTTCTTTTGTAATTCTTGATGTTTTTGTTGTTCTGAGGTTGAGTCTACCATCATGAATTTAAGTCCCGTCCCACCCAGTGCCACTGGGTGGGACGGGATACCCTCTATTCTCCTCAAAATATGTCGCAAACTTCTTATTCCCGTTATAATACATATAATAAATATATCAATTGCGACAGGAATTTTTCCAGAACCCTTTAAGAAGGCCTTAGTCCATCTGGTGCACAAGGGCGGGAGCAGAGACTGTGTGAATAATTACAGACTGATTTCGGTTCTCTCGGCAATATCTAAGGTTATGGAAAGGTTGATAAATGGCCGGCTACTCAACTTTCTATACAAACATCAAATCATAGCGCGCAACCAATATGGCTTTAAAAAAGGTGTATCTACGGAAGATGCAATTGCCGACCAAACAGAAACTGTTGCTAAGAATTTAGATGATCATCGTAAATGCCTTTCAATATTCTTGGACCTGCAGAAAGCCTTTGACACGGTCTCTGTTCTGTCGAAATTGGAAGCCATTGGCATTCGGGGAACATCACATGGGCTTTTCAAGAGATACCTCCAAAACAGGAAACTCCGTGTCAAGATCGATTCATACACTAGTGATGAAGAAATCATCACATACGGAGTTCCGCAAGGCAGTGTGATAGGACCCACACTGTTCCTAATATATATAAATGACCTTTGCACACTAGCACTCCCCATCACGAAGATATTCACATATGCTGACGATACCCCGATCGTAGTATATGGGGATACATGGACTGACGTGAAATATAATGCAGAACATTCGCTACATACGGTTGTGAGGTGGCTGCAGAATAACCTTCTGTCACTTAATTTGGCTAAAACCAATATTATCCCTGTTTCTATTAGTCATAGGACCAAAGCCCTATCCGATATAAATGTTCTTGCTCATACCAGTTTGGACTCCTCTTCGTGTTCATGTACAGCTGATTATCTATCTCGTGTCAGTCAAACCAAGTACCTGAGTGTAGTGATTGATGACGGAGTAAAGTGGTACTCCCAAGTTGAAAGCCTAACATCAAGGGTCAGGAAACTTATTTATATCTTTAAGTCTCTAAGGCAATGCGCTGACTCCAAAACACTAAAAATGGTGTATCTTGCACTTTGCCAGTCGGTCATCAATTATTGTATTCCGGTCTGGGGTGGCACCGCCAAGACTAAACTGCTTGGGTTGGAGCGAGCCCAGAGGGCTGTGCTCAAGATGAATTTTTTTTTTCTAATTTTTTTTACTACAAAATAAATATAGAAACACATGCAACATCACACGAACATACCGTACACGACTCCACAACACACCCCCCCTTCTCATATACCACGCCACGCCACAGCACACTACACCACACCGCACCACACCACACCACAGCACACCACATCCCACTCACACAGCCATGCCCCTTTAAACACACTCTCACACATTCATAAGCACAGTTAAACAAGACCATTGTAGGTTTATAAACACACAAATAAAGGTTTATTTTGTACACAAAGTTACAGTGGAACACTGACTCCTAGGTCACAGGGTCCCCTAGTTTAGGAGGCAGGGTTTTTCACTATTTGTACAGCCTTCTACTAAAATTAAATGTACCTATGTTAGAATGTATACAAAGGTTTTTGTGACAATAAACTTATTTTTATTTATTTTTTTTATTATTATTTTCTATTGTATTTTTCTTTTACATTTGGTTAAATTCATTTTTTTATGTAAACGTCTAGGCAGTTTATTTTTTTAATATTAATTTGGTGTATGGAATACGTCTTATAGCATTGTTGATCAAATATATCGTTGGATAGGTTGAAAATAAACGGAGAATAAGTAGTGATGAAGAGGATGATGAATATGTGATGCGCTGACAATAGTGTAATTTTTCATTTCCTGTTTTGGCCAGTTTTCAATAATACTTATCGAGACCTAAATTAATACGTATTATGAATGTTCTGTTGGATGTTCAACGCTCGGTTCAGCGCTGATAGTCAGTCATATTAGTCATTACTAGAGATTGGATTATGTGCAAATTTGAATATGTATTTGCAAATTATGGCTGTTTTTTTTAACGTAATGCATATAAAAATGAAAGAATTTGTGGAGTTTTGTTTGTGAACGGGTGGAGGAAGGGTATTTTACCAAAATTTGAATTGAGTCTCGACCGGGTTTACTTGTATGGACGACGTGGCTTTTAAGAAGTTTTACTGCTTTCTCGTCTGCGCTATCAACTTCTCTTCGGACATAAAGAGATGTTATTGTTTGCTAGCTGTTTGATATAATTAACATTAAACTTTGGGTGAATCGAGGAGAAGCGCACGCTGGATTCAACAACAAATTCGCTCGCACCAGGTTTGAGTCATGTATATCGAGCAGTAAAGAGCTATTTTTGTACACTATTTCGATAAGGCTATTTCTGCTCTGGAAAATCGTACTACCAAACAGGTAGAAGCAAAAGAGGAGTGAAGATCTAGTGGTAACGGCATGGACAAGCACAATACTTTATGTATTTTATTTCATCACCACTGCTCTCAAAACGGTGAAGAAAAACATAGTGAGGAACCCGAGGATATCCTATAACCAAAAGTTCGAAGACATGACATCTACCAACCTGCACTGGACCCGCGTGGTGGATTACAGCCCACTCCCTCTAATAGAGGCCTGTGACCACGCAATGGGAACATTAACTGATTATGATTATGCTAAGTTAAGCCGCGCTTGCCTGGGTTGGTCCGTGATTAGTTGACCACCCAATACATACCGAGATTCCTCCGGGCCTCGGAGAGCACGTTAAGCCGTTGGTACCGACTATCATTTGTAGATCTTTAACAGTGGTTACAGGTAGTCAGGGACCCGAAAGTCTGACAACCAGTCTTACTAATGAGTATTGTGTTACCCAGTATTCATCGAGTCGTATAGAAGCTGACCTCAATGTAGTTGGAAAAAAAAAACTAAGCAGATGATGAACGAGTCTTTGTATATTTTTAACTACAACAGCACTCCTAATTAATTATGTAATATGACAGCAAAGATGATTATTTGATTAATGTTCAATTTCCTTACGATAAATTATTAGGCGAATTTAGAAGTCGAATTACTTGAAAATAACGAAAATTTGATCATTTGTCATCAAAACGCCGGAAGAATAAGAAACATACGCAACATGTGGGCCAGCTCAAATCGTCCAGTTAAATTAGTGCTCAATAATAAACTGGACAAAGACGTCCAAAAAATAGTTCAACCTTTCAACATTGTGTTTTCTGTATTCTGCTATTCTAAATACAAAATTAGAAAGGGTTATATCACTCCAAGTGGAAAGAAGTATCAAATAATGATGTTCTTAATTGTTTTATTTTCTAATGTGTTTAGTTTCTATCATATGCCCAACGAACGAGTCAGCGATTCTATGGAATATGAATACATAGGTTCCGTGATTGGTGACCTCTTCTGTTTATTCAGTTACCTACTGTTGCTAATTTTTAACATTGTGCAAAGCCAAAGTCACATTGCTCTTATTTTGAGGATTCAAGAAATTCATAGAAGGAGTAGCATAAGCACCCGAAGGTACATTATTATGAACTGGATCTTACTTGCTAGTGTATTCTTGACTGATGTTGTACCTCTTTTATTTTTTTATATATACCAAGAAGTGATTTATTTTGCCAATATAAGTGGCGATTTACAAATGATAGCAGTCGATTTGAGTATAGTTTTTATATTTCGACTTACGGCATTATTAACGATGTATCTTGAAGAGTGGGCTAAGAACGTCCTACGAATGAATAATGAAGAAAACAGTAATGAAAATTGTAAACAAATCTTTGTGTTGTATGAATATATTTTAGAAACTTACAAGCTGCATGGTAAGACTTTTCAACTGTTGGTAAGTTGATGATTTTTTAAATGTTTTTTTTTTTAATTAGCTTGTGCTGTCCCACAGCTGGGCAAAGGAATCCCCCAATTCCTTTCATGTTTTCTTTTCCCGTGCCTCCTAATAATAAAAAAATAAAAGTAATACTAGACTAATATATTATTTTAATCTATAAAAAACATAATATTAGAGAAAGATACGGACATAGAGAGCGGGAGAAAGACCAGTTGCACTCTGATATTTTTTTCATCAGTTTTTGCTGTTTTTTGTTAAACAGATATCGTGGCGAGCAGTAGACACATTCATTCGTGGTTTCTGGTTTTTGGCAGTATTTTTATTAAAACTTCATGACCCAGCAGCAACAGAAGAGGAAGTATGTATTGTAGTAATAACATTTTACATCGTACTTTTCTAGTGTACATTAGTAGTAAAAGTAAATTATCATTAAAAGTAGTCTATCAAATTATCATCAAAATAACTATTTTGTAGATCTACATGATTAATAAACCCGACAAATATTTCCGAAATACTCATCTTTAATTTTTACTTCAATATAGGCTTAAACGTCCTCTTTTGTAAATTCAACATTTATTTTGTTCGGTTTACCGCAACGTGTCTTTATATAGAACCCGTCTTTAGGTTTTCCGTTCATTCGTTCATTCATTATTAAAAGAACGGGACAATCAAGTGGGCATGCTTACGAGTGCATTGGGAAAGGGCGTATCATAATAAAATCTTATATTCTCTTTGCTGACTCAAATTAATTAATTGAGATAAGGGCTCCTGCCGTAAATAGTGACGATGATAAGACTTCTATGGTTGGAAGTGCATGGGCTACCGTCATTATTATAACATCTTCTTATTTTTTTCCAGCGTTACAAAAGCACTGTGTATGCAACTGTAGCAATTTTTGGTTGGATTATGAAGGACACCGTTTTAATAGTCATAACGAGTTTGCAATGTGAGAAGTTCCATATTTCTGTGGAGGAAGCTGAGTCGGCGTGTATACAGCGAGTGATGGATATGAACTGTTCAGGTAAAAGAAAAAACTTCAAATAGAAAAACTACAGCTTTGTCTTATCTACTTAATGCCATAAACAGAAAGAGAATAATAATTTGGAAAATAAACTGATGACGAAAGGGATAGTTTCTTGATATGAACAATGCATTATTCGTCATGATTGCCAAATTTAAGAGATGCATTGCTCGAAAGTATGATCAAATGGGCCAAACGGTTCTACAAGTGCGATTGGTTGCTATCACTTGGGTGATAGAAGGCGCAGCGAAGGTTGTGGGAATCCGCTCGGTGCCAAAAGTACAGGACTGGTCGACGTGGCAATGCTTGAAAGTCTCTGTCTAGCAGTGGACATGTTTCGGCTGGCGTCCACTTCATCAACTTCCACGTGGGTTTTCAAACTATTGCTAGTAATGCTGATATTTCCATAAAGTTTGATAAAATTACTCTCCAGCATTCCCTTTTGTACCTTACTCTTTACAGAGAGCCACAAACACCTGTGCAAGCGCGTGCTACAAGTTAACCGGACCTTCAGTAAGATAACAGCGTGTGGTCTGTTTACTATAGACGCCTCTTTACCGATACCATTGACTGGACTTATGGCTAAATACGTTATTGTTCTGCTGCAATTTACTTTGCTGTAAAATAATTGTACACACTGTAATATAATACCATCACCTAGTAATTTCTTCAATACACCAATCGTATTATCACGCACGATAGTATTTATGTGTTTCTTTAAAAAGTTTAATCTAGTAGCACAAAATATGTAAAATGTTTAATGAACAATAGTTATTAATTACCTTCCTATCCAAGGTCGTTTATCACGATATGGTGCTGGCAGTTATTTTCTCAGAAATAAAACTATCCGATAAACAACTGGAGTTACCGACTTCGCTTGTAGAGTTAACAACCTAAGATGGCAGTGGGCTGGCCAATTATGTTTGGGAAGAGACTCACGAAGAATAAGATGGACCTGTAGCTACTGGAGCAGATAAATCCTGACATAGTGTAAAAAGCGTAGCGTGTGATGATTTCGAAAAACATCTCGGGACCGGCAACACTGAACGGTAAAACATACAGAGGCTGGATGGATGTAAAACTTGATGTTAATCGTAGAAGTCACCTCTCCAGTAGTGTATTTCTCTATTAGCTACATTAATTTGAAGGAAGACTAACAACGTGGGTAGGTATAGACCTAAAATTCTTGAAAAAAAAAAAAGAAAAAACAACGTGATTCAGCAATCAGATTCAGATTTACTGATTGTGGCCTTTGATATGAATTTGGTGTATGACATACGTCTAATAGAATTGTTGATCAAATATCTCGTAGAATGGGTTGAACACACACTGAGAATAAGTAGTCATGAAGGGGACGTTGAATATTGTAAAAGTATATTTAAGCTGAATCAAAAGATTTTAGAAGCTTACAAGCTCCACACTATGGTTTTCCAAGAATACGATTGCAAAACCGGGGTGTCACAAAAATAGTAAGTACAATAATAATCATTCGTCCTTCGAGCCGGATCAATGCTTGGGCCCAATTATGACTTTACTTTTTTAACGTAATGCATACAGTAGTTATAGTTTAAAAAAAAAAATATGGAAAAGAATGTTGATGCCTTGTAACATTTTGCTAAACCCTAAAATGCATGCTATGTTCTATACTGTGTACTGCTGCAGTTTGCCTTTCTCTAAATTATGTAACTGTGTATAGAAATCTTAAATAAATTATTGAAAACAAGTTGTTTTTATTGTTATTCCTTCTGTTCGTAACCAAGGACCATTTATCTTTCTTTATTTTTTATTTTCCCAATAGTAACAAATGCAAAACGCTAGGCAGATGATGATGTTTTTTTTTATTTTTTTAGTCATAAGTAATTGATGAATGACACAATAATCCAGCAATCATGAATTACTTTCGACTTTATAAAGATCATTTATCATTGATTGAAATGAAATGAAATTACATACCGATAGAATCAGTCTTTACAAGATTGATAGTTTATTTGTCGTCTTGCAGTGGAACTTATAACAACATCAAAAAAGGCCGCAAGAATGAGAAACATTCAAAACATGTGGGATAATTCAAATCGTCCAGTTAAATTAGTACTCAATAATAAACTGGACAAAGACGTCCAAAGAATCGTTCAACCTTTCAACATTGTGCTTTCTATATTCTGCTATTCTAAATACAAAATAAGAAAGGGTTATATCACTCCAAGTGAAAAGAAGTATCAAATAACGCAGTTCTTAATTCTTTTATTTTTCACGGTGTTTAGTTTCTATCATATGCTCAACGACCAAGTCAGCGACTCCATGGAATTTTATAACAAGTGTTCCGTGATTGGTAACCTGTTCTCTTTATTCAGTTACCTACTGTTGCTAATTTTTAACGTTATGCAAAGCCGCAGTCACATTTCTCTAATTTTGAGGATCCAAGAAATTCACAGAAAGAGTAGCATAAGCACCCGAAGTTTCATAATTAAGAACTGGATCTTACTTCCTAGTGTATTCTTGACTGATGTTATGCCTCTTTCGTTTTTTTATATATACCAAGAGGTCATTTATTTTGCCAATGTAAGTGGCGATTTACAAATGATAGCAGTTGATTTGAGTATGGTATATAATTTTCGACTTATGGCATTATTAGCGATGTATCTTGAAGAGTGGGCTAAGAACGTCCTGCGAATGAATAAATTTGAAGAAAACAGTAATGAAAATTGTGAACAAATGTTTTTGTTGTATGAATATATTTTAAAAGCTTACAAGCTGTATGGTAAGATTTTTCAAGTGTGGGTAAGTTGATGTTTTTTTTTTATGATCTTTATTTTAATCTATCAGAAACATAATATAAGAGAAAGAGACGGACAGTGAGAGCGGAAGCGAGACCATTTGCACTGAGATATTTTTTTCATCAGATTTTGTTGTGTTTTGTTAAACAGATATTGTGGCGATCAGTAGACACATTCATTCGGGGTTTCTGGTTTCTGGCAGTATTTTTATTACAACTTCAAGACCCAGCAGCAACAGAAGAGGAAGTATGCATTTTAGTAATAACATTTTACATCGTTGGTACTTGTACTTGTCTAGTGCCCATTAGTAGTAAAAGTAAAGTATCATTAAAAGTAGTTTATCGAATTATCATCAAAATAGGCACTTTGATTTTAATTTTGAATGACATGGCCTGTTTTGAACTTAATAACTATGTCTAATATATTCATATTTAATTAACCCAAGCATAAAAATATTTCCGAAATACTAACCTTTAAATTTTATTTAGGTATCGGCTTAGACATCCTCTGAAGCCATGAAAGCGCCAGGTTTTGTAAATCGAAATATTATTTTATTCGCCTAACCGCAACGTGTCTTTATATATAACGCGTCTTTCGGTTTTCCGTTCATTCCTCATAAAAAGAACGGGACAATCAAGTGTTCACGCTTGTACATTGGGAAAGGGCGTATCATAATAAAATATTATATTCTCTTTGCAGACTCAAATTAATTAATTGAGATATGGGTTCCTGCCCTAAATAGTGACGATGATAATAGGTTCACGGTTGGAAATGCGTGGCCTACCGTCATCATAATGATTTCTTCTATTTTTTTTTCAGCGTTACAAAAGCACTGTGTATGCAACCGTAGTAATATTTGGATGGATTATGAAGGACACCGTTTTAATAGTCATAACGAGTTTGCAATGTGAGAAGTTCTATATTTCTGTGGAGGAAGCTGAGTCGGCGTGTATACAGCGAGTGATGGATATGAACTGTTCAGGTAAAAAGAATAAGCTTCAAATAGAAAAACTACAGCTTTTTCTTGTCTATTTATTGCCATAAACAGAATGAGAATAATAATTTGGAAAATAAACTCATGACGAAAGGGATAGTTTCTTGATATGAACCATGCATTATTCGTAATGCATGGTTGAGCCCCTTCCCCCCGGACAGCCAGTGCGCACGGTCGTGTCCACCCAAATAGTTTATTTAAGAAAAAGAGGAAATAAATAATTTATATTTAAATTTTAACTCAAAAACTAATTTAATAGACAAGTTTAATTCTCCGAAAGTACCAGGCGCGCAAAGTGTTGCAAGAGATCGAGTCCTGCGGCGAGCGAGGCGAGAAAGCACACGCTACCCATCTCTGTCTACTGCACGTGAGTCATTACCACCTGACTCCGCCCTCTTCACTGACTACTGGCAATTACAAGCGCCTAACAAACTACACCGAGCAACGTGTGTCAACGCATCAACACTTACAAACTCCAGGCGCACCGGCCACCAGTGGTTATAAAGGTATCAAATCTTGCGTAAACAAGAACATCATGAGACGTACGCCGCCCCAATCGCCTGCCACGTCCACAGCTAGCGACTCCGAGACTCTTCAGGTGAGAAACCCAACTATCTCAGTAACTGGGTCTGCTCCAAACCTCAACATCATAGATGCAAATGTCACGTCGCGCAACAAGCGCAAGCGGGAGGATGAAATGGTCATGTTTATGCAAGAGATAAGAGACCTACTGCAATCAGCTACTGCCCAGTCGGATGCCAAATTTAAATCTCTACAGGATTCAATGAGTGAAATAATAGCACAGAACTTAGAATTAAAAACATCTCTAGCTTTTGTCACCAAACAATACGATGACATTGTAGTAAAAGTAAACGAAATCGACAGGGAACGGAAAACCGATCACGCCTATATCAACCAACTAGAAAGTAAAGTTGAGAATCTGGAGCGTATTTTGTGTCTTACCAAAATCGAAATCAGAAACATACCAAAGTGCGAAGGTGAAAATAAAGAGGATCTGCATAAAATCGTATCCAAAACAGCTAAAATACTGGGTATGCCCGTTGAACAACACGACATGAAAGATATTTTCCGCATAAGTAAAAAAACGGGAGGATCATCTATTATAGTCGACTTCGTCTCGGTGTCTGTAAAGGAAAATATACTGCATAAAGTGCGCAACTTTAATCGCAAAAACGCCCAAGCTAAATTAAACACATCTCATATTAACATACCAGGCGAGTCTAAACCAATTTTTATATCAGAGAGTTTGACCATGAAGGCTCAACGATTATTTTATCTGGCAAGGAAGTTTGCGAGCGAACATGACTTCAAATTCTGCTGGACCTCACTTGGAAAAGTCTTTCTTCGGCAAAAAGAAGGAGACCAATATATTCATATAAAAAGCGAAGCCGACCTCAAACATCAAATACCGCAATGACTATGTCTCGCCTATGTACTGCTTATTATTTTGCTACTTTTATTATTTTATTTGCAACTGCTCTTTTTCTGTAAAACACAAACACACAAATCACGCGAACACACACAGCTAAAATCATTCAACACAATACAAACATACATTGACACCACGTCTTACACACACAATATAATTTGTCCTTATGGGAGAATACCAAACACCAATCTTACATCTCAAATATTCACGTCTATTATAGTAACCCGCACCTTAACATGCAACATATATATATGCTTATTCAATGGCTAACACGAATGATAATGTCTCAGCACAGATAGATGACTTTACGGTGGCATCTTCTTATCAGTGTGATACGGACACCTGTAATGAAATACTGGATTCTACTAAGACATCGCTAAAAGTTATTACTCAAAATATCAGAAGTATCTATAAAAACTTAGACGGTTTTCAAGCTCAATTGGCAAGACTATCACACGAAATCGACATCATTATCTTGACAGAGTGTTGGTTAAATGCTGACAAACCAATCCCGACTATAGAAAATTATGTTACATACTCTACCAAAAAATGCTTGAATCAAAACGACGGCATTATCATATATGTTAAAAGTAATCTCCATTGCACGGTTGAAGAACCAGACCCGATAGGAGCTAATTTTCTTCTGTTGAATGTTGATTCCGATACCTGTATTCTAGCCTCTTATAGATCACCTTCAATTTACTGTACTGAAAGCTTTCTCAACTCTCTAGAAAATATCTTAAGCAAATTAAAAGCGAAAAACATAATCCTAATAGGTGACATCAACATAGACATAAAACCTAATGGTGTTGATAAGAAAAGTTCGTCCTATCTTAATCTCACTGCAGAAATGGGCCTCCTGCCGGGACATACCTTTCCTACAAGACTGCACAACTGCCTCGATCACACAATGATCAGAACCACTACCTCTGCAACAGTCATAGTAGTAGATTCGACAGTCAGCGACCACGCCTCCGTAATATTGTGTCTAGAGACCGCCCCCCATAAAAACAAGAACCGTACAAATACATATAGGTCAAAACTAAATTATGAGAGTGCTATAGAAGAATTAAAAACGACAGATTTTACCTTTCTTACACAAAATTGTGATGCAAATGAAGCCGCAACAAGCCTTGTGGAATGTCTTATGTCCACGGTGTCCCAACATTCAACAGTAACGAAAGTTTCTACCCGTAAAGTAGTCCTGAAGCCCTGGATCACACCTGGCCTCTTACGATGCATTCGCCACAGGGATAACCTCCACCGAAAAGCCCTGGCAGACCCAAAAAACGAGACTGTCGATTTATCATACAAAAGGTATCGGAATCACTGTAACTTATTACTCAGGAAATTAAAAAACGCCCACGAATCATCAGCTTTAAAGTCTGCGAATGACAATAAAGAAACATGGAATATTATAAAATCGATTACCAACCAAACAGGGAAACAAAAATCAGCTGACAAACTTTTAACCACCGCTGAAGTTAATAACGCTCAAAATGACATTGAGCAAATAAACCTTTATTTTTCGAAGATTGGTAAGCAATTGGCTGAAAATATCACCATAAAAAACCAAAATTCTTCACTGGCACCGTACTCTATTGTCACACCCCCAGCCTGTAATTCCATGGTCCTCCTCCCTCCGAATGAGGCCGAAGTAGAGGCAGTCATCAACAATCTGAAAAACGATAGTGCCACAGGTTGTGACTCTATTCCAGTTAAACTTCTCAAGCTGGGTAAGGACGTACTAGTTCCACCTATTACTAAACTCATTGAGGCCTGTTTTGAGCAAGGAGTTTTTCCCCGAATCTTTAAGAAATCCTTGATCACACCTGTTCACAAGGGTGGAAACCAGGACGATGTTAAGAATTATAGGCCGATCTCAGTTCTGCCAGCATTATCAAAAATATTGGAAAAAATATTGAATCGTAGGCTCATGAAATACCTAGAGCACTGCAAAACAATATCGGACTCACAATTTGGCTTTAGGTCTGGGAAAAGTACCGCAGAGGCGGTTAACCAACTCGTTGATCACGTGACTAGTAAACTAAACTCAAAACAAAAATGCCTAGGGGTTTTCCTGGACCTAGCCAAGGCCTTTGACACCGTTTGTATTCCAACCCTTGTGACCAAGCTAGAACATGCTGGAATCAGGGGAAGGGCTCTAAGCATATTCACAGACTTTCTCAATGACCGGACACAAAAAGTAAAGATTGGTGAAGTCATTAGCAGTGAAGCTAGGGTTGATTACGGTGTGCCCCAAGGAAGCTGCCTATCCCCAAGCCTCTTCCTGCTCTACGTTAATGACTTATGCCAACAATCGTTAACAAACGGTAAAATCTTCAGCTACGCAGATGACACCGTATTAATATTTCACGGAGAGGATTGGGACGTAACACGGGAAGCTGCAGAGACAGGCTTACGGAAAATAATCCACTGGCTGGAAGCCAACTTACTAACTCTTAATATCTCGAAAACGGCATTTCTTCAATTTTCTTTCGCCAAAATCAGGCCTTTAGGTATAAGTCTCAAAGCTCACTCCTGTGACGCCGTGAATAGTAACACATGCACATGTCTTCCAATCACACAATTAAAGACAATGAAGTACCTGGGAGTGACTCTGGATGAGGGACTTAGTTGGCGTCACCACATCGAACAAACCATTTCCCGTGTTAGGAAACTGATATGGACGTTTAAAAAACTACGAGAAGTGGCTGAATTCAAGCTTCTCCGTTCCGTCTATTTGGCACTGGCCCAGTCAGTTATAGGTTACTGTATTACGGCCTGGGGAGGTGCGTGTAAAACCTACTTGATACGCCTTGAGAGAGCCCAACGATCTCTGTTAAAAGTTATGACCTTCAGGCCGTACCGGTTCCCTACAAAAAGCCTCTATGAAAATTGCCAAGTACTTACAGTGAGACAACTATACCTACTTAATCTCATTTTAAAACAACATGAAATCACACCTGTAAACCATGCAACGAAACATAAAAGAACAGTTGGCAACGTATGTAGCACCGTCAAATGTAATACCGCATCGGCTAGACGGCAACGATTATTCCTATCTACTTACATATATAACAAAATAAACACCATCCTCAACTTTAACTCTCTAACAAAACATAAAACTAAGCTTAAACTAAATTCATGGCTTCAAACACTAGATTATCTACAGACGGAACACTTAATTAACGATCAATACTCAAGATGATTAAACAGTAGGCAAACCCACTCTCATATTAGGCATTACCCAGGAAACCAACACACACACATACACACCCTTACACACACACACTCACACATACACTTACACATACCACACAAGAGCATGCTTGCTTTCAACTTAATTTCAAGTAATTTATGATTGTTTTATTTTTTATTTTTTTTTTCTTGTATTTTTCTCTCTTTTTATTACATGAACTGTTAATTCCAAAACGGGAGAAGACACTGACTTCTGTAACACAGGTCTCACCTAGCTCAGGAGTCAGAGCTTCTTATGAAATTGTTAAACCTATTTGTGTCAATAAAAAATTATTATTATTATTATTATTTCCTTTATTTATTTTATAACACACTTATTACATTTTTAAATATTTCTTAACAAAAACTATATAAAAAACATTTAAAAATATAAAAAATAGTGGTCCGCCGGTAGCGGGAGCAGGGTCCAAGCTACCGGTGGTTAGGGCTCCAGAGACAAGAACCTCCTCACAATACGAGCCGTATCGAGGAGTACTGCCTTCTGAATCAGGCCCTTGATCCAACCGCCTAAGGAGAGCTTCGAAAGATGGTCATCGAGGCTCTTGGCTATAAGGCCATTGGCCGTCACGACGATCGGCACAATGATAGCCGAGTTCACATTCCACATGTCGACAACCTCGTGTGCCAAGTCGAGATATTTTATTTGTTTCTCTTTCTCAGCTTTCACGAGGTTCTCGTCATGCGGGATGGTAACATCGACTATCATTACGCGGCGCGCTGATCGGTCTATCACTACTATGTCAGGCTTATTGGCGACAATAGTCCTGTCAGTAATGATAGACTGATCCCAGTACAGCGTGACATGGTTTTTCTCGAGAACTGGGTCGGGCACATACTTGTAGTACGGTACCTCAGATTCCACAAGTTTATATTTCAAGGCAAGTTGCTGGTGAATAATCCTGGCTACTTGGTTGTGCCTGTGCAAGTACTCGCCGTTAGCCAGACGAGAACAACCAGAAATAATATGTCTGATGGACTCACCCGGACGGTGACATGCCCGACACACGTCAACCGTCCCGTCCTTCATAATATATTTCCGATAGTTGTTCGTCAACATAACTTCGTCCATAATCGCACAGACAAAACCTTCAGTTTCTCCAAAGAGGTCGCCGAAGCGTAACCAGGATACGGACGCTAGAAAATCTACATCGGGCCCATGAAGAGCCCGGTAGAAGCGCCCGTGAAGCTCCTTGCCTTGCCATACTTCCTTGCGGTCATCGGTAGTAAGTACTTCAGGTTTGCGCCAGTTCTCTTTAGCCATGGACAGCGGGGTGAGTCCCTTGTCCACTGCGACCACATCTCGGTGCATACCCACCTCGACTTTTAAAAAATATTCTCTGAGACTGCACATCTCGCGGTTGTGAAGGGACTTCGCGTTTAAAAACCCTCGACCCCCGCACTTCCGCGGGATGTACAGCCTCATCACTGATGATCGTGGGTGATGCATCCGGTTTGCGGTAAGCAGTGTACGAACTCTCCTATCCAGGGCATCGAGTTCGGTCTGAGTCCATTTGAGTACGCCGAAAGAGTACATTAAAACCGGCATGACCCAACCGTTGAAAGCGCGCACCTTGTTTCCGCCTGAAAGAAGGCTATGTAATACCTTGTTCAGGCGTCCAAAGAAGCGCTCCTTCAACGATTGCTTCATGTCAGTTACGTTAATGCCTAACGCTTCCGACATACCCAAATACTTATAGCTTTCGGATGAGGAGAGGGATCTCAGGTGTATGAAATCCGAGAGCTGAATTCCCTCGGATTCCATAATCTCCCCTCGCTTTACATACATGACTGCACATTTGTCCACACCAAATTCCATCCTGATGGCGCTACTGAAAGTTAAGCGACGCATTGCTCGAAAGTATGATCGAATGGCCCGAAAGGTTCTATAATGGTGATAGGTCGCCATCACTTGGGTGATAGAAGGCGCAGCGTTGGAAAGCCTTCCACAAGCTGGACGTAGCCTGGCGAAGGTTGTGGGGATCAGCACGGTGCCAAAAGTACAGGACTGGACGACGTGGCAATGCTTAAAGTCTCTGTCCAGCAGTGGACATGTTTCGGCTGGCGTCCACTTCATCAACTACCACGTGGGTTTGCAAACTATTAGTAGAAATGCGGATATTTCCATAAAGTTTCATAAAATTACTCTCCAGGATTCTCTTATGTACCTTGCTCTTTACAGAGAGTCACAAACACCTGTGCAAGCGCGTGCTACAAGTTAACCGGACCTTCAGTAAGATGACAGCGTTTGGTCTTTTTACTATTGACGCCTCTCTACCGATACCTTTGACTGGACTTATGGCTAAACACGTTATTGTTCTGCTGCAATTTGCTTTACTGTAAAATAATGGTTTAGCGATAGTATATATTATACCAACACCTGGCAATTTCTTCAATACACCAATTGTATTATCACGCACGATAACAGATGTGTTTCTTTAAAAAATTTAATTAACTAAAAAAATATAAAAATGTTTACTAAACGATTCTTATTAATTATCAACCAATCCAAGGTCGTTTATCACGATATGGTGCTGGCAGTTTCTTTCTCAGAAATAAAACTATCCGATAAAGAACTGGAGTTACCGACTTCGCTTGTAGAGTTAGCAACCTAAGATGGCAGTGGGCTGGCCAATTATATTAGAGGAAAGGCCCACGAAGAATAAGATGGATCTGTAGCTACTGGAGCAGATGAGTCCTGACATAGTGTAAAAAGCGTAAAGGAATACGTAGCGTGTGATAGTTTCGAAAAACATTGTGGCTGGATGTAGAACTTGGTGTAAGTCACTATACAACTTTTTGTAAGTTATATGTTAACTAATAAATAGGGTTAGGGTTATATCGTTCATTTGTCGCTGAACAGCTGGTAGCATAATAAACTTAGTGGTACATCGAAGATAACATGAGGAACTACTCCACAGCTCCAGTTACATTGTATTATGTTTTTACTTTTTCTTAATTTATCATATAAACACATCTTCAATCAACACTTTCAAATTCATCTAATAACACAAATATACACACTTACATATCATATTTTTAGCCACACACAAAAACTTACATATACAGTTATTTCCCTAAATAATTCTACAGTGCCTTATTTATATACTTTTCCGCCTGTTGTTAAGCTTATTTTTGACTTTTTTCGGTTCCATTGCGTTTGTGATCTCTGTTATTCATCTCTCAAATCTCTCAAATGGCTAATTTAGTAGATAGCTAGTTTGGTAGATTGTGATTTTTTAGTGGATTTGGACGATATTTCAGTTGCAAATGCTCATTGCTGTCTTCCGGAAGAGTGCACAAAATACTTAAAGATATCAAATAACTCCACTACGATTTTACATATTAACGTACGCAGTATAAAAAAGAACTTCGACCAACTCTTAGCGTTACTATCCCTATTTAAAGTTGATGGTGATATCTTTATATTGACTGAGTGTTGGTAAAGTAAAATCATAAACCCTTAGATGGCTACAACTCCCACATAACATACAATAATAAAAATCAGAATGAAGGAGTAGTAATGTACATTAAAAGCTATATTCAGTGTACCGTTCAGGAGCCTGTTTTTACAAATGGTAACTGTCTTTCTTGCCAAATCAATAACGAGCTAGCAATAATCGCCGTATATCGTTCGCCCTCTTTAAATTCTAAAGAAGACTTTGATAATTTCCTAGATAGTCTGGACTATGTTCTTATAACATTAAATAATTGTAATAGTATATACCTCATCGGAAATGCTAACATAGATATCAAACCGTCTAATACAGATGAACGACGTGCTAATTACTTAACCCTAAACGCCACCCATGGCCTCTTACCTGGACATTACCTTCCTACTAGAATCAATAATTGTATTGATCACGTTCTTTTAAAATCCAATAAATCTACATGTATACTTGTCTTGGAATTCCACGGACACATTTTCACGGATCACCTTCCACTACTAATACGTGTGGATGGTCCAGGATTGGCGAAACAGACGGTTCCAGCTTATAAGACGATAAAAATTGATTACCCTAATGTCAAAGATATGGAAAGTCATGATTTCTCTCAAGTCACTAACACAGAAGACCCTATAATAATAATATAGCTGCCACTTGTGTGATAAATATAGTTCAATCTATTCTTAAAAAACACACCCGTATTATCAATGTACTTAGAAAAGAACAAAACCTAAAGCCCTGAATTACTCCAGGTCTATTACGTTGCATTCGACATTGCGATAAACTCCATAAAAAAGCCCGTAAATCACTCAATAATGATATCGTCCAAATTTTCATATAAACGCTACCGAAATTATTGTAATAATCTTCTCAAGAAGCTTAAAACAGCATATGAAAAGTCAGAATTGGAAAAAGCCAAACGTAACTCTAGAACACTCTGGAACAAAATAAAAAGATTACACACACCAAAAAAAGATGTGCTCCTCCTCTAGAACTTTTAAAAACATGTGCGGATCCGTATGCTGCAGCCGATCAAGTTTGTAAATTCTTTGCCAACATAGGCACAGACCTAGCCTCTAAAATCGCGGCCCCCAGAGTCATTTTCATTTTCTCCACGAAAAACTTCCTCCCCTTCTTCTTTTGTAATTCTTAATGTTGAATATTCTGAGGTTGAGTCTACCATCATGAATTTAAGACATGATAGTGCCACTGGGTGGGACGGGATACACTCTATTCTCCTCAAAATATGTCGCAAACCTCTTATTCCCGTTATAACACATATAATAAATATATCAATTGCGACAGGAATTTTTCCAGAACCCTTTAAGAAGGCCTTAGTCCATCCGGTGCATAAGGGCGGGAGCAGAGACTGTGTGAATAATTACAGACCGATTTTGGTTCTCTCGGCAATATCTAAGGTTATGGAAAGGTTGATAAATGGTCGGCTACTCAACTTTCTATACAAACATAAAATCATAGCGTGCAACCAATATGGCTTTAAAAAAGGTTTATCTACGGAAGATGCAATTGCCGACCTAACGGAAACTATTGCTAAGAATTTAGATGATCATCGTAAATGCCTTTCAATATTCTTGGACCTGCAGAAAGCCTTTGACACGGTCTCTTCCCTCTCGTTCCTACGCTCCTGTCGAAATTGGAAGCCATTGGCATTTGAGGAACACCGCATGAGCTTTTCAACAGCTACCTCCAAAACAGGAAACTCCGTGTCAAGGTCGATTCACACACTAGTGATGAAGAAATCATCACATACGGAGTTCCGCAAGGCAGTGTGATAGGACCCACACTATTCCTAATATATAAATGACCTTTGCACACTAGCACTCCCCATCACGAAGATATTCACATATGCTGACGATACCCCGATCGTAGTATATGGGGATACATGGACTGACGTGAAATATAATGCAGAACATTCGCTACATACGGTTGTGAGGTGGCTGCAGAATAACCTTCTGTCACTTAATTTGGCTAAAACCAATTTTATTCCTTTTTTTGTTAGTCAAAGGACCAAAACCCCATCCGATATAAATGTTCTTGCTCATACCTGTTTGGACTCCTCTTCGTGTTCAGGTATAGCACGATCTCGTGTCAGTCAAACTAAGTACCTGGGTGTGGTGATTGATGACGGACTAAAGTGGTACTCCCAAATTGAAAGCCTAACATCAAGGGTCAGGAAACTTATTTATATCTTTAAGTCTCTCCAGGCAATGCGCTGGCTCCAAAACACTAAAAATGGTGTTTCTTGCACTTTGCCAGTCCGTCATCAATTATTGTATTCCGGTCTGGGGTGGCACCGCTAAGACTAAACTGCTTGGGTTGGAGCGCGCCCAGAGGGCTGTGCTCAAGGTGATGCTCAGCAAGCCGTATAGATTTCCCACAAGTGAATTGTATGCGGAATGCAGGGTACTTACTGTGCGGCAGCTCTTTGTGCTCAATGCCACCCTCATTTTCACTCTTTGTACAGCCTTCTACTAAAATTAAATGAACCTATGTTGGAATGTCATGGTATTGTATACGAATGTTTTTGTGACAATAAACTTTTATTTTTTATTTTTTTTATTATTATTTGCTATTGTATTATTCTTTTACAATTCGTTAAATTCATTTTTTTATGTAAACGTGTAGGCAGATTATTTTGTTGGTATTAATTTGGTGTTTGGAATACGTCTTATGACATTGTTGATCAAATATATCGTGGGATAGGTTGAAAATACACGGAGTGATGAAGAGTATGATAAATATGTGATGCGCTGACAATAGTGTAATTCTACATTTCCTGTTTTGGCCAGTTTTCAGTAATACTTATCGATAACTAAATTAATACGTATTATGAATGTTCTGTTGGATGTTAAACACTCGGTTCAGTGCTGATAGTCAGTCATATTAGTCATGACTAGAGATTGGATTATGTTCAAATTTTAATATGTATTTGCAAATTATGGCTGTTTTTTTAACGTAATGCATATAGTTATAGTTTAAAATAATTTATGGATAAAAATGAATGAATATGTGGAGTTTTGTTTGTGAATGAATGGAGGAAGGGTATTTTACCAAAATTTGAATTGAGTCTCGACCGGGTTTACTTGTATGGACGCCGTGGCTTTTAAGAAGTTTTACTGCTTTCTCGTCTGCGCTAGCAACTTCTCTTCGGACATAAAGAGATGTAATGCTAGCTGTTTGATATAATTAACATTAAACGCACGCCGGATTCAACAAGAAATTCGCTCGCGCCAGGTTTGAGTTATGTATATCGAGCAGTAAAGTATCGAGCTATTTTTGTACACTATTTCGATAAGGCTATTGCTGCTCTGGAAAATCGTACTACCAAACAGGTAGAGGCAAAAGAGGAGTGAAGATCTAGTGGTAACGGCATGGACAAGCACAATACTCTATGTATTTTATTTCATCACCACTGCTCTCAAAACGGTGAAGAAAAACATAGTGAGGAACCCGAGGATATCCTGTAACCAAAAGTTCGAAGACATGACATCTACCAACCTGCACTGGACCCGCGTGGTGGATTACAGCCCACTCCCTCTAATAGAGGCCTGTGACCAAGCAATGGAAACATTAACTGATTATGATTATACTAAGTTAAGCCGCGCTTGCCTGGGTTGGTCCGTGATTAGTTGAGTTGTCTAGAAGCAGACCTCAATATAGTTAGAAAAAAAAACTAAGCAGATGATGAATGAGTCTTTGTATATTATTAACGACAACAGCACTCCTAATTCATTGTGCAATTTGACAGCAAAGATGATTATTTGATTAATGTTCAATTTCCTTACGATAAATCATTAGGCGAATTTAGAAATAGGATTACCCGGAAATAACGAAAATATGATCATTTATCATCAAAAAGCCGCAGGAATAAGAAACATACTAAACATGTGGGCCAGCTCAAATCGTCCAGTTAAATTAGTACTCAATAATAAACTGGACAAAGACGTCCAAAAAATAGTTCAACCTTTCAATATTGTGTTTTCTGTATTCTGCTATTCTAAATACAAAATAAGAAAGGGTTATATCACTCCAAGTGAAAAGAAGTATCAAATAATGATGTTCTTAACTGTTTCATTTTTCAATGTGTTTAGTTTCTATCATATGCTCAACGACCGAGTCAGCGAGTCTTTGGAATATTATAACAAATGTTCCGTGATTGGTAACCTCTTCTTTTTATTAAGTTATCTACTGTTGCTAATTTTTAACATTGTGCAAAGCCGCAGTCACATTTCTCTCATTTTGAGGATCCAAGAAATTCACAGAAAGAGTAGCATAAACACCCGAAGGTACATTATTAAGAACTGGATCTTACTTCCTAGTGTATTTTTGACTGCTGTTATGCCTCTTTTGTTTTTTTATATATACCAAGAGGTCATTTATTTTTCCAATGTAAGTGGCGATTTACAAATGATAGCAGTCGATTTGAGTATAGTATATAATTTTCGACTTATGGCATTATTAACGATGTATCTTGAAGAGTGGGCTAAGAACGTACTACGAATGAATAATGAAGAAAACAGTAATGAAAATTGTAAACAAATCTTTGTGTTGTATGAATATATTTTAGAAAGTTACAAGCTGCATGGTAAGATTTTTCAAGTATTGGTAAGTTATTTTTTTTTTCAAATTATATTGATTTTAATCTATCAAAAACATAATATTAGATAAAGAGTTGAGAGAGACCATTTGCACGGAGATATTTTTTACATCAGATTTTGTTGTTTTTGTTAAACAGATTTCGTGGCGAGCATTAGACACATTCATTCGCGGTTTCTGGTTTTTGGCACTATTTTTGTTACAACTTCATGACCCAACAGCAACAGAAGAAGAAGTATGCATTTTTGTAATAACATTTTACATCATACTGATACTTGTCTAGTGTCCATTGAATGGCATTGCCTGTTTTGAACTTAATAACTATTTTTTATATATTCATGTTTAATTAACCCAAGCAGAAAAATATTTCCTAAATACTCACCTTTAAATTTTACTTCGATATCGGCTTAAACATCCTCTGAAGCCATGAAAACGCCAACTTTTGTAAATCGAAAATTTAATTTTGTTCGGCTAACCGCAACGTGTCTTTATAAAGAACGCGTCTTTTCGGTCGGTTTTCCGTTCATTCGTTCATTTCTTATAAAAAGAACGGGACAATCAAGTGTTCATGCTTACGAGTATATTGGGAAAGGGCGTATCATAATAAAATCTTATATTCTCTTTGCCGACTCAAATGAATTAATTGAGATAAGGGTTCCTGCCCTAAATAGTGACGATGATAAGTAAGAGGTTCACGGTCGGACTAACATGGGCTACCGTCATCATAATAATATCTTCTCATTTTTTTTCTAGCGTTACATAAGCACTGTGTATGCAAACGTAGTAATATTTGGATGGATTATGAAGGACACCGTTTTAATAGTCATAACGAGTTTGCAATGTGAGAAGTTCCATGTTTCTGTGGAGGAAGCTCAGTCAGCGTGTATACAGCGAGTGATGGATATGAACTGTTCAGGTAAAAAAGCTTCAAAACGAAAAACTACAGCTTTTTCTTGTCTATTTATTTCCATAAACAGAAAGAGAATAATAATTTAGAAAATAAACTGATGACGAAAGGGAAAGATTCTTGATATGAACCATGCATTATTCGTTATGATTGCCAAACTTAAGAGACGCATTACTCGAAAGTATGTTCGAATGGACCGAAAGGTTCTATAATGGTGATAGGTCGCTATCACTTGGCTGATAGAAGGCGCAGCGTTGGAAAGCCTCCCACAAGCTGGACGTAGCCTGGTGAAGCTTGTGGGAATCAGCACGGTGCCAAAAGTACAGGACTAGACGACGTGGCAATGCTTGAAAGTCTCTGTCTAGCAGTGGACATGTTTTGGTTGGCGTCCACTTCATCAACTTACACGTGGGTTTGCAAACTATTAGTAGAAATGCGGATATTTCTATAAAGTTTCATAAAATTACTCTCCAGGATTCTCTTATGTGCCTTGCTCTTTACAGAGTGTCACAAACACCTGTGCAAGCGCGTGCTGCAAGTTAACCGGACCTTCAGTAAGATGACAGCGTTTGGTCTTTTCACTATTGACGCCTCCCTACCGATACCTTTGACTGGACTTATGGCTAAATACGTTATTGTTCTGCTGCAATTTGCTTTGCTGTAAAAAAATTGATACACTAGTATAAAGTATAAGTATACCAACGCCTAGCAATTTCTTCAAAACACCAATTGTATTATCGCGCACGATAGCAGATGTGTTTCTTTAAAAAGTTTAATTAACTAGCACAAAATATATAAAATATTTACTGAACAATTCTTATAAATTATCAGCCAATCCAAGGTCGTTTATCACCATATGGTGCTGGCAGTTTCTTTCTCAGAACTAAAACTATCTGATAAAGAACTGGAGTTACCGACTTCGCTTGTAGAGTTAGCAACCTAAGACGGCAATGGGCTGGCCAATTATGTTTGGGAAAAGGCCCTCGAAGAATAAGATAGACCTGTAGCTACTGTAGCATATAAGTCCTGATATGGTGTACCTAAAAAACGTAAATGAATGCGTAGCGAGTGATGGTTCCGAAAAACATCGTTGGACCGGCAACCCTGAAAGGTAAAACATGCAGAGGCTGGATGTAGAACTTGGTGTTAGCAGCAGAGGTCACCTCTTCAGCAGTGTATTCCTATAACCTACATTGATTTGAAGGAAGACAAATAAGGTATGTAGCTACAAACCTAAAATGCTTGAAGGTACTAGAATAATTAAGGCGAATCAGCAATCTTTAATTATGTAATACGACATATAACATGATGAATGTGACTTTGAATGGTGACTAATCAATAGGGTTATACCGTTCATTTTTCACTGACAACTGGTAGCATAATAAACTTAGTAGTACATCGAAGACATCATGTGGAACTACTCCACAGCTCCAGTTAAATTTATACTCCACAATAAACTAGACGAAGCTGTGCTAAAAATAATTCAACCTTTTAACTATATGCTCTCTCTATTCTTTTCTTCTAAATTTAAAATAAGGGACAGTTATATCACGCCATGTGAAAAAAAGTATCACATATTGATATTCATTGTTGTCTCATTTTTCAATGTGTTTAGTATCTACTGCTTGTTTAACAACGTGGATATGGATTCTGAGGAAAAGTATCGTAATGGGACCGTTTTTTCTTTCTTCTTCTATTGCATCGGCTACATACTGCTGGTCATTTATAACATTATTCATAGCCGTAGCCACGTTTCTCTCATTTTAAAGATTCAAGAAATTCATAGGAGCATCGATATTAGCAAGGGTATCCCAAGTTATATCATTTACAATTGGATATTATTTGCTATGATATTATTTTTTTACATTTCATTAAATACATTTTTTTATGTAAACGTGGAGGACATTTATTTTGTTGACATTAGTGGTGATTTACTGATTGTTGCCTTTGATATTAATTTGGTGTATGGCATACGTCTTATGGCATTGTTGATCAAATATCTCGTGGAATGGGTTGAAATCACACGGAGAATAAGTAGTGATGAAGAGGATGATGAATATTGTAAAGGTATATTTAAGCTATATCAAAAGATTTTAGAAGCTTACAAGCTGCACAATAAGGTTTTCCAAGAATTGGTAAGTTGGTGTTTGCTTTTATAACCGGCCATTTCTTGAATACATAAAAGTAGAAAATACAAAACTATAAGCCACACATAGGGAGGAATGAAAGGATATAGGCTTTGGCCTAACGGGACTATGCGGCTTGATTAAAAAATAAATATGATGTTAATTGAAGCAAAAGAGTCTCTGTCATTCATTATTGTCTCTATGATTTCGTTTTCTTTTTCATAGATTTTAAGCCGGACCATGGACTCGTTCACTCGCGGATTATGTTATTTGCTGTTATATTTACTACAATTGCAAAAGCCGGGAGCATCACAAAAAGAAGTAAGTACAATAATAATCAATGGTCCTTCGAGCCGGATCAATGCTTGGGTCCAATCGTGACTATAATCTATATTGGTGTGAAATCATAATTATTAACGAAAATAACACAGTAAAAAGAAATGCCCCTATTAGAGCGCGTCGTGGCTAGAAGGAAGCGACGCTCGTGGAGACGGGGCTCCCGCGGGGGAACCCGCGCCTTCCCCGCAGTCGTCCTCGCATATGTGATGCGCTGTTGGATGTTCAGTCTTATTAGTCAATTAATTGTAGTAATCAGTGACTAGATTGGATTATGTGCAAATTTGAATATGTATTTGCAAATTATGGCTTTTTTTAACGTTATGCATATAGTTATAGTTTAAAAGAATTTATATCTATAATTCGGCTAATCGTGCATATTTTGGGCAAGTTACTCTTAATTTTACCTTTTACTAACTGGGAAGATGCAAAAATGATCCGCAAATAATACACACAAATTAAAATTGTGTCCATTGACCTCAGCAGGTGTAGATACGATCGTTTTCAAGTTATAAAAATATTTTAAATAAAAGAATGCGCAATCGTACTACTGATAATTTAAGACAGTACTAGATTATTAAAGTTTTCAAGAAGGGAAATGATAATACGAGTATCTCATCGAAATGTAGTAAATAATAAAAAAAAAACATTATTTTGTAGAACTTATTTCAATTTTGTTGCATATGTCGAGCATTATATGAATATTCTGACCATTTAATGTTGCATATAATCCGGTCATTAGTCATGACAAACCAACAGAGCGCTTGCATTTATTATTCATTCGCATTAGTTTTGAAAAAAATATTATTAAATAAGAAGTATGATTTCAGCGTGACATAAACACTACATGCGTTATCTTAATAATAGTTTTATGGATTATGA
Source organism: Noctua fimbriata (assembly GCA_905163415.1). NCBI lineage: Eukaryota > Metazoa > Arthropoda > Insecta > Lepidoptera > Noctuidae > Noctua > Noctua fimbriata. Next base: position 14,647,186 of record LR990936.1, read on the forward strand.
AGGATATAGCTCTGGTAATTATAACTAGCCTGCAATGCCAGAAATTTCATATACTCGTGGAAGAAGCCATGTCAACGTGTATACAGCGTGTAATGGATACGAATTGCCCAAGTAAGAACTATATATTTTATTATATCAAACCGAGAAGAAGCCCAGAACGGATTCAACAAGAAATTCGCTCGCGCCGGGTTTGGGTCATGTATGGTGGTGGATGGGAGATGTTCTTCAATAAATCAAGCGATGCTTGAAGACATATTCACACGCGCTCAGTGTAGCCAAAGCTTTATGATGATGTAATTTTGTCAAAATTAAAACATGTCAGTTAATAACAGATACATACTTCTTAATTAATTATTCCTTAATGAACCTTAAGTATTATTCCAGAGAGTCACAAACGTCTTTGCAAGCGCGTCATACAAGTCAACCGGACCTTAACTAACATGACTGCGTGTGGTATGTTTACTGTGGACGCTAGTCTACCGCTACCTTTGACTGGACTTATGACTAACTACATTATTGTACTGCTGCAGTTTGCTTTTCTCTAAATTATGTAACTGTGTATTGAAATCATTGGGAACTAATACTAATTAAATTGTTGAAAGCAAATTGTTTTTATTGTTATCCCTAGTCCCAAGTAAGTCCTAAGTCCAAAGTAATTGATGAATGAAACAGTAATCCTTTTCTGTAAATTGACAGCAATCGTGATTGATTACTCTCGACTTTATAAAGATCATTGATAGAAATGAAATGAAATTACATACCGATAGAATCAGTCTTTACAAGATTGATTGTTTATTTGTCGTCTTACAGTGGAACTTATGACAACTAAAAAAAGGCTGAAAGAATAAAAAACATAAAATAACATGTTGGCCACCTCAAATCATCCAGTTAAAACGTTCCTTAATAATAAACTGGACAAAGACGTCCAAAGAATAGTTCAACCTTTCAACATTATGCTCTCTGTATTCTTCTCTTCTAAATTCAAAATAAGAAAGGGTTATATCACTCCGTGTGAACAAAAATATCACATATTGCTGTTTGTAATTTTTTTATTTTTAAATATCTTTTGCATGTATAGTATGTTCAGCAAAGAAGAAGCTGATGATGAAAAGCTGTACAATAATGCTTCTCTGTTTGCTTTTATTATCTATTGTCTCATCTACATGATATTGTTGGTTATTTGTAATATTTTTCATAGCCACATCAACGTTTCCCTGATTTTGAAGATCCAAGAAATTCATAAAAGCGTCGATATTAGTAAAACTGTTCCAAGTTATGTAGTTCGTAGTTGGATCACATTTGCGATCGTATTCTGCACGCATGTAATCACAACTACTACATTTTTTATGAAACTTCACCATATTTCATAGACATCACCGGCGACTTATTAATTATACAACTCGAAATTAATTTAGTTTATGGTATTCGTCTCATAATTTTGTTGACAAAATATCTCGAAGAATGGGTAAATCAAGTATTAATTTTAAATGAAGACGAAGAAAATGAAGAGTGTTGTGAGAAATGGTTTAATATTTATCAAAATATTTTAGAAGCTTACACGCTGTACGCCAAGATTTTCCAAGTGATAGTAAGTTAATTTATCTAATTGATCGCGCTTCGAACCATAAATTTTAATTTCGTGGACTATCCTGGTGCTTCCCCCTTAAAGCAGTATTGTTTTAATCTTATTCCAGAGGGGAAAGAGTTGGTGCTAGACATCCTCTACGCCTCCGTCTCTTTCCCACACTCAAGTGACATTAAAACAATACTACTTTAAGATGTTATGGTAACCCCCCTTTTTTTTTCGGATCGGAAATCATCAAATGACTCCCCCCACTCCGGGTGGAGCGGAAGGGGGTGTAATACTTCTACTGACTAAAAATGGTATTTGTTACGTAGTTATTTTATTCTATTTAATCATTTTCAGGTTTTATGCGAAATCATAGACTCGTTCACTCGAGGTTTGATGTATTTTGAGGTTTGCTTGTTATTACAGACCCTAGCGGCATCACAAAATGGAGTAAGTAGTGTTATATTGTTATCACTTTCTTGAAAGATATCTTTCACATCCCCTAGACTCTAAAGTCTTATAAAAGTTGTGATGGTTGAAAACATGAGTCCATGTTGATTTAGACACATTTCGATCACATTTTTGTCTTTTGCACTCATGTAGTAAGTTGATATTAAACAGGGTGTAAACGGACCCTTCACGAAGCCATCAACCAAGTATTCTGTACATACTAAGTAACTCTACTCAAAAATTGTTGCTTCGAAACGACTTTTTTTTTGGGGTGAAAAAATACGTTTTACGTTTAGGATACAATGTAATGCACTCACAGCATTGTGCTGCAGGTTGCATTGAATAGTACTGGGGTCATGGAGGTATTGAAAGTATAGTAATAACATTAAAAATTTTGTTGAAAAAAAAAACGTCGAATTTGAAACAAATATGGCGGCGCGGTGCACATAACGTTCAACCAATCAGCGCGCGAGCTACGTTCCGTCGCATACAATTTCACAATTTGACGGTTTCACTTCAATCTCGCGAGATAGATTATAATCTAACGGTTTTTATAATTTCACGGTGACATATATACTGGAGTCAAAAAAGAATTAAAATGATATATAATAATTAAATATATGTTTAGCTACCTTGTTGGTCATCATTAGCTCGTTCTCTTGACCTTTGATATGCTCTTTATAGATTCTGTATCAAGTTGGTAGTCAACAACAACAAAATCACATAACAACAAAACACAACAACAAACAATACCAACAACAACATGCAACTTAATATCATATTATATTTCCAGCCTACCATGAGCTATTTAGATGTTAGTGCAATATTTGTGTGGATTATGAAGAACATAACATTGATAATTATGACAAGCTTGCAATGCGAGAAATTCCATATATTTGTGGAGGAAGCTGAATCGGTGTGTATACAGCATGTGACGAATACTAAATGCCCAAGTAAGATATTTGTTTTTTTTTTGCTAACATCTAAAGAATAACTCCTCTGTCTGTTACATTAAGAGGGAACAATGCCTGCAAGACCAAAAAAAAAATAAAAAAAATAAATTGGTATTTGAAGAAACTATTGTCAACGCCGCCCCCGTAAAGTTCGATCGGGACAGCTGCAGCTCAGACAGGTTATATCACAAAGTCCACCGAGTGGTTAGTGCCTAAGCTGGTGTCAGAGTTTTTATGCCGCCCATGGACTGACTTGGCTTTACGTGCGTCGAGAAATACCTTTCAGGGTTGCTGGCATCGATGTATTCCTTCACCGAAGCAAGTGATAATTATATATTACGCAGATGAATCTGAAAAATCAGAAGTACGTGTCATGATATTATACCTTCTTGTTACAGTAACAATAATATTTTTTTGTGTATTTGCCATCTTTAGAATGTACTTAGACAAAAACTATTTTAAAAGTGAAAGTGATGTCAAATGTATTCGTGCTTGTGGTGCATTCAATGTTTGGTTCCAGGAAACACACAGCTAGATTATAATATACATGTTTGCCTTTACAGAGAGTGTCGGACATCTGTGCAAGCGCGTGCTACAAGTTAACCGGACCTTCAGTAAGATGACAGCGTATGGTCTGTTTATTGTGGACGCCTCTCTACCGATACCTCTGACAGGACTCATAACTAAATATATTATTGTACTGTTGCAGTTTGCTTTGCTATAATAATAAAACATTTGTGATCTGTGCTAAATCAGGTGAATTTTATTAATTTAAGAGAATTCTTAAAAACATGTATCTTTATAATTAAATGTGTGTAAATGTAATCAAGCTTATTTAACTACAACAATAAATTATATTCATAGAGTTCCTAGACGAAGCAATCTTTTACCTGATCTGACAGGAACCAAATAAATGCTCAAATAATCAATATCATAAAAATTGATTTCTTTAGTATAAATTAAATTAACCTAATAAAATTAATTTGTCTAACAGCAGAACACTTAACTACAAACACATCAGAAAGGACAAGCTCGAGTTGAACTCGCAAACTAATGGTTTCGTACCACCGTACAATATTTAAATTCATTCAAATACACGAAACCCCTTTTACTCTTTTTGTTTTTATTAATTGTAGTAATAGCTGCCATTGTAATACGCACTCTAAAAATTTCAAATATCTACTTAAAACATTTCAAAAGATACACCCTTGTGACAAATTGAAGGACAGAGAAACAGTGACGCCTTAGAACTAGGGTCCTGTTGGCTTCCTTTTTTACGGAACCCTAAAACTAAGTCTAATCTATTTAATGTTATTCTTATTACGTACTGAATTAATCGCATCCATCATTTATAGAAAAAAAAATCATTTCTATTCTAACAGCGGAAAGTGTAGCAAGCTAATAAATAAATAAATCATGCCGAAAATTTCAAATCGTCAAGTTAAATTGTCTCGCGATAATAAACTGGACAAAGACGTCCTAAGATTAGTGCAACCCTTTAACATTATACTCTCTGTATTTTTTACTTCAAAATACAAAATTAGAAATAGTTGTATTACTCCGTGTGATAAGAAATGTCAGATATTGCTGTTCTTTACTATTTTGTTTTTCAATGTGTTCTGCATGTATTCTTTCTTTAGCGAAAAAAACGGTAGTTCAGCTACGTTAATAAATGTGAAAACTATGGCGCTTACAATTTTTTGTTTTTATTTAACTATGTGTTGCCTTAGCTGCATATTGTTGATTATTTGTAACATTGTTCATAGTCGTAGCAACGTCTCACTTATTTTAAAAATCCAAGAAATTCAAAGGAGTGTCAACATTGGCAAGAATGTCCGAAGTTACATCATCTGGAATTGGATCTCAATTTTTACAGTTTTCAGTATTATTCTTTTGTCAGAATTACCATTTTACATAATAAAGCCGTCAATTGATTTAATTGACGTTGGCACAGGATTACTGGTTATTCAATATGATTTAAATTTAATTTATGGGATTCGTCTGACAACTTTGCTCACAACGTATGTTAAAGAATGGGTTCGTAACATCCAGTTAATAAATCATGAAGAACAATACTGTGACACCTTTTTTAAGACGTATCACAATATTTTAGAAGCTTACAAACTGTATGCAAATTGTTTCCGAGTATTGGTAAGGCGGTTTTTGTTTACATGGTTAGAATAATATTATACCAGTTAACCCAACTCGTGCAACAATGTCTTCTGTTTCAGATAGTGTACAGAACATTTGATACTTTTTACCGTAGTTTCGGGTTTATGCAGCTACAAATAATATGTATGCAAAATCAAGTCACGTCACCTAACGCAGTAAGTACAATTATGCATATTGTGCGTTACTGCGTATTTATTTCGCTTTAGTAAATGCAGCTCAACATGTCATGTCAACATGTATTTTGATTCATTTTATGAACAATTCGAACAGTTTTTCTTTTGTTAATATTATGTAAAATCTATATAATGTTTGTGCCTGCAGGCATTCGTACCTACTTTCACAACTTTTATTCATTTCACTGTATCATTAAGGAGCAATTCAATCTTCATGTTTAAGTGATATTTGTTACTTTTAGATCCTTATTCTGGGCACCAGCGTTATTTTAATACTAATGATTGTAAAGTATATGACACTTATAATAATAACATGCTGGCAATGTGAGAAGTTCTATGCATCTGTGGAGGAAGCGGAGTCTGTTTGTATACAGCGTGTGATGGATACAAACTGCCCAAGTAAGTACAAAACTACAAAATAACTATTTCTGAATATCCACAATTAACCATTTGCTTATTATCTCACAGAGAGTGTCAGACATCTGTGCAAGCGTGTACTTCAAGTTAACCGGACCTTCAGTAAGATGACAGCGTGTGGTCTGTTTATTGTGGACGCCTCTCTACCGATACCTTTGACAGGACTCATAACTAAATATATTATTGTACTGTTGCAGTTTGCTTTGCTTTAATAGTATGTTCGTGATCTGTGCTAGATAAGGTGAATGTTATTGATTTAAGAGAATGTTCTTTATAATTAAATGTGTGTAAATGTAATCAAGCTTATTTAACTGCAACGATAAATCATATTATTCATAGTGTACCTAGACGAAGCAATCTTATACATGATCTGACAGAAACCGATTAAATGCTCAAATAATCAACATCATAAAAATTGATTACTTTAACCTAATAAAATTCATTTGTCATCTAACAGCAGAACACATAATTACAAAAACATCAGACCGGACAACTGCGAGTTGGATTCGTACACGAATGGTTCCGTATCACCGTACAATAATTAAATACACTTAAATACACGAAACCCCTTTTACTGTATTTTGTTTTTATTAATTGTTGTTATAGGCATCCACCATAGTAATACAAACTTCAAAAATTTCAAGTGTCGACGTATTACGGTTTAAAACAAACGGTGACAAATTGCCGGACGGAGAGACTGTGGAGCCTTAGTAATAGGGTAATATTGGCATCCTTTTTTCCTTTTTTTTTCCTTTTATTGAAATAAATACATTTTTTTTTTTTTTTTACGGAATCCTAAAAATAACAATAATTTGTATGATGTTAATTTAATTACGTACTGAAATAATCACTTCCTTCATTTAGGGAATTAAAATTCATTTCTATTCTTACAGCGGAAAGTGTAGCAAGCTTATAAATAAAGAAACCATGTCGAATATTTCAAACCGTCCATTCGTCGTTAATAAACTAGACAAAGACGTCCATAGATTAGTGCAACCCTTCAACATTATGCTCTCTGTATTTTTAACTTCAAAATACAAAATTAGAAATAGTGTTATTACTCCGTGTGATACAAAATCCCAGATATTGCTGTTCTTTACTATTTCATTTTTCAATGTGTTCTGCATCTATTGTTTGTTCAACGAAGAAAACAATAATTGAGCTGCGTTAATAAAAGTGAATAAAACGGCGCTTCCAATTTGTTGCTTTTATGTCACTATGTGTTGCCTCAGCTACACACTATTCATTGTTCACAGTCGTAGCAACGTTTCAATTATTTTAAAGATCCAAGAAATTCATAGAAGTATCGACATAAGCAAGAGTGTTCGAAGTTACATCATCTGGAATTTAATCTCAATTTTTACAGTTTTCAGTGTTATTCTTTTGTCGGAATTACCAGTTTACGTAATAAAGCAGTCAATTGATTTAATTGACATTGGCTCTGTATTACTCGTTGTTCAATATGATTTAAATTTTATTTATGGGATTCGTCTGACAACTTTGCTCACAACGTATCTTAAGGAATGGATTTATAAGATCCACTTAATAAATAGTGAAGAACAAAATGAAGAATACTGTGAACATTTTTTTAAGACGTATCACAATATTTTAGAAGCTTACAAACTGTATGCTAAATGTTTCCGAGGTTTGGTAAGGCGGTGTTTGCTTACATGGTTAGCTAATTATTCCAGTTCTCCCAACTCGTGCAACAATATCTTCTGTTTCAGATATTGTACAGAACATTTGAAACTTTTTATCGTAGTCTCGGGTTTATGCAGCTACAAATAATATATTTGCAAAATCAAGTCACGTCACCTAACGCAGTAAGTACAATTATGCATATTGTGCGTTACTGCGTATTTATTTCGCTTAAGTAAATACAGCTTAACGTGTGATTTTAATGTTGTTTTAGATTTTATGAATCGGTATTTTGATTCATTTTATGAACAATTCTTACAGTTTTTCTTTTGTTAATATTATGTAAAATCTACATAATGCCTGCAGGCATTCGTACCAATTTTCACAATTTTTATTCATTTCAATGTATCATTAAGGAGCAATTCAATATTCATATTTAAGTGATATTTGTTACTTTTAGATCCTTATTCTGGACGCCAGCGTTATTTTAATACTATTGGTTGTAAAGTATATGACACTTGTAATAATAACATGTTGGCAATGAGAGAAGTTCTATGCGTCTGTGGAGGAAGCTGAGTCTGTTTGTATACAGCGTGTGATGGATACAAACTGCCCAAGTAAGAACAAAACTACGGCAGTTAACTACAAAATAACTATTTCTGAATTTCCACAATTAACCATTTGCTTATTATCTCACAGAGAGTGTCAGACACCTGTGCAAGCGCGTGCTACAAGTTAACCGGACCTTCAGTAAGATGACAGCGTGTGGTCTGTTTACTATAGACGCCTCTCTACCGATACCTCTGACAGGACTCATAACTAAATATATTATTGTACTGTTGCAGTTTGCTTTGCTTTAATAGTATTTTTGTGATCTGTCCTTTAACAAGGTAAATTTAAGAGTGTTGTAAATTACATGTACCATTATCTTTATAATTAAATGTGTGTTATTGGAATCAAGCTTATTTAATTACAACGATAAACTATATTCATATTGTAACAAACGAAGTTATCTTTTACCTGATCTGACAGGAACCAAATAAATGCTCAAACGAATGATTCCGTACCATCGCATAATGTTTAAAAACACCCACAAAATACGAAACCCTTTTTTATGATTTACTGTATTCTGTTTAATTGTTATTATAGGTACCATACGCACTATAAAATTTCACGTGTCGACCTACGATTTAAAAAATACAGCCTCGTGACAAATCGATCGACGGACAGACAGTATGGTCTTAGTAACAGGACCCTGTTGGCATTCTTTGGGCACGGAACCCTAAAAATGAATCTAATTTATGTAATGTTATTCTAATTACGTACTGAATTAATTCATTTCTATTCTAACAGCGGAAAGCCTAGCAAGATTTCAAATAAATAAATCATGTCGAAAATTTCAAATCGTTCATTAAAATTGTTTCGCGATAATAAACTGGACAAAGATGTCCTAAGATTAGTGCAACCCTTCAACATTATGCTCTCTGTATTTTTAACTTCAAAATACAAAATTAGAAATAGATATATTACTCCGTGTGATAAGAAATGTCAGATATTGCTGTTCGTTACTATTTCGTTATTCAATGTGTTTTGCATCTATTTTTTGACCAACGATAAAAACAGAAGTTTAGACGTGTTTATCAATGTGAATACTATGGCCATTACAATTTTTTGTATTTATCTCACTATGTGTTGCCTCAGCGTCACATTGTTGATTATTTGTAACATTGTTCACAGTCGTAGCAACGTTTCTCTTATTTTAAAGATCCAAGAAATTCATAGGAATATTGACATTAGCAAGAATGTCCGAAGTTACATCATCTGGAATTGGATCTCAATTTTTACAGTTTTCAGTATTATTCTTTTGATGGAGTTACCATTTTACATAACAAAGCAGTCAATGGATTTTATTGACGTTAGCACTCAATTACTGGTTATACAATATGATTTAAATTTAATTTATGGGGTTCGTCTGACAACTTTACTCACAACGTACCTTAAAGAATGGGTTCATAACATACAGTTAAAAAATAATGAAGAACAAGATGAAGAATACTGTGTCAACTTTTTTAGGACGTATCACAATATTTTAGAAGCTTACAAACTATATGCAAATTGTTTCCGGGTATTGGTAAGGCAGTGTTTTTTTTTAATAGCCTGTACTGTCCCACTGCTGGGCAAAGGCCTAGCCCAATTTCTTCCATGCGTTCTTTTCCCGTGCCTCCTCGAACCAGCCCTCACGGTACGGGTCTAGATCGTCTCGGCACCTCTTTCTGAGCCAGCCTCGTCGGCGTTGTCCGTTTTACGGAAACCATTGTTTGGAAGCTTTTGACCAGCGGTCATTATGCATGCGGCTGACTTGACCCGATTAACCCCAATCTGGCCTAGCCTTCTTCTCAACGTCAACTATGCCCATTTTGGAACGCAGCGCGCAGCGTGGTGTTTCGAACCCTGTCTTGTATTTTGACACCTAGAATGCTGCGTTCCATTGCCCTTTGGGAATCTCCAAGGTGGAACTTCCGAGATTCGGTGAGTGACCAGGTCTGAGCATCGTAGGTTAGAACGGGCTTTCATGGTTAAAATGATTGTAATTCCAGTTCCTCAAACTCGTGCAACGAATTCTTCTTTTTCAGATAATGAATAGAACATTCGATACTTTTTATCGTAGTCTCGGATTTATGCAGCTACAAATAATAGATATGCAAAATAAAGTCACGTCACATAACGCAGTAAGTGCGAGTATGCATATTGTGTACGCGTATATTACGTATTTATTTCGCTGTAGGAAATGCAGATCATTTGTTTTAATGATGTTTTAGCTTTAAGAATCAGTATATTAATTTGATTAATTGTATGACCAATTCAAACAGTTTCTTTTTAATTATGAAAAGTCTATAATCTATATTTTTGCCTGCAGGCACCTATTTACTCAACTTTCATACATTTTTCTATATTGTTAAGGAGCAACTCAATCTTAATATTTAAAAGTGGTATTTGCTACTTTTAGATCTTTATTCTGGGCGTCGTCAGCGTTTCTTTAATACTATTGATTGTGAAGTATATGACACTTATAATAATAACATGTTGGCAATGTGAGAAGTTCTATGCGTCTGTGGAGGAAGCTGAGTCTGTTTGTATACAGCGTGTGATGGATACAAACTGCCCAAGTAAGAACAAAACTACGGCAGTTAACTACAAAATAACTATTTCTGATTATCCACAATTAACCATTTGCTTATTATCTCACAGAGAGTGTCAGACACCTGTGCAAGCGTGTACTTCAAGTTAACCGGACCTTCAGTAAGATGACAGCGTGTGGTCTGTTTATTGTGGACGCCTCTCTACCGATACCTCTGACAGGACTCATAACTAAATATATTATTGTACTGTTGCAGTTTGCTTTGCTTTAATAGTATTTTCGTGATCTGTGCTAGATAAGGTGAATTTTATTGATTTAAGAGAATTTTAACATACATGTATTTTCTTTATAATTAAATGTGTGTAAATGTAATCAAGCTTATTTAACTACAACGATAAATCATATTATTCATAGTGTACCTAGACGTAGCAATCTTATACATGATCTGACAGAAACCAAATAAATGCTCAAATAATCAACATCATAAAAACTGATTACTTTAACCTAATAAAATTCATTTGTCATCTAACAGCAGAACACATAATTACATAAAAATCAGACCGGACAACTGCGAGTTGGATTCGTACACGAATGGTTCCGTACCACCGTACAATAATTAAATACACGAAACCACTTTTACTGTATTTTGTTTTTATAAATTATTGTTATAGGTACCCGTAGTAACACGCACTCCAAAAATTTCAAGTATCGACCCATTACGGTCTAAAAGATACAGCCTTTTGACAAATTGCTGGACGGAGAAACAGTGGAGTCTTAGTAATAGGGTAATATTGGCATCCTTTTTACGGAATCCTAAAAGTAACCCTAATTTCTGTGATGTTAATTTAATTACGTACGGAAATAATCACTTCCTTCATTTAGGGAATTAAAATTCATTTCTACTCTTACAGCGGAAAGTGTAGCAAGCTTATAAATAAATAAACAATGTCGAAAGTTTCGGTAGTCGTCGATAATAAACTGGACAAAGACATCCAAAGATTAGTGCAACCCTTCAACATTATGCTCTCTGTATTTTTAACTTCAAAATACAAAATTAGAAATAGTTTTATTACTCCGTGTGATAAGAAATGTCAGATATTGCTGTTCTTTACTATTTCGTTATTCAATGTGTTTTGCATCTATTTTTTGACCAACGATAAAAACATAAGTTTAGACGTGTTTATCAATGTGAATACTATGGCCATTACAATTTTTTGTATTTATCTCACTATGTGTTGCCTCAGCGTCACATGGTTGATTATTTGTAACATTTTTCACAGTCGTAGCAACGTTTCTCTTATTTTAAAGATCCAAGAAATTCATAGGAATATTGACATTGTGATAAGAAATGTCAGATATTGCTGTTCTTTACTATTTTATTTTTCAACGTGTCCTGCATCTATTGTTTGTTCAACGAAAAAAACAATAATTTAGCTGCTTTAATAAAAGGGAATAAAATGGCGCTTACAATTTCTTGTTTTTATCTCATTAAGTGTTGCCTCAGCTACATACTGTTGATTACTTGTAACATTGTTCACAGTCGTAGCAACGTTTCACTTATTTTAAAGATCCAAGAAATTCATAGAAGTATCGACATAAGCAAGAGTGTCCGAAGTTACATCATCTGGAATTGGTTCTCAATTCTTACAGTTTTCAGTATTATTCTTTTGTCGGAATTACCAGTTTACGTAATAAAGCAGTCAATTGATCTAATTGACATTGGCTCTGGATTACTCGTTATTCAATATGATTTAAATTTTATTTATGGGATTCGTCTGACAACTTTGCTCACAACGTATCTTAAAGAATGGATTTATAAGAACCACTTAATAAATGGTGAAGAACAAAATGAAGAATACTGTAAACATTTTTTTAAGACGTATCACAATATTTTAGAAGCTTACAAACTGTATGCAAAATGTTTCAAAGTATTGGTAAGGCGGTGTTTGCTTACATGGTTAGAATTATATTATTACATTTCCTCTTGCAAAAATGTCTTCTGTTTCAGATATCGTACAGAACATTTGATACTTTTTATCGCAGTCTCGCGTTTATGCAGCTACAAATAATGAATATGCAAAATCAAGTCACGTCACATAACGCAGTAAGTTCAATTATGCATATTGTGCATTACTGCGTATTTATTTCGCTTTAGTAAGTGCAGCTTTACATGTGATTTTAATGTTTGTTTTTTATATTTTATGAAGCTGTATTTTGATTCATTTAATGAACAATTCGAACAGTTTTTCTTTTGTTAATATTATGTAAAGTCTAGATTATGTTTGTGCCTGCAGGCATACGTAGCTATTTTCACAATTTTATTCATTTCACTGTATCACTAAAAAGAAATTCAATATTAGTATTAAAGTGATATTTGCTACTTTTAGATTCTTATTCTGGGCGTCGGCGTTGCTTTTATACTATTGATTGTGAAGTATATGACACTTATAATAATAACATGCTGGCAATGTGAGAAGTTCTATGCGTCTGTGGAGGAAGCTGAGTCTGTTTGTATACAGCGTGTGATGGACACAAACAGCCCAAGTAAGAACAAAAATACGGCAGTTAACCACAAAATAACTATTTCTGAATTTCCACAATTAACCATTTGCTTATTATCTCACAGAGAGTGTCAGACATCTGTGCAAGCGTGTACTTCAAGTTAACCGGACCTTCAGTAAGATGACAGCGTGTGGTCTGTTTACTGTCGACGCCTCTCTACGGATTCCTCTGACAGGACTCATAACTAAATATATTATTGTACTGTTGCAGTTTGCTTTGCTTTAATAGTATGTTCGTGATCTGTGCTAGATAAGGTGAATGTTATTGATTTAAGAGAATGTTCTTTATAATTAAATGTGTGTAAATGTAATCAAGCTTATTTAACTACAAAGATAAATAATATTATTCATAGTGTACCTAGACGAAGCAATCTTATACATGATCTGACAGAAACCGTTTAAATGCTCAAATAATCAACATCATAAAAATTGATTACTTTAACCTAATAAAATTCATTTGTCATCTTACAGCAGAACACATAATTACATAAACATCAGACCGGGCAACTGCGAGTTGGATTCGTACACGAATGGTTCCGTATCACCGTACAATAATTAAATACACTTAAATACACGAAACCCCTTTTACTGTATTTTGTTTTTATTAATTGTTGTTATAGGCATCCACCATAGTAATACAAACTTCAAAAATTTCAAGTGTCGACCTATTACATCCCATCTAATAACACCATTATTGTCGAACTTACCTCGGTGCTTAAAAAAGAGGATATCATAAGCTCAATTAAATCCTATAAAAAGAACCATAACGAGCTACCTACTACAAAGAAAATCAACATGGATGGTCCACCTTTACCTATTTACATCTCAGAAAATCTGAGTACGAGTACCAAACGTCTGTACGCCCTTGCCCGCGACTTTGCAAAGGTAAATGAGTACAAATTTTGCTGGACAGCCCACGGATGTATCTACTTACGGAAGAAAGAAGGTGACACAGCTTGCCGTATTCAAAATGAAGACACCCTAGCCAACCTGAAAAAACTATCGTGACTAGATCTAAGTCTCTGTCTTCTATTTGCTGTGTTTATTCCACTATTGTCCTATCACTTTCTCAATGCTAGATGTTCATACCAAGTCACAGTATCTGTACATATTATTTCAACATTCCAGTTTTTTGATCTTAAATATTCACTCCAGCTCAATCCAACAAGGGTAGCCACAACACATAATCGCAGTATACACACTCACACTATAATCGACACTCCCCCAACAAACACAATCACACGTCAATCGCAAGCTCAAATGTTGAATCTCAGTAGTTTCCCATTATGTAAAACCATGTTCTCCTCCGTAACGTATATTTGTATAATAGTAGTTATTCTTAACTCCTTGAGAATATTCCCAGTAACAAAAGAAACCAAAATTCCATTCGGACAACGTTAACATTACTAACGACATAGAAAATAGTGGTAATATTGAGTGCTCTAGAATTGAAGACCCTTCAACAAGTCAGGCATTTATCAACCCTGCGTCAGATAACGATGGTTTTACGGTTCTGGCTGTAAACATCCGTAGTATCAAAAAAAATTTTGACTCGTTAATTGTATTCCTAGCTAACATTGGCATAGTTATTGACATTATAGTATTAACAGAATGCTGGACTGATAGCAGTTCGCGGGTTGAACAAATAAACAGTTACTTGCAATTTAGTACCCAACACAGCCATAACCAGAATGATGGTGTTGTTGTTTATGTGAAAGAGCACCTTGGCAACGTGAAAGTCCGTGAGTGCTTGATTGTAGACGGTAACTGTCTGGTAGTCGAAATCAACAAAGTGACAGTTATTGCCTCATATAGGCCTCCTTGCTTCACGAATCCAAACAACTACATTAATTCCCTAAACGACTTACTCCTCAAAACCCACTGTGAAAATATTATCTTTGCTGGGGACATAAACATAAATACGCTGTCCGAAATCTCAACTGGCTACACCTCGGATTATTTGAACATGCTAGCTTCACACGGTCTAAGGCAGGGAATTGATAAGCCAACGAGGCTTGATAATTGTCTTGACCACCTGATGATTAAAACACGAAATAGAGTCAAAACTTTCGTGTTTGAGCCGCTTACAGATCACAGTCCAGTTCTGTTATATATGAGGAAGTTGAACATTGTGAGAAACTATGCGAAACACTGCAAAACAATAATCGACTACAAGGAATTAGAAACTGACCTTGACAGCATCAAATGGGACCTCTTTTTCGACATTCAAAACGTAAACGACGCAGCAGTCTACCTTATAAAAGTGCTACAGGACGTGATCACTAAGAACTCTACTACAAAACTAATTTCTAAAAAGAAACAACCACTAAAACCCTGGATGACTCCAGGCGTCGTTAAATGTATACGAAAAAGAGACAAAATGCACCTAAAACAAAAAAAGTCCCGAAACAACGAAGATTTAAGGAAGGAATATACAAAATACAGAAACACTTGCAACAAAATTATCCAAACTCTAAAGCACTCATACTATCAAACGGAATTGGAAAAGAACCAAAACAATATCAAAGGAACATGGAACACCATCAAAGAAATGTGCTATGTGAAGAATGATGCTAAAAGTGCCACGGAACTGCTACAATTAGAAAATAACACACAGAATTCTTTAAACGAGGTTAACAGATATTTTACGTCAATCGGGAAAGAACTGGCTAGCAAAACGCTTACCAAGCTAAACATGGCCGAGGATACACTGGTGAAACTCAGCGCAAAGTCGAATAGCTCTCTGAACTCGATGACTCTTGGACCAACAGATGAGATAGAGGTTATTCGGGTGGTCACTGGCCTTAAGAATGGAAGTGCCCCTGGATGGGATAACCTGCATGTATCCATATTAAAAAAATATAAGCATAAACTTGCTACGCCCCTTGCACACCTCTGCAACATGAGCTTCATGCAGGGTAGCTTTCCAACCGCCTTTAAAAAAGCCGTTGTTTCACCCATCTTCAAGGCCGGCGACAAATCAAAAGTGACCAACTACAGACCAATATCTCTCTTGAGCACTCTCGCCAAAGTCATGGAAAAACTCGCAAATAGGCGACTCGTAGAGTATCTAGAAAAAAACAACCTGCTGTCGAATAAACAATACGGGTTCAGAGCTGGACGTTCTACAAATGACGCTGTTCTGAGGCTTACCACGGCAATAACGAACTGCCTGGATAGAGGGGACAAATGCGTCGGCATCTTCCTTGATCTTCAGAAAGCGTTCGACACTGTGTCAATTCCCATCCTATTGAGTCGATTGGAGGGCATCGGCGTTAGAGGTGTACCCCAGGAGTGGTTTAAAAGCTACCTGTCTGGCCGGCACCAAAGAGTCCGCATAGATGAGCAGATGAGTGACGAAGCTCCTTGCGCTTACGGCGTTCCCCAGGGAAGTACTATAGCCCCAACACTTTTCCTGGTATACATTAATCGGCTCTGTGAGCTTCCAATCCATCAAGCCGAAATAACAATGTTTGCTGATGACACAGTGCTCCTGTTCCATGACACATCTTGGGAAAACTTGGCACAGGTAAGCGAACGTGGGCTTGCTAGAGTAACTGCCTGGCTTGAAGACAGCCTTCTATCCATAAACGCCAGTAAAACAAAATACCTTTGCTTTAGTATGTCCAAGTCAGGCAGCCCCAGTCCAGACTTTACTGTGCCCATCCACACGTTCCCTTGTAATAGAGGTTCATGTTATCAAGCTACTTGTGCTTGCCCTAGGCTGGAGAGAGTGAGCAACATAAAATATCTCGGTGTTACAATCGATGAAAACTTGAAATGGAGTCAACATATTTCAGTTACTGCAAAAAAAACTCGCAAACTTATATTTATTTTCAAAACCTTGAGACATGTTGCCAGCCTGAAACTTCTGATACAAACGTACAAAGCATTGTGCCACTGCGTCTTGGGCTATGGTATTTGTGCATGGGGTGGCGCCGGCAAATCCCATATGATAGAATTAGAGCGTTCCCAGCGTGCAGTTCTGAAGGTCCTACTGTCCCTTAACTTCAGAACCCCAACCAGTTTGGTGTATGAGCAAGCGCGAGTGCTGAGCGTAAGAAAAATATTTATTTATGAGTGTCTACGGAGATTTCACCGACTTACGGTCCCCTTCTTGCCTAAAAATAGCAAAAGATCCGACAGATATCCCGTACCACGGGTAAGGAGCAAGTTTGCCAGAAAGCATTATAACAGCTTAGCGCCGCGCCTCTACTTCCAAATTAGCCAGTATAAATTAATTAAGCATGTGAGTAATTTCCAGATAAAAAAGGAAATATTACTTTGGCTGGAAAACTATAGCTTCGATGACACTGAAACCCTTATAAGTACTCTAACCTAGTGACATAAATATTCATAGCACACACACACACACACACACACACACACACACCATCACACATCTCACCACACACGCTACCTCTATTCTATGAAATGTGCCTTTATTTTACTTCACCTTATCTCCCTTCTGTTCTTGTATTAATTTTTGTCAATTCATATTAAGTTTTTATATCATGTCAATTTTTATTATGTAGATATTTTTATTTTTATTTTTTATTTTTGGTCAATTTCTACAGTAGCTACAGTAAGCACTGTCTAAGCTTCCACTTTCAGAGCTATGTAACCGGAAACCTCAACCCCTGTCATACAGGCTGTCCTAGTTCAGGAGTTGAGAATACATTGATGTAATGTTTATTGAAGTTATAGAAATAAATTTATTATTATTTCCTTTATTTATTTTATAACACACTTATTACATTTTTAAATATTTCTTAACAAAAACTATATAAAAAACATTTAAAAATATAAAAAATAGTGGTCCGCCGGTAGCGGGAGCAGGGTCCAAGCTACCGGTGGTTAGGGCTCCAGAGACAGGAACCTCCTCACAATACGAGCCGTATCGAGGAGTACTGCCTTCTGAATCAGGCCCTTGATCCAACCGCCTAAGGAGAGCTTCGAAAGATGGTCGTCGAGGCTCTTGGCTATAAGGCCATTGGCCGTCACGACGATCGGCACAATGATAGCCGAGTTCACATTCCACATGTCGACAACCTCGTGGGCCAAGTCGAGATATTTTATTTGTTTCTCTTTCTCAGCTTTCACGAGGTTCTCGTCATGCGGGATGGTAACATCGACTATCATTACGCGGCGCGCTGATCGGTCTATCACTACTATGTCAGGCTTATTGGCGACAATAGTCCTGTCAGTAATGATAGACTGATCCCAGTACAGCGTGACATGGTCTTTCTCGAGAACTGGGTCGGGCACATACTTGTAGTACGGTACCTCAGATTCCACAAGTTTATATTTCAAGGCAAGTTGCTGGTGAATAATCCTGGCTACTTGGTTGTGCCTGTGCAAGTACTCGCCGTTAGCCAGACGAGAACAACCAGAAATAATATGTCTGATGGACTCACCCGGACGGTGGCATGCCCGACACACGTCAACCGTCCCGTCCTTCATAATATATTTCCGGTAGTTGTTCGTCAACATAACTTCGTCCATAATCGCACAGACAAAACCTTCAGTTTCTCCAAAGAGATCGCCGAAACGTAACCAGGACACGGACGCTAGAAAATCTACATCGGGCCCATGAAGAGCTCGGTAGAAGCGCCCGTGAAGCTCCTTGCCTTGCCATACTTCCTTGCGGTCATCGGTAGTAAGTACTTCAGGTTTGCGCCAGTTCTCTTTAGCCATGGACAGCGGGGTGAGTCCCTTGTCCACTGCCACCACATCTCGGTGCATACCCACCTCGACTTTTAAAAAATATTCTCTGAGACTGCACATCTCGCGGTTGTGAAGGGACTTCGCGTTTAAAAACCCTCGACCCCCGCACTTCCGCGGTATGTACAGCCTCATCACCGATGATCGTGGGTGATGCATCCGGTTTGCGGTAAGCAGTGTACGAACTCTCCTATCCAGGGCATCGAGTTCGGTCTGAGTCCATTTGAGTACGCCGAAAGAGTACATTAAAACCGGCATGACCCAACCGTTGAAGGCGCGCACCTTGTTTCCGCCTGAAAGAAGGCTATGTAATACCTTGTTCAGGCGTCCAAAGAAGCGCTCCTTCAACGATTGCTTCATGTCAGTTACGTTAATGCCTAACGCTTCCGACATACCCAAATACTTATAGCTTTCGGTTGAGGAAAGGGTTCTCAGGTGTATGGAATCCGAGAGCTGAATTCCCTCGGATTCCATAATCTCCCCTTGCTTTACATACATGACTGCACATTTGTCCACACCAAATTCCATCCTGATGGCGCTACTGAAAGTTTCAGTTACTTTCAGTAGCTCCAACAGTTGCAATTTGTTGGGGGCAAAGAGTTTCAGATCATCCATGTAAAGAAGGTGAGATATGACCTGACCACCTCTCCTCAACCGGTAGCCTAGACCTGAATCCTCCAGCAATGTGCTCAGAGGATTCAAGGCTAGACAGAACCATAGTGGGCTCAGACTGTCTCCCTGGAATATTCCCCGTTTAATCCATACAGGTTCATCGTTCCCCTGGATCTGTTCACATCCTGGATATCGAAGGACCGTCCTCCATTGCCCCATACACGACTCAAGGAAGGCGCGTAGAGTTGCATCTATTTTGTACAACTCCAGCACCCTCATGAGCCATGTATGTGGCACCGAGTCGTAGGCCTTCTTATAATCTATCCAGCATGTAGACAGATCCTTGCGGGATCGACGAACCTGTTGGCTAATGGCCATGTCGATGAGGAGTAGCTCCTTAGTGCCGCGGGACCCACTCCTACATCCATTTTGAGAGGCAGACATAATGGAGTTTTTGTCAATGTGTGTATTAATTTTAGCTCTCAAAATGGATGTAAGAAGTTTATAGACCGTAGACAAACACGTGATCGGTCTATAATTTTTGGGTTCCGCGGGACTACCTGACTTATGGAGCAGGTGGGTAACGCCTGTTGTTAAAAACTGCGGTAAGGACCCAGACTCTAAGGATGACTGGAATTGGGATGCCAGGCAAGTGTGTGAACTACTAAGCCATTTGAGCCAGAAGTTGTGCAGTCCGTCCGGTCCCGGTGACTTCCAGTTCGGTAACGGACGAACTGCTCTGGCTATATCTAAACGTGTAATCAAAATTGGCTCCATTTCTGGGATAGGTTCACACACTCGTTCGACATCACGCATCCAGTCAGCCTCAGTATGACAGACGGGCACCGACCAGATGCTGCGCCAGAAAGAACTCGTAGCAGCATCATCCGGGCGGCACACGTCTGTCATATTTAGCTCGGGTCGCTCCCAAGCTCTGTATACCCACCTCTCATCGCTCTGGAACATGCGATTCTGTGAGTACCGATCAACCCGCCGCTTATACCTCCGAATACGGTTCGCCCATGCATAAACTTTCTGCTTCAGGAAGTCGATGCGCTCTGTGACACGGGACATGTATTCTTGAGGACTGATTCCAGTCCCCGAGAATGCCCGCCTCACAAAGCGCATCACACGTGGTCGTGTATTGCCCTCCCTGAAGCAGTGTAGTTTGCCGATGAGTACCCTGGCCCCGTCGATGCGGCGCTCGATCCTGCGCTGCCAGGCTGGTACAGCTGGTTTTGGTCGAGTAGCTACGTCACAATTTGGGAACTTGACGTTAGCTAAACGACATGCCGCAACAGCCCCACAGTACAGGATCGAGTGTGTATCAACGAGGTTCTCGCTACTCTCGAATATATTCTCGAGTTGCGAGTCCAAGGCACACACCAGCGCCCTATTTTTATTATGCATGGGTAACCGTGGTAATCGGGGCCTAAGTTCGGTAGGAGTGGATCGATATTCACGAAGCGCATCTTCCAGAGCGCTCCTCAATCGGTCGTTGCACTGGCTACTTACCACAGCAACCCTATCATCTTCCTCTACAACAGCTGGGTTGAACCGCGGCGGGGTTGCGTCAATAACTGACGCTTGCACCGCGGTTTGTGCCGGAGTTAAAACGATACGGTTGCTCAGTACCTCTGAGCGCAGCCTATCAAGTACGGCGTCGTCCAACATGTGATTGCGTTGGATGACCCGCACCTGATCCGACAGTCGTTGGGCCGAAACGTTGACGGTTGGTTCAAGTACCTGGAACAGAGACAGCATCCCAACACGGTACGCAGTGAGGTTAGTTCCCCCCTCTGTAGACCCGTAGTATGCGCGCATGACGTTCTCGTTAATGGAATGAGTCCATCTCATGCGCTGCACACAACCACCGGCAGCGGGGACCCGGCTCGGGGCCGGATGGCCCCTAAGTCCCAAGCTTCTCGGTGGCCGGCCTCTCCCCTGCCGACGTACAGGTGTTGGCGACGTCGGCGGAGAGAAATACTCGTCGCTCGAGCTCGACGCAACTGCCACTGCCGGTGTCACAGCACTCACGATGGGGCTGGATTCCGGCGGCGGCGAGGCGGAGCTGAGCGACGGGTCCGGAGGTGGTAGGCGTGCGCGTCGGTAGGCTGCTCTCGTAATCATTTTTCGGTTATCATCTTGTATCTTATATATAATTTTCAGTGCTTGACATTTTTGACGACGCCGTTGACAGGCGTCATTTTTTCATCAACTGTATTTAAATTTCTTTTTGGTTTCCAAATTTCTGTTTTATATTCTGATATTTCCTGTGTTAGTCTTTAGATAACTAATATAAATACTTTTGTATTAAAACGAATATTAATATTAAAATAAAATAAAATAAAATTGTTCGATGATGTAACCGGTGATTGACGTACGGGGTTGCCATTATTATTATTATTATTATTACGGTTTAAAACAAACGGTGACAAATTGCCGGACGGAGAGACAGTGGAGCCTTAGTAATAGGGTAATATTGGCATCCTTTTTACGGAATCCTAAAAATAACCCTAATTTGTGTGATGTTAATTTAATTACGTACTGAAATAATCACTTCCTTCATTTAGGGAATTAAAATTCATTTCTATTCTTACAGCGGAAAGTGTAGCAAGCTTATAAATATATAAACCATGTCGAAAATTTCAAACCGTCCATTCGTCGATAATAAACTAGACAAAGACATCCAAAGATTAGTGCAACACTTCAACATTATGCTCTCTGTATTTTTAACTTCAAAATACAAAATTAGAAATAGTTTTATTACTCCGTGTGATACAAAATCTCAGATATTGCTGTTCTTTACTACTTCATTTTTCAATGTTTTCTGCATCTATTGTTTGTTCAACGAAGAAAACAATAATTTAGCTGCGTTAATAAAAGTGAATAAAATGGCGCTTCCAATTTGTTGCTTTTATGTCACTATGTGTTGCCTCAGCTACACACTGCTGATTATTTGTAACATTGTTCACAGTCGTAGCAACGTTTCACTTATTTTTCAGTAAGATGACAGCGTGCGGTCTGTTTACTATAGACGCCTCTCTACCGATACCTCTGACAGGACTCATAACTAAATATATTATTGTACTGCTCCAGTTTGCTTTGCTTTAATAATATTTTTGTGATCTGTGCTTTAACAAGGTAAATTTAAGAGTGTTGTAAATTACATGTACCATTATCTTTATAATTAAATGTGTGTTAATGGAATCAAGCTTATTTAATTACAACGATAAACTATATTCATAGTGTAAAAAACGAAGTTATCTTTTACCTGATCTGACAGGAACCAAATAATTGCTCAAATAATCAACATCAGAAGAATTGAGTGCTTTATTCTTAATTAAATTAACCTAATAAAATTCATTTTTCGACTAACAGCAGAACACATAATTACAAAAACATCAGAAAGGACAAGTGAAAGTTCAACTCGAACACGAATGATTCCGTACCATCGCATAATGTTTAAAATCACCCACAAAATACGAAACCTTTTTTATGATTTACTGTATTCTGTTTAATTGTTATTATAGGTACCATACGCACTATAAAATTTCACGTGTCGACCTACGATTTAAAAAATACAGCCTCGTGACAAATCGATCGACGGACAGACAGTATGGTCTTAGTAACAGGACCCTGTTGGCATTCTTTGGGCACGGAACCCTAAAAATGAATCTAATTTATGTAATGTTATTCTAATTACGTACTGAATTAATTCATTTCTATTCTAACTGCGGAGAGCGTAGCAAGATTTCAAATAAATAAATCATGTCGAAAATTTCAAATCGTCCAGTAAAATTGTTTCGCGATAATAAACTGGACAAAGATGTCCTAAGATTAGTGCAACCCTTCAACATTATGCTCTCTGTATTTTTAACTTCAAAGTACAAAATTAGAAATAGATATATTACTCCGTGTGATAAGAAATGTCAGATATTGCTGTTCTTTACTATTTCGTTATTCAATGTGTTTTGCATCTATTTTTTGACCAACGATAAAAACAGAAGTTTAGACGTGTTTATCAATGTGAATACTATGGCCATTACAATTTTTTGTATTTATCTCACTATGTGTTGCCTCAGCGTCACATTGTTGATTATTTGTAACATTGTTCACAGTCGTAGCAACGTTTCTCTTATTTTAAAGATCCAAGAAATTCATAGGAATATTGACATTAGCAAGAATGTCCGAAGTTACATCATCTGGAATTGGATCTCAATTTTTACAGTTTTCAGTATTATTCTTTTGATGGAGTTACCATTTTACATAACAAAGCAGTCAATGGATTTTATTGACGTTAGCACTCAATTACTGGTTATACAATATGATTTAAATTTAATTTATGGGGTTCGTCTGACAACTTTACTCACAACGTACCTTAAAGAATGGGTGCATAACATACAGTTAAAAAATAATGGAGAACAAGATGAAGAATACTGTGACAACTTTTTTAGGACGTATCACAATATTTTAGAAGCTTACAAACTATATGCAAATTGTTTCCGGGTATTGGTAAGGCAGTGTTTTTTTTTTAATAGCCTGTACTGTCCCACTGCTGGGCAAAGGCCTAGCCCAATTTCTTCCATGCGCTCTTTTCCCGTGCCACCTCGAACCAGACCTCACGGTACGGGTCTAGATCGTCTCGGCACCTCTTTCTTAGCCAGCCTCATCGGCGTTGTCCGTTTTACGGAAACCATTGTTTGGAAGCTTTTGACCAGCGGTCATCATGCATGCGGCTGACTTGACCCGATTAACCCCAATTTGGCCTAGCCTTCTTCTCAACGTCAACTATGCCCGTTTTGGAACGCAGCGCGCAGCGTGGTGTTTCGAACCCTGTCTTGTATTTTGACACCTAGAATGCTGCGTTCCATTGCCCTTTGGGAATCTCCAAGGTGGAACTTCCGAGATTCGGTGAGTGACCAGGTCTGAGCGTCGTAGGTTAGAACGGGCTTACATGGTTAAAATGATTGTAATTCCAGTTCCTCAAACTCGTGCAACGAATTCTTCTTTTTCAGATAATGTATAGAACATTCGATACTTTTTATCGTAGTCTCGGATTTATGCAGCTACAAATAATAGATATGCAAAATAAAGTCACGTCACATAACGCAGTAAGTGCGAGTATGCATATTGTGTACGCGTATATTACGTATTTATTTCGCTGTAGGAAATGCAGATCATTTGTTTTAATGATGTTTTAGCTTTAAAAATCAGTATATTAATTTGATTAATTGTATGACCAATTCAAACAGTTTCTTTTTAATTATGAAAAGTCTATAATCTATATTTTTGCCTGCAGGCACCTATTTACTCAACTTTCATACATTTTTCTGTATTGTTAAGGAGCAACTCGATCTTAATATTTAAGTGGTATTTGCTACTTTTAGATCTTTATTCTGGGCGTCGTCAGCGTTTCTTTAATACTATTGATTGTGAAGTATATGACACTTATAATAATAACATGCTGGCAATGTGAGAAGTTCTATGCGTGTGTGGAGGAAGCTGAGTCTGTTTGTATACAGCGTGTGATGGATACAAACTGCCCAAGTAAGAACAAAACTACGGCAGTTAACTAAAAATAACTATTTCTGAATATCCACAATTAACCATTTGCTTATTATCTCACAGAGAGTGTCAGACACCTGTGCAAGCGTGTACTTCAAGTTAACCGGACCTTCAGTAAGATGACAGCGTGTGGTCTGTTTATTGTGGACGCCTCTCTACCGATACCTCTGACAGGACTCATAACTAAATATATTATTGTACTGTTGCAGTTTGCTTTGCTTTAATAGTATGTTCGTGATCTGTGCTAATTAAGGTGAATTTTATTGATTTAAGAGAATTTTAACATACATGTATTTTCTTTATAATTAAATGTGTGTAAAAGTAATCAAGCTTATTTAACTACAACGATAAATCATATTATTCATAGTGTACCTAGACGTAGCAATCTTATACATGATCTGACAGAAACCAAATAAATGCTCAAATAATCAACATCATAAAAATTGATTAGTTTAACCTAATAAAATTCATTTGTCATCTAACAGCAGAACACATAATTACATAAACATCAGACCGGACAACTGCGAGTTGGATTCGTAAACGAATGGTTTCGTACCACCGTACAATAATTAAATAAACGAAACCACTTTTACTGTATTTTGTTTTTATAAATTATTGTTATAGGTACCCGTAGTAATACGCACTCCAAAAATTTCAAGTGTCGACCCATTACGGTTTAAAAGATAAAGCCTTTTGACAAATTGTCGGACGGAGAGACAGTGGAGCCTTAGTAATAGGGTAATGTTGGCATCCTTTTTTACGGAATCCTAAAAGTAACCCTAATTTCTGTGATGTTAATTTAATTACGTACTGAAATTATCACTTCCTTCATTTAGGGAATTAAAATTCATTTCTACTCTTACAGCGGAAAGTGTAGCAAGCTTATAAATAAATAAACAATGTCGAAAGTTTCGGTAGTCGTCGATAATAAACTAGACAAAGACGTCCAAAGATTAGTGCAACCCTTCAACATTATGCTCTCTGTATTTTTAACTTCAAAATACAAAATTAGAAATAGTTTTATTACTCCGTGTGATAAGAAATGTCAGATATTGCTGTTCTTTACTATTTCATTTTTCAACGTGTCCTGCATCTATTGTTTGTTCAACGACAAAAACAATAATTTAGCTGCTTTAATAAAAGGGAATAAAATAACGCTTACAATTTCTTGTTTTTATCTCATTAAGTGTTGCCTCAGCTACATACTGTTGATTACTTGTAACATTGTTCACAGTCGTAGTAACGTTTCACTTATTTTAAAGATCCAAGAAATTTATAGAAGTATCGACATAAGCAAGAGTGTCCGAAGTTACATCATCTTGAATTGGTTCTCAATTCTTACAGTTTTCAGTATTATTGTTTTGTCGGAATTACCAGTTTACGTAATAAAGCAGTCAATTGATCTAATTGACATTGGCTCTGGATTACTCGTTATTCAATATGATTTAAATTTTATTTATGGGATTCGTCTGACAACTTTGCTCACAACGTATCTTAAAGAATGGATTTATAAGTACCACTTAATAAATGGTGAAGAACAAAATGAAAAATACTGTAAACATTTTTTTAAGACGTATCACAATATTTTAGAAGCTTACAAACTGTATGCAAAATGTTTCAAAGTATTGGTAAGGCGGTGTTTGCTTACATGGTTAGAATTATATTATTACATTTCCTCTTGCAAAAATGTCTTCTGTTTCAGATATCGTACAGAACATTTGATACTTTTTATCGCAGTCTCGCGTTTATGCAGCTACAAATAATAAATATGCAAAATCAAGTCACGTCACATAACGCAGTAAGTTCAATTATGCATATTGTGCATTACTGCGTATTTATTTCGCTTTAGTAAATGCAGCTTTACATGTGATTTTAATGTTTTTTTTTATATTTTATGAATCTGTATTTTGATTCA
This sequence comes from Noctua fimbriata, assembly GCA_905163415.1. Classification (NCBI taxonomy): domain Eukaryota; kingdom Metazoa; phylum Arthropoda; class Insecta; order Lepidoptera; family Noctuidae; genus Noctua; species Noctua fimbriata. The sequence continues at coordinate 14,674,078 of LR990936.1, forward strand.
TTTAATGAACAATTCGAACAGTTTTTCTTTTGTTAATATTATGTAAAGTCTAGATTATGTTTGTGCCTGCAGGCATTCGTAGCTATTTTCACAATTTTATTCATTTCACTGTATCACTAAGAAGAAATTCAATATTAATATTAAAGTGATATTTGCTACTTTTAGATCCCTATTCTGGGCGTCGGCGTTGCTTTAGTACTATTGATTGTGAAGTATATGACACTTATAATAATAACATGTTGGCAATGTGAGAAGTTCTATGCGTGTGTGGAGGAAGCTGAGTCTGTTTGTATACAGCGTGTGATGGACACAAACAGCCCAAGTAAGAACAAAACTACATCATGTAACTACAAAATAACTATTTCTGAATATCCACAATTAACCATTTGCTTATTATCTCACAGAGAGTGTCAGACACCTGTGCAAGCGTGTACTTCAAGTTAACCGGACCTTCAGTAAGATGACAGCGTGTGGTCTGTTTATTGTGGACGCCTCTCTACCGATACCTCTGACAGGACTCATAACTAAATATATTATTGTACTGTTGCAGTTTGCTTTGCTTTAATAGTAGTTTGTGATCTGTGCTACAAATTTTATTGATTTAAGAGAATTGTAAATTACACGTATCTTCATAATTAAATGTGTGTTAATGTACTCAAGTTTATTTAATTACAACTAAAAACTATGTGCATAACAAAGCAGTCAATTGATTTAATTGACGTTAGTACTCAATTACTGGTTATACAATATGATTTAAATTTAATTTATGGGATTCGTCTGACAACTTTGCTCACAACGTATCTTACAGAATGGGTTCATAACATACAGTTAATAAATAATGGAGAACAAGATGAAGAATACTGTGATAACTTTTTTAAGATGTATCACAATATTTTAGAAGCTTACAAACTGTATGCAAAATGTTTCCGAGTATTGGTAAGGCATCGTTTGCTTTTATTTTTTTAATAGCCTGGGAGCCTGGAGCAGCAGAGGCAGCGTGTGGTCTGTTTACTGTGGACGCCTCTCTACCGATAAATTTTTCTGCACTTATGACTAAGTATATTATTGTACTGCCGCAATTTTTGCTCTCCTGTAAAATAATCCACTTATTAAATACCTACACGTGCAAGCATCATCTTTATCTGCCGCCTTTACACAACTATGTTGGGATCGGCTTCCAGTCTAACCGGTTCCTGCTGAATATATAATTTATAATAATATATACGGTATTTTACGTGGAGCGACTGCCTATTTGGACTCCACAACCCAGTTAGTCCTGGATATTACGATACCCGTTTGTAAGACTAGTTATCAGACGTTCGGGTCACTGACTACCTTTGAGGACTGCCAAAGATCTATAAATGGCGGCCGGGACGAACAGTTTAACGTGCTTTCCGAGGCACGGAGGAAACTATATGTAATGGATGGTCACTGCTTACAATTGCGAGCATTAGATTTAATATATCGGGTTTTAGGAAAGGAAACGGTAATTCGTTATTGTTCCTACTTTGTTGACTACTTTTTGGCTGGAAACTGAGACTTGTGAAAGGTATTGCCATTTACCATTGACTGGACTCATGGCTTACTATGTTATTGTTCTGCTGCAGTTTGAAGTCTCCAGAAGCTTTTGTGAAAGTACTTTTCTTAAATGTTATATCTTGGAATTTAACTGCACTTAATTTGGAGTGAGATTAAGATTTTGGTTCGAGGTTCTATGGTTTGAAGTTTAAACCAAAGAACCTTGCTTTCTGGTGACGGGTCTCATGTAATCATGACACCCGTGAAGCAAATTGCAGCCGTACAATAATGTAGTCGATACTACATTATTGTACTACTGCAATTTGCTATGTTTTGACAGTATATTGTGCTTTAAATAAGGTGAATTTTATTAACTTAATAGAATTGTTAAAAAAGTGCATCGTAAATTTTAAAAATAAAATTATATGTGTCATTAATATAATTAACATTATAAGACTGCTAACATCAACGATAACCATATTGATAGAGTACCTACACGAAGAGTAATATTTTACATGTCGTCTAACAAGAAAAATGATTATTCAAAAATCAATAACATTAAAGTACTTTGATCTATATTAAATTAACCTTATCAAGTTCATGTATAGTCTAAAAGTATATAACATAATACAACAAAAATCAATCATGTGGCATCCTTCAGTGACCAAGGTTGAGTTTTTACTTAATAACAAACTGGACAAAGACGTCCAAAGAATAGTTCAACCTTTCAACATTATGCTCACTGTATTATTCTCTTCTAAATACAAAATAAGAAAGGGTTATATCACTCCATGTGTAAAAAAGTATCGTTTACTGCTGTTCTTCATTATTTTGTTTTTTAATCTGTTAAGTGTCTGGTGGTCTAAAGATGATCATAAATTGTTTAACATATTCTGGATTTGTTTGACTTTTTATTATATTGGGCACATACTGCTGATTATTTGCAACATTGTCCATAGTCGAAGGAATATTTCTCTTATTATGAGAATCCAAGAAATTCACAGGAGCATTGACATTAGCAGGAGCGTTAGGAGTTACATTATCTGGAATTGGATCATACTTTTGTCTATATTAACTTTTTTTATTTTGACCATGTCGTTTTTTTTTATTCTAAATTCAATGACTTTCGTGAATCTTAGCAGTGATTTACTCATCATTGGATTTGATTTAAATCTCATTTATGCTATTCGTCTTATGAGATTGCTGACAATGTATCTCAAGGAATGGATTAAAAATGTACTGATTGTAATAAATATTGAAGAAGAAAATAATGAATATTGTGAAAAATTGTTTCAAAAGTATTTGAATATTATGAAAGCCTACTCAGTGTATAAAAAATGTTTCCGAATATTGGTAAGTCAGTGTTTGCTAAAATGTAAATATTTTCTTTTGTGGTCCTTTCTACCAATATTTTTTTTAACAGATATTTTGGCGCACAATCGACTCATTCTTTCGTGCCGTATTATTTTTGGAAATTAATTTAATACATTTGACAACAAAAACGACGTCGATACACAAAGTAAGTACCAAATTATTGGTTATTTAAAAAAAAAACAACAACACTCTTTGCTATTTGTTTGTTTTATATACAGACGTAAATTCACGCCTATTTGCCCAAGGGGTAGGCTGAAAGTTCTCATACACGTCAGTTGCGATTTTTCATACACTTCAGCAAAACATATAATTCATGATTTTCCATTGCAATCGATAGTGTAAATTTCATTTCCAGCCCGATTTGAACGTTATACTCCTGACCTTTATTGTAGTTGTATGGATTATAAAGGATTTGACACTCACAATCATAACAAGCGTGCAATGTGAGAAATTTCATATATCCGTAGAAGAAGCTGAGGCCGCCTGTATACAGCGTGTTATGAATACTAACTGTCCAAGTAAGAACTACAATTTTGAAACACTGTTTTAAGCTTTCGTGGTTTACAACTAAACTTATACTGTCACTTACGGGATATCTTCAACCCGCGATTATGGCGCTTGCAACAGCGTCGAAATATTGGGAGCTCAAAATAATGAATAATCACGGAAGATAACCCGTAAGTTATATTATGAGTAGAATTTTGAGTTCAAATTATTTGTATTTGTTGATAAGTAATTCTATTTATTTTTTCTACAGAGGGTGTCAGACATCTGTGCAAGCGCGTCCTTCAAGTTAACCGGACCTTCAGTAAGATGACAGCGTGTGGTTTGTTTACTGTGGACGCCTCTCTACCGATACCTCTGACAGGACTCACGACTAAATACATAATTGTATTGCTGCAGTTTGTTTTATTTGCTTTAAAATTGTATTTAGGTCGATTACTAATTCTTAAAAATATATGTAATATTTCATAATTAAATGTGTTTCTAATGATGAATGATTTGACTACACACTTTAGAGCCATTGCACACAATAGGATCCATTCCCTGGATCCGATTTGTACAGTTCGTTGCGATCTACGATCGCATGGTCGGTCATTTGCTGCCACGATCCGATCTTGCGTTACTGGACAGCTAGTCGTGCTTTAGAAACGAAGTGCGCAACACGTCAAATGAATTTAGATGACAAAGACATAATATTGCAAGGGCTGCGTTAAATTCAAAGAAAAGAATATATCCCGACACTCATCTTATGAAGATAGATTTTAAATGTTCTTCAGAATTAATCAAGAAAGTTTTGAAGAAAGATTTGCTGTCTGTTATTGAAGAGTTCCATTGATATGTCCGAAGATCAGCATCAGATCTTCATCAAATTATAAAATTTAAACGGGACCACAGCGGAATAATATTCGCATAAACAAAAAAAGAACCATCAAAATCGGTTCACAACTGGCGAAGAGATCGCTGAACAAACACACAAAAAAAAATCTGACGAATTGATAATCTCCTCCTTTTGAAAGTCGGTTAAAAATAATGATTAGAAATACTTTACGGTAAGTATTTGTAATTTTTACCATTCACAAAATTAATTGTTATTTTGACATTCTTAACAAACATTTTAAGAATTACCTTTGCAAGAAATTTATCAGTGTTAGGACAGGTTTAGTATTTCGAGGGTGTTAGTGTTTGCAAAAGGGTCTTTTTATTATCATAATGTAGAGTAATTGACGAATTTTCTTTTTGGGGAGTTATATTATGGTCTTCTTTATCGTGTGATTAGTGCCTAACTTAGTGTCAGAGTTTTTATGCTGCCCATGCCTCTGACTTGGCTTTACATGCCCTCGAGAAATATCTCCCAGGCTTGGTGGTTTCTTCACGAGGTTTTCCTTCACCGAATAAAGTTTTTAATTATACGATATGCACTTGACTCCAAAAAATCAGAGGTGCGTTCGTGCCACGAATTCAGTACAATTCAGTACATTAAAACTTTTTATTGGTTATTAGAAAAAAAACAGCTATATCCTACAATGCAATATCTAGATACAAGGTCTAAATGTATGGAGCAGCTGATTATTTTTTAGTATAAGTGGTAACCGTTTTCGCATCGGTGTCCCTTCCACCCATATTTATTCTGTAATGTCGTATATTTATTAATTTCTCAGTTAATTCATTGCTTGCACTCATTTTACAACAACAAAAAAAACATTCAATGCAAGCGAACGCAACGCTCTCTGTCTCCGGCGGCAGAACAACAACTGAACGTTGCGAACCAAATGAATCGCGAGATCGAAATGCAACCAGTGTGGAAATGATAAGGGAACTCTATACATCGCATAGATCGCAGCGATCTGCGGATTGGATTGAATGACCTGAACATCATCATCATCCACATCCTGTGTGTAGAGGCTCTTAAGGTGGAAGCGCCAGGGTAGCCCGCGAAATTTTCTTACGTTTTTTGCAATTTGCAGGTCAGTGTCAGGTTGTATGTTGATGAAAAATGAGTCTTGTAAGTAACACGTATGTAGGTACATAATTATAATAATTCCATAGATAAAGTAAAAAAAGTAATCTTTTACGTAAAGTAATGATTTGACAGGAAACATGATAAATGTTCAAGAAGCAGCATTAAAAGTAATTGCAGTGGTCAACATTTGATTACCTACCTTAATAGAATTCAGTTGCTTTCAAACAGCATAATATAAAACAACCATCATGTGGAAGCCTTCAATGACTCCAGTTGAATTGTTCCTTAATAATAAACTGGACAAAGACGTCCAAAGAATAGTTCAACCTTTCAACATTACGCTCTCTGTATTCTTGTCTTCTAAATACAAAATAAGAAAGGGTTATATTACTCCATGTGAAAAGAAATATCCTATACTGCTGTTCTTTATTTCTTCATTTTTTAATCTGTTTACTGACTTTCGTTTTTTTTCCGATTTCGAAGATATGTATAAGAACCCTAAAGTGTTTGCCATGTTTTTTTTTGGTTTCACTTTTTATTATGTTAGTTACATACTGCTGATTATTTGTAACACTGCCCTTAGTCGAAGCAACATGTCCCTAATAATGAATATCCAAGAAATTCATAGGAGTATTGGCATATCAAGCAAGAGTGTTCAAAGTTATGTTATTTGCAATTGGATCTCAGTTTTGTCTTTGTGTAGTATTCTTGTTTCGACTTATTCTTTATTTGCGAAATTCAATTCAATGAATTTTATGGAATTTTGCATTGCTTTAACATTTTTTGGATTTGATTTGAACCTAATTTATAGTATTCGTCTTGTGTCATTGCTAACAATTTATCTCAAGGAATGGGTTAACAATTTACTCCTTGGAATAAGTATTGAAGATGAAAATGATGAATATTGTGAAAAATTGTTTAAGATTTATCTTAATATTTTGGAAGCGTTCTCCAAATATAAAAATTGTTTCCGAGTATTGGTAAGTCGGTATGTTATGATTGTGTTGTGTTCCTACATGCTTTCCTAATAATTTTATATTTTAAACAGATATTATGGCGAACAATTGACTTATTCTCTCGTGGCTTATTGTTTTTGGAGGTACATATAGATCGTTTCCAAAAAATAGCGGCGTCGAAACACGAAGTAAGTACAAGAGTGTTTACCATAACTTAATTAAAACGGCTAGAACAACATTTCACGAAATCAATTCGGCTTTATTCCTGGTTGGGGGACGATGGATGCCATTTTAGGCATCTGCCAGCTATGTGAGATATACAGCACGCACAATACCTAGCGCATTGTATTCATCGACCTTGAAAAGTCACACGACCGGGTACTCCGTGAGGCTTTGTGGTGGGCCCTGAAAGAGAAAGGTGTGTGTGGAAATTATGTGCAGTTGATCCGACTGATGCAGAAAGAAAGAAAAAGTATTTACTTGTACAGGATAAAACAAAATGGTTAAATTAACAATGCCACAAAATTTTATAATTAAAAAAAAATTGAACAACACAAACTAAATTGGTACCGTACGAGGTAAAAAGGCCTATCTCAGATTCGTGCAGTAACATTTAAAAAAAATGTCACACATGTACAGTCGATGTTAGTGTATGTAGTACCCAAGTTCAGTCTGTATGTTATTTATTCTTTTCAGCCTGACTTATCCCATTATGTCCTGGTTAGTTTAATATTATTCTGGCTTATAAAGGATATGACGCTTATAATAAGCACAAGCCTGCAATGTGAAAATTTTTATGGAATGGTGGAAGAAGCTGGGGTGGCATGTATACAGCTTGTTATGAACACAAACTGTACAAGTAAGAACAAAAATATTTTAAAGTAATTTTACATCTGATTTTATGTTTTATCTTTGTGTAGTTTTCTCATCACATTATGTTTGCTATTGGGATGTTACCATCGAGAAGCAGTCAAAATTACAGCGATCCTTTTTTTGGTAACAAATAAGTTTCTGTTAGGTTACTGCTTGCAGAGGTTAACGTGTTTTTTATATCCCCTAACCATAGGGTTATATTCTATAAGTAAAAATAATATATAAAGTCCTAAAAAAATTATTAACATTAGACTGATAAATTATCTGGAAGACAACAAACTACTTTCAGGTAATTTGGGTTTAGGTCTAAAAAATTCACTAGTCAAACAGTAAAGAAATTGGTTAATTGGTCATTTCTTCTCTCGATAGTGGAATGCATACAGTTGGGATCTTTCTAGACCTTGCCAAAGTCTTCGACTTTATTGCGTGCATCACACTTATGCAGAAGCTTTGATTGCGATAAGAGGAGTGCAGCTTCTACTACTGTCTGATTATCTAAGCGATCGACAGCAATCTGTAAAAAATTTTGCGTATACTAGTTCTGACCTTTCTACTACTTATTTTGGAACTCCACAAGGCAGTATTTTAAACTGAGCTGCCTGCCACTCCAAAATCTACTGGGATGGTACTGCTTTGTTGTTTGCAGCTAAATCAATAGCTTCTAACACTAAATGCTGACAAAACAAAACACCGCTTACTAACATAAACATTTACGCACATAACTGTAGCACGGACGCTGACACTGCATGTTCTTGCCCTACTTTAAATAAAGCTGACCACTTGAAATATCTAGGTGCACACACACTGCGCCTAAAAGTACACTTTTTGTAATCCTTTTTTTTTAATAAATTATTATTCTAAATAAAAAATTGTTAAAGTATCATTGATAAATACGAGTAATTCATTTTAATTCAAACCAATCATTCATATTTAAAGCTAAGAAAAGAAAATGCGACATTGTCATATTTCACGTAAGGGTATGTTTAACATTAATAATCGTGACTTTGACGAATTATTTTTTTTTGATGAAAAATGAAAACAAAAAAAACTGGATTTCTTTTGATATGGTCTCATTCATACCCTTTTTTTTTGGTATGGGAAATCATCCAAATAACCCCCCCCCCCGCTGATACTCCCTTCCCCTCCGCTCTGGGCGGAGGAGGAGTGTCAGACTTGTACTGAGTAAAACCCATCCATGTTCCTTCTTTGCCCTTTGTGTTCCAGGGCCACGGTATCTCTTTCGAACAGTCCCGCTGCTTTAGTCATGGTGGCCACCAGAACCAGATGTTTATGTATTCCTACTTATTTACTTCCTTTACTCATACATACCCTGGAGTTATGGGATATCATAAAAAAAACACCTTGTATAAGTGTGAAAGCACTGTAGTGATGTTAATTGGTTTTGTTTTTTTGTAATGGAAAATTTTCCATACTTTTTTTACAGAGAGTGTCAGACATCTGTGCAAGCGCGTGCTACAAGTTAACCGGACCTTCAGTAAGATGACAGCGTGTGGTCTGTTTACTGTGGACGCCTCTCTACCGATACCTTTAATTGCACTTGTGACTAAGTACATTATCGTTCTGTTGCAGTTTGCTTTGTTGTAAAATGATGAAAACCAATTTAATGTGTCTTAACAATGTGTAGCACCTACAAGACTATGTTAGTTTGCCCTTATGATTAAACGAGCCATAAACTATGATTGTTTTATTTGTTAACAACGCGTATGACTCGGTTCAAGAGCTCTCAGACAATATAGGACAATCTGACCTGCAGTGCGACCCAGATATATGTAGTTGAATTAATACCAATAAATTGATCATAGTTGTTCACGCCACCACCGCTGGTTTGCAGTCTATGCCGTTTACGGATTATCCGCATCAGTTAATCGTAGACGTTTCGTAGCAGCTCGTAGCACTTCGTAGCAATCGCTACGTCATTGCTACGTCTGTGTTGACAGTTGTATTAAGTTAGGGTCACCTGTGATATTGACTGAATGTAATAGAATAATTTGTGATATTGGGGGCTTGATTAGAGGACTGCCTCTGTGGTCTAGTGGTCGCAATCACGACTGCTGAGCATGAGGGTTCGGTTCCTAGATCGGGTGAATTGTTATTGGATTTTCTCATCAGGGATTTCTCAGTAGCAGCCGCGGAGTCTGGATTTGTGCCCGGCTGATGGCAATAGGCTTGCCCCCTATTACATGGGATTTATACATAACTGGCGAAATTAGGGTGTACTATTAGGTACACCACTGCCTAGCCCTTTGAGGATTTAACGCGTGATGTTTATTGTTTCAAGTACAGGTCCTATTTATTAAGATATTTCAATTGGTGGCCACTCAAACCACTTTTGAAAATCAATATCGAAATTAAAACAGTCTCATTCAAAATATGAACAAAATTTCAAAACGCATAATTTTAAATATTTTTTTTGTTACGTATTCATATCCAAGAGATATCCCTGTTTACGTAAATTTATGATAACTAATTTTTCGACCATCTTTAAAATCCGGAAAAGAGACTTTTTAGTATAAATTATACGCCCCCCCTCCCCCCACCTATATTTGGTACTGGAGTTTCCGTTTGCAATTTAAATTTTGATAAATTAATGATAATTTAAGCGAGTTCTTGAAACCACAAAGTATGCGTTGCCGAAGAAGATAACCTTAATTTAATTTTTGTTTATTTTTCGGGGATTAAATAATAATAATATTTATTTTATTTCAGATCAAATTACAAGATCCATAAGTTGTAGTAAAAATCTTAATCTAATCTTAGTAAAAAACTAACACCTTGTGCAGCCGTATCCAGTGAGCCAGCATGGGGCTGTCCCACCAATCACACAATACATTCAAAATGCTGTGGGAACTAGCACGTACTCTACCGAGAATAGAAGCGCACCGTTTCCGCATAATGGCATGAAAACCATCAAACCTGGCCTCGGTGAACATCCCGGAAGCGCAAAATTAGCGTGGTAGACCCAACAGCATCCTGAAGTCATGTTACTCAGATTAAGTCGCTCAGTTAAATGTTATAAAGATATGAATTTAAAAGGGTTCCCAGGTATGTTCTTGAACTAAAAAAATATTGCAATGACGAGGAGAACAAGTGCCTTTCGGCTTCGTTAAGGGTACCTTTACACCCATTATACTATCTCTTCTTTTGCACAATAAACTCGGAAAAGTAACTAAACATTTATTCACATACAAATATGTCGTTTAATAGAATTCCTAATCTAACGTTAGCAAATATGAACGTGATTACTTAGTATAATAGGCTCATTGACGGAGACTGACCTATACAGCGTAGTTATATCAGTACGACTATTATACTGGAGGGGTCGCTCAATTGTAGATTATGGTAGTGTAGATATGACAAGCTGGATTATACTGCTGACCGTGTAGGTATTGCACTTTGTTTCAATCATCTAAGCGACAGTCTACTGGTGGATATAGGCCTTTTGAGGTTGACTAAAGCTTGACATGTTAAAGTATTTTTTTTTTTACTTTTTTTAATGTAAATTCCATCGAAATAATTATGTACATTAATGAATAATGAGGTTGACAAAAAAATGGACATGTTAAACTTATTTTTCATTATTTTCTTATTTATTAAACGTAATTTGTATGTCCCTAATAAATTGTTTAATAATTAATATAAGATCAGGTTGACTAAAACAATCAATGCAATGGAAAACAACCACCAACCATTACGAGTGTAAAATTTGTATTATTATTAATTATTTATTATTTATTTTTTAAGTGTTTTTTTTTTGTGTTTTTGTTTTTTTTGTGTTTTTTGTTTTTTTACAGTGATACAATAACGCTAATTATAAGATTTGTCTGTTGACCTGTGGCAAACAATAAATAAATGAATTATGAATTATTATGTATTTTTGAGGAACGGGGTAAAGAGTTCCTCATCCCCCATTATGACGTTACCTATGTCTGGTGTAACTGCCCGAAGATTGCTTTCGGGATGATTTTGATTGCGCGATGCAGAATTTTAGTTCTTAACTTGCGTCATAGATATACTACCTAGAAATAACACATCAGATCTGACTGGTAGTTCCAAAGCTTAACGCGTTCAAACAAAAACTTTGCAGCTTAGTATTAATCACTTACTGTGTGACGTGCTTATATGTAATCCATACTTCCATACTTCCATATCCATATCCACACTTACTTAATATATATAAATGCGAAAGTAAGTTTGTTTGTTTGTTTGTTACCTTTTCACGCCTAAACCACTGAACTGATCATCCTGAAATTTTGCATACACGTTGTCAGGTGTACAGAAACGGATATAGGGTACCTTTCATCCTGAAAAAATAGTACTGTTGCCGAGGTAAACAGCAATAACGTCCTTATGATGATAGGTGGCGCCACGTGTCTTTCAAATCATGATTTAATTATATTATTACAAGTAGAGTACGACCCGAATTGATTGTCAAATTCTATATTAACGCGAGCGAAGCCGTTGTCAAAAGCTAGTAGGTAGATATCTGTCACTAATCTTCTGCTAAAGAGTCCCATCTACGCTTATTTACTTTATAATCTGTGCCAGCAATGGCGGCGGTGCGATAGGCTACAAGGACAAAAGACGCCACTGGACTGTAAACTAGATAGCCCTTAAATTAATTAATGGACGCCAGATAATCTTTTGTGCCATTAGAAATAAAGGGCGAGATATGTATCCCTTTACAACGTGTGGTGTTTTCTATTGTAGGAGGAAAAGGGTTTTAGGCAAGGTATTTTATGTAATGAAGGGTGTTGTTTAGTCTATGGTTTTGCATTTTAGTCGCAGAAAATTTGATGGCGTGTATGGAAAGTCAAAAGTGTCGTTATACAAGACATAAAGCAAAAAAACTAGTAGGAATGTGTTTCATGTACTAAAAGTAGTTATTAGTTTTGTTAGTTATCTTCTTTTGCTAGAACCCCAGTTTGGGTTAAGGACTTAAAGGTTTTATAAGTAAAAATATTTAATTAAGAACAAAAAATTTGGTTGTGTGGAAGTTGGCTGATACCCACAAGTTAATACTATTACTGTTAGCCGCTGTCATCCCACTGCTGGACTAATTCCTCTCCCCATGACTTACAAATCTTTTGCTCTAGGGCTAATGTAGACCACTGGTCGTTGGTTCTGACCAGCTCATCATCAACATTTCAGCCGAAAAACGTCCACTGCAGGACATAGGCCTCCCCCAAGTATCGCCACATTGACCAGTCCCGTGCGACTCGCATCCAGCGGATCCCTGCAACCTTCACCAGCTCGTCCATTAATTAATTTTTGTTACAAATCCAGCGTAAAATAAACGGTTTACCGTTTTTTTTTCACAATCACGTGATTAACGAACACTCAAACCCACATATGTATAAACCTAAAGCCTATAGCGTTATTAATTTCCAACAACTGTAATATCTGATCCGAAAAACCTTGAAGTCCTTCACGATCACAAAAATACCGTGTTACCATAACTCTTAACCAATGACCAATACACCGTGAACCACAATCCAGAAAAAAAAGGAAAACAATATAATAAAAAAAACTAACGCATAGGTATTTTTTCAGTTGACTGAACGCTTTGACCATTCGATAGAAAAATCAAAGCGGGTAGTTGTTCCAACTAAATAAAAAATATGGTTTTATAATGCTGGTTTCACACGAGGGCAGAACAGTGGGCAGCACAATATTGCTACTGTTTGAACGCACAGAACAGGACAGTACTGTCTTGACAGTAACCAAGGCAGAACAGTTAATAGCTCGCCGGTCTAATTTTTCGGGGCAGTTTGCTCCCCCCACCACCTTCCACGCACGTCTGTCATGTGGCTGGACTCGTGTGAACGCGAGGGCAGTGCAGTGCAAAGAGCAGAACAGTGTGAGTGTGCGCGTCCTGACTTGTTTTATGTTTTTCTTTCCTATTTATTTCATTCTTTACAATTTCAATTAGCTCATCTAGAGCTATTTGTGATGCAATTTTGAGTAAGTGGCGTAAATGTTGCCGTTGTTGTCGTTGACGCACCGTCGCTGTCACTCACGGACTGTCCTATTTTTAAACGCCACTGTCCTTCCAAACTGTTCTGTCTCACTGTTCGGCCTCATTGTTCTGCCCTCGTCTGAAACTAGCATAAGGGCTTGGCATCCAATACAGGAATTTACTATTTTTATTACATTTCTGCTAATATAAGGTAAGGTATACACTAAAAATGTTACTAAGGTTATTGTTACTTTTATGGGCGTACTAAGTCCTAAAAAAGTTGCCGAAAAGTTGGTATAAGTGAAATTAGTGTTAGTTGCAGAATTTTTGTGGTAAAGTGATTCTTTGTTACAAATTTATTTTATTTGTTTGAAACAATAACAAAAACACGACATGGTAGGGAAGTGAAATAAGAGGTCCGATATTCTCTTGAGGATGAGATTTTTTAACCGACAAAATCGGAATTAAATTTTCAAACAATATCATTTGAACTCTAGTGAACTGTACTAACAATATACAATTCTACCTTGAAGTGTAAATTCATCATCATCATCATCATCATTTCCGCCGAAAGACGTCCACTGCTGGACATAGGCCTCCCCAAGTGGCCGGTCCCGTGCGACTCGCATCCTAGCGGATCCCTGCAACCTTCACCAGGTGATCGGTCCACCTAGTGGGAGGTCTTCCAACGCAGCGTCTTCCGATTCGTGGTCGCCACTCCAGAACTTTTCGGCCCCATCGGCCATCCGTTCTGCGAGCAATGTGCCCTGCCCACTGCCACTTAAGTTTGGCTATTCTTCGGGCTACGTGGGTAACCTTGGTTCTCTTGCGAATGTCCTCATTTCTGATTTGATCACGCAAGGAAAATCCGAGCATAGCCGTCTCCATTGCCCTTTGGGTGACTTGAAGCCTTCTGATAAGGCCCATTTGAGCGACCACGTTTCGGTCCCGTATGTAATCACTGGCAACACACACTGGTCATAAGGCACAAGGCCTCCCATATCTTTCTGTTTCCGTGCGCCACCTTGAACCAGCCATCGCAGTGCGCGTCCAGGTCATCTTGCCATCTCTTTCTGGGCTGGCATCGTCCCTCCTCAGCATCCCTTGCCTGGAATCAGTCGCTCAATTCCATTTGAGCCTGGCAGTCTTTTTGGGTACCTCAATAATTTCGGTTTTGGAGCGCAACGTGGTCTTCTTTACTTTGTCTGATGTTTTTTACATCCAGAATGCTACGCTCCACTGCTCTTTGGTACACTCCAAGCCGGAACTTTTGCTATTTGGTGAGCGACCAGGTCTGAGCACCGTAGGTTAGAACTGACAGGATACACAATACATCTGTTGAGTACAGTGTTGAGGTATCGAAGATGGTGATGAGAAATAAGTGGACGGTATAACTTGCTGGTACAAACTGATTTTAATAATCAAGAAAACCGACATGTGTACAAAGTGGTGGCCCGGAGAGAAGTGTCGTCCGTTTATGCGCGAGTGCGCGCCGCCCGTCACCTGCGCCGCCTGTCGCCCGCGCCGCTCGCGGCCGTCGCCTGCTTTTGTCTGCACGTCACAGGAACTGATGAACGTTACTTAAGGTTACTGAAGTTATACTGTCACTTACGGGATATCTTCCGTGATTGTTCATTATTTTGAGCTCCCGATATTATTACTACTGTATTACGATTTTTTTTCTATTACGTTACTGAAGATTTAAAATCTCGTAGAAAAATTCTAGGGTGACTCAATTTAGATTGCCATCAAGACTCTAATAATATGTAAATTCTAGAATATCGGATTGCCAATTAGCACCATCAAGACTTCTTTATCATCTAGCATCTTGTATGACATGAATCATCATCATAAATTAGTTGAAACTTAGACGTTGTCCTCATTCAAGCATCACCACATCGAATTTTGTTTTTCTTTGTTTTTGTCATTCCCAACTTTTCAATAATGATCATCTTAGCCAGCCTAGTAGAAAAGAAACTGTTATGAGCAAGCACACGCAAATAAGCGCTGGTTATACAACAGTCTCCACTAATCCGGCTCTTCAGAACTTATCATTGTGCACACATTATCTCTCAAAAACGTGATATCCGCTGCTGTTATTAAGTTATTACACAATAACCTAGTTTAGTGTAATAAGTTAGTTATCGACAGCAAAAATATAAATATTGGTAATAAGATTTGTAATTCTGGAAAAGGGACGTACCAGGGGACTGTGTTTTGAAGTGTTTGAGGTTCATTTATTCAAAAAGTACATTATTAAATTACTAAATAAAACTGTGGTGTGCCAATAATACCTAATACTATGTCGGTATTGATACAAAAAACTGAGAAATATTATGAATTTACATAATATTTGCTTGGGATAGCGATTTTCCATTTAGTGGAGAATTGCCCGTATATGTGTGTGTGTGTTGTGGTGTGTTTTGTTGTGTTGTGTGTGTAAACATTGTGTTGTACACAAATCCTTATTCCCTTGTTAAATTAGTAGGTTATGAATGACTTTATTATATTTATTTTGATTTCTTGACCCAGTAATCCGAGCATTCCAATAATAAAGCATTCCTTGGTTTCTATAGTGCTGGATTAGTCAGACTCCACTGTATTACAAGGCAGACTGAATTTCCCAATCTGTCTGCCATTATAACAACGGAAAACACCATCTAAATCACTTGACAATAAACGACTACATACAACTTCCCCGAACGCATATTGGATCGGAATTAGGAACCCATTAGTACTGGAAACTGGTTTGAACCGGTTATTTCCGAATAAATCCGGATATCAGTGAGTTCCGTTTAAGCTTTTCCGGGTATTCTGTGTGGTTGGGAGCGTTTGTTAACTACCTATAATATATTATTTGGGCTCAATGAATAGGATTTCTGGTGCTATGTTTTGTTCTCAATCCCGTTCGTGTTACGCCTCGCCCTCAATTATACCGCATTTTTGACTGCCTCGCGTGACTGTTGCGCATGAGGTCCTGGGTTCGATTCCCGGGTCGGGCAAAGTGTTATCGGGTTTTTCATCCGGAGTTTCTCAGTAGTAGCCACGGAGTCTGGATTTGTGACCGGTTGATGGCTATAGGCTCCCCTCTTATTACATGGGACTTAAAACGTAACTGGCGAAATGTGGGTGTACTATTAGGTACACCTATGCCTAACCCTTCGAAGATTACAGGCGTGATGTTATTTTATTTTTATATGTATTTATTGACACACCAACGACTTATTCACTATATCATTACATTAAATATATTCTATTTCAACAGCTTTACAAAACAAAACAAAATATTTTATTTTACATAGGCCTAGGTGGGCATTTATAAAACGTCGAAAGGTGCTTTGCGGTGAATGTTATGTTATTTCTATTCTATTTCTTATTATAGCAAGCAGAGCCGATGTCGGCCATTTTGCCAATGTCTGAAGTGAATTGGACAAGTTAATATAAAAAAAAAAACTAACACGTCATATCTATAACTAGAATGATAAAAATCTTCGTTCGATGGTACAGCTGTTGAACTTGATGTAGACATGCTTTATCAACAAACATAAAATATTCATCTTATCTTGTTTACCTACTATAATAAATACGAAAGTTTGTGAGGGTGGATGGATGGATGTTTGTTACTCTTTCACGCAAGAACTTATCTGCTTTCCAGTCTAACCGGATGCAGCAGAATACCAGTATTTTTTATATTTTTTCTACCTAAACTTCGACAACCCAGTTAGTACTAGGTAGGTAACATGATACCCTATGGTAAGAGTGGTTGTCATACAGACTGTTGGGCCGCTGACTTCCTGAAACGACTGTCAAAGATCTACAAACGACAGCCGGGACCAACAGCTTCACGTGCTTTTCGAGGCACGGAGCTTGGTATGTAATGGGTGGTCATCCATCTACAGACCAAACACGCCACGAGCTCCTCTCACGCTTCTATCACGCAAGAACTACTGAACATATTTGGCTAAAATTTGGCATGGATTAACAACATAGGATAGTTTTTATCCCAGTGGTATGAATCCGTGGGATAATTACCGAAATCCACGACGGCACAGCCGCGAGCATAAGATAACCAAAAATATTTTCATCTGTGCCTTCAGATAACCTTTTTATTTTTACTCACCTACTATATATATTCGTGTGTACGTATTATCTCCGGGACAAAGCGGTCCCGACACGGAAAGGCGCATCCGAGAAAAGAATGTAATGCTATTACCGTCGGCCATTTTGTTAATGCAGATGCATACACTCCCTTACGAAAGCGTACGTACTGGCGCTGCGTGTTACGGTGCAAGTGGGAATATAGGAGTTTTTTGTAATATCTAAATGGTTTATGCAAAGTGTTATGTGTTTTTTATTTGGCATGGGAAATGTGTTATGGAAAGTTGATAGATATTTAGCAAGTGGGTTATTTCGTTATGGTTAAGTTTTTTTGCATTAATATATTGTTCACGCAACGCATATTATACTATATGTATATTTTTACTTTACCATTGCTTGTTAAGTTTATACTTGTACCTAAATAAATGCGTCAATGATAACGCATTGTTGGATTTTTCAACGCTCGTCTAACTGAGTACAGAGTTGACATTCGAACAAAGTTATAATATTTAGACAATTATTTGGGTGTCACTTTGCTTGGTGTCAAAAAGTAACGAGTACATAAAGGTTCAAATGTAATTATGTTGAAATTATTACTAAAAGGTGTATTGGCTATTATTCTAAATTTTAAGTGGCGTGCTATTGAAGAGGCCTATGTTCAGCATTGGACGGCTGTAGGTTGATGATGATGAAATGTGAAATAATTGTATGAATGTTACTTATATACATAACATAACAACACGCATGTAATGCCCGAAGGATTAGGCAAAGGTGTACCTAATAGTACACCCACATTTCGCCAGTTATGTTTAAGTCCCATGTAATAGGGGGCGAGCCTATTGCCATTAACTGGGCACAAATCCAGACTCCGTGTCTGCTACTGAGAAATTCCTGATGTAAAAACCCAATAACAATTTGCCCGACCCGGGAGTCGAACTCAGGACCTCATTCTTACCAGTCGCGATTGCAAACACTAGACCAACGAGGCGAATGCTGCTTATATGGTCTACATAATAAAGAATATTCTATTCTATTCTATGAATTGTTTTAAAATGAAGAGTACAGTCAATTTAAATATATTCTACATCTAATTCTTTAATATCATTATCCAAGATTTACAGTCTAGACTTTAACATTTTTAACATCCACAAAAGCGTGTCTAAGTACATTAACAAATCATAAAGAGCTACCTCACACGTTTTAATTATTTTCTCTGCTACTAATGTTAATATAGTAAGCCATTTCATTAGTGTTGAGTTATTTCGTCTGACTAGAAATAACAGGACTCATAGCGGTGCTGAAATGAGAATTAGATGTAGCTGTCACATTTAGTTAATGTTTTAATTTAAATTGCATTGAATGTATGTTCTGTGGTGCCCATTGTGTCACCCTACGCGAAATGTTTTTTTGTTATGAATGTTACTAGCATGGTGTTCATTATAAAGAATATTCTGATCTATCCTGTTTTGTTCTGTGGGAAATCATTTTCATTTGATTTTTTTAACACTTTTCTTTCTTACTTTTCTTTTTTCTTTTTTTTTAAAAAAACGTTGCCCCACACTAGGAGTTTCTCCTGTATCGTGGGTGCGTTTACAAACATTTAAATTCACATACACAAACAGCCAGACCCGGAACAACTACCTGTAGGCCATACAAATATTTGTTCCGTGCGGGAATCGAACCTGCGACACGAAGCGCAGCAGTCAATCGCTCTTTAATTCAAAAATAATTTTACTAATGAACAAAATATTAATTTTATAAATGCTTAATATTAAAAGGATTCATTCAGAAAGCGGTACTTCTGGGCAGGGCTCGTATTGTTCTGGAGCCCTGACCTGTATTTACACCCTTTTCCCGATACCGGTGGTCTACAATTTTTATATTTTTAATTATTTTTTTTTAATTTGTAAAGAAATAAATAGAAATAAATAAAGGGAATTATAAATGCAATAGTAACATTATTTTTCTGTCTGTCTAACTATGTGTCTATTACGTTTTGTAACCTTTACAGCCGAACGGATTTTGATCAGGCACACAGGGGTAGAAGGCAAAAAACATAGCATATAGTTATAACAAAGGCAGTGAAAACTGAAATACAGGCATTGCCTAGTTCAGTTGCTATGGCTACATTCATTTATTTTCACATTATTTTCTCTAAAATATTACTAAGTTTTTTGAGAAATAATTAGTTTATTATTATATATTTATTACTATAACACAGAAACAACTCCTCAATCAATCACTAAGCCATTTATCCTGAATAGTAATTTGTTATCGTTTCGTATTTTTATAAAATCTTTGAGTTCAGTGTGCCCCTTACACCATAAACCTCCTCTAATATCTTCTATCGCTTTCTGGCTCTGGAGAAACAACTGATTACTATCTCAAATTTTCACTGCGAGAAACGGAAGAAACCAGTCAATTCTCATACTCGCTTACTTCCCCACCTACAACAACATGGTGGATGAAATAAAAAGCTTTTGAATTAATTCCTATGGTTGCCTGAATTATGTATGACGGATTACATTATCGTACCAGCTGTTTATCCAGGGTTCGCTCGGGTGCGTTGCACTCACAGATTGTCAAGCTTTTGATGGTGCACATGAGATTTTAATGAAGTTGCCTTTTCATTTAGCTGAGAGTCAGAGTGAATTAGGCGGAAAAAGTTGTGGGATTTTTTTTTAGGTATGGGTTAATTTTTTGGTTTTTTGGAAGTGGGTTATGGAAATGATGAAGAGGAAAGCTGGAATGTCATAGACCTACTAGTATGGAATGTACTAACAGACATTGACAAATAAATTTGTAGAATACAACCTATTTTATAATTATCTATTTAAATAAATATTAAAAAAAACGTTTATGTAAAAACAAATTGTTTGCTTCATTGTCTTTTTGCCACCGACTTCCGAAAGTAAAGTTATTTTAGACTTTTTCAGTGTTTTTTTGGAAGTCCGTTTTTTTTCAAAAAGTTTTTTATTTTACCCTTTTTAGAAGAAGTTATTAAGGAACCATCATGTCCTCAACATAATCAAAGACGAAAAAAAAAAAAACATCTTAACCAATTGTGATGAAATTTGAAATTTCAAACAAGAAAAGAATTTTTCAAATCGTTTGATAAATGACGGAGTTATGAGGTCACAAACATAAAAAAAGAATGTTTTGGAGTCGGTTAAAAATTGAAGTGTCTGTTTGTAATTTCAAATAACAGCTTCTTACCGAATGCATATTATGAAAGTTTATACGGCACATAATAATTTAACATTTTTTGTTATATTATTATGTGCCTTTTTGTGTGTCTTTTTTCATTTTTGTCAGTCTGTTTGTTTATAAGTCTGTCTGTTTGTTGCTGCTAAGCTCCGAAACGGCTGTACCGATTTTGACCGAACTTTCACTGGTAGATAGCTGATGTTATGAGCTTGACTACTTTTATTTTAGAAAAAGAATTAGGGGTCCGTGCAAAATAATTAAAAGAAATCGCTAATAATAAAATCCGATTCAAATAGGCAGATAAAATTTTCACAACTTTAATTTTTTTTGCATCTAGTACTTTTCTAAAAACCAATAGCTAGAAATGTGCACGAATATAGGTCACTGTATTTTCCCTCACTTTGAAAATGAATAACCCAATAACAAAAGTCTGATCTTGGCA
Organism: Noctua fimbriata; assembly: GCA_905163415.1. Taxonomy (NCBI): domain Eukaryota; kingdom Metazoa; phylum Arthropoda; class Insecta; order Lepidoptera; family Noctuidae; genus Noctua; species Noctua fimbriata. The sequence goes on from LR990936.1 coordinate 14,694,987, forward strand.
TCGAATTCAGGACCACACGCTCAGCTGTCGCGCCTATGCCATGAAACGAATGCGGCAGTATATTCTTGAAATATTGAAAGCCTGTCATACATAAATATTACCCTTGTAAACTGCAGCAAATTTTTACTTCCCATCGCATTTTAGTTTCATTAACAGTACAAGCGGTCACACATTAAATATTTGATCATTACTATGATGAAACACTGAAGTGTTTATTTGAACCTCGCCTTTTCATATTGTATTATTATTCCAGTATTTTTTTTTTTATAGCCTCGTTGGTTTAGTGGTGGCAAACGCGACTGCTGAGTATGAAGTCCTGGGATCGATTCCCATGTCGGGTAAAGTGTGTTTGGGTTTGTCATTCAGGAATTTTTCAGGAGCAATAACGGAGACTGAATTTGTGCCCAGTTGATGGCAATCCGATTCAAATAGGATAATAATGTGAAAGGGCAATAATGTTTTCATAATAATTTCACGCGGACGGAGGTCGCTGGCAACAGCTTGGAATTAATAATTTGGAAATACAGCACTATACAGCTCTATAAGCTATAAATAATACAGAGACTAAAAGTATAAAGAGAAAAATATACACAAGGATTTTTAAAGTAAAAAATATTGATTGTAAATTCAAAGCAATCCTAAAAGAATCCCAAAGACAGGCTTTTAAAACGGAAATAATTTAAAAAGAATCAGTCATTTAAACCTTACGGCTATATTTTAATCAGAATTCGACAAAGAACCTACAATATTCATTAACCTTTCTACACGTTCAAGCCGTCTTAACCTTTATTTTTAACGAGATAAGAACTAGAATCAATCGCATAAATACCAGCCCTTTGCCAATAATTGTGTAAACTAATTTCAACTTTACGAGCAAACAAATAAGAACAAAATTACAATACGCAAATATAACCCTTTACTGTTTACGGCCTTTTTTCGAAAACAATAGATCTAAACTGGTATCGAGTACAATTTTATTCGGTCGTTCGACCTTTAATAATTAAATAACTGTGAACCCCGATCCCGTTAGAATTTCGCAAGGAAACCTATAAAATTTATCTCCAGCTTTTAGAGTTTTCAGGTAATAATTGATACGGTGGACCGCCGTAAACCGGTCCGAACTGGTTATAGGTGGTTGAAGCCAGACCGATCGAGTGCCCACTCGAATGTCTCGGACAATCGGTGTTAATAGAATACAGATGCTGGAAAGAATCGAGACTAAAAGTTAAATTGACAGTTCTGTTTCTAATACAGAGGTGTAAACGATTTTTGAAAAAAAAAACAACTATTCCTTAATATTTTGGTTGTTTGCGACCAGCAAAATTAATTATAATACTTCGATACATATAAGGTCGGAGAAGGTCAAAGGAGGTCCTCTTCTTGGCGTGTCGATGGCAATCTAAATTGTGTCAGTCCAGAACTGAGCTACTAGTTTGGCGCTGTCGGTAGCGTCCATCAATTCCTGCAGTGAACAAACAATTGGACTCGCAAACACGGAGCTGATGAATATTGTTTGACTAACAAACGATTTTATTTTAGAACCCTTAAGTGTCTACCAGCTGGGCAAAGGTCCCGCTTATTTCCTTCTAGATACTCTTCCCCTGCGCCACCAACAATTTTTAAAACTATCGATATTTTTCATCAACATCAATGTCTCGCTAACAGTTATGTTTAAGCATCACGTAATAGGGACGAGTCTATTGCCACCAACCAGGCACAATTCCAGAGTCTGTGGCTGCTACTGAAAAATACCCGATGGAAAATCCCAATAACACTTTGCCCGACCCGGGAATCGAACCCAGGACCTCATGATCAGCAGTGGCTCTTTCTACCACTGTACCAACGAATAAAATAGATCACCACAATATTCAGACGACAGCAACAGGTTCAACATTCGTTCATAAAACTCTGTACTGAAAAAGTATGTAGGTAAACTACAAAAAATACTTCACATAAACCAAAATGGCTGCCGAAAATCCATCACATTTTTCCTGCTATCCCATGAAATAAAATCGTATTCCAAGCATAACAAATGCCTTTCATGAAAAGATTCTTGTAAACTTCACCTTACAAGTCACAGAGTACGGAATCGACGGCAACGTCTAGAGTAGGCAGTATCAATAAATCTACACTAACAATAGGTCTATAACTATGAAATTGCCGTTTTTTTCTCACATTTTGTTCTGTTTACAACTTTGACGTATAGTTATATTTTTTCTTAATTCCATTTTTATTGGATTAATTGTTAAATTACGTACCTTTTAGAGTTTAAAAACCGTATTAGTAGTTGCATATTACCTCATAGGGTTGTGTGTCAAAACACCTGTTTCAATGTGCCGTCGGTTACACTACTTCAAGTAGGTATATTTTTGTCATAGACTGCTGTTTTTTGAGAATTAAAGATACGCAGTGCAGTACATCTTTTTCACTCTAACTATAGTTTGAAATTGCATCATAATCGGTTCCGACGTTTTCAAGAAAAATAAAAAAAAATGTTAGTATCGAAATATCTCTTTTCACGAAATAGTCCCTACAAATGGTAAATTTCATACTTTAACCCCTATAAAGAGGTAAAGTTTGTATATTAATAAGTTTGGATGTAGGGAGTAATCTTTGGAAATACTGTTCCGATTCCGCAATTTTTCAGTAATGGGAAGCTATGTTATCCCCGAGTGTCATAGTGTAAAGGACATCACAGGACATCTAAAGCACACATCATCGTAAAAATACCCTTAACAAAGTCAAAAGGCATCTGTTTGCGATATTTTTTTGTTCTGGACCATACCTTTTTTATTTACTATGGGAAATCATCATATTATTGAACCCGCTCTGGGCGGAGCGAAAGGGAGTGTCAGACTTGTACTGACTAAAACCCATCCATGTTCCTTCTTTGCCCTTTGTGTTTCAGGGCCGCGGTATCTCTTTCGAACAGTCACGCAGCCCTTCTGGACCATACCTGCCCACCTTCTAGTTACCGAAATATTTGAGGTCAAAGTTCCGATTTTTTCACAACTTTTTTTTTTTTTTAATATTAGTTTTTAAGGTTATAAATTTACTTTAATTACCTCAAAGACCTGTTTACTGTTCAAAGCATCCATCAGCACAATGTTTTGAGTGCGTTACATTGAGTTTTCCCGTAAAAGCTATTTTGTATAGTTTTATTATTTGTCGTAGATTGAGTAAACGGTGGGCTAGGTTCGTTTGGTAAGTGTTGACGTATCTACCACATCTGTGCTCTGTGATTTAAGGGAAGGGAGCAAAATATGTTGTCACAGACCCACCAATGAGTTTGCGGATCACATACCCTTCAAATAGAGTATAAGGTTTCACGAAGGAGGATTAACTGTGATGCTGTTGACAGATTTACAAAAGGGGGATGTAATCTTAGTACCTACTCATTTGTTGCTGATAAAAGGCTGTATTAAAATAAGGAAACTCGTATTTAAGATTGTTTGAGTCTTGTGCTTGTGTTTGATCTTCTTCCGGTTGAGCAGTATTGCTTTTCGAGTTGAGTTAAGACTGGCCACTTCAAAAAAAAAATATATTCCATCTTCAGGTTGGACATTAAACAGCGTGTACTTCATTTCACAGGGAGTGATATATTTAACCTTATTTTGTTTTTTTTTTATTTAAGAGAAGAATATAGAGAGCATAGTGTTGAAAAGTTGAACTATTCTTTGGACGTCTTTGTCCAGTTTTTTCTTGAGTAACACAATTGTTAATGACTCAAATTGTCCTATTCAATAAGCGGACAATTTGAGTCATTTGCCTCATGATTCATTTCAATGTTTTTGTAAGTTCCGTTGTTAGATGGGTAATAAATGAGATCCTTTAATTTGTGAAGATAACCTAGTAGGCATGTATATTAATCCGTTTCAATCAGTGATAGTGTCAAATAAAAAATAATGAGTAATGTTTGATTTTAAGCAAAATAAAAGGATTACAGAATTACCTTCATTAATTAACGAATTTTGGACGTGGTTTTATTTTTTATAAAAAGTAAAAAAATATCAATAAAACTAAAAAAAATAAAACAAAGTCACTTCCCGCTGTCTGCCCCTATATATGTATACATCTTTAAAACTACGCAACGGATTTTGAAGCGGTTTTCAGTAATAGATAGAGTAATTCAAGAGGAAAGTTTACATATATATATTGCACCCGTGCGAAGCCGGGGCGGGTCGTTAGTAATTTATATAAGGAAAATCATTGTCAATCGTAAAACATTTAATCGTACTAAAGAAGTTGAAGTACTATTACAGAAAAGCAAATTGCAACAATACGAAAATATACTTAGTCACAAGTGCAGTAAAAGGTATCGGTAGAGAGGCGTCTATAGTAAATAGACCAAACGCTGTCATCTTAGTGAAGGTTCGTCTAACTTGTAGCACGCGCTTGCACAGACGTTGGAGCATCACTGTAACAATGAAAATAATTAGCCAACAAATTGAGCAGAAAACCAAACCCGCCCGAAGAATAGCCAAACTTAAGTGGCAGTGGGCAGGGCACATTTCTCGCAGAACGGATGGCCGATGGAGCCGAAAAGTTCTGGAGTGGCGACCGCGAACCGGAAGACGCTGCGTTGGAAGGCCTCCCACTAGGTGGACCGATGACCTGGTGAAGGTTGCAGGGATCCGCTGGATGCGAGTCGCATGGGACCGGTCAATGTGGCGACACTTGGGGGAGGCCTATGTCCAGCAGTGGACGTCTTTCGGCTGAAAGGATAATGATGATGATGAAATTGAGCAGATTTAATAGAAAATAAAAATGAGCCACAAAGGTCCAAATACATGCATTGTGACATTAAGTCCGCATATGTACCATTCTTGTACATGAAGTTTAAATAAATACATAATCTTTAATATTATATGCGATTTATATGTAATTTTGTGTGTACAATAAAGAATAAGAACGAGGCTAACTGACGTTGCCCTAATACTAGTGCAGTGGCAGTGGAAATGTGCAGGCCATGTATTGCATGAACTGGATGGTAGATGTCGCACGGTGTTGAAGTGGAGGCCCAAAATTGGTTATAGTAGTTTAACCAGGACACGACCTGAGGGTTTACTATGATGTTTTAAAGCAGTAGTCAGTGTGGAAAAGAGACAGAGCAATACAGGTCGTCTAGTGCCATCTCTTTCCCATACTGGAATTTCTCCTGCTTTAAGACGTCATGGTAGGTCACCAGGTCAGATTGGCAGGTAAGACTGGCTGCAAAAGGCTGAAGACTGGGTAAAGTGGCGTGCAATGGAGCAGACCAACACTGCGGTGGGTGGACAAGGATACAAGGAAAAAGAGAGAAAAAATAAAGGGTGTAAAAAGACACTTAAGGAAGCCGAAAGGCACTTGTCCTTAACTTCATTGCGATATTTTTTTCGTTCTGGGCCATACTTGGGAACTTTCTCGTTACGGAGGTAGGTATTGAAGTTAAAAGATTTTTTCACATGTTTTTATTTATTTTAAATACATGTTTTTAATGTCGCCACTTTACTTAAAATACCTCCATGGCCCCTGAACTAAATGCATCCACCAGCAGCTAACGCCCCGTAAAAAATGATTTTTCACACCATCGTGAAGGGTCCGTTTAGAAACCATTTAGAAATCTTACCCGAATTGTTCGAGTTCATCACACGCTGTATACATGCCGATTCAGCTTCTTCCACACATATATGGAATTTCTCACATTGTAAGCTTGTTAAAACAATAAGAGATATATCTTTTATAATCCATCCTGATGTTAAAGCGTACATAGACTGAATGCCCTGCGAATTTGGAAGTGCTTTTGTTATAATATTTAATATGTACATTGTTTCAAAAATAGTAGAAAGTATCATACTTACTTCGTTTCCTGACAGCGATGCTTTGAACAAACCTAGTAAGCGCAACTCCACCAAAAATAAACTACGGCAAAATGTGTCTATTGATCGCCATAGTAACTGAAAAAAATCTTTGATTAGAAACAAACATACATTTATAAACTCACGTCTTTTTTCCATGAGGATAGACCGAAACGACAGAACGCTACCTGCTACGATCCTTGCATACTTCTTTTGCCTCGTCCACGTTCATATATCTGGTCATACAAGCATGCCGGTTGCGAGTACTACGTAGATCCTCACCAATAAGGTCAGGTGTATGTCGTTCTTGGGCGTCCCCTCAGGGCGTTGCAACTCACATCTGCCTTGTAAATATCTTTTGTTTGTCGCCTTTCACTCATCCTCACCACATGACTAAACTATCTAAGCATACTCTTTTCAATTTTTGTCACTACATCTTCACACAAACAAACAGACAAACCATATTATCATTATCATTCTCCTGTCTATACTACAATTGATTTGGGGTTGGTGCTGCATGTTTTTTCTTCTATATTTCTCTATTACTTGTCAGTCATTCCATTTCCAGCCATATCATCCTTCTTGTATGATCGCTTCTTCATTAAACAAATTATAAAAGCGTAAAATAGGTTACAGAAAGGAAGAGAAGCACAGCATGAATAAAAAATGGAGTTATAAATTCTAAGAATCATACGAAGTAGGCACCGACTTACCAATACTCGGAAACATTTTTGAAAAAGTGAGTAAGCCTCTAAAATATTTTGGTAAATGGCAAACGTTTGATGACAATAGTTGTCATTTTCTTCTTCAAAATTTGCTATAAGTATTATGCTAACCCATTCTTCGATATATTTGATCAACAATGACATAAGACGCAAACAATAAACTAAATTAATATCAAATGAAACAATAATTATTAAATTGATGAAATCAACAAAATGACGTGGCTCGAATAATATACAGTAAAAAATAATTGACAAAATAAAAATGCATAGTACGATCGAGAGTGAGATCCAGTTCCAAATAATATAACTTTTGACACTCTTACTAATATCGATGTTTCTGTGAATATCTTGGATCTTCAAAATAAGGGAAACGTGGCTACGGCTATTGAGGATATTCCAAATGGTCAACTGAATATATCTGCTGCAGAAAAAGGTGACACTAACCCAAACAGCAATGAACACTGGTTGGCTAAAACCACCGAGTAAGTTATTATATACAATATAAATCAGACAAATACAAAGAACTATGAAAAACATCGAAATGTAATACTTCTTCTCATAAGGCGTAATGAAGCTATCTCTGATTTTGAATTTGGGCGAGAAAAATATAGTCAGCATAATGTTGAAAGGTTGAACTATTCTTTGGACGTCTTTATCTAGTCTACTTTTGAATAACAATTGAAATGGAAGATTTCGAATATTCCACATGATTACTTTTTTAGTTGATAGTGTTAGGTAGCAACGATGCTGCTACTAAACAAAACCGTGTTCTACGGTGGGCAATTTAATTAGTTCCAAATACTGATTGTCCAATATTATTATTGAACATCAAAATACAATTAATTAAGTAGGTTCTGGTAGTATTGAAAGTGGTATTAATCATTATGGCTGTCAAATCATGAAAAACCGGCCAAGTGCGAGTCCTTACACGTACACAGGGTTCCGGAGCACTAAACAATATAATAAAAAAAATTGAAGGCTTGAGAAGGTTCATAATGTTATGTATACGGGGTGTAAACGGACCCTTCACGAAGCCGTCAACCAAACATTCTGTAGATCAAACTAAGTAACTCTGCGTAAAAATTATTGCTGGGAAACGACTTTTTTTGGGGTAAAAAATCACGTTTTACGGTAGGACTAACAATATGCTGATGGATGCATTACACATTACGGCAATTTAATTAGTTCCAAATACTGATTGTCCAATATTATTATTGAACATCAAAATACAATTAATTAAGTAGGTTCTGGTAGTATTGAAAGTGGTATTAATCATTATGGCTGTCAAATCATGAAAAACCGGCCAAGTGCGAGTACTTCTACGCGCACTAGGTTTCGTAGCATCAAACAAAATAATAAAAATATTTTGAAGGCTCATTCATTATGATGTATTGTATTACATTCAACGGGAACACCCAAATACTCCGAAATATTTAATTCCGATATTCGATATTCCGATTTTCAAAAGTCCGAATTTCATAATACCTGAGAATTATAATGTCTATTATTAAAAATCACAAAATTTATTTTACCGAAACTCGTAAACACGATTTTTTTGTTTTCCGATTTTCATATGTCTGAAGGATCAAATGCTCGATGGGTTGTCGGGTCGAAAAACAACATTCCGATTTTCAATACTTCGAATAAACCGCTAAAATTAGGGTGTCTGATTGTGATACAATTGGTACTTCCTTTCCTCCATAAAATTGTTAGTCCTAAAACATTTGCTAAAAATGAGGTTTTAGTGATAGAAACGAATTGCTGTAAATCCCACTCCACGCAGTTTTGTCTGCCCTGTGAGTCGTGATAGAAACCCTGCACGCTGCATGTTGCATGCATGTTCGCTTGCATGCTGCATGCTGGCTTGCATGCTTTGCACTTTGGAAGTGTAACCTCTGGGGTTTGCAGGCGTGATGTTATGTATGCCTACAAGTTAGTGTTAAAACCGAGCCCCACTACGAACTTAATCATTACTACTAATAGGAACCGTGGCGTAGACTCGTATTAACTCTCGTTCGCCGATAGAATGCCAACCTTGCGGGCAACTTGCCTCTTGTTTGTGGGCGATCAAGAGCAGCTGTGACACGCTGACGAGCAGAAAGGAGAGCCTTCTGGTTCCGTTGGCCTTTTAAGATTAAATTTAATGCCTAAAAGAAGTTTTAAGTTATTTGTTTATTTTAATTAATACGAAGCCTTATGTATAATTTGTAGCTGTGTACAATCCGAAAAAAAGATTGTTGATGACTTCCCATCAGGTGAGACCACATGATACGACGGCTAAGCTTTTGGCCAAGAGCGAAAGCGACACGCGTGTTGCGACAGCGACTGCGGAAAAGACAAATAAATAAACATATTTTTTAACTAACTGTTATAAAACTGAAAAGCAGAAATTTAAGTTTATCTATCAACATTGAACGCGTTCACGAAGTTCCGCGTCCGTGCTATTAACCGTTGAGGAGTTCTCTCGTGAGGAGGCGGTCCTGACTGCAGGATCAAGTTATGTCTGTCATAAAAATGTATTGTCACAAGAACCAAAGGTGGGTGCAGAATTTCAGCTCAATCGGTTAGGGCGAACGGGTTTGAAATTTAGTTGCAAGATATGACCATTTTTATTACATACTAACTTACCAAGCAACTAACTAACAAAACAAGTTAAAGCCGAGTGCAATTAGACAAAAAATACCCAAGAGGTAGAACGAAGTTTATAGTGGTCGGATTTTCATGGAACTTTTTTTATTGAGTTCCTAGAGCTAGAGGAGTGGAAAAGAAAGTTAAAAAAAAAATTCGCCGCTCGCGACTTTTTCTTTATTTTAAATTTCCTTTACTATATATTTTTTTTGTGTATGAATAACTTCAAATGCGATGCATTCGTATTATGGCGTAATAGTGTGACATACGTGCGTCCATTAAACGCCAATTTTGTCTGTTTCTTTGTTCATTATTGTAGATGTAATGCCTAATCCAAGTATTTTTTGAAAATTTCCTATTTTCCGCAATTATTTTCTGGAATATCAAATTTTAAGAGTAAGATTTCTTTTGAAATTGGTAACTGATGGTTATTCACAGATAACTGGACGTAAAAATATTCAAGAAAACCATTTTACGAGTGAAGTGACTAAAAATTAATTCACAATTTTCAGGAGATAGTCTATGTTAAAGTTAAAGAAGGTCATTTTTCTCAAAAATTTTCTACGACGGTCAACGTAAATATTATCCTGAAAATATCCTTATTATATTTGCTATCCACAGATAACAAAAAGTAAAAAAGAATATTTGTAGGTGCTCCATAAATGTTGATTATAGCTGACGAAGGTGGAATGGGGCCGCTGATAAATTTACAATTATATCGTAATTATGACGTAACCATTTCTCACGATTTCTATTTAAGATTAGTCTCTGCGCGCAATTTAATATCAATACCGATACCGATACCGCTCCCAATTCTTAGCTATAGAGGCCTCTTGTCATGTTTTACTTTCTCAGCAGTAACTCATGTTTAACAAGTATCCTTAAATATTTTTTTAGTTTCTATACCTCATTAGATAGCTAATAAAGTGAGGTTTTGGATAAAAATTTGCTTATTTACTTTAATAGAAACATTTCGGAAAAAAATTGCCTTCATTAACATAGACGATTTTTTGACATTTCCGAATGAATTTTAAGTCACTATACTCACGAAAGTGGTTTTCAAGAATATTTTCTGACCCAGTTGTCTGTGAAAATGCATGAGCAACCAATTTCAAAAGAAATCTTTGTCTTAAAATTCGATATTTAAGAAATAATAGAAGAAAATAGATAATTTTCCAAAAATTACTTGAAATATGCATAACATGGATAAAGAACAAAGAAACAGACCAAATTGGGATAAAATGGCTGCACGCACGTCACACTGTTACGCCATAATATGAATCCATCGAATTTGAAGTTATTCATTAACGAAAAAAATATATACCAAAGGAAATTTAAAAAAAAGTCGCAAGCGTCGAAATTTTTGGGAACTGAAAAAAATCTTTGATTAGGGACAAAACATACATATAAACATAAACTCACCTTTTTCACATGGGGGTAGACAGAAACCACAGAACGCCACATGCTACAATCCTTACATACTTCTTTTGCCTCGTCCACGTTCATATATCTGGTCATACGCACGCCGGTTGCGAGTACTACGAATAACCTCAGCAATAAGGTCAGTGTATGTCGTTCTTGGGCGTCCCCTCCCGGCGTTGCAACTCACACATCTGCCTTGTAAATATTTTTTGTTAGTCGCCTTTCACTCATCCTCACCACATGACCGAACCATCTAAGCATACTCATTTCAATTTTTGTCACTACATCTTCACACAAACAAACAGACAAACCATATTATCATTATCATTCTCCTGTCTATACTACAATTGATTTAGGGTTGACGCTGCATGTTTTTTCTTGGCTACAGAAAAAAAGAGAAGCACAGCATGAATGAAAAAATGGAGTTATAAATTCTAAGAATCATACGAAGTAGGCACCGACTTACCAATACACGGAAACATTTTTGAAAAAGTGAGTAAGCCACTAAAATATTTTGGTAAATGGCAAACATTTGATGACAATAGTTTTCATTTTCTTCTTCGAAATTCGCTATAAGTATTATGCTAACCCATTCTTCGATATATTTGATCAACAATGACATAAGACGCAAACAATAAACTAAATTAATATCAAAGGAAACAATAATTATTAAATTGATGAAATCCACGAAATCACGTGGCTCGAATAATATACAGTGAAAAATAATTGACAAAATAAAAATGCATAGTACAATCGAGAGTGAGATCCAATTCCAAATAATATAATTTTTGACACTCTTACTAATATCGATGCTTCTGTGAATATCTTGGATCTTCAAAATAAGGGAAATGTGGCTACGGCTATTGAGGATATTCCAAATGGTCAACTGAGTATGTCTGCTGAAGAAGAAGGTGATACTAACCCAAACAGCAATGAACACTGGTTGGCTAAAACCACCGAGTAAGTTATTATATACAATATAAATCAGACAGATACAAATAACTATGAAAAGCATCGAAATGTAATACTTCTTCTCATAAGGCGTAATGAAGCTATCTCTGATTTTGAATTTGGGCGAGAAAAATATAGTGAGCATAATGTTGAAAGGTTGAACTATTCTTTGGACGTCTTTATCTAGTCTACTTTTGAATAACAATTTAAATGGAAGATTTCGAATATTCCACATGATTACTTTTTTAGTTGACAGTGTTAGATAACAACGATGCTGCTACTAAACAAAATCGTATTCTATGGTGGGTAATTTAATTAGTTTCAAATACTGATTGTCCAATATAAAATTGAACATCAAAATACAATTAATTAAGTGTTTCCTGGTCGTATTGAAGGTGGTATTAATCATTATGGCTGTCAAATCATGAAAAACCGGCCAAGTGCGAGTCCTTACACGTACACAGGGTTCCGGAGCACTAAACAATATAATAAAAAAAATTAAGGCTTGAGAAGGTTCATCATTTTATGTATACGGGGTGTAAACGGACCCTTCACGAAGCCGTCAACTAAGCATTCTGTACATCAAAGTAACTCTACGCAAAAATTATTGCTGGGAAACGACTTTTTTGTGGGGTAAAAATCACGTTTTGAGGTAGGACTCAATGAAATGCACTCAAAACTTTATGCTGATGGATGCATTGCACAGTACGTGGAGTTATGTAAAGTAATAACATTAAAAAATTGTAATTAAAAAAAAAAATATTGAAAACGTTGGAATTTTGAGCCCCAAAGTAACTAGAAGGTTTCCAGGTATGGTCTAGACAAAAAAAAATGATCGCAATGACGGGTAGAACAAGTTCCTTTCGGCTACGTTAAGGGTCTTGTTACACCCTTTATAAGTAGGGGATAAATGAACTTTATCAGTGTCTGTATAAATCTACCTTCTATATAAATAAAATGTTCTGTATGGTGTCCGGACGTAAAGAATAGCACCATCCCATATCTTCCCGTGGGTGTCGTAAGAGGCGACTAAGGGACTTACCAGAGAATGGGCAGCAGCGTTCTCTGAGTTTTATAACAACCATACTGCGATCGCCAACCCGCCTGCCAAGCGTGGCGATTATGGCAAAACCCCCCTTCTTGGGGGAGGCCTATGTCCAGCAGTGGACGTCTTTCGGCTGAAATGATGATGATGATGATGATAAATAAAAATCAATTGCACAGCTCGACGATATTTTTGTTGTGTTCGTAATTGTCAGAATTTTTTTGGAAATCAACGCCAGGCGGGGTCGCTGGTTAATAATAAAGTAAAAATGCCAAATATACTAACAAAATTGCGTAAAAGACTGTATTCATCATTAGTTTTCATCATTAGTATAATACTTTATTTTTCTCGTTTTTAAATATGTGTTTTAGCTGTCAACAAATTTAGTCATTAATGGTAATCTGTGAACAACGCTGTGAGCTACATTATTATTTATGTTATCATGTTGATCCCTAAGTGTAGCTGTTTATTGTTTCTATTTAATAAAATAAAAATAAAAACCGAGTCCAACTAAAAACTTATTCGTTACTACTAATAAGAACCGTGGCGTAGACTCGTATTAACTCTCGTTCGCCGATAGAATGCCAACCTTCCGGTCAACTTGCTGGCTTTTTGGGCGATCAAGAACAGCTGTACACGCTGACGAGCAGAAAGGAGAGCCTTCTGGTTCCGTTGGCAAGATTGAATTTAATGCCTAAAAGAAGTTTTAAATTATTTGTTTATTTTAATTAATACGAAGCCTTATGTATAATTTGTAGCTGTGTACAATCCGAAAAAAAGATTGTTGATGACTTCCCATCAGGTGAGACCACATGATACGACGGTTAAGCTTTTGGCCAAGAGCGAAAGCGACACGCGTGTTGCGACAGCGACTGCGGAAAAGACAAATAAATAAACATATTTTTTAACTAACTGTTATAAAACTGAAAAGCAGAAATTTAAGTTTATCTATCAACATTGAACACGTACACGAAGTTCCGCGTCCGTGCTATTAACCGTTGAGGAGTTCTCTCGTGAGGAGGTGGTCCTGACTGCAGAATCAAGTTATGTCTGTCATAAGAATGTATTGTCACGAGAACCAAAGGTGAGTGCAAATTTTCAGCTCAATCGGTTAGGGGGAACGGGTTTGCAGGTTGCAAGATATGACCATTTTTATTACATACTAACTCACCAAGCCACTAACTAACAAAACAAGTTATAGCCGAGTGCAATTAGACAAAAAATACCCAAGAGATGGAACGAAGTTTATAGTGGTCGGATTTTCATCAAACTTTCTTTATTGAGTTCCTAGAGCTAGAGGAGTGGAGAAGAAAGTCTTTTTTTTTCAATTTCCTTTTGGTATATATTTTTTTCGTTTATGAATAACTTCAAATTCGATGCATTCGTATTAAGCTGTAATAGTGTGACCGATGTGCATCCATTAAAACGCCAATTTTGTCTGTTTCTTTGTTCATTATTGTCGATGTAACGCATATTTCGAGTATTTTTTGAAAATTTCCTATTTTCTGCAATTATTTTCTTATATATCGAATTTTAAGAGTAAGATTTCTTTGAAATTGGTAACTGATGCTTATTCACAGATAACTGGGCGTAAAAATATTCAAGAAAACCACTTTTACGAGAGAAGTTACTAAAAATTAATTCACAATTTTGTATGTTAAACTTAAAGAAGGTCATTTTTCTCAAAAAATTTCGAAGACGATCAACGTAAATATTATCGTGTAAATATCCTTATTATACATATATAATTGTGGATAGCATACTATCCACAGATAACAAAAAGTAAAAAAAAAATATTTGTAGGTGCTCCATAAATGTTGATTATTGCTGACGAAGGTGGAATGGGGCCGCTGATAAATTTACAAAAATATCGTACTTATGACGTAACCATTTCTCACGATTTCTATTTAAGGGCATTACATTGCTCGATGACCTTGATGATTTAACCCCTGTACTGGTTTTTGTTTATTTGGCGCCCCTGCCGGCAAACGACCATTACTACAATAAAGATTAAGCAAGAACACAGATGTGCCGCACTGTTGTCATCGTTTTTGCCTAATTTATTCGTTCTCTGAGGGACCTGAATACATTTTGTTCCAATTTATATTTATTTTGAGATAAATTATACAGTTTGACTAATGAGCTAGCTTTCATCAGTTATTTTACTGAGCACGGGTTACCTACTAGATACATTCTGAAAGTCTGATGATGACCAGTTAAGTGCTTATCGGTTCTCAGTAACAGAAATTGCTAGAATGATGTAGCTTTCAACTTTAATCTAATTGACCACGGGTGCTTCTACATTTCACATTCTGAAGGTCTGATGATGACCTTTATGATTGAGATTTACACCTTATAGTTTTACAAGATCAAATTTTGATAGCGAAACTTCACATGCAGGATGGGTATCGCCAGATAATTAAACTTGACTGTGTATTACATCGTGTAGAAATAAAGTTGGATGTCTGATGATGAGCGGAATAAATAAAATATAGCTTTGTTTTAATGTTGCCACGCTCTGATAAGAACAAAATGTTTCCATTCACAAAAAAGTCATTAAAATTCAAATATCTTGAACAGGTCGGTTGGTCGTTTATTGGAATTTGTGTTGGTGGTTAATGGTGCATGTAGACTTTCTTGAAGTAAGCACCGCACACATTCTTATCTCCGCTGTATGGAATCGTTTTTCATCCATCTTTTTCACAGCCCAGCATTCTGATCCATACAGTACGACAGGTGTAATCACGGACTTGTATACTTTCCCCTTTAACTTGAGAGGCATCCGTGGGTCGTAAGTTGCTGTTCCAGTGACCTGTCGCCATTTCATCCATCTGAGTTGATCAGGTGCGTTACGTCCCGGTCTACTTTGACATCCCCTTGGGCAAACGATCCGAGATACCGGAAGTCGAAGCAGATCGGTATGGGCGTTCCGGCAAGAGTTAAATGCACTAGATTGGAGAAACCGACGAAATCGCAAAACAAGTATTCCGTTCCGGTTCTACTCAATAGCAGACCAACATTCTCTACTACAGTCTTTGCCATCACACCTCCAATCTGCTCTGGACCTCTTGGCCACTATTAGCAACCAGCAAAATGTCATCGGCGAACAGCATACACCAGGGTGCCTCTTCCTGGATGTCCTACGCGAGAGCGTCCATTATCACGAGGAAGAGGTAAGGGAGGAAGAGCTAAGGGATGAGAGCCTCCTAGTAGCGGCGACTGGGGGCGGCGATCTTTCGCGTCCGGCCTTGGTTCAAGCCCTGGGCCGGAGCGAGCGAGAATGGGATGCCGTCACCTCCTTCTGCGAAGCAGTCATGCTAGAGAAGGAGGTGGCGGAACGTGAGAGGGAAAAAGCCTTACGTCTCAGCCGCCGCGGGAGACGCCCCGGGCGTCGGGGGTCATGTGGTCGCTCCCGGCCACCGTAGGCGCGGGCCTGTGGACGGTGAGTAATGGGCTAGATCGCCGCCCGGCCGTATTATGACGACAGGCCGTGTCGACGGCGCGTTCGTATTCCACGCGCGCCGCAAAGAGATGTCAGCAACAATGAAGGGGTCCGCAAGGGCCGATGCCTGCCAGGGCTGCGGGACTGCTCGAAAGAGATACCGCGGCCCTGGACCACAAGGGCAAAGAAGGAACATGGATGGGTTTTAGTCAGTAGAAGTCTGACACTCCCTTCCGCTTCGTCCAGAGCGGGGGGATTTCATTTGAAGATTTCAAAACCAAAAAAAAAAAATGGATGAGAGCCGACCCTTGGTGCAAGCCGAAAGCCACATTGAAGCTTCCGTATTGCCGGCTGTAGACCCGACTTAAATTTGATACTGCATCGACTGTACATCGCACGGATCAACTGCACATACTTTCCTCACGGTACCTCACGGGGTACCCAGTCGTATGCCTTTTCGAGGTCTACAAAAACCAAAAAAACAATTTTTTATGTGCACGTCTGTATTTCTCGCACAGCTGGCGGATAGCGAAAATGGCATCCGTCTTTTCCTGACCAAGCTTAAAACCGAATTAGTTCTGCGAAATTTGGTTCTCTTCTCTCAGTCGCCTTTCAATAACTTTGTTCCAAACTTTCATACTATGTGACATCATCATCTGCCTAGCCTTTTCCCAACTATGTTTGGTCGGCTTTCAGTCTAACCGGATGCAGCTGAATACCAGTATTTTACATGGAGCGACTGCCTATCTGACTTCCACAACCCAGTTAGTACTAGATAATACGATACCCCTTGGTAAGACCGACGACCTGTAACGACTATCAAAGATCTACAAATGACAGCCGGGACCAACGGCTTAACGTGCTTTCCGAGGCACGAAGAAAACTCGATATTTAATGGGTGGTCGCCTATCCACAGACCAACCTAGATAAGCACGGCTTAACCTAAAGATCGATCCGAGTGGATGTTATTATTTAGCCACGAGCTCCTTTCATACTATGTGATATTAGCTCTATTCCTCTACTCTATAATTGTTGCACTCCACCACATCACCTTTGTTTTTAAAAATGGGCACCAGCTAACTGTTACACCATTCATCAGGAATCGTTTCCTCCGGCAACAGTTTACTGAAGAATAAAGCTAACCACGTCCATCCGTCCATCAGAAATAACTTCCATACTTCTACCGGTATTCCGTTCGGTCCTAATGCCTTACTATTCTTAATTCCATTTCCTGTAATCCTCACTTCATCCAAACTAAGCTTTTTCACTAGTCCCTCATTCGCTGGTTTATTTTCAAGCACACCACTCCAGTCATTCTCCTCATTCATCACTCTTTCAAAGTAACCCTTCCACCTATCCTTAATTTTCTCACAATCCGAAATAACCATTCCAGTTTCGTCTTTTACGCATTTAACCTGACATACATCCTTCGCCTTTCTCTCTCTAGCTCTAGCAAGCCGGTAAAGGTGTTTTTGGCCTGCTGGACTATCCTAAGTATCATAGAGCTGTCTTCGTTGTAGGTCGAATGTTCCCTTAGTCGCCTTTTATTTATGGGGTGGTCGTATTCTTTAATTCCAGGACCACACGGAATTGCCTGTAATATACAGGATGTAATTTGACAACCTCACCTAGAGGGCAAGTACTCTAAATGCAGATGGAGATAGCAAATTTTACTCAAAGGAAACATTACTTAATTTTTCAAAAGATACAAATCTGTTTTCAAAGATTTGCGAAAATTCGCTTGCCACACTCGGGAGTCGAATCGACTAAAATGCGAAAAAATAAGATCCTGTACTTTTATGAAATTAATCGATCATGTCGAAATCGGTCCAGCCGTTTCGAAGATTAGCCGGCACAAACAGAAAGACAGACAGATAGACCGACAGAAAGACTAAAATTTAAAAAAATGTGTTTTTGTTATAAGTGCCGGATATATTTTTATATGCAATCAGGAAAAAGCTGTTATTTTGATATTACAAACAGACATTTCAATTTGATTTATTTATATAGAAGTGTAGATTTAGGCATAGCTGTCACTTGTCAAGCTTACTCTATGATAGGTTCAAACAACAAAACGGAATTACAAACTACTTTAAATATATTTTATAAACGTATTTTCTATTCTTATTTTACGAAATATTTATAACTGTACCATTTACAATATTATTTCATTCAGAAATCATTAAAAACGTGCAGTTTTGAATTTTATTTGGAAAAAATAACAAGCGTGCAGTCCACCCGTCACAAGAGCCGTCAAAGCACTGACGTATGGCGGTCCCGAGTATGCGTCACAGGGATTGCCCCGCACATTTCGCGAAATTTCGGTTTTTATTTATTATTTAAAAATATTAAAAGAAATAACAGAAAAAAAAAACAATACAGATTGTTAAGTATATCATTACGTATGTGTTGTTACAAAATTCATGCTGATCTATTCAGCCGTTACAGAGATAATTTACAATTAAGGTTGAAAAAGGACCTATTTCCTACGATTAACCAAAAAAAAATGAGAAGGTTTATTAAAATTTTAAACAATACAATTTATTTGTGATGAACTTAACTATAACATACATTTTTTACACGGAAAACGCACGATGAAAAATTCATCAATACATTTCTTTGAACATACGCTGTTTTTGGGATTTGAGCCATGTAATGCCCTTAAGATTAGTTGCAAGCTTGGAAATCTACGCGCAATTTAATATCAATACCGTTACCGATACCGCTCCCAATTTTTAGCTATAGAGGCCTTTTGTCATGTTTTACTTTCTCAGCAGTAACTCATGTTTAACAAGTATCCTTAAATATTTTTTTAGTTATTGTACCTCATTAGATAGCTAATAAAATGAGGATTTTCTCATTGAGTTTAATAGAAACATTTCGGGAAAAAATTGCCTTCATTAACATAGACGATATTCTGACATTTGCGAATGAATTTTAAGTCACTACACTCAAGAAAGAGAAGTGAAAAAAATTACTTGAAATATGCATAATATGGATAAAGAACAAAGAAACAGACCAAATTGGGATAAAATGGATGCACGCAGATCACACTGTTACGCCTTAATATGAATCCATCGAGTTTGAAGTTATTCATTAACACATGACTAAACTATCTAAGCATACTCTTTTAAATTTTTGTCACTACATCTTCACACAAACAGACAGAAAAACCATAATATCGTTATCATTCTCCTGTCTATACTACAATTGATTTGGGGTTGGCGCTGCATGTTTTTTCTTCTATATTTCTCTATTACTCGTCAGTCATTCCATTTCGAGCCATATCATCCTTTTTGTATGATCGCTTCTTCATTCAACAAATTAATTAAGAGTAAAATAAGCTACAAAAAGAAAGAGAAGAGCATTGCATGAATAAAAAAATGGAGTTATTACTTACCAATCCTCGGAAACATTTTTGAACAAGTGAGTAAGCCTCTAAAATATTTTGATAAATGACAAACATTTTTTGACAATAGTTTTCATTTTCTTCTTCTAAATTCGCTATAAGTATTATGCTAATCCATCCTTCGATATATTTGATCAACAATGACATAAGACGCAAACAATAAACTAAATTAATATCAAACGAAACAACAATTATCATATTGCTGAAATCCACAAAATCACTTTTCTCGAATAATATACAGTAAAAAATAATTGACAAAATAAAAATGCATAGTACGATCGAGAGTGAGATCCAGTTCCAAATAATATAACTTTGGACACTCTTACTAATATCGATGCTGCTGTGAATATCTTGGATCTTCAAAATAAGGGAAACGTGTTTACGGCTATTGAGGATATTCCAAATGGTCAACTGAATATGTCTGCTGAAGAAGAAGGTGATACTGACCCAAACAGCAATGAACACTGGTTGGCTAAAGACACCGAGTAAGTTAGTCAACGTACTATAAACAATATAAATCAGACAGATACAAAGAACTATGAAAAACATCGAAATGTAATACTTCTTCTCATAAGGCGTAATGAAGCTATCTCTGATTTTGAATTTGGGCGAGAAAAATATAGTGAGCATAATGTTGAAAGGTTGAACTATTCTTTGGACGTCTTTATCTAGTCTACTTTTGAATAACAATTTAAATGGAAGATTTCGAATATTCCACATGATTACTTTTTTAGTTGACAGTGTTAGATAGCAACGATGCTGCTACTAAACAAAACCGTATTCTACGGTGGGTAATTTAATTAGTTTCAAATACTGATTGTCCAATATTATTATTGAACATCAAAGTACAATTAATTAAGTGGGTCCTGGTCGTATTGAAGGTGGTATTAATCATTATGGCTGTCAAATCATGAAAAACCGGCCAAGTGCGAGTCCTTACACGTACACAGGGTTCCGGAGCACTAAACAATATAATAAAAAAAATTGAAGGCTTGAGAAGGTTCATAATGTTATGTATACGGGGTGTAAACGGACCCTTCACGAAGCCGTCAACCAAACATTCTGTAGATCAAACTAAGTAACTCTGCGTAAAAATTATTGCTGGGAAACGACTTTTTTTGGGGTAAAAAATCACGTTTTACGGTAGGACTAACAATATGCTGATGGATGCATTACACATTACGGGGATCATGGAGTTATTTAAAGCAAAGTTTTAACATTAGAAAATTGTTTAAAAAAAAAAACTTGTGAAAAAGTTAGATTTTGACCCCCAATATCTCCGTAACTAAAAGGTTTCCAGGTATGGTCTAGAACAAAAAAAAATATCGCAGTGACGGGAAGAATAAGTGCCTTTCGGCTTTGTTAAGGGTCTTGTAAATTACACCCTTTATAAGTAAGGATAAATGTACTATGTATAACAGTGTCTATATAAATCCACCTTCTATATAAATAAAAATCAATAGCCACATGTCTGACGGAGCATCTGTTGATTTTTTTGTTGTCTTCGTAATTGTCAGATTTTTTTTTTGTAAAATCAACGCCAGGTAACAATAAAAGTGAAAATGCCAAAATATACTAATAAAATTGCGTAAAATACTTTATTCATTATTAGTATAATACTTTATTTTTCTCCTTTTGTAATTATAATAATATGTGTTTTAGCTGTCATAAAATTTAGTCATTAATGGTGATCTGTGAACAACGCTGTGGGCTATATTTGTATTTATGTTATCATGTTGTAATATCCCATAATTTAGGTAGCTGTTTATTGTTTCTATTTGATAAAGTAAAAAAAAAACCGAGCATTACTAGGAACTTATTCGTTACTACTAATAAGAACCGTGGCGTAGACTCGTATTAACTCTCGTTCGCCGATAGAATTCCAACCTTCCGGGCAACTTGCCTCTTGTTTGTGGGCGATCAAGAACAGCTGTGACACACTGACGAGCAGAGAGGAGAGCCTTCTGGTTCCGTTCGCCTTTTAAGATAGAATTTAAATGCTGATGATGATCTATCTTATAACCTATCAAATCAAATTGACGGCACGGTTGGCGCAGTGGCTGAGCGATTGACTGCTGCGCTTCGTGTCGCGGGTTCGATTCCCGCACGGAACAAATATTTGTATGGCCTACAGGTAGTTGTTCCGGGTCTGGCTGTTTGTGTATGTGAATTTAAATGTTTGTAAACGCACCCACGATACAGGAGAAATTCCTAGTGTAGGGAAACGTTTTAAAAAAAAAAAAACAACTGTCTTCCGAGCATTGTTGCTAGCAAATCTGAAAGCCACTAAATGGGGCACATGTGCGCAGTGCATGTACTATTGCCAGGTGTCTCTAGGAGGTGGCGGAATAAAATATTGTAAGTTAAGGTTTAGCGTTGTTATTTATTGTGTGTGGCGTTGTTACTTAAATGAAAAAAATAAAATAAATATTAAAGAAATAAATTAAAGATAAATTAATAAATACTGAAAAGATCATAGAATCATGATTCTTTTTTCTTTTCTTTTATCATTTTCAATGACCACGTTCGCCATCTTTTTCACCCGTATGTCACATCAGCAGGCCATCACGTCCTTTGTTAGTGAATTGTTGAAGGGAAAAAACGGCAACAAACTTTTTAATGCGTGAATAGATTTACAAAATGTATCGTCCCTCTACGTAATCAAGGATTTTCGGGATTTTTCTTAACAAAGTTTTTTGAAGAGGGTATTGGAGCCGTTTGCAGAGTTAATTTTGTGAAAACTTTACTGAAAGGTGGGGTTTAACGTCCGGATATCGTCAATTTTGAGTCAAAAATATAGCTAGGCTGGTGACGACGGTGACGAAGGTCTTTTCATCATCATCATCAGCCTACAGCAGTCCACTGCTGGACCTATGTCCTATATGCTTTCTCAATCGCATGCCAAGCAACTCGATTCTTAGCAACTCTCATCCAGTTGCTACCAGCCACCCAGCGAAGATCGTCGCTCCACCGAGCCTGAGGGCGTCCTACCTTATGTTTGCCGATTCGCGGTCTCCAATCAAGAACACGTCTACCCCAACGGTCATGGGTTCTAAGGCTAATGTGGCCGACCCATTGCCGCTTCAGCTTTCTTATTCTGTGAGTTATGTTGACAAGACTGATTCTGTTTCGGATCACCACGTTCCAGATGCGATCCCTCAGAGAGACTCCAAGCATAGCCCGTTCCATAGCTCGATGAAAATCAGGGAGTAAAGTTCTCTATCCTTTATAGAAAATGAAAGATCTTCCGACCAAACGGGTGTCGTGCACATCTATAAGCAATGTACAGAATTAGTATCGCCCCGGCGAATTCTGAGTTATTTCTATGACATTGCCAAAACTCAATCAATTTTACTTTGTAAAATTACAGGCTAAGTGTTGCCATACAACGCGCAACGTGGCAACGCCGCCAGTCTCTTGGGCACATTACAAACTGACAACGTTGAGGAGGAGTTTTTCGATGCTCTTTTTCCCCGTTTTACGTTAACCTATAAGTTATTGTTGCGCTGTAATTTAATTTTAAGAGTGTACTGAAAGTCACTGTCAAGAATTGTCAGTGTGAACAATTTATTGATTAACCTAAAATAGAATAAAATGATAAAAAAAAGATTATACTGCAACACACTCTCTTTAGTATGGCTTCGGATCAGCTCGTAAAATTAAGATGAGCTAGTCGATCGGTTGCAGTACTTATAAGTGTCCTATGAGCTTAACTCTTAATTACTTAGTACATTAAAAAAAATCGCTAATAGTTATTTTATCTCTGATTTCGATGTGTGCGATCTTTAAAATTGTAAGTACATGATTGTTAATGGGTTGCTGGTGTAAGATATAAAATAACCGTGAAAAGACTATAAGTATAACGTAGATCATAACATTAATTTCCCGCTAATAATATCTAAATTGATTTATTTCGGACATATTATAGAGCTCGCCCCTTATTACATGGGACTTAAACATAACTGGTGAAATGTGGGTGTACTATTAAGTACACCTCTGCCTAACTCATCAGGCAGTACAGGCGTGATGTTATGTTATATTTTAGAGCACAAAAACTATCTCTCGCAAATTGAATCAATCAATCAAAACACGAAGAAGTAAATATTACCACAAAAGTCTAGAGCCAATAACACAATCCATCTCAATATAATTCTAGAACAATCAAACACCGAAATCCTAAACATATTCGAAGCCACCAAAATCTAGAAACAACGAACACACAAATAGACATACCACAATTCACACACAAATTCCGGGACGAAAATCCCCGAATGACTTTGGAAATGTAACGCAAATGGGGACAGCTACTAAGGCTAGGGTGACAAAAATATCGTGTAATAGCGTCCATGGTCGTGAGGTAGGTACAACGGGGTGGTCACGTACACACGTTATGAAGGTGGCTTCGAGCGAGTGGCACATTGCATGAGTTACTCAACGTCCCGCGATATGGATGTGTTTGGGGTAGTGTGACTGTGTTTGAGGAACGATGTCTTGGTATAAGGATTTTATTTTAAATTAAAATATGCATTTATAGTGAAAGAAAAAAATAATTTATTTTTCGCAGGGAGATGATGTGCATTCAAAAATAACACAAAAAGAATATTAAAGGAAACACACAAGTCATAAATGACTTGACAAAAATCTGTAGAAATTGTAAGTTTTCAGTTCTATTTAACAATCAGTCAATGCAATTTTAAGTATATAATATCATCTGCTTAACTGTTTCCCATGTTGGGCTCGGCTTCCAGTCTTACCGCATGCAGCTGAATATCCGTATTATTATTAAAAATTGAACCGTAGGAAACAAACATGCAAATCGAACCTAATATACAATTTATTACAACATATAAAATTAACAAGACAGATAAAACATATATTATAGAATTTATTCCAAATTAATTTTTAGATCGATATAAAATAAAATATATATTTAAAACAACCGTTTAAGAAGCATAAACAAAAAAACACAAAAAAATCCTTTCCCACCTCATGGTCGCCCTACAACAAAGATTCGTTCAACGAATTACTTGAAGTGAGCTGAGTACGTCACGGCCACATCACATCTATCAACTTCTTCTTTCGTATTGGTACATTCACAATACGCGTCTACGAAACTTATGTACAAAAGATCTTCTCTTTGTGTGCTAAAATAGATTTTGGTGAGAAATCAGAGCAAGCCATGGTATAATAAGATAGATGTTTATTCAAACACTACTTTAAGCTTTCGCGGTTTAAAACTAAACTTATACTGTCACTTACGGGATATCTTCCATGAATAACAATTATTTTGAGCTCCCAATATTTCGACGCTGTTGCAAGCGCCATGATCGTGGGATGAATGGAGAATGCGGCTGGATGGAAAATAAATTGTTAACTACAGACAAATCTGTCTACCCTCTTTCTTTGTTTTTTGATACGCGCACTATTGGAACTCGAAGTCACGGCAAAACACACTCAGTCTCACTAGGTTCTGATAATCATGGAAGATATCCCGTAAGTGATAGATATTTAGTGTTTAGATATTTTATTGTCTCAATAACAGCCGGTGACTGAAAATTTGTGTGGAAATCGATTGTCATTTTATGGGCATGTGATGCTGAGGAACGAGGAACATGTCGTGGGGAAAGTGTTGACTATGAATGTCAATGGCTATAAGAGTAGAGTAAAACCAAAAAAAATCGATGGATGGACTGTGTGAAGGATGATACGACAAGATAGGAAGTGACTGCTGAGATGACAAGAAATATGGAAGAAGACGACGAAATGATGATGTTTCCCGAATTACAGCTATACAACATTAGTTTTAGTATATGCGAAACCTGATACACGTGTCTAGTATTTTTATGTAAAGAATCTATGTACAAAATTTCAAAACTGTATCATGAAAAATCACAAAGTTACAGGCTTGTTCTGTTACCTAGTTGTCCGCGCAAAATCGTAGTCACCACGCAGCGCGCGCCTGCGGTCGCTCGGTGTCCTACTTTAAATTTTTTTAAATATTTTTGGAAAAAAATATAACATGGTTTAAAAATTATTGGAATCGATTCAGTTACTTATTCTGAACAAACTATATTCAGGTTTCGCATATACTAAAAATAATGTTGTATACCGACAGCTTTAATGAGTCCTCGCGAAGATATCAATATAAATGGAATATTTTGAAGGTTCAATTAGTATCGTAATACTTACGTGTATTATGTTTATTTTAAACTAAATAACTTGTGGGATATTGTTAGGACTTTGTGGACGCTTAATGTGCTTTTGATGGGGCAAGGCGGAGGACTCATTAAAGCGGTCGGTCTCTAGTAGTGATAGGTAGATACATAACCTATTATATCGGAAGCAAAAGTTTCAAGCGGCACCATTCTTCTTAGGTCTGGTGGATTAGCAAGCGCTGGTGTTCAGTAGAAACCATTGGTCCCTGATTACAAAAATAATGAAACAATAATAAAATGATACATTTAGTAACAAACCTTACCTACTATAATTATTTTTGAGTTAATGAGAGCAGCGGTGGCGGCCCCGACTTACGCACAGTAAGTCGTGGGTTCGAACCCAGGCAAGCGCATCACTTTATGTAATTAATTTTATCACCACTGCTCTCGAAACGGTGGCGGTAAACATCGGGAGGAAACCGGCATGTCCTAGAGCCATAAATTCGAAGACATGTGACATCTACCTACTCGCACTGGGCTCGCGTAGTGGATTATTCCCTCTCATAGAGAGGAGGCCGTGTGTCTCAGCAGTGGGAACATTATAGGCTGTTTTTTTTTTCTTTTTTTGAATTCGAATTCATAAAACGACCCTCACTGCCCTGGGCGGAGCGGAAGGGAGTGTCAGACTTATACTGACTAAAACCCATCCATGTTCCTTCTTTGCCTTTTGTGTTCCAGGGCCGCGGTATCTCTTTCGAACAGTCCCGCAGCCCCGGCAGGCATCGGCCCATGCGGATCCCTACGTGGTTGCTGACATCTCTTTGAGGCGCGCGTGGAACACGAACGCGCCGTCGACACGGCCTGTCGTTATAAGACGGCCGTCTTTAATATAGCTTGGCAACAAGCTTTTGTCTGTGGCTTCGCCCTTGTGCTACCCGGATATTAAAAGCACGGGCACGTGATATCGGGATAAAAGTATCCTATGTCTCGGCGTGACCCAGGTCACGGTCAAACCTTGTGCCAGACCCAAATCAACCATTTTCAACCAAATCCGTTCAGCTGTTTAGACGTGGAAAGGTAACATAGTTACTTTCACATCTACCTTCAACTTAACAAACATCAAGTTCACTATTTTATGTTTGCCTACCCTAGTTTCATTTATAAGTTACTGTACTTTGCTTTGTTTCTATTACCTAAAATTCTTTAGCCTATTAAATGATTATTTTGTCGCAAATCTGCTACCGTGGGTACAGGCCAGTACATCAAGCTACTGCAATCTGACAAATTTCTTTCATAGATTTTCAACTTAATCGCTAAAGCATTAGGTTCAAGGTTGATTGGGCAAATTTGACAGTTTCGAGTATCTTGATGTACTGGCGTCTTTTTTTTTCTTTAAAAAAACGTGCTCCACACTAGGAATTTCTCCTGTATCGTGGGTGCTTTTACAAACATTTAAACTCACATATACAAACAGCCAGACCCGGAACAACTACCTGTAGGCCATACAAATATTTGTTCAGTGCAGGAATCGAACCCGCGACACGAAGCGCAGCAGTCAATCGCTCAGCCACTGCGCAAACCGTGCCGTCTATACAATCACAGAGAACGAGGAAACCTGTTCCACCGTAATACAGTCTACTAGTACGAGTAACAGAGTGAATCAGTTCTATGTTAACAACTATAATAAGTACTTACGGTTACATAACAAACAACAATTGTAACCACCTCTACTGCTTATTTGTAACTTACTGAGATGTGCAAGGTTTTTTATTTTTTTGGAGAATAAGAACGCTAAGAATAAGTAAGCTGAATCTTGACTTGGCTCGCGAGGTTGTCGACATGTGGGATGTGGACTCAGCGATCATTGTGCCGATAGTCGTATCAGCCCATGGCTTAATTGCCAAGAGCCTCGACCAATACCTGAGGAGGCTCTCGTTAGGCAGCTGGATCAAGGGCTTGATTCAGAAAGAGGTACTTCTGGACACGGCTCGTATTGTTAGGAGGTTCCTCTCTCTGGAGCCCTGACCGCCGGTAGCTTGGACCCTGTTCCCGATACCGGTGGGCTACTATTTTTTTATATTTTTAAATGTTATATTTTGTTTAAGGAATATTTAAAAATGTAAAATTATTTGTAAAAATTTAAATAAAGGAGTTAGCTGAAGTAATGAAGGCAATGGGCCGGCCATATTAGCCGTAGAACCGGTGGCCGTTGAGGTAGACGTGTTCTTGAGTGAAAACCGTGCAAGTATAGGGGGACGCCCTCAGGCTCGGTGGAGCCACGATCTTCGCTGGGTGGATGGTAGTAAATGGATGAGAGTTGCCGAGAATCGAGTTAAGTGGCGTGCTATTGAAGAGGCCTATGTCCAGTAGTCTACTGTTGTAGGCTGATGATAAGTCTTGAAGTATGCTAAAGGCCATTTTGTCCATTCATTGGCTCAGAAGAAACTTATCTTCTTTATTAATAAAAATTGCTACTCAATCAATCTGCCTAGCCTTTTCCCAACTACGTCAGTCGGGGTCGGCTTTCAGTCTAACCGGACACAGCTGAAGACAAGAATTTTAAATGAAGCTTTAGCCTATCTGACCTCCACAACCAAATTACTTGGTAATCTCTTTGGTAAGACTGAGTATCTGACTTTCAAGTTTATGACTACACGTAACGACTGTCAAAGATCTATAAAAGATAGCCTAGACCAATTTACGTAACTTTGAATCTTAATTTTTTGATTAACCTAACATACCATAACGTCACGCTTTTAATACCCGACGGGTTAGCCAGAGGTGTACCTAATAGTACAATCAGAATTCGCCAGTTATGTTTGTTTAAGTCCCATGTAATAGGGGGCGAGCCTATTGCCATCAACCGGGCGCATATCCAGACTCCATGGCTGCTATTGAGAAATTCCTGATGGAAAAACCCAATAACAGATTGGCCGACCTGGGAATCGAAACCAGGACCCCATGCTCAGCAGTCACGCTTGCGACCACTAGACCAGCGAGGTAGTCAATTTGTTGATTAATTATTATTCTAAAATAGTATTTATCAACTACCCTAGGTGTAGGTCAAATTTTAAATTAATTAACCACGTAACTCTTTGTAATGTGTTATTTTAATAAATTACAACATTAAATTAACCCTAAAACGATTACAATGTTTACTTTGAAGAGGTAAAGTGGTCCGTAATGCTTATCGGTCATGGCGGGAACTTACAGGTACACAAGATGGCGCCTAAATAAACAACACGTGAAGTAGTGTGGCCATAAATGTGATATAATTATGTTTTAATGGTTTTTTGTTTAGTTTAAGTTTTCTTTAGGTGGATACTAGCTTATCCCCGCGGCTTCGCCTGCGTGGAGTTATGTAATTGTCCCACGGGATCGTACTACTTGAAAAAAATATCCCATCTATAACTACTAACAGTAGAATAAAATTATAAGTCATATCTGTACTTACATTTTAATTAATTATGTACCTATATATAAACATATATTTGTTATTTCTTTTTAATTTCATTCATTTTGATAAGACCTACTCGACGACTTACAATTTTAGCGCCAAAAATCCGCCATTTTGTTTTTTTTAAACACCTATCTAAGGACAGTTGGGTTTTGAGAGGAATCTAATGATACCTTCATCATCATCATCATCTCAGCCGAAAAGTCCACTGCTGGACATAGGCCTCCCCCAAGAAGGGGGGTTTTGCCATAATCGCCACGCTTGGCAGGCGGGTTGGCGATCGCAGTATGGTTGTTGTAGAATCAGAGAACGCTGCTGCCCATTCTCTGGTAAGTCCCTTAGTCGCCTCTTACGACACCCACGAGAAGATATGGGATGGTGCTATTCTTTACGTCCGGACACCATACAGAACCAAATGACACCTGATACCTTAATCGTAGAAATCCTTCCAGCCATTCGGAACTTACGAGGTAATAAAGAAATTTACAAAAAAACAAACAAACATACAAGATTCGCGCGAAAAACAGAACCCTTCCTTGGCAGTCGGGTAAAAATAGTATGACCATAACCTTCAACCTCTCCACCTCTTATAATCTGTCATCTAAATATAATTCCCCATCGTAAGTCCCTTCCCATAATAGCTGGAATGAAGCCCATTGATCCAATCACAACGAATGCCGTCCAAGTTAACCCCCATGTAACGAAGGAAATGCTTAATAAACCGCCAAATTGGACCCCCGCCCACCTCAGCGCGTAACAGGTGAAGTATGAACCATAAAATTATATTAGTGATATAAATGGAGGGACCAGACTCCGTGAAATGAGTGGATTTTGTTTAATAAATGGTTTGTTGATAGAGGAAATTATGAATGATATGTGAACACCCGGTGTTTGGAACGATTTGATAAAAAAATTGTTAAGAATATGCCTAGTGCATCGCTGTGAATAGTTCACTGAATTATTAAAAGCTGAATTTTCAGTAGACTTGACCTGTGTTTTTTGACACGGATTTGCAGGGGCAGACTAATTTTGGCCGGTATCTTTCATACTTACTTCCAACATTAGAATCTATATAATACATCTGTAATCTAATCTGTAACATACATTGTACCTTATAATAAATTATTGTATTTCTATAAATAGTACCTGCCTAGCCTTTTCCCAA
Organism: Noctua fimbriata; assembly: GCA_905163415.1. Taxonomy (NCBI): domain Eukaryota; kingdom Metazoa; phylum Arthropoda; class Insecta; order Lepidoptera; family Noctuidae; genus Noctua; species Noctua fimbriata. Next base: position 14,725,223 of record LR990936.1, read on the forward strand.
CTGTGTTGGGGTCGGCTTCCAGTCTAACCGAATACAGCTGAATACCAGTATTTTACATAGAGCGACTGCCTATCTGACCTCCACAACCCAGTTAGTACTGGGTAATACGATACATCTTGGCAAGACTGTTTGTCAGACTTTCGGGGCACTGACTACCTGTAACGACTGTCAAAGATCTACAAATGACAGCTGGGACCAACACCTTCACGTGCTTTTCTAGGTACCGAGGAAACTCGGTATATAATAGGTGGTCACCCATCCATGGAACCACCTAGGGAAGTGTGGCTTAGCCTAAAAATTATTATTTAGCCACAATTTACATATTAAATTAAAAATCAATTCAAAAGAAAAAATAATATATATTTAAAAAAAATCCCGCATTACGAAAAAGTGTATTCACCATCTCCGACGTCTTCACGTGTCTTGCTCTTTAGTGGTAGTAAATCGTAGTTTAGGATGACGGCATCATAATTCTGGTAGTATAAAGTGTACCATCAGTTATTTAATATATTTCCTAGTTCACGGTAATGGCTCATCAGGGATGGAGGTTATTATAAAGGTAAGAAAACTCGAGAAAGTTTATAAATACAGCGATATGATATTATTTACCTTTACGTGCGTCTCGACGTTTTATAAGTGCCCATGTAAGCCTATCTACAAAAATTAATAAAATTGAAGTGTCTGTTTGTAATTTCAAAATAACAGCTTTTTACTGAATGCATATGAATATGAAGTATATACACGGTACTAACACAAAAATAAAAAAAATATTTTTCTAGCTGGACTGATTTAGACGGGAATTTTACTGGCAGATAGCTGATGTTATAGCAAGTAATTTAGGCTACTTTTATTTTAGAAAAAGGATTAGAGTTCCGTGCAAAAAAATTAAAACCCTTTTAATAATTGAGAAAATCCGATCTTCTTTTTTTATTATAATTTCACGTGGACGAGAACCGCGGGGCACGGCTAGTATGAAATAACATATTTTTATTATGACTCAGATCACAAAACGGCCTCATATTATTTTAAAACATTTTGTTTATAATGTGTTTGTTGAAACCAGTTTGAAACCAATTATCACTAGTACAAAACAAAGTCGCTTCCCGCTGTCTATCCATATGTATGCTTAGATCTTTAAAAGTACGCAACGGATTTTGATGCGGTTTTTTTAATAGATAGAGTGAATATATGTATATATTGCACCCGTGAGAAGCCGGGGCGGGTCGCTAGTCATAAATATTATAATGAAACCTTAACCTCATCCATTTATGCTAGTAAGAAATTAACTATCCATCTAAATCGATTTGAAGTTTAGCCGGTGTGAATGACAATAACCAAACTTTGATCACAATCCACTGTTGGAAATAGGCCTGTCCAAACTCGCAGCAGGGCAAAACTTTAGCTATACTATATTCCACACCGAAGTCCAAACAAACTTAGCCAGGCTGGAGAATAATAAACTCAGGCACTATACTACTAAAAATACCCACACGAAAACATACTCGAATGAATCCTTTCGCAAAAACTTCATTTAAGGTTTTTATACGCAGTGTATCTGTGAAAAAACTCATTTCGAGTTAATCCTCTATATAAAGAAAGTTCCCCGTCCGTACGTGGGGCTACGCTAAAACTAAAATGTACCCCGCTAAAACTTTTTCGTCTAAATTATTTATTACGCTTCGTAGTCCCGTTTCGCGCTAAATTTTCATACCCTTTGTTTTATGTGCTGAAGTCCTAGTACGAACACGCGACGTAAATTCTGACGATTTTAATACAAAATTATACAACTGAAATCATTTTGGTGTAAACTATCTGAAAGTATTTTGGTCTTTTTTGTACTGAAAGAAATAAAGAAAATGTATTTATTAGAAAAAAAATGGTTGATTCACAATAAAACAAAAATTATATAAAAAAATAAATATAAGATAAAGATAAAACAAATTAAATTGGTCCTGGTCCAGGCCAAAAGGTTATTCAGATAAGCATGGTGTTGCAACATGATAATAATGCGCGTAATCATTAATTCCACCATACACCATACAAATATGAATAAATTCATAAAACTACCTAAAGATTCTGTAGTTTCTGCCTATCTAGGAAGAACGCGTATTTTCAAATTTATAATACTTTGATTCTACGTTTTTACTCCGCGCGGTCGTACTAGGCCTACCGGTATTGTTTCACTATAAAAATATTTTTGTATTTTTTAAAACAATAAAAATTAACTGTATTCCCATGTTTCGGTAAATAAATCTAATTTTAGCCAACGAATTGTAAAATTGTTTAGTACTGGGTAAAATAAAAATAGAGAAGCAGTATTTTAGCTGTGCAAAGTTCGGAGAATGCTTTTAGTTGTCGGCTTTGTTTTCAGATAGATATTTCGAAGCTCATTTGACTATATAGATGTTAGTGCGTGGATTGGATCAAGACTGGATTTAAAATTGTAAAATTATTTCGTTTGTTTTCTTTGTTTGTTGAGTTTTTAAAACTGTGTAGGTTTTAAAAACTAAACAAAAAACAAGCATAAGATCTTGTACTATATTTGAAGTACAAAAGTGTTTCACTATGCCGCTTTTATGTGACATATGAATATCCTCAATCTAAATAGCCACAGAAAACTCTGTTACTAAACCTGGAAATTTTCAAACATTAAAATAGCTAGTAATTATACTCGCACAATAATACAAAAAATAATATCGTCAAAAAACATTCACAACCAAACAAATTCACCTCACAAAATTCCGCTCACTGACAACTTTGCGAAACAAAACTAAAAATAGATAAGCTTTATAAAAAGCCGCGGTAATCTGAACAGGGAGAAACGAGCGAACAATACCACAGAGGTAGCCGAGTGCTGTACAGTGTACATGGAGGAAATAGAGAACAGAGTGTTAACAACAGACAAATACCGCAGAATAATCAGTTTAAAATGTTGGCACTACTGGGATACAGCCCACCTCTCTACAAAAGTGAGTGGGCTGTAATAGTCCACGCTGGTCCAGTGCAGGTAGGTATATGTCACATATTTTAAAATTTTTGGTTCTAAGAAATGCCGACTTCCTCAGGATGTTTTCTTGTACCGTTTTGGGAACCGCTCAAGTATGTATCGTAGGTTAATTGAAAAAATCGGTTTTTGTTATAAAAGTAAATATTATTAGGTTTATTGCAAAAACCGAGGTTTTCTTAACTAAGTTGCGTAATACAACTATGTGTATGACTGCTATAAAGCTAGTATGAACGGTAAACACCGGTGGCTAACAGCACATTCAGCCATTTCTTGTTCTACCAGGGTAAATATATGAATTGAGTCTATTATTAGCCAATCAGCAATCAAGTTTCCGGTCGTCCTAAATATCTGTTTTTTTTTACGAAATTCGCGACCGATATCTTACAGATACTATGAAGTATCGGCCCAATCGATTCATTAATCGAGAAGAGCTCAGTATTTAAAGTGAGGTTTTTTTTCATTAAAAAAACTCACTTTAAATACTGAGCTCTCCATTGACTACTTCTCCGTTACATATGTCATAAGTGCAATATCACAGATTCTGAGTTGACTGGCATTGAATAATTTAGATGACCTAAGTGGTGCGCAATGTGGCAGACAGTACATGCAAACATAACCGAACACAAATAAATTATTGAGGGATTTGGAGAAAATGGAGGAAACCGGAAAGAATATATATATTTCATCAGGTGTATTATGTATTTGAATATATTATTAACATCACATTTGTAACCTCCGAAAGATTAGATAAAGGTGTACCTATTCGTATAAGCCTTGTTGTTGTATTTGAATATTTATGTCTCATGTAAAATGGGGTAACCGTTTTGCCATCAACCGGGGGTCTCCCGTCAAAACGAAAAGACAGGAACTCGATAAACGTTATAAAATAATTATATTGTATTGGCTACTCGGAAGGGAAGCCTGTCTATCAATACACAATAAAATTATAATATACAAGCATATTCTTATACCAATTTGGACGTATGGTATCCAACTATGTGGCTGTATTAGTACACAAATGTCAATAATATTCAACAATTTCAAAACAAAGTACTCAGAGATGACGCAGAAATGATGAACTTCACCGCTACCTTAAAATCGGCACCACCATCATCCAACACTTTGCGGAATCCCACGAACACACTTCACCGACAGGTGAATGTGGAGGCAATCCAACTAGGTACTAGACAACACGGACATGGTGAGAAGACTAAAGAGAACTAAACCATTTGAGTTAGCTACACTAACTGTATAACTAATAGTAAACAAATAAAAGCAAACAATACTGGTGCTATACATGTTACACAAACTTATTGCTTTAACATATCAGACTCTAAGAAAAATGCTATGGAACTGTGTAAAAGTGCAAGTGTACTGATGCCAGCACATCAAGCTACCCGAAACTGTAAAATTTTCCCAATCAACCTTGAAACTTTCAGCTTTAGCGATAAAGTTGAAGATCTATTAAAGAAAGTTGACAGATTGTAGAAAACGGAGAGAAATTCAGACTCTGAACTCCTACTGAGAACATCAACCTGGAAAAACCAAAGTATACTTTACCAGATCTAGAAATCGAACCCTCTTACCTCAGGGTCGGCCATATCCCTTGCTACTACTAGACCAACGAGGCATCATAAATTATTATTATTCCGTGAAATCGCTAGAACGTTGTAGTTAGTTTCCAGGGGTTTACCAGGAACTGTTCCATTAACAAAATACCAGGAAGACTGTGCTTTAAGTACGTTTGTAATCAAAGCTTCGTTTTGTAATATTGCCTTGCTAGCGTACTACTTCTGCCATCGACTTTGCGAGTGAATTCACTTTTTTTTTTTTTTCATCAATTATATTTAAAAAAATAAAGTAATATAATATAGCTGATGATGATGATGAGCTGTATATAATATTGTAAAGTTTCATCAAAACCCGTTCAGTAGTCTTTGCATGAAAGAGTTACAAACATCGTCACAAACTTCCGCGGTTACAATATCAGTAAAAATGAAGTTATGTCCATAATTATTGACAGTGTAGATTTTAGTAAATATTGCATTTATCAGATTTTACACTGTCAATAATTATTTATTTATTTATTTAGGAAAAACAAACAGTAACATATTAGACGTTTAAAATAAGGCTTACATTGAAAACTATGATAAATATGCTACCGACTACGTTTTCCACAGATTACTTTAAATACTTAGTACCTAGAGAGACATATGTATAAGATGTAAACTAAAATAACAGTTATAATAATACTATGTCATACACAATATACAAAAAGTTACATAAAACGGGCATACAGTACATATTTAAACATATGAATATACATATATTTCACATCACATCATATCACAATGGTCAACTGCCGATCCTTAAGAATTGCACAAAATTTGCTTCCTGAATAGGTTTTTACTGAGGAAAAGTATGTCGATTAAGCTAAACTCATTGTTGTAAGTCTCAACCAAGCGATGAAGAGTTGAGCGCGAGCCAGCGTTAGATTTACAACAGCTCGATTATGTACGTAATTAGGAATATTTTGATAATTGGTATGCCCGGGCTTACTTACTTACTTATACTTATGAGACACCTTTATGAGATGAATTCTCACAATCATTTCTTAGTTAGTTCACCAGCTTTGTAATATTAGGAAAATTGAAACACATTGTTATTAAATAGATTACATAATTATCATGTCACATAACATAATATCACGATTATAATCAGGTTTCAGGGTTAAGCGGAGGTATAATAGTATACCCACATTTCGCCTCAAGACATAATCTTCTCGAGCTTTGTCATATGTCGGATATGTCAGCATATTTTATTCCGTTAGGCTCGTACATCATGTGGGCAGACGATGGGTTTCGTGCTATGAAAAAACACTGGGAGCGATACACTGTTTCTATCAAAACTAATGAACTACTTGAGATTACAACTTAATACAATAACACGGGCACACAAATCGAGTTCAGTTCCAAGACGACTCAACTCCGCCGCGATCAGACATTAACTGACGCCCTCGCCTCGAGCTGAACATCAGGGCTCTGTAGAAGCACGCTGTGGTGTAGGTAGACTGGTAAGTAGGTCGCGTCATGTCACCAGTGCCCACTGGCGCATTTGCTGATTCATTTTATGTCCGTACTAACGACCTGATCCGACATGTATAACACTCCCTTTTAATCAAATAGTAAACAAAATATATCATCATTCAGAAGCATATCTTATTGAAATCAAAGCAAAATAACGCAGTTGTTTTTCCACGAACTAATTTAGGTTTAAGTGTAAACAAGAGTCGGTAAAGCCATTGAAACAAAACGTCTGAAACTGTGGCCACGAAATCAGCGGTGACGGAGTTGAGGCGGGACGATGGTATCTGAAATTTTGTGACCGGTTTTAGCCATGACAGCCAGTGGCCGCTGCGTCCAAGTAAGGCCCTTCGCTAACGGTGACTATCGTGCGTTTCGTAAATGCACTTCTGGCGCGTTATTGGCATTTAAACGTCTATTCCAGTTGTCTGCATCGGCTTTTTCACCACTGGCGACAATGGGTATAAAATTCCCAATGGTTACCACGGGCGACAAACGGGAAAGTTTCATGGCACTTAAGCGGGGGTGTCGTTTGGAAACATTTTTGAGTCATTATCCTTCACTGGCAACAAACGAGAACTTTTTTCTCGTTTGTCGCCAGTGGTGACAATGGGGAATACTTTTCCCGTTTTTCGTCAGTGGTAACAATTGGGATTTTTTTCCCATTTTCCCTAAGCCGGTGGTGACAATTAGGAAAAGACGGTATTTAAATGCGTGACCGAAGCGATGCAAATGCGCATTGGCATCGATCATTACTTTAAGAATTTCATCTTGCAACTGTAGCCTTCTCAGTCAATCCTGTATGTTGAATCACGCTTGCATCGTGACCGAAGGGCATTAACGGTTCCTGGGTTGGGTGCTGGGCGAAGTCCGCAATAGTGACGCTTGGAGGTCAAAGTGTGTAGTTAGTAGTGGATGGGTGATCATCTATTTCACATTAACACCCCTTCATGCCTTGGAAAGCTAACTAAAACCAGTTTTGCCAAGAGTACTGGTAGGTTCAGCTGTATTCGGTTAGACTACAAGCCGACCCTAACATACATAGTTGGGAAAAGGCTGGGCAGATAATTTTATATAAAAATTACGCGTGCTGTTATAGTTGCAGAGCTTTCGTTTCCCTCGTCTTCACCTCACCGCTGGTTTCGTTGCCGCAGTCTGAAACTGAATTCGCTCCGGCTGGCACAAATAGAGAACTTTCTTATTTTGTTCTCAGTACTAGAGAGTCGTGTTACGTTTCATTAGTGGGTATTTTTTACTGATTTTCTTGCTTTGTTTTATTTAATTTGAGCACTGTCGATGATGTGGTTGATTTTATCGTGGTTTTTCCTCGGTTTTATATTTTAATTGATCGCGTTGCAATTTATTTAAAACTGTCGATATTTTTTAAAAACATTTTGCGATGATCTTAAAAATAATATTACAGTTTTTCGATGCCCTTTTATGTATAGTTTGTTGTAAGTTTGTTTTATAGATTTTAATTAATAATGTATAATAGTTAGTTTACTCTACTTAATAAATAAAATAAGGTATTTTATCCACTGTAGTACCTAAAATAAAAAAAATACAGGTAACATTTTTAAGTTTGAATGAAGAGAGTAATCTACAGGAGTATTGATCTGATTTCAAAAATGCTTTCACAAATGGAAAGCTATGTTATCCCCAAATGAATAGCTATGTTAAAAATGGTTCCTTGATATTATATCCAAATATAACGCGAGCAAAGCGGTTGACAAAAGCCAGTTTTTTAGCTAGCCAGAATTCCCATCAAATACTACGATCTCTTTTAACGGCTATTTCAACCTCTATACTGTAAATAATCAACTAAATTGATTGATAAACTGTACCCAATGGACCATTACTAGCTCGATAATACAAATAGCCACTGTCGATACCGCGTTATGGAGGCTTTCTTTATCTTTTGAGGGTCCCAGTAGGGTTGGCAAAAGATATGTTTAAAAGATACCATGGGACAGCCTTATTGTTTTGAGGAAATGTTGTCTTTGTTAGGCAGGGATATAAAATCTAACTGAAGGTATCGTGAGAAGGACATTGAATTTGGAGTAAATGAGAATAACTGTGATGATGATGGTGGTACTCCCCCTACAGCAGTAGACGTCTTCGGTTGATGTTATGAATTGTGATGGGACCTCTGCTAAACCTTGCCAGCACCATCTAAGTTGCAAAAAGTCGCCAGTTACAATATATATATTTTTTCCTTTTTTTTTGTTTTATTTTTTGTTTTAGTTTAGCTGGCTAATCTTCACCTTATTGTCTCACCCATCTGTGGAGTAACAGAGACATCGTTAAAACCCTTGTGCCTATTTTCACTTATGCTAAGGAATACCTACATGAATGTATATTATATACATAACATCACGCCTGTAATCCCCGATGGGTGACGCAGAGATGTGCCTAATTGTATACCCACATTTCGCCTGTTATGATTTTAAGTACTATTTAATAGGGGGCGAGCCTATTGCCATCAACCAGACACAAAGCCAGACTCCGTGGCTGCTACTGAGAAATACCTGATGGAAAAACCCGATATCGCTTAGACCTGGGAATCGAACCCAGGACCTCATGCTCAGTAGTCGCGCTTGCGACCACTAGACAAACGAGGATTTTTAAGTTTTTTTATTTTATTTTTTTTATTAAGACTTTCTGTCTTCCAACCCAACCCAAAGGAGTTGGCAGAAACAACGAACAAAACATGAAAAAAGCGACTTAATTTTGTCTTTTATAAAAAATTATACAAACCGATTGCCAACCCTACACGTGACATGTAGGGGTGTTAAACCAAAATTAGGTATAAAATAGCAGCATTAGGAATTGACGCCAATGAATAGTGGTCGATAAGAGAAATGGCTTCTTCAGAACATCTTTTTTTTCAGGCCACAGTTTTTTTTTAACTTTAATCGAAAGAGAAATTGTCGGGATTGTCTGCAACGATTAAGGGGGATTGATGTTGATGTTAAATGCGTCTGAAAGTCTATGCGTAGAGAGTGCACTTATACAACATTAGTTTTAGTATATGCGAAACCTTTTTTTTTTTTTTTTTTTTTTAGGATGGGAAATCATCAAATGACCCCCCCGCTCGGGGCGGAGCGGAAGGGAGTGTCAGACTTGTACTGACTAAAACCCATCCATGTTCCTTCTTTGCCCTTTATGTTCCAGGGCCGCGGTATCTCTTTCGAACAGTCCCGCAGCCCTGGCAGGCATCGGCCCGTGCGGACCCCTACGTGGTTGCTGACATCTCTTTGAGGCGCGCGTGGAACACGAACGCGCCGTCGACACGGCCTGTCGTCATAAGACGGCCGGACGGTGAGCTAGCCCATAACTCGCCGTCCACAGGCCCGCGCCTACGGTGGCCGGGGGCCACCACGTGACCCCCGACGCCCAGGGCGTCTCCCGCGGCGGCTGGGACGTGAGGCTCTTTCCCTCTCACGTTCCGCCACCTCCTTCACTAGCATGACTGCTTCGCAGAAGGAGGTAACGGCTTCCCATTCCCTCTCGCTCCGGACCATGGCTTGAACCAGGGCCAGGCGCGAGAGATCGCCGCCGCCAATCGCCTCTACGAGGACACGGCGCTGCTCCGCCCAAGCGGGGCAGACCTCCACAGTGTGCTGCACCGTGTCCTCCGGACGATCCTCACAATGGAAACACCCGGGCGTTTCCGCCCGCCCGATTCGGTGCAGGAACCTCCCGAAACAACCGTGTCCGGTGAGGACCTGCGTCAGGCGGAAGGTGAGGGCGCCGTGGCGCCTCCCTAGCCACTCCTCAAAGAGGGGACTTATCGCCACTATGGTGGCGTGCCCTGCACGGGGTTGCGACAGTCGCTCTCTCCATGTCACCATGAGATCGAGCCGGAGGTCTGTCCGCTGAGCGGCGATTTGCCGCGGCAGCGGAGTTTCCCCCCGACGTAGTGCCTCCGCGCGCCATTCGTGAAGGCGCGCGAGGACTAAAGCCTCCAGATCCCATGGCGGCAATCCGGCAAGGAGGCTCGCCGCCTCACCGGAGATCGTGCGGTACCCCCGGACTAGCCTTAGGGCTATCCCCTTTTGGGGCGCGTTCAGGTAGCGGGCGGCTTGCCGCCTCAGAGAACGCGCCCACACCGGGGCCCCGTAAAGGGCCATGGACCGCACGACCCCCGCGTAGAGCCTCCGGCAGGAGGCGTTTGGACCCCCCAGGTTGGGCAGGAGCCGCTTGAAGGCAGCCCCGGTCCGTTCCAGTTTGGGGGCCAAACGTCGGAAATGCTCCACGAAGTTCCACCGGCTGTCGAGGACGAGTCCCAGGTACTTCAGCGTCGACCCGACGCCGATGGAAACCCCTCCCGCCGTCAGTAGGGATCCCGACGGTGGCGCATTCCGAGGCCCATGAAAACACATGGCCTCGGACTTGTGCAATGCCACCTCGAGACCCAATTGCCGGATCCTCTCCACGACTATCGCAACCCCGCGTGTCATGTTTTCGGCCGCCGCCTCGTGCGACCTCCCTTGTGCCAGTACCAGCGTGTCGTCAGCGTAGCAGACTACGCTGACACCGCTAGGGAAGTCGGCGCGCAGCACCCAGTCGTAACCGATATTCCACAAGGCCGGCCCCAGAACCGATCCCTGTGGAACACCGCACGACATCTCTCGCCGGTTCCATTCTCCGTCCCGACCGGGGTAGATGACGGCCCTATCCGTCAGGTAGTCCCCGACCACACGACGAAGGTAGGTCGGCACCCGGTGATACCGGAGTGCCTCTCCAATGCAGCTCCAGGGCATGGAGTTGAAGGCGTTGGCGATGTCAAGAGACACCGCCAATACGACCCCGCCCCGGGAAACCGCGTCCCCCGTCGTGAGGGCTCTCACGCGCATGATGGCGTCCACCGTCGAGCGCCCCTTGCGGAAACCAAACTGGTGCTCCGCAAGATCCGGCCCCATCCCCGCGAGGTGCCCGGCGAGGCGGTTAGCAATAACTCTTTCAAAGAGCTTGCCCACCTCGTCGAGCAACACGATGGGCCGGTATGCGGACGGAGAGTCCGCAGGGCGCCCTGGCTTCCGGATGAGGACCAACTTCCCCGTCTTCCAACGAAGCGGGAACTGGCCTCTCTCCAAGCATGCGCTTAGGAGCCCTTCCAGTCGGGGCCCAAGAGCCTCAGAGGCCAGGACCCAGGCTTTGCCAGGCAAGCCATCGGGTCCCGGGGCGGTATTTCTGGCTTTCAGCCTGCGTACCACCACTCTCAGGTCTACCCCAGTCACCTCCGGAACGTCGTCATCAGTGTGGTCCGCTTCCGGCACCGCAAGCGGCGGCGGAGCCACAGCCGGGGGAGGATGCCTCCCTCGCGAAGGGAACAGAGCGCCCACCACGCCCTCCACGAGCTCAGGCCGGAGACTCTGCGTCAGCGGGGGGGCCCGGGTGCGGAGTTTGTCCCGCACCATCTTGTAAGGGCGCCCCCACGGATCTCCGTTCAGAGACTCCAGCATCTCCTCGCGGGCCAGGTTCTTGGCCCGCCGGACAGCCTCTTGGAGGGCGGTCTTCGCCGCTCTGTACCCCTCGTAAAGCTCCGCCTCAATGGCTGCCGCATCCGGAGGGCGGATGCGGAGCCTGCGATGCCTGGCGTACCGGTGCCGCGCAGCAACGCACGCCTCACGCAGAGACGTCAGATCTCGCGACCACCAGTACACCTGACGTCGGGCGCTTCCTGGCCGGACTCGGGGCATTGCCACGTCGCAAATCTCGGACATGGCCTCCTGGAACCAACCCGCCTCGTTGTTGATGTCGGCAGGCCTGGCCGGTGATGACACCCAGGCCTGCACGATCGAGGCTTCCAGGAGGAGCTCCCGGTCCAGCTGCTTCAGCGCCCATCGCGGACCACTCGGGGCCTGTAGGACCGGCGCGCTTGAGGTCTGGGTGGAGACGTCGAACCGGATGTACCGGTGGTCGGAATAGGTCTCCACCCCCTCCATGACGCGCCAGTCAACGACACGCGGCGACAGAGCGGGGCTAGCGAACGATATGTCCACCACCGACTCACCCCGCATCCGCACGCACGTGGGGACAGAACCCCGATTTAGGACGACCAGGCCTGTCTCCAAAGCCCAGTCCTCCACCATCCTACCCCGCACATCCGTGTAACGAGAACCCCAAGCCAAGTTCTTGGCATTGAAGTCCCCGAGCACAAGCACGGGGAGAGAATGGCTCCCGATGACGACACTCAACTCCCTGAGGGAGTTGTAGAACTCGGCGAGAGTTCGGTTCGGGGAGAAGTAGACTCCCACTACAACGATCTCCCCGAACCGTGCTGCTACGCACCCCTGACCCCTCCTGACACTCTCAAGGGTCGGGGGTACCGGCGGCGGCCGACGCAATTATGGTCACTGAGCCGCTAAGGTCCTCCACCCAGTCATCCCTGGGCGGGACAAAGTACGGCTCAGAGACCACGGCGATGT